>CM060452.1:4919803-5633407 GCA_030545235.1 Helianthus tuberosus
GCGCTATATATATCGCGCCGTTATGGAGGGGAGGTTATCAAGCTTGGACCAATCAAAAAAAGGTTAATGTTTTTATAGTTATTTAATAAAAACGAAAATTAATAATTAGGTATTGATGGGTATGGGCTTTATGACTACGGGCTTAAATGCATAACGCCCCATAACCCCACCCGCACACGTGGCGCGCCACGTGTCACATAACGCCCACAAAGAGGGGTTATGACTACACATGGCCTAATCATCATTCTAAAACTACGTTATATAACTTCTATGATGGATAGGTAATGATAATTTAATATAATTGATTTATTTCAGTTCCCGCATCAATCCTCCTATTCTCATTTTAATTTCCCCAAAAATATTAATTTCCCTCTTATTCTCATTTTTAAAATTTGAAGTCATCACCCACCCCAATCGGTTCTTTCCCTCAACCTCTATCAATCGTCTTACGATTGATTCCAATCCCCCATACCTGATACTCCAAGCAGATGCTCGTCTCTACCCATCGATTTCTATTTCTACCACTGTACCACTGATAAGTCACGGCCCGGCGAACCACCACTGCACCACCAGACGACCCATCATAACCGCTCGATCGGATCCTTGTTTCTTGACTCCTCGTTTCAGTTTTCACTTCAGCCTTGAGCAGGTACTTTTTCTCTTCCATAAACCTTACTTCAATTCCATTTAGGGTTTTAATTAAATCGTTGAATTTGGTTGTAAGTGCGTTTGACTATCTGAGGCGGTATATAGCAGTAGAAAAAATTGCATAGAAAATCCAGATAGTGGTGTCTTTTACACCATTGTATTATGTTTTGTGCCAAAGAGTGACATTTTTTTGCACCATTGTATTTTGTTTTGAGGTAATCCGATTTGTTGGAGTCAATAGGAATATGACAGTATTGTGGTGCTTAATCGGTTGTTACGGGTCACACGGATCAAATGAGTCACGGGTCAGCAGTTCAAATGGGTAAATGGGTCAAAATTATGTTTAACTTGCAGCAGGAGTTATGTTTATTTTTCTGTTAATAGGTCAAGTAGTTGGCTTTTAGTTATGGGTCACGTTTTCTTTTTTCTTTTTTACGGTTGTTTCTGAGTTATTCCCAATCACGATCGGGAAGTGGAGTCTAGATCCAGTTTGCTACTTAATTCGCTGCAAAGTCTTTCAACTGTAATCATTGTTTTAGTTTTTTCAATCAATGAAAAGAGTCGATAAATCAGTTTGATCAAATACTGTGTATTATTTACTGTTTTTGGAAATAATAGGTGCACATACACCACCCAGATTGGAGGAAGTTGAGCAAGTTTGTATTTTTAAAGATGACACAGTGATCCACTTCTTAAACCCAAAAGGTACCGATTTTTCATAGGAGTTTCAAGATGATCGGGTCGGGTCGCATGACAACATGGGTTCAAGTTAAAAGTTAAAAATATTCAAAGCTTGTTCAAATCGGTTTGGGTCTGGTTGAAACTGCGTTGGGTCATAAACCAGTACCCAAAACCAGTATTAAAAAAAATTGTGTCGGTGAAACCGGTTTGGGTGACTAGAGGGGGAACTGATATACAAATTGGCGGTTTGGGTCAGGTTGAAACCAGTTTAACCGATATTTGAAAAATATATTTCTTTGGGTCAGGTTGGAACTAGTTTGGGTAACGAGAGAGGAACCGGTATATAAATTGGCAGTTTGGGTCAGGCTAAAACCAGTTTAACCGGTATTCAAAAAAATGTATTTTTTGGGTCCTGTTGAAACCAGTTTAGCTCAAACCAATTTGAAACTGCAGATCGGGTCGGGTTAGAACCGTTTTTTCCATCTCTATGTTTAGTCAGGTCGCAATGGGTCAGGTTAGGTTGGGCCACAAAAAAGTGTTTGTCTAGTTTTTTTTTAAATTATATCTAATTAATTAATACATTAGCCGATTAAAAAACAATATTATTACAATAATAATGATTTAAAAGGTTTTATGCATTAGAAAAAATAGACAGTTGCTTTGACTATTTTTTTTTGCTTGACTCGTTTAAGATAAAACTCAATTAAATCACTTGTTCATCAGCAAGTGGGTCGAAATTGCAACTCTAGATAACCAGACGTATATTTCTTAACTTCTTTTTTTTTTCTTTTTGTTTCAGTTGAAGTTTCTATTCAAGCCAATACTTGGATTGTTTGCGGTTCTCCTCAAGTACAGAGTATGTTTCTGTTTTGTTCATAATAATCTGTTAACATCTTGTTCATGATTTATTTAAAACACGAGAGGCAACCACTACCGATAAGCTAGGGACCTGAATGGTCCAACGTTACTCCGGTGTCCCAAAACGACGCCCCTAATTCCGTCGTTCAGATTACATACTTTGAACGGTTCACCGAGATCATGGGCTACTTTCGAGCCATATATTTGTATGCGGGTTGACTTTTTTTATTCTTAGTTGTTTTCCAGAGTTATATATACGGAAAAGTAACCAGCCGCAAAGTGTAGGTAGTTTCTATCAAGACAAGATCAGCTGCAGTTGTTTTGCAGCGTTAGATATGTTATTTTGCAACGTACTCAAAGTTTTTCCTTTGAAATTTGTTGTCAAGCCGTGTTAATACAGCCATACATTTTATTGATACGAAAGGTGTCTTCTTTCAGACTTTTAAGTTTACGACACTGCCTAATCCATTCAATACTATGTTAAAGAGTCTTGACTACGAAAGTGTTTTCGTTTAAAGTATCCAACTTGAGATACGTAAAATGTAACAAACAAATTACTTTTGTATCTCTGATTAAAATTTAATGTAGTTTGTTTCTTTCTTGACCCTAACAGGTTGAGAGCACTTCCAACAGTGTAGGGAAGAGACATTGATGACACCCGATCATAGTTCAACTGTTCAAGAGCTTAAATCTCCTAAGAGACCACACGACAAGGTTAGCCTATAGGCTACAACCCCGATATAATTGCATATAGTAGCACGTATAAGCTTTCAAAAGAAGCTATAATCGTATAACTGTTAAACGCTTTAATCATATCTAGACATCAAGATATTATAGTTGAGAATACTTTTAAAATCATCCTACTGTTAAACGCTTTAATCATATCAAGGCTTCAAGATATTATATTTGAGCTCCATGATCTGGTGTTTCAGTTATGTTATTTTATTATTAGCCATGATCGTTCGCATTACTTAAGAAGCTGGAATTTAGACGTGGCCTTAGTATATATTAGATGATCATCTGTTTGTGATGTGACCTGAGTATACGTTCGATTTTGTTCGGCACAACCTATAGCAATGACATGTCGTCACTATATATAGGCGTACTTCTTTTCGTCTCGAAATAATGCAATATTATTTTTATAATCATTTTGATATGTTAAGTTTCAAAGTTAATGGACAAAAAGTGACGGGTCAACTCAACCTCGAGACTTATTTCAACCTGTACAAAAGGATTGGGTTGACCCGAACATGTTACCCGACCCGGCCCGGCCATGTTGCCACCTCTACTTTATCTCTTCTAGTGTTAAATCTTATTTATGCAACTTACATGCTTGTTTCAGATGAAGTTGATCCGGAATGGGATTCATCACAAACCACAATTGGTCATGTGGATGGAAATAGTGACCTAGCTCACAGTGTGCTTGAGGTATTTTTTTATTTTATTATTCTCAATCTGCACACATTATTTAACATGATGCTGAGATCAAGCAATTAATCTTTTATGTTAGTATTTCATTATACTTAATCAACAATCTGAATTTCTGAATATAACTGATTTAGAATGCACTGGTGCATCCATCACATGACCCTATCCATTCATCTCGGTATGTATTTGTTAAACTTGTGATACAAATAATTTTAATATCATGGAACTTAATGCTTATACATGGATGGTTTATTTGTAGGTAGTCCATGAAGATTGAGGACGCATGAAGACTCAAGATTTTATGCTTCTTATTTCTTTAATTGCTTTTAATTTCTTTGTTAAATGTTAAGACTTTATGTTAGATAATGTTATAACTTATTTATGGTTAGTGTTTTTGTTATGAACATGCTTATTTGAAATATAATGAAGTTTTATTTCTTTCATTAGTTAATGTTATACAATAACTATTAGGATGTTATATGTTGATGGTCTGTTTATAAAATTGGGTTTATAAAATTGGTTTTATAATCTTATTTGGGATATTAGGACCATTTTCTTGATATTAAAGTAGTTATAACGTTACATCATAAGGGTCCTATAAATTAATTTTTAAGGACGCTTGTATGTGTATCAAAAGATTAAAAGTAGGTAATCACATATTAGAACATTGTAAAAGTGTCCTAATATGTTCTTTTTAGGACGCTATTTAAGTTGTCTATAGACATATTATGCGACCATAAAATTGGTTTCATAATCTTATTTGGTATATTAGGACCCTTTTCTTGGTACTAAATTAGCTATAATGTCACATCATAAGGGTCCTATCAATTAATTTCTAAGGACGCTTGTAAGTGTATCAAAAGATTAAAAGAATGTAAGCATATGTTAGAACATCGTAAAAGTGTCCTAATATGTTTTTATTAGGACACTATTTTGGTTGTTCAAAGACATATTACGCGACCATAAAATTGGTTTCATAATCTTATTTGAGATGTTAGGACGCTTTTTTAGTTCCGAGACTTATTACGACCCCTTTACATGAAACACTTTTACCGTTGGTCCTATTAAATGAAAGGTCCTATAAAATAGCATTTCAGGACGCTTTTACGCGTACTAAAAACCCAGTTTTCTTGTAGTGCAAGTTGGTGATTTTGTGCTAAGAAAAGCATTCCAGAACACTACAAATCCTTCTGATGGAAAGCTAGCACCAAAGTGGGAAAACCCCTATCTAATTAAAGCTGAATCAGGAAAAGGGGCATATCATTTGTTAACAATGGATGGTGATCTCCTACTAAGAGCTTGGAATGCTGTTCATCTCAAAAAATACTAAGTAAGAAGGATCAGGGATCCTCAGCGATACCGGTATTCTGATTAAGGATCCAGGATCCTCAAAGGATATATGATTCTACATTTGGTAACACATTACTTTCATTTTCATTTTCATTCATTTTATACTTATTACTTATCATAAGTTAAAGATGTTAATCAGTTAACATCTATTTTCACAAAGTTTAAGCTTTTGCAGAGTTGTTATCATTTTACAGAAGATCAAAGTGGTTGGCCAACTCTCCAAAGTTTATGGGCTTGTCCCCAGTTATTTGGGCTTGTCCCCAGTTTTGCCAGTAGCGCACGATGATCCTGGTGCAGTTCAAGGCAGTGCGACCAGTACTCGTTTTAGGGGCTGACAATTTCATTGTACTGGCTGTACCCAGGATCCTACGTATAATGGTAGACGTACCATACATCCGTTCCTAAGGTTTCTAACGTTTTCACGTTAGCTAAGGTTTCGGCATTTTCATGTCGCTCAAGTTTGGATAGTCGCCAGTGAGGGCCATACTCCAGTTTACATCCGTTTATATGGGCTTGACCCCAGTTTACATCCGTTTATATGGGCTTGACCCCAGTTTACATCCGTTTATTTGGGCTTGTCCCCAGTTTGTTGGGCTTGTCCCCAGTTACTAACTCTTATCTTATATTGGCTTAGTCCCAAGGTGTATCCTATTTCAGGTTTTTGGAGACAAACGACCAAGGATCCTTGATCCTTACCTTCCATTAAGGTTTGTCTTATGGTTATCCTGTTTATAATGATAAAGGTTAGGATCCTAACTTGGATTCTCAGGTATGATCCTTAACTATTTTGATTTTATTCATTATTCATTTGAATAACCCTTATACTTGACAACTGAACTTGTGATTCTTAAACTATATCACTTTTTAAAACTTATCGGTTATGGGATATGTGATCCTTGATCATATCCTAAACTTTTTGGATATCTTTTTTAATTTTTCAAGGCTTGATAAGTATAAACAAAATGAACATTACAACAGTTGGAAAGTAAGATATTAACAAGGATATCAACACAAAATAAGCCAAAAAGTTCAAGTTATTTTATTCACAAAAGGTTAAACCATTTACGGTTGTCAAAATTGCCAACCCACGTTTCTACCAGCAAAATGTGGCCCGTCCACATGGGTTGGCAAAGGGTGTCCATTGTTTACGGGTCTTTGTAGTGCAGAAAATAAAAGACGGAAGGATAACGAGTGGCTTCATCCCCCAAACAGAGGATCCATCCACCACCCATTATCCTGCCTATTGTTCAAGGATTCCTGATCCTTCACCCTAGAAACTACTGTCTAAAGTTATACAAGTTCTGAGGATAAGGATCCTTGATCCTAGAAGCTTTACTTTTCATAGTTTGCTTATTTAGCAATAATTTACAAGGATATAGAATCCTAACTTGGATTCTCTGGTATGTTATATTCTAACTTTTTCTAAGCTGTAAGTTGTCTCTTATCCTTTTTGGTTAGGGATCATTGATCCACATTTGTTCGAACACTTCAAGTTTTCTGTTAAAATTTTACATTATCATCAGATTTTCAATAACTTTCCAGTTGTTTGGTGATGATATTTTTGAAAATAGAAAGCATACATGGAAAATAAAAAGGGAAGAAACAACTATAGATATAGCTAAAAAAAGTTTAATGTTATTACCTATTCATTATGTATCAAAATCATCTGGCCTGGATTTCACCAGCAAAATCGTGGACCATCCACCCAGGCCAGATAAGGCTATCTAACAGTTAAAGTGTCTATGCAGAAATTAAAGTGCAGGAAGGTTAATAGCAAACTGTGTAGAAGGATTCATTCTCCACGAACGGAAGGATCTTCTGATCTATAAAGGCACTTGAGGAGTTATCTCTAACTCTATATTCTGCAATGATGATTATAGCAGGTCTTATCAGTGACGACAGGCAGTGTAACAACTAGTTACCAGCAGCAACGGCTAGTCCGCTTCTGACGGAAATATGACAGCTGTGAATCCTTATCACAACTGCCATATTGGGGGCAATTGTTAGGGCATGAATTTTATGCTAAGGATCATCTATCCTGAGACTAGGCATGGATCACGGATGCTTAATGGATGATGCAGAGAGTCTGAGGATCCAGAGTCTGAGGATCACGAGTCTGAGGATCACGAGTCTGAGGATCACGAATCTGAGGATCCAGGATCCTTAACAGAACTTATGTTTTGCACGTTTTTAATGTGTAAATGTAGGTAATGGACGTAGTGGACCACTTCTTTGCTGGAATCTCGTGGAATATGCTTTTAGGCACGTGCATATTGAGGAGATAACCGTTAGTGGTGGTCATGGGTGACTTCCACCTTTTTCGGGAAGTTAGTTAGTTGTTTTTTCTTATATTTTTAAGGGGAAACAAGCTCAAAAAAGGCATAAGTCGTACACACCACACCAAAAACACATAACACTCGAATTCTCTGCAAACACTTAGCAAAAACACACACTTACACTAGAAATTCATTGTATTGAGCTTGTTTTCTTCCGAAGTTGTACAAGGATCACTATTGTTTCAGCAATATATTTGGTGATCGGTAGTTTCCATCACCCGAGGTTTTTTATGCCGGAGATCTTCTAAAGATCAAGGGCTTTTTCCTCGTATAAATCTCGGTGTTCATCGTTGATTTCATATACTTGTCGTTCATACAATTAACCAAGCATCATACCTCACAAAATCAGATTTTGTTGCATTATCCTTGTGTGATTTTTGACCAAAATAATCCTTTAGGACTTCTTGGATTTCAGGATCCTCAATGCATCTTAAATATGGTCCTGCAAGAGATCGTTTATACAACATATTATTCAATATTGTAAATTGAGATACCTTAATTTTGAAAGCCCTAGGGTTTTCTCCTGTAGGGATCTCTCCATGTTGTATGTATCTCATGATTGGGAGGATCCATAATCCTGAATGAGATTGAGTATCATCACTAGGAATTACTGCAGGATCTTCTCCTATTTCCATAGCTACATGATCCTCGATAGCAGGGGTCAGGATATGGATAATAGGGATCTTGATATCCTCAGGAATCTTCAAAGATGATCCTAGATTAGCTAATGCATCAGCGTCTGCATTCTCTTCCCTTGGTACCTGTGTCAAACTAAAGGATACAAAAGAGAGTGCCAATTCTTTGACTCAATATACCTGATCCTCATATGCTTTGCAATTTGCAAACCAGCTATCAAGGCTTCATACTCAGCCTCATTGTTGGTAGTTTGAAATTCACAAGCTATGGAGTGGGGTATTATGTCCCCCTGTGGCGATTTTAGTAGTATTCCAAGCCCTGTTCCTTTCGCATTAGAGGCTCCATCAGTGAAGAGTATCCAAGGATCCTTAGTTTCTTCTAGCTGTTGGACTTCTAACTCAGCTTCCTTTTGCAAATCACTACTAAAATCTGCCACAAAGTCAGCTAAGGCTTGGGATTTGATGGCAGTCCTTGGTTCATATCTTATATCATATGCACTTAGCTTCACTGCCCACTTAGCCATCCTTCCTGACATTTCAGGTTTCCTGAGAACATTCTTAATTGGAAAATTAGTCTTAACAATAATGGCATGAGTCTCAAAATAATGTCTTAATTTAGTGGATGCCATAATTAATGCAAGGATAAGTTTTTCTAAATGTGAATACCTGGATTCAGCATCAAGTAAGCTCTTACTTACATAATAAACAGGATGTTGTGTACCTTGGTGATCCTTAACAAGGACCGCACTTACTGCTTTTGAGGATACTGCTAGGTACAAGGATAATACATCCCCTTTTTCTGGTTTCATCAAGGCTGGGGCTGAGGATATGTAATCTTTAAGAGCTTTGAGGGCACCTTCATGCTTCTCAGTCCATTCAAATTTCTTGTTCTTCCTCAGGATATCATAGAATTCCTTGCACTTTTCTGAGGATTTGGATATGAATCTGTTCAAGGCCGCGATCCTGCTTGTCAATCTTTGCACATCTTTAGCATTGGCAGGAGATTTGATATTCACAATAGCCTTGATTTGTTCTGGACTTGCTTCAATGCCCCTTTTTGTCACCATATAACCTAAGAATTTACCTGCCTTCACACCAAAATGACACTTGGAAGGATTAAGTTTCATATTATATTTATCAAGGATATTGAATGCTTCCTCCAAGTCTTTAAGGTGATCCTCAGCCTTCTCGGACTTAACCACCATGTCATCAATATAGACTTCCATAGTGTGCCCAATTTGTTCCTTGAACATCATATTGACTAGCCTTTGATAAGTAGCACCTGCATTCCTTAAACCAAATGGCATAGCAATATAACAGTATATACCAGTTGGGGTCATAAAGGCTGTATCCTCTTGATCAGATGGTTCCATCTGAATTTGTTGAAATCCAGATGAAGCATCCATAAAAGTCAACAACTCATGACCCGCGGTAGCATCCACCATGGAGTCAATGTGGGGTAATGGGAAAGGATCCTTGGGACATGCCTTGTTTAAGTCAGTAAAATCGTCACATACCCTCCACTTTCCGTTTTTCTTTCATTGGCTAACCATCTTGGATACTTAACCTCTCTTATCATACCTGCCCGAAGTAGTTTGTCTACCTCTTCCTGGATAATAGCATTCCTTTCAGGTGCAAACTTCCTCCTCTTTTGATGAATTGACTTGAATGACCTGTCAATGCCAAGGTTATGAGTAATTATATCTTTAGATATACCTGTCATATCCTCATGTTTCCAGGCAAATGTGGTTTTCCTTCTTTTGAGGAAGGATACTAGCTCCTGTTCAATATCGCTAAGGATCCCTGATCCTATGAAGATCTTGGATTCAGGATCATCAGGATCCATGAGGATTTCTTTCAAATCCTGTTCTCTTGCCTCCAAGACATCTCTTGAAGGATACTTTAATTGCTATTGCTCCCTTGGTCTTGAGGCTGGCTTCATTGATGAGGTATAGCAATTTTTAGCCTCCTGTTGATCACTCTCAATTTTCACCACTCCCCAAGGACTTGGAAGCTTTACACATTGATGATAGGTGGATGGGACTGCCTTCATGTCATGTATCCATGGCCTGCCAAGGATAACATTACAACATGATAAGCAATCTATAACCCAAAACTTCTTATAAGAATGCAACCCTTCGATATAGATTGGGAGTTTGATGTCCCCCAATGTATTCTTAGTTTCTCCACTGAATCCCACAAGCACTGAGGATCTTGGGATAATATCAGACTCCGGGATATTCATCTTCTTGAGGACATCAAGCTGGATGATGTTCACAGAGCTTCCTCCATCTATAAGGATCCTGCGAACAAAGTGGTTAGAAATAAATATTGTAATTACAAGACCATCATGATGAGGATCCTGGACATCAACACGATCATCCTCATCAAAAGTTATGACTTTATCCTGGGTGACAACGGAGGTCCGGACGGGTCTGTCTCCATTATCCATCTTGGTTTCCTTAGCGTGTCTTTTTGCTGCTGAAAAGGATGTACCACAGATGTCTGAACCACCGAATATGAAATTTATGACTTGTTCATCTGCTGGAGGAGCAGGAGCCCTTTCCGGGATCCTTTCAGGATCCTGGATCCTTGACTTCTTTCGACCCAAGAGTTCCTTCAAATGCCCCTTGCTCAACAAGTAACCAATTTCCTTTCTCAGTGCAATACACTCTTCAGTGAGAAGCCCGAAATCCTCATGATATGCACACCACTTGGACTTATCCTTTGTAGCAGCTGGTTTATCACTTTTCCTTGGCCACCTAACTTTCTCACCTAGATTCTGCATTGCAAGAATTAGTTCATTGTTATCAACAGAAAAACAGTATTCAGAAATAGGAGGATAATCCTCATCATCCTCTTCTTGTTCCACTGAATGCACGTTCTGATTGTCAGACTTATTGTAGAACTTGGATTTGTTGTTCCTGAAGTAGGATCCTTGTTTCTCCTATTTTGAGGATCCTGCCAATCTATCCTGGATCCTTTTGTCATCCTCTAGGCGGATGAACCTAAGGGCCCTGGTTCTTACTTCATCAAGATTCCTGCAAGGTGTCATGACAAGATCATCATAGAATAATGAATCCCTAAGCAATCCCATTTTAAAGGCTTCTACAGCCGTAGCAATATCCAAATTAGGAATATCTAAGGATTCTTTACTGAACTTAGTGATGTAATCTCTAAATGATTCATTTTGACCTTGTGTTACCCTATATAGATCACTAGTTAATCGTTCAAATTTTCTACTACAAGAGAATTGACTATTAAACAAATTAACTAGATTAGCAAATGAAGTAATAGAGTAAGGGGGAAGACTTAGAAGCCATTTAAGAGCAGATCCTGTAAGTGTGGATCCAAATCCCTTGCATAGACATGCTTCTTTTAACCTTTCAGGAATTGGATTGATCTCCATCCTCTCCCTGTATTGAGCTACATGCTCCTCTGGATCCGTCGAACCATCATACAGCTTCATGGATGGTATCTGGAATCTTTTGGGTATCTCAGCATCACACAAGGGTGGTGCAAAACGAGATATCCTATGGCTACCATCTGCAATTTCAGGAATGGGTTTAACCACTCTCGGTACACTGGATATCATATCCTTAAGCCTCTATAGCTCTCTAGCCATAGCTTGATTAATACATGTATCCTGCATTAAGCCATGGTTAGTGTTATATGAATTATTAAAAATGTTACCTCCCACAGGATTCGTGTTTGGAATTGCGGATGTGAATCCATCTTGTCGAGACTCTGGCATGATTGAAGGACCAGAGGGAGCAATGGTCTGCATTGGTGTTTTGGTCAAAAAATCTGATGAGGATAATGCAACCAAACTCTCTGTTACGGGGTATGATACTTATAATGTGGAACAATGACAAGGATCACTTCAATGTAAATTGCACAAATGACACAAGGATTTATACGGGGAAAAAGCCCTTGATCAAGAGTTGATCTCCGGCACAAAAAACCCCGGGTGATGGAAACTACCGATCACCAAGCTCAAATAAATCAATAAATGTTTACAGCTTCGGATAGTAACGAGCTAGGTACAAGGATCACTATCGTGAAATGTGTAAAAGTGAGTGGAAACTAATAAGTGTTCCTCGAGAGCTTCAAGAGTGCGAGTATATGAGAGTGTGTGTAGCTGAAAATGGCTAAGTGTTCTAATTCTAGCTCGTTACCCCTTTAAAAATAGAAGTTAACTACAATAACTAACTATCCGACTTTTGTGCCAAGCTCCCACGTTCTCCACAACGTCCATTTTTGGTCAATCGTGTGCGAAATGCCCGTGGAATATTCCTTAGTACCGTTGCCAAGACCAAGTCAAGCTTGTTACTCCTGCGAAGTAATACAAAACACAGATAAATAATCGTCAGTACGAGGATCCTTAAAGTGATCCATGATCCTGATCCTGAAGCTCTTCTGAGGATCACTATCTGTCACAGAAGTAAGGATCATTAATTAGGATAACAAATAAGGATCACTAATTGTTAGAAAATCCTCCCCTAACAATTGCCCCCAAAACATAAGGAGTGAAATGTAAAATGAGCGAGTTATGTTTTCCTGATCTTATCCGCAACTAACTATCGCAAATATAGTCGTTATTGTTGAACTAGTCGTTGCAACCATGACGTCACAGAAGTGACAACCCTGCACGATCATGATTATAAATAGGAGATAGAGATAGGATCAAATGCATTTAAAATTTCAGAAAGACTCCCTTTATAACTGCATTCCGAAGATAGACAAGTATTCTCTCATCATCTTCTTCCTTCTCTTACTCTGTTTTTCTTACTTTACCATCATCTCTTCAAGAATGATGCTCCGGTCCTCTCCCGCCAAGGATCACCAGAAGGATAGCCCCTTGAAGAGTTAAAAGATCATCAAAGACTCCACAAATGAGAGGTGTTGCTTTAATGATGCTCAAATAGACAAGATTCGTCATTGCTTTCCGGCGAGTGCCTTTTTCAAACCCTTCGATCCTACTATTCTGAGCGACTATGTTTCAGAAACATGGGTTGCCTTTCCAGTTACTCCATTTCCCATAGGATACACCTATCCTTTCCCAGAACTTACACAATCCTTCTTTTCCCTTACCGGCATCTCTTACATCCAAGCCATGCCGATGATTTGGAGGGTTTTGTACACTCTGGAGAGGATCATCGAACAGGAAGGCATTGTTTTAGGCATGTCAGAGCTGACACAATTGTATGATCTTACTACCATTGGTTCCCATCGTTATTTGTTCAAACGAAAACCCGGCGGAGAACACCCCCTTCTTAAAGTCACCAAGAATGACACAAATTGGAAACGTCGCTTCTTCTTTGTCAGGAGGGATACCATTCCAAACGGAAAGGATCTACCAAAGACCTGGTCCACCCATGGTAGGCCAGAGGATCTTGAGAAGGATCACCAGGTAGTCTTGTTTTTGTATAAGGATTACTAACCCCTTTTGTCTTGTGTTATGCAGCTATTTCCGTCTCACACATCATCACATCACCTGTAACCAAGGATAGGCTTGCTGCTTTTTGGAAGCTTGATCCTGAAACAAGGACATTCAAGATAGACACCCAAGACTCACAGGAAGTATCCTCAGGTTCCATTACCATGTCAAGTAAGTATCCTGCCTTTTGCATAATTGGAATATTAAAATAAATAAGTAAATTGAAATAGGATAAGGATACTTATCTTGCTCTGAATGTGTAGGTGCCGGAAAATCTGCCAAGCCTGTATCCCAATTCAACACGGCTGACCTTGACGTTGTTCGATCCAGGAAGAAGAGGTCCACTACCAGTCCCAGCATCTCCATTCCCAAGGCACCCACTAAAGGGAAAGGTGGCAAGAAGAGGAAAACTTCTGACACCGAGGATCTTCAAGGCCTACCACTGATCCGCCACCAGTTCCTTGAATACTTTAATGATGTAAGGATCCCCAATTCTGCCTAGGTATCCTACTCGTATGAGGATCACCTGATCTTGAACTGCTTTATCCTTTTCTTTGCAGAAATTTGCTGAGATTGAAGATTATGTGGGGAACGTCGAGGAGCAGGACAAGAAGATTGCTGACCTCCAACAGGTTGCAGTGCTCAAGGACCTTGCAATTGCTGATCTTTAGAAGGAACTCCAAGATGCCAAGACTAAGACGGCTAAGCTTCTGATTGACCTTGACTATGAGAAGCATGATCTCATAGAAAATGCTAAGGTCTCTGCTGCCATCACAATGTATCAGACTAAATTGAAGATGGCCCAGGAAGCTCAAGATCCTAACTTTGACAAAAGCAGCTGGGATGTTGAGGGCTGGAAAGCAAGGTTGGCCGATCTTGAGGATGATGAAGAGGAGGCTACTGAGGTCTTGGCGATTGAGGCAAGTGGCAGTGAAAAGGATCTGATGAAGGATACCGCAGCTGGAGGAGAAGAGGATGCAGCAAAGGTGTAGGCTGCACAATTGGGCGATGATGGACATTCCTAGACGCAGCCGGAGCCCAATTTTTAATTTTGGTAGTAGTTTTTTGTGGTTGTGATGTTGAACAATTTAATGGGTTGTAATGAACAATAGTTTCTAGGATTAAGGATCATGTATGATCCTTTGGACAATAGGCAGGATTGCAATTGGTGGAGGGATCCTCTGTTTGGGGGATGAAGCCATTGTGATCCTGCCGCCTTTATATTCCTGCACTACTTTTGAACTTATTATCATGGACACCCTTTACCTACCCCAGCGGACGGGCCACGTTTTGCTGGTAGATGCTTGGGGTAGGTAATTTTGACAACCTTTTAAGGGTTAATCCTTTGTTAATAAATAAAATCTTAACCTTTTGTCGCTTATCTTGTATTGTTATCCTTTTGTTTCTTTAATTTTCCTTTGTTTTGATGCATATTTATTGAATAAACAATTTTGAATAAGTCATATTGAAAACATTTAGGACATGATCCATGATCAAATATCCTATAGTTAAAGAATCCCAAAAAACAATATGTTTTAAGGATCACGAGTCTAGTTGTCAAATTCTAAGGGTTATTCAAATAAACAATGAATAGAAAAAAAATAAGGATCATACCTGAGGATCCAAGTTAGGATCCTAACCATAATAAGGATAACTATAAGACAAACCTTAGAGAGAAGTAAGGATCAAGGATCCCTAGTTGCCTATCTTCAAGGACCTGAAATAGAGCATAACTTGGGACTAAGCCAATATGAGAAAAAGAGTTAGCAACTGGGGACAAGCCCAAGGATAACTGGGGACAAGCCCAAGGATAACTGGGGACAAGCCCAAGGATCGTATGTAAACTGGAGTATGGCCCTAACTGGCGACTATCCAAACTTAGTGACATGAAAATGCCAAAACCTTAGCTAACGTGTAAACGTTAGAAACCTTAGCTAACGTGAAAACGTTAGAAACCTTAGGAACGGATGTATGGTACGTCTACCATTATACATAGGATCCTAGGCATAGCCAGTACAATGGAATTATCAGCCCCTAAAGCGAGTACTGGTCCCACTGCCTTGAACTATACCAGGATCATCATGCGCTATAGGCGAAACTGGGGTCAAGCCCTAATAACTGGGGTTAAACCCAAGGAACAGATTGCTTCTGCAGATAACCGATGTTATGCTAAGGATACCTGAACTTTCAAAACTTAAAATCACGTGAGAAGTGGATAAAGGATACATGATCCTTATCCTTATATGAAAAATAAAGAAATGAAATGGTTTAAAATTAGGATATTACCAAAGTAAGGATCACCGATACTTTGAGGATCCTTTAAGGATATCCCTATCGTGAGGATCATCTGTGCCATGAGGATCCTGCTCACATGAAATATTTCTTCAAGTGGACAGCATTCCAAGCTCTTGGTAGCAAATCACCTTCCATGGTTAGCAATCTATATGCCCCCTTTCCTGCTTCAGCTTCAATCAAATAAGGGCCTTCCCATTTTGGAGCTAATTTTCAATCAGCAGGATTGGTGGTATTCTGAAATGCTTTCCTCAATACCATATCTCCAACTTGAAACTTCCTGATCTTGACATTTTTGTTGTAGGCACCAGCCATTCTCTGTTGATAACTGGCCATCCTTATCCTAGCCATATCCCTGATTTCTTCAATAGTATCCAGGTCTTGAGCCAAGTTCTCATCATTCTCCTCAGGATCACGGGTACTTGTTCTAGCAGTTGGAACCACCATTTCTGTTGGGATCACTGACTCTGCCCCAAATACCAAAGAGAATGGTGTTTGACCAGTAGCATTCTTAGGGGTTGTCCTATCAGCCCAAAGCACATAGGGTAGTTCTTCTGCCCATTTCCCTTTCTTGGATCCAAGCTTCTTCTTCAAATTATTGATGATGATCTTGTTGGATGATTCTGCTTGACCATTAGCTTGTGGGTGGACTGGTGTTGATGTTATCATCTTAATCCCCCAACTGTCACAAAAGTTAGTGGTTCTCTCCCCAATAAATTGGGAACCATTATCACATATAATCTCAGAAGGAATTCCAAATCTAGTTATAATATTTCTTTTAATGAAGGATATAACTTCCTTTTCTCTGACTTGGGCAAAAGCATCAGCCTCTATCCACTTGGAGAAGTAATCAGTCATAGCAAGCATGAATACTTTTCCACCAGGTGCCTTAGGGAGCTTACCAACTATATCCATACCCCATCTCATAAATGGCCAAGAGGAGGATATAGGATGCAATAATTCAGCTGGTTGATGAAGGATATTGCTGTGTCTCTGACAAGGATCACATCTCTTAGCATACTCCACAGCATCTCTCTTCATGGTTAGCCAGTAGTATCCTGTCCTCAGGATTCTTGAGAATAATGCCCTGCCCCCAGTGTGGTTTCCACAATCTCCTTCATGGAAGTCTTTTAAAACTTCTTGGATTTCAGGATCCTCAATGCATCTCAAGTATGGTCCTGCAAGAGATCGTCTATACAACATATTATTTAAAATAGTAAATTGAGATACCTTAGATTTGAAAGCCCTAGGGTTTTCTCCTGTAGGAATCTCTCCATGTTGTAAGTATCTCATAATTGGTGAGATCCATGATCCTGATCCTGAATGGGATCGAGTATCCTCACTAGGGATAATTGCAGAATCATTTCCTATCTCCATAGCCACATGATCCTCGATAGCCGGGGTCAGGATATGGATTATAGGGATCTTGATATCCTCCGGGATCTTCAAGGATGATCCTAAGTTAGCCAATGCATCCGCCTCTGTATTTTCTTCCCTTGGTACCTGCGTCAAACTAAAGGAAACAAAAGAGAGTGCCAAACTTTTGACTATCTCTAAATATTTGGTTAGCTTTGCACCTTTAACAGCATAAGATCCATTAAAGTGGTTTGTAATAAATAATGAATCTACATGTACCTCAAGATACCTGATCCCCATATGCTTTGCAATTTGCAAACCAGCAATTAAGGCTTCATATTCGGCCTCATTATTAGTGGTTTGGAACTCACAAGCTATAGAGTGGGGTATTATGTCCCCCTGTGGCGATTTTAGTAGTATTCCAAGCCCTGTGCCTTTGACATTTGAGGATCCATCAGTGTAGAGTATCCAAGGATCCTTGGTCTCCTCTAGCTGTTGGACTTCTAACTCAGCTTCTTTTTGTAAATCACTACTGAAATCAGCCACAAAGTCAGCTAATGCTTGGGATTTGATGGCTGTCCTAGGCTCATATCTTATATCATATGCACTTAGCTTCACTGCCCACTTAGCCATCCTTCCTAACATCTCTGGTTTCCTGAGGACATTCTTAAATGGAAAATTAGTTTTAACAACAATAACATGAGTTTCAAAATAATGTCTCAACTTAGTAGATGCCATAATCAATGCAAGAATAAGCTTTTCAAGGTGTGAATACCTGGATTCGGCATCAAGTAAACTTTTACTTACATAATAGACAGGATGTTGTGTACCTTCATGATCCTTAACAAGGACCGCACTTACTGCTTTTGAGGATACTGCAAGATATAAGGATAGCACATCGCCTTTTTCTGGTTTCATCAAGGTCGGGGCTGAGGACAGATAATCTTTGAGGGCTCTTAAAGCATTTTCATGCTTCTCAGTCCACTCAAATTTCTTGTTCTTCCTTAGGATATCATAGAATTCTTTGCACTTCTCTCAGGATTTGGATATAAATCTGTTCAAAGCTGCTATCCTGCCTGTTAGCCTTTGAACATCCTTAGCATTGGCCGGAGATTTGATGTTCACTATTGCTTTGATTTGTTCCGGGCTAGCTTCAATGCCTCTCTTGGTTACCATGTATCCTAAGAATTTACCTGCTTTAACACCAAAGTGACATTTTGAAGGGTTAAGTTTCATGTTATATTTGTCAAGGATATCGAATGCTTCCTCCAAGTCCCTTAGGTGATCCTCAGCTTTTATGGATTTTACCACCATATCATCTATGTAAAACTCCATAGTTTGTCCAATCTGATCCTTGAACATCATATTCACCAACCTTGTATATGTTGCACCTGCATTTCTTAGTCCGAACGGCATAGCAATATAGCAGTATATACCAGTTGGAGTCATGAAGGCTGTATCCTCTTGGTCGGATGGTTCCATTTGGATTTGTTGGAATCCAGATGAAGCATCCATAAAAGTTAACAGTTCATGACCCGCAGTTGCATCCACCATGGAGTCAATGTGGGGTAATGGGAAAGGATCCTTGGGACATGCCTTATTTAAATCGGTAAAATCGACACATACCCTCCACTTTCCGTTTCTCTTTTGAACAACCACCACATTGGCCAACCATCTTGGATACTTGACCTCTCTAATCATACCTGCCCGGAGCAACTTCTCTACCTCTTCTTGGATAATGGCATTCCTTTCTGGTGCAAACTTTCTTCTCCTTTGATGGATTGGTTTGAAGGACCTGTCAATGCCAAGTTTGTGAGTGATTACATCTTTAGATATACCAGTCATGTCTTCGTGTTTCCATGCAAAGGTGGTCTTTCTCCTTTTGAGGAAGGATATGAGGTCTTCCTTCATATCGCCAAGGATCCCTGATCCGATATAGATTTTGGATTCAGGATCATCAGGATCCATGAGGACTTCTACCACATCCTGCTCTCTTGCCTCCAAGACATCCCTTGGAGGATACTTTGATTGCTATTGTTCCCTTGACTTCGAGGCTGGTTTCATCGATGAAGTATAGCAATTCTTAGCCTCTTGCTGATCACTATCAATCTTCACTATTCCCCAAGGACTAGGGAGCTTCACACATTGATGGTAGGTAGAGGGGACTGCCTTCATATCGTGTATCCAGGGCCTGCCAAGGATAACATTACAACAATATAAACAGTCAATAACACAAAATTTTTGATAAGAGTGTAGGCCTTCGATGTATATTGGGAGTTTAATGTCCCCCGGGGTATTTTTAGTTTCGCCACTAAATCCCACAAGCACGGAGGATCTTGGTATGACGTCCGATTCAGGAATACCCATCTTCTTTAGAACATCAAGCTGGATAATGTTCACTGAGCTTCCTCCGTCTATAAGGATCATGCAGACAAAATGGTTAGAAATGAAAAGAGTAATAACTAAACCATCGTGATGAGGATCCTGGATATCAACACGATCATCCTCATCAAAGGTTATGACTTTTCCTTCGGAGACACTTGATGTTCGAACGGGTCTTTCTCCATTATCCATTTTAGTTTCCTTTGCATGCCTTTTAGCTGCTGAGAAGGATGTGCCACAAATGTCTGATCCTCCAGAAATAAAGTTTATTACTTGTGCATCTGCTGGAGGGGCTGGAGCCTTCTCAGGGATCCTTTCAGGATCCTGAGTCCTTGACTTTTTTCTTCCCAACAATTCTTTTAGATGCCCCTTGCTCAACAAGTATCCAATTTCCTTTCTTAGTGCAATGCATTCTTCTGTGAGATGCCCAAAATCTTCATGGTATGCACACCACTTTGATTTATCCTTAGTTGCAGTTGGCCTATCATTTTTTCTGGGCCATCTAGCTTTATCACCTAGATTCTGCATCGCAAGGATTAGTTCATTGTTATCAACAGAAAAACAATATTCAGAAATTGGAGGATAATCCTCATCATCCTCTTCTTGATCAATAGAATGCACGTTCTGGTTATCAGATCTGTTGTAGGATCTGAACTTGTTGTTCCTGAATGAGGATCCTTGCTTATCTTGCTTTGAGGATCCTGCTAACCTCTCCTGGATCCTCTTGTCATCCTCTAGCCGGATGAACCTAAGTGCCCGGGTTCTTACCTCATCTAAGTTCCTGCATGGTGTCATAACAAGATCATCATAGAACGACGAATCCCTAAGCAATCCCATTTTAAAGGCCTCAACAGCCGTGGCTATATCTAAGTTGGGAATGTCTAAGGATTCTTTACTGAATTTGGTAATGTAATCCCTTAATGATTCATTATCACCCTGGGTTATCCTATATAGATCACTAGTTGATCGTTCAAATTTTCTACTACAAGAAAACTGATTATTAAACAGGTTAACTAGATTAGCAAATGAGGTAATAGAGTAGGGGGGAAGACTTAGCAGCCATTTGAGAGCTGATCCAGTAAGAGTGGATCCGAATCCCTTGCACAGGCACGCTTCCTTTAACCTTTCTGGGATTGGATTGATCTCCATCCTCTCCCTGTATTGTGCTATGTGTTCTTCAGGATCCGTCGAACCATCATACAGCTTCATTGTTGGCACGTGGAACCTCTTGGGTATCTCGGCATCACAGATTGGTGGTGCAAAACGAGATATCTTGTGGCTCCCGTCTGCGATCTCTGGGATAGGTTTGACCACTCCTGGAACACTTGATATCATATCCTTTAGCTTTTGCAATTCTCTGGCCATGGCATGATTGATACCTGGATCCTGCATAAGACCATGGTTAGTAGTATAAGAATTATTAAAAGTGTTACCTCCCATTGGATTCAGATTAGGAAGATTGGATGTCAATCCATATTGTTGGGGCTCTGGAATGATCGAGGGACCAGTAGAAGCATTGGTCTGCATTGGAATAAAATCTCCCTGATGGACATCTAAACTTCCTGTTTGCAAGCTCCTCAAGGATCCTGGAATCTGGAAGGATCCTTGAAACTGGGACGATCCCGGAACAAAGAAGGATCCTTGAACATGGGATGATCCTGGAACAAGGGAGGATCCTTGAACCTGGGATGATCCTGGAACAAAGGAGGATCCTTGAACCTGGGATGATCCTGGAACAAGGGAGGATCCTTGAACCTGGGATGATCCTGGAACAAGGGAGGATCCTTGAACCTGGGATGATCCTAGAACAAAGGAGGATCCTTGAACCTGGAATGATCCTGGAACGAAGGAAGATCCTTGAATCTGCTGCGCTCCTGAATAACCTCCTGCATTCATGAAGGATCCTATATACTGAGGATAGGATCCTGCTGGCTGGAAATAGGAACCCGATGCCTGAGTCACTGTTGTTGTTCCGTAGTGCACTCCTTTTGGTCCACCCACATATTGAACATCTGGAACCACTGATGGCTGAGAAGTAATCACCGGAGTATCAAACTTCAAAGATTTCGGCACTAGTGGGGAATGATCCTCTGCCGTTTTCTTTTGTTTCTTGAGGTCTCCGATTTCTTTGAGAATCCTTTCATTGGTCTTATCCTGTTGCTGTATATGATCCTTCATCTGCAAAATCAAAGTAAACATGTCACTAGTAGTAGGAGTGTAGGAAGCAGAAGAAGTTGGAGGTTTTGAGAAAATGGGAGTTGGTTTCTTCGCAGCATTCTCAGCATTTTTCTGGGATCCAGAAGGTGGTGGAGGCAAAGGGGGAACGCCTTGTGAAGAAGTGAATGAAGGCATCAAATTTGAAGCATTCTTCGCTGAGGAAGCCATTTGCTTGGTTGTAGTGAACTGAAATGAGCACAGAAATGCGAATTTTTCTAAGGATGAAGCACCAATTGCCCCACGGTTGGTGCCAAACTGTTTTGGTCAAAAAATCTGATGAGGATAATGCAACCAAACTCTCTGTTACGGGGTATGATACTTATAATGTGCAACAATGACAAGGATCACTTCAATGTAAATTGCACAAATGACACAAGGATTTATACGGGGAAAAAGCCCTTGATCAAGAGTTGATCTCCGGCACAAAAAACCCCGGGTGATGGAAACTGCCGATCTCCAAGCTCAAATAAATCAATAAACGTTTACAACTTCGGATAGTAACGAGCTAGGTACAAGGATCACTATCGTGAAATGTGTAAAAGTGAGTGGAAACTAATAAGTGTTCGTCGAGAGCTTCAAGAGTGCGAGTATATGAGAGTGTGTGTAGCTGAAAATGGCTAAGTGTTCTAATTCTAGCTCGTTACCCCTTTAAAAATAGAAGTTAACTACAATAACTAACTATCCGACTTTTGTGCCAAGCTCCCACGTTCTCCACAACGTCCATTTTTGGTCAATCGTGTGCGAAATGCCCGTGGAATATTCCTTAGTACCGTTGCCAAGACCAAGTCAAGCTTGTTACTCCTGCGAAGTAATACAAAACACAGATAAACAATCGTCAGTACGAGGATCCTTAAAGTGATCCATGATCCTGATCCTGAAGCTCTTCCGAGGATCACTATCTGTCACAGAAGTAAGGATCATTAATTAGGATAACAAATAAGGATCACTAATTGTTAGAAAATCCTCCCCTAACAATTGGTATGAAGTCTCCTTGATGAACGTCCGAGCTCTGAGGCTGCATACTTCTCAAGAATCCTTGATCCTGAAGGACGTTGGATCCTTGAAGTTGAGATGATCCTTGAACCTGAAAGGATCCTGGAACCAGAGAGGATCCTGGGACCAGAGAGGATCCTGGGACCAGAGAGGATCCTGGGACAAGGGAGGATCCTTGGACCAAGAAGGATCCTTGGGTCTGGGAGGATCCTTGAACTTGGGAGGATCCTTGGACCTGGGAGGATCCTTGGACCTGGGTGGATCCTTGGACCTGGGAGGATCCTTGGACCTGGGAGGATCCTTGGACCTGGGTGGATCCTTGGACCTGGGAGGATCCCTGTACTGCATGCATTCCCGAATATCCTCCTGACGTGAAGTATCCCTGATGCTGAGAAGAGGATCCTTGAGGCTGGAAGTGAGAGCCAAAGGCCTGACCCATGGGTGCTGTTCCATAACGCCTTCCTGGTAATTCACCCAAGTATTGCACGTCCGGAACTGCTGAGTGTTGGGAAGTTATGACTGGAGTGTCGAAGTTCAGCGACCTTGGCATCAGAGGGGAGTGATCCTCCACTGATTTCTTCTGTTTCTTGATCTCATCGATCTCCCGGAGGATCCTTTCGTTGGTTTTGTCCTGCTCTTGTGCATGATTCCTCATCTGCAAAATCAGAGTGTAAAGATCATTAGTAGTAGGATTAGTTGAAACAGAAGAAGTTGGTGGTTAAATGGGGGTTGGTTTCTTCGCAGCATTCTCAGCATTCTCAGCATTCTTCTGGGATCCGGAAGGTGGTGGAGGCAAAGGCGGAACGCCTTGTGAAGAACTGAATGACGTCATCAAGTTTGAAGTGTTCTTTGTTGAAGAAGCCATCTGCCTGGTTGTTATGAACCGAAATGATCACGAATATACGAATCTTCTTAGGAATGAAGCACCAATTTCCCCACGGTGGGCGCCAAACTGTTTTGGTCAAAAATCAAGCAATGACAATGCAACCAAACTTTCTATTTTGAGGTATGATGCTTGAATTGATGAACAACAATAAGGATCACTATGAAATGTAATGAACAAGTGACACGAAGATTTATACGAGGAAAAAGCCCTTGATCAATGAATGATCTCCGGCATAAAAAACCTCGGGTGATGGAAACTACCGATCACCAACTCAAATTAAACAAGAAATCTATTACAACTTCGGATGATAGCGAGCTAAGTACAAGGATCACTATAGTGTATTGTGTAAAAAAGTGTGTAATCGCCAAGTGAGTTAGCGAGAGCTGGTGAGAGCAGTTGTACGAGTGTGTAGCTAAAAATAGCCAAGTGTTTTCTAATTAGCTCGCTACCCCTTTAAAAATGGAAAATATCTACACTAACTAACATTCCGCAAATGGTGCAAGTCCTCCACGACTCCATAACGTCCACTTTTGGCCAGGCACGTGCGGAATAAACATAGAATATACTCCAGGAATATCGCCAAGACCAAGTCCAAGCTGGTACTCCTGCAAAACAGTTTCGAATTCAAAGTAGACAACCGTTAGTACAAGGATCCTTATGATGATCCATGATCCTGATCCTGCAACACTTCTGAGGATCACTACTTCAGAAAGAATTGAGGATCACTAAACCCAACAGTAAATGAGGATCACTGATCATTGAGAAATCCTCCCCTAACAGCCGGCATAGAGCTTGATGTGTTCTTTGCTGAAGAAGCCATCTGCTTGGTTGTAATGAACCGAAATGACCGCAATAACAAGAATTTCTTAGAAATGAAGCACCAATTGCCCCTCGGTGGGAGCCAAACTGTTTTGGTCAAAAATCAGGCTAAGATAATGTAACCGAATCTTTGTTGTGAGGAATGATGCTTGAATCAATGAACAATGTTAAGGATAACTCAGAAATGTAACGAACAAGTGACACAAGGATTTATACGAGGAAAAATCCCTTGATCAAGAGTTGATCTCCGGCATAAAAAAAACCTCGGGTGATGGAAACTACCGATCACCAACTAAGATTAAACAAAAGAAGTTTACAACTCGGGATGATAACAAGCTTGTTACAAGGATCACTAGTGTGTAATGTGCCAAAAAATGTATGAAATCGCCAAGTATTGCTTGAGAGCTGACTGAGAGTTGTTACGAGTGTGTGTAGTTGCTAAATTTGCTAAGTGTTCTACTCAAGCTTGTTATCCCCATTTTAAATTAGAAAATAACTAGTCTAACTAACTATCCGCAATTTGTGCACTCTTCCCACGATCTCCATAACGTTCACAATGGTCAAGCACGTGCGGAATATTGAGGGAATATACTCCAGGAGTTTCGGTGAGACTTGGTCCGTGCTCTCGTTCCTGCAAAACAAGCTTACGTACAAGGAAGACAATTGTTAGTAGTAGGATAACAACAGTGATCCTGAATCCTGATCCTGCAACACCTGCTGACGATCCTTAATTCAAACAGAATTGAGGATCCATGATCCTGGTAGCACTTGAGGACCCGTGATCCTTAGGATGTAAAAATCCTCCCCTAACAACTTGTATTCGAATTACATTGTAACACTTAGTTGATCTGTATCATATCCTGCACTATATCCTGATATTTGAAGCAACAAGAAGAACAAGGCAGCTGCGATTGTCAGCTCCCGAGGTTTTGTGCCGGCGATCTAGATTGATCAAGGGCTTTCCTCGTATATCGCGTGTCAACCTTTACATTTTTACTCATTGTTTGATCGTAGATACAGCTCAATATCCTGAGCCGTATCCTGAAAATTGTTTTTGCAAACAACTTAATTAGCATATTTTCAACACACATTTTTAGCACACTACCTCACTTAACTAATTTGATCACTTAATTGCTTCGGTAATTTTTGACCAAAACAATTTGGCGCCCACCGTGGAGCAAGTGGTGCTACTTTTACTAAATTTTTTTGCAAAATCGTTACTTGGTTTTTTATTTTCAAAACTTTTTGCCACACTATTTTCAATGGCCTCAAGATCAAACATGAGCTCTTCCACCGTGTCTGCTACAACCTCTGCAACAATTGGTTCGGTGCTTCCACCACCTCCTCCGAGATCGCAAGCCTCTTCACAAGGAACTGAAATTCATGTAGCTCGGGATGTTATCCCCGCTCGCAATATCCAGGGATCTGGTCCTGTTTTGGCTTCTAATGAAGAAATTCTGAATTTGTTTGGTAGTGTACAGGAACAGATGAGGCAGCAGTAGGAAACTAATCAGATGCTGATGAGAGAGATACAACTCTTGAAATCCGGCTCAAGCAGGCCTGCTGAAGATACTATCACTCCCTTGCAACCTAGGGCTTTGAACTTCAGTTCTGTAGTTTATACTGAGGATAACCGGGGGAATATTGTACCTAGCCATTCCCAGAATTATACTCCTGAGATACCCTCTTTAGTCAGAGTGTCAACTGTGAGAAGCTCAGGATATGCTTCGGGATATGGCTAGAATCCTCAGATTGGTAATGTATCTAATAATAATAATACTCTTGCTACTAATGGTGTTGGATCTTTGCAGGATGCAGGTATGACATCAGCATTTTCCAGGGAGCTTCAAAAACTGAAAGACATGATATCCAGTGTACCTGGGGTGGTCCAGCCGATTCCAGAAGTATCCCAAGACAGCCACAGGATATCACGGTTCGCGTATCCCATCTGTGATGCTAAAATCCCAAAAAGATTTCAAACCCCCAACATGAAGCTCTATGACGGAACTACGGATCCTGAAGAGCATATTGCTCAGTATAGGGAAAGGACGGAAATTAACCCTATCCCTCCGGATCTCAAGGAAGCATGCCTCTGCAAGGGCTTTGGTTCTACCATAACAGGATCAGCCTTAAAATGGCTCTTAAACGTTCCTCCTCACTCAATTACTTCATTTGCTCATTTAGTTAATTTATTTAATAGTCAATTCTCTTGCAGCCGAAGTTTTGAGAAACTAACCAGTGATCTTTACAGGATAACTCAAGGACCTCAGGAATCCTTGAGGAATTATGGGAACAAATTTAGCGAGGAATCCTTAGATATCCCGCATCTTGATGTTGCAACCACTGTGCAGGCTTTCAAGATGGGGCTACAAAAAGACTCTCAATTTTACCAGGATCTTGTAATGAATCCCTGGAGGAATCTGGATGAAGCTCGTAACAGGGCTTTAAGATATATTCGGTTGGAAGATGACAAAAAGATGCAAGAGAGGATGAATCCGTCAACAACCTATGAGTCAACCAACAGGAAATCAGAATCCTCATATAAACCATATCGCTCCAAGCCATATGGCAGAAATGATAGCAAAAAAGTGAATGTTATTGAAGACGAGGATCCTGAGGAGTATCCTGAATTGTCTGAATATTGTTTTTCTGTTAACATACCTGAATTGATGTATGCTATGCAGGGTTTAGGAGACAAAGAAAGATGGCCCCGGAAGAATCAACAAAAAGCTTATTGGAAGGATAAGTCCAAATGGTGTGCCTTCCACGAGGATTTCGGACATGTTACTGAGGATTGCATTGCCCTAAGGAAAGAAATAAGCTATCTTTTGAGCAAGGGATATCTGAAGGATCTCCTGGGAAGAAAGAAGAATAAAGGTCAGGATCCTGAGAAGGATCCTGAACGAGCGGCATCACCTCCTGCGGATGCCAAAATAATTAACTTTATTTCAGGAGGATCCGACATCTTGGGCACAACATATTCTGTGGAGAAAAGACACGCGAAGGAAGCCAAAGCAGAAAGGGGAGATAAGCCAACCAGAATGTCAACCCTCACGGCTGACAAAGTGATCACGTTCGATAACGATGACTGTCCAGGATCCTCATCATGATGCTTTGGTAATAACGTTATATGTTGCTAACCACTTTGTGCGCAGGATATTAGTGGATAATGGCAGCTCAGTCAACACAATTCAGCTGGAAACGTTGAAGAGGGTGAATGTATCTCCAATGGATATTACTTCAAAGTCCACTGTGCTCGTTAGTTTCAATGGAGAAGCTAGGAATACCGTAAGAGAGATAAAGTTGCCCGTGTATGTTGAAGGGGTCAACTCAATGCAACGCTTTTGTGTCATGGACTCCTTAAACTGTTATAATATTATATTAGGTAGGCCTTGGATCCATGATATGAAAGTTGTGTCATCAACTTATCATCAATGTATCAAGATCCCTACCCCTTGGGGAGTAGTCAAGGTGGAAAATGATCAACAGGAAGCGAAGGAGTGTTATTCTTCTTCGATGAAATCCTCTACAACGCCTAGTGCAACATAGCAATAAAAGATGCGAGGCCAGGATATCATGGAGGCTTCAGAACAGGATGTGAAGAAAGTTATCCTGGATGAGGATAATCCGGATATCTCGGTGCTCGTAGGAAGCAATATCCCTCAGGATATTGAAAACCAATTGACTAACTTTTTTAAATGCAGGATGTCAACATTCGCGTGGAAACACGAGGATATGACAGGAATTTCCAAGGATATTATAACTCACAAGCTCGGAATTGATAGGTCTTCAAGCCTATCCAGCAGTAACGAAGGAAATTTGCTCCAAAACGCAATGTTATCATTCAGGAGGAAGTTGAAAGACTATTAAAGAGCAAGATGATCAGGGAAGTGAAGTTTCCTAAATGGATGGCAAACGTAGTTGTGGTGCAAAAGAAAAACGAGAAATGGAGAGTTAAATATTTTTACCACTTATAAGTTAAATAATTGTTTTGAACTCACAGACACTGTAACTCATCCAACATTTAGTCAATTGATTTCATATACTAAATTGAAGAAGATGGAGAGGAGTGTCTTTATAAATCGAATGATCTATGAATGATTGACTAATTTGCGGTTGATCACGGTTAAAAAAGGGTAAGGATGTTTTGTTTACTATTACTATTGTGAATTAAACTAAATAAATTTGGTGTATGTTACACAAGGCATTGTAAGTTTATAAGATGTAAAAGTGTTATAGAATGTTTGGTGCTGATTATTTTGCTTAGGGCTGCAAACGTAGTTCATGAACCGGTCGGTGGGAATTTCGTTCGTTTAGTAAAATGAACAAACATGAACATAGGTCGCGTTCGTTTGTTTATGTTTGTGAACGTTCGGTAACGTCTTCGTTTGCGTTTAATAGTTCATTAGTGTTTTTATTTTTTATATTTTATTTAAATACTTCAAACTTCCGACAAATAAAATATTTAATAAGTGTAAGTGTATTATATATTCTATTCATGAACGTTTGATAGTGTTCGTTTGTTTCCATTTGTGTTCATGAACATCTTATAAATAAAACTAATAAAGCTTTTCACTGATTAATTGAAAATCCCTTTGATAAAGTGTGAATTTTGAATATGTATGATTACTTATGGTCAAGTATGGTCATGTTTGACGAATTTCAATTGTGTCTATTTAATTGAGAATAGATCAAGTTGCGTCATGTGACCAATTATAACTAATCAATAATATATAAAGATTAAGAAACAAGAGATGTCACATGGCAATCTCTCCTTCAACCACACAGTTTTCCTTTTAATTTATTTAAAAATAATTTTGTTATCATTATCCTTATTATTATTATTATTCTATTTAGTATAAGTTATCTCAATTTTTATTTTTATGATCTCTCCGTCTAACTTAATTAATATTATATATTAAAAATCTTCCTAATATTATAAAATAATATTAGGAAATTATGCTTTATTTAACCTCTTATAAATACAACTAATACAGTTTTTCACTAATTCATTAAAAATCCCTTTGATAAATGGTGAATTTTGATCATGTATGCTTACTCATGGTCATGTATGATTATGTTTAACAAATTTCAATTGTGTCTAATTAATTAAGACTAGATCAAGTAGCGGCGTCATGTGATCAACTATAACTAATCAATAATATATAAGACCCCCCGTAGTGGGGCGTTTTTTTTTTTTAAATTCAAAAAAACGCTTAAAAACGCCCCCCCCCCCCCCCATTACATATGACGTTGTTTGGCGTTTTTTTTGAAAAAAAAAATTGTTCCGCGTTGTTTTAAGCACACCGCGAGAAGTTTGACCAGCCAATCAAATACTAGCAACGGCTGGTTTATAAACGGCTATTTTTTTTAACCTTTTACCTATATATATATATATATCTATACTACTTTATAATGCATATCCGAAGGACTTCTTAAGGTCCAAAAAAATTTCCTTAAAACACCCCTAAAGCATGTTGTACAAGTGTTTTAAGCATCACAAAACATCCATTTCCACTTATACCCTTTAACTAAAAAAACACGGATACATCAGGTTTCACTCTCATTTCAAAACATTTCAAAATGCCCGCTTCCCTGCTCCTCTCTCTCTCTCTCTCTCTCTCTCTCCGGGGATTCCAGATCTGGATCTATGGTTTTTCTCCATCGCGTTTCTACTACTCCAATTCCTCATGGAAATCATTGGAATCAAACTCAAGTCTAGGTTTTGAACTTCACGGAGTAAGTGCTTTTCTAGATTTTGTCCAAATTCATTGGAATTTTATATTGTAGATATAGGTTTTGACTTTTCAGACTTGATATGGGTTGCGTGTGTGTGTCTCGAAGTGGTGGAGGAAGATCTGGTCAGATCTAGGTCGATTTATTGCAATCAGTTCTGAGTTGTTGGTGAGTTGACTCAGTTTGGTTGAATGATTCAATTGATTCATGTGTTGTTTTATGTTCACCTGCTTTGGTTGCTTTCTAGAATTATTCATACCCTTATTTCGAATACGTCTTTGCTTTACCGATTGTTTAGTTATTTTATCTTTTTGCCGGTTCAAATATAATCGTGTTGCTAATCTTCACATATGTGTTACTGTAGATGTGTAGTTTTTGCATTCTACATTGATTTATGGTGTTTTGATTTTGTTTACAGGTCGTTGGGCTTATCAACTATCGGACACTGTAATTTCTGTGTAAAAAAGGTATATTAATGCTTCAGGTATCTTTTAAATGTTGGTTATTTTATCTTGCTGCTGATTATTTTGATTATGTTTACATGTCTTTGGACATTTTGATCTTGCTGCTAATTATTTTTTTTTTGTGAAATGTTGGATCATCTATAATTTTTTTTTCTGAAGTCATTTGCACATCAAGATCTGAATCTGAATTACACTTTATTTTCTTTAGTGAACTGGTTAAAATCTGAGAGTTATTCAGATATGTATGTTTGAGATTTGAATTGAAGGTCCAGATCTGTTTTAAGTAGTGGTTGTTGTTCGGATCTGTACAACATTCCTATGTACTTATTTGTTGAGTGTTTGAAAGTGTAGATTATGTAGTGTATAACGAGGAAGAAAGATTAGAGAAGTTGTTCCTTAGAGGAATAAGAAAATTGAATAAAAGTTGCAAGTTTGTAGTCGAACTTCGGACAATTTCAGTTGATTTTCAATAAGTTTCGGTATATTGTACTTGTATTTCAGATTGATTCAATGTGTTTCGGTGTGATTTCGACGAAGGTCAGCTAGCGTGCCGGCCGGGGCCCGATAGAATATCGCGTTCGGTAAGCGGGGCTGATGGGAGCTTGTCATCGACAAGCTCTCAGTGACCTATTACTGGCCCGATAGAACATCGCGTTCCTGACGCCATAACATGGGTTCTTGCCTGCTTGCTATTGATCTTGGATTTATGGGTCCAAATTACTCGATTTCAACTGCATGTTCTACTTTAAATTATTGCTTTTAGACTGTTGCTGATTGCTAGCGGCACTGAAGCTGCTATTATTCATATTGGCTAGGGCGGTTTTGTGGCCTGCAAGGCCCTTTCTCAGAGACTCTCCCACTTGGTTCAGATTGATCCTCACTAAATAGGTGGTCCACCTGATGCTTGTGTCACTGAATTAGGCGGTAAAGGTACATGATAGGCAATAAAATGTATATATTATATGATTTCTTTATTGTTTTTGGTCTTACAAACCACCACGTCTTGCAGGGGATATTGAAACTAGGGATGAGCATGGCACCGTTCGGTACCGAACCGGTATCGGTACCGAAATGCGGGGAAAATTGGTACCGGTACCGAATATACGTTTAAGCCATATGGTACCCATTGTTCGTTCTTTTGGAAAGAATGTTCTAGATTATGTAAGGGCTCGTGTGGTCTCGCAGAAGTAGCTACTGGTGTAAAACACCATGACCAAGTACACGGTATGTTCCTCCTAAAAATATCGGTGAGATATATCGGTTATCGGCCCCCATGAAAAATATTAGTGTCAAATATCGGTCCCCACCGTGATAACCGATATTTCAAATATCAGTCGTTGACTGATATCCTATATTTTACCCATTAACTTCATAGATATTGATTAATGTTTTCTATTTAGTCAGCACCTGTTTTTTTTGTATTTTTTTGCTGCTGGATTAGTATACATACTTTAATTTATGTATTTAAGAATTAAGTCTTTAGTTTCTGTTATTCTGTATTAAATTTTTGTAGTTAAGATTAAGATAAGCTTGTTTCCGTTTTCATATGCTGGTGTTTCTTTTGTCTCCATTGGCTATATGATGTTTTTTTATATTTAATACGGTTTTCTGTCTTATGATTTAGAAATCAGAACGATTTCAGCTTCAAGCACCCCCTCGTCTACATCCATATCAACCGATCCAGCCCGAAAGTACGGAACTCAAGATCCGACTAACAGGAATAACATAAGTTGTAATTTTTGTGGGAAGGTAGCTAAAGGAGGCGTTTATAGGCTGAAACAACATTTTGTAGGAGGTTTAGGAATGTAACTGTATGTTTAAGATGCCCGGAGCACGTACGTGAGGAGATGAAGATATACATGCAGAAAAAAAAGAAATGTCAAAAGTCAAAAATGTCATGAACTCAAGGATTCGAGTTAACGAGTATGATCTTGATGACAATGAGGAAGATTGTAGTGAAGCAGGCTGTAGTAAATTGGATGCTTGGTATGGTACCGCTTTTGAAGAACCCAATGTAAGTTACCCTTTATAACTGAACATTCCTTAGATGTGGATATGTGGTTATATGTTAAATGGTGGTCCATATGTCGAATGGTGGTCCTCATGCTGATGGAGATTTTAACAATACTGCAGTCAGTATATATTTTTTAAATGTTTATATATCATGTGAAGTTGAATCAAATTGTTATTTTATTTTATTCGCGGCTAACCCTTGATTGATTGTAGATGTTTGTTGGAGGGCTGGACCTAGCCATAAGTGGATTTGTAAATTTGCCAACATGTACATGGTTTTCTTTTATAATATTTGCTTTATTAATCAAAAGGTCACTGAAGTTGTGACAACCCGCACTAAACCAGGTATCCGTACAACTTAATTAATGATGAATTACTGCTTAATTACTGTGCTTGCTTGAACTAGCTGATAAACTGCTACTTGAATACTGATACATGTACTTACTTGCATCATACTTGCTTGCTGTCACTACAATACTTACATACTGAACCATAGTGACAAACATGATGCACAAAAAGCACAGTAGCACAATAACGGATAACCTATTGAACATGCTGATAAAGCCAGCATCAGGCAAACACTGCCTCCAAGGCCTGTAAGAGCCTGAGAAAGTTACTACACTAGTAGTGAGTGTAGGGATACAAGGGTTGTAGAACTGCGTGTCTAGGAATAAGATACAGTGAACGGATGTGCCTAAAACGTACTTTAAGTACAAAACACAGCACTTTAATAAATAATCCAGCTTCTAGCTGACTAGTAAAGTGCCAAAATATGGGGAAAATACTACTAGACACTTTCTAAAGTGTTGGAAACAAGATGTGTCACTAAAAATAACAATAACGACACTTTAAAGCTTTTGTAACGCTTTAACGGATTACTATCCAACCGAACAACCGGACTATACCCGGAACATGAAAATATTGTTATTTTCACTATTTATATTTTTCTGAGCCAGTTAGGGTCCCTGATTACCCTAACACCCGTCATAACACGCTATACTTAACTAACTAGGTTAAACACTTAATTAACCTATTTAACCAAACTAAACATCAACTAACTTAGTTGATTTCGAACCAAGACCCCCCCCCCCCCCATTGTAATCGGCCCCAACCATGGGGAACACAAGAGTACAAAGTTGATTATTTTATTGAGTTGTGTTTAGTATCTATGAGACATAATTACCCATGGTTAATAACCTTAAAAGTTTGCCTATAAGATCTAAGAGTTCACTTAACATAATCACTTCACATTTCACAACTTACAAACTCTCTCCCTCACCCTTGGAGCTCTCGGCCGAACCCCACTCTCACCACCATCATACTTTCGGTTCTTGTTCTTGCATTCCATCATCATACAAGTGATAAAGGTCGCGTATTAGGAGTCTTGGTGCACTCGGAGCGCGAAGGACCTCTTTCGTTAGCTTTTATCCACGCGTTTTTCATCGAGAATCTTCCCTAGCCTTGAGCTAGAGGTATAACATTTAAAACTCGTTTTTACACTTATCTAAAGTGGTTAAAAAGATTTTTGTCGGTTAAATATCGTTAACATACATTTTGAAGCATTAAAGTCTAGTAAAAACTCTAAAGATGGTGGTTAATAGCTTACAACTTGTGTAAAAGTTGTAGTACTTGAAAGATGTGAATATCTAGACCCGATCTATGATTGTGGTAGCTCGGATCACCATTTAACCCGGTTTGGTAAGATCGTTGATCTTAACATAAGCTTGTTTTGGTTAGTACAAGGGTTAAAAGGTGAAACTCTACCACGCATGAGACATGAACTTGTGTAAAATGTTTATTTGTGTAAAAGTGATTTAACCTGTACATTGGTGTTTAAAACTAGCGGATCTACGTATCTGCAAGTGGTATTTTCAAAGAACCACACATTTAAGAAACCATGTATTTTAAAGAAAGGATCTTACACTAACAAATATGATATTTTTATAAACCACAAGTGTGTAAACACTTGTGAAACAAAAAGATCCGACAAAGGACTAGCTTTGTCACTTGTTACTAGAAGTTGTAAAGACGGATTTCTCTAAACACGAGGTTTTTATGAGATTAAAGTTACTTTATATAAAGATCTACAAAATATAATGGGATTTACATTATAGGTGCGGAAAAACTACAAGTTCATGCGTTTATGCGATTTACATACTTGTCGACTAGTTTGATGTGTCGGGAATTGTTTGATTGATTAAAGAAGTTGTTGAATTGTTTTGTTAAAAGAAAATGATACGCTTGAAAGCGTGGCCACCTCCAGTTACAGAGGAAACTCTGGCGAAATTTTCCTAAAAACCTAACACTTAGAATTAATTACACAACAAGTGTTAGAACTATTTTTGACATATTTTCGAAATATAAAATTTCGCCACGACTTTATTTATTAAATATTCGGAGGTGGGATTTTCATAAAATGCTACGTGATAAATTATATTGTCACAACACTGTTTATGATTATTTTGTGAAAATACGTAAATATTATTTTAGAGTAAAAATAATATTTACAAGCGTTAATGATTCCAAAACTTTGCGAACGCTTTCACTATGATTATATAAGTTACACCGGTAATTACATTACCACACGATTGTTAAAACGTAACTTACGCACATGTATTGTATCCCCCATCCTTGGGAAGGAGATAACTACCAAGTATTACAAAAAGTAAACACGAAATAGTTGTCTAACTATTTCCCAAATACTTAAACTATAAAGCTAAGGCACGGCCGTCCGTCTAATAGTATTAGCACTTGTAGGTCGTCGCGCAGCTTTCTGATTCAGGGATACTTGGTAGAGACGCTTCACTGTGAGTTCATGTCCCCCTTTTCTCTAACTGTTTTCAGTTTTCTTAACTGCGGGGGTGAAATACATGTTACTTTGTTTACAAGTACTATTATACACGGTATGTTAACGTAAGGAGGTTTACTACTTAGATCATGTGAATGGGTAGGCAGAACACCGAGGGACTTAAGCGGTAGATCTATCTGGGTGTAGCGAGCCCAACTCTAGGCCCAACAGAACGGACCTCTGAGAGGACCAACAGAACGGACCTTGAGTGACTTGGTTGCCCGACGCATAAATCGGCTAGGGTTGAGTCTTCCTACTTGCATTTCACACATGCTAATGGCCTTGCAAACCATTGGTGATCTCTTTTCCTTACACTGCTACATACCAGGAAACTTTTATACTTACAAGTGTTTTACTTACTCACTTGCACATGAACTCGCTCAACATTATTGTTGATTTTTCAACTTACATGTATTTCAGGAAATTAACGAGATCTGGCACGGTATGGCATGTTTTCCGCTGCACTAGTTTCCGAGGTCATCCGGGGTTTAGGGGATGTGTCTCTTTCCTGGACAAGACACAATCCTTAAACCATGTTTATATTATGTTTAAGTTTGTAATGTTTGTTGAACAAGGTTATGGTTGTTAGGGTATGTTCCCGTTAAAACAATGGTACTGTACTTGGTTTTCAAAACTTAATGGATGATCTTGCATGTTTTTAATTCATATAGCTTTGTTATGGTTAAGCTATGGTATTAAGAAGTCACACCAAAATTAACCACGCTTCCGCAAAGCCAGGGTGTGACAGCTTGGTATCAGAGCTCTGATCATAGCGAACTAGGATTCTTTCTCGAGTCTAGACTATGATCACTAGGGCTCTCACGAAAACATTTTTACTGCATACCACTTAAGTCCAGATCCAAACTTTTTACAAACAAATGTTGAGCACATTTTATTCTTTATTATAGGCTCGGTCTGAGAGGCCGAGGCTCGGTCTGAGAGAACTAGGAGAATTGGCTAGTGGGACTAGGAGAAATGGCTAGTGGGACTAGGAGAATTGGCTAGTGAGACTAGGAGAATTGGCTAGTGGGACTAGGAAGAGCAGTCTGAGAGGCTGGGAGGCTAGTGGGACTAGGAGAATGATTTGAATGCTTATTTGGTGACTTATGTGATTATTTGATTATATGATTGACTGTTTGTGCATGTTTGTGTATATGTTACAGACACATGGATTCTACAGACACTGGTGGTTCAGACACCACAGGCCCTAGGCCTATCGTATCAGACGACCTTGAGTCATCGGAGCACGAGGTTCACACGTCCGACGTCACGAGCACAGATAAGGACGATTTCCAGCCCTTCGCATTACCTGACGGTGCTGGCGAGCTCGCAGATGGTCCTTTGGCCGGGGATCTGCCACTGGCAGTGATCCCTGCCCCTATACCGCTTGCTTCGTACCCTGTTTATGATTTGCCTATCGACGACGAGGAGGATGATGTCGATATGTTTGAGGAGGAGCCTTTCGAGGAGGATGCTCAGGGCGAGGCCCTTCCTGCTGCTGATGGTCCCTTGTTGATCGCAGATGCTCCCGCCGCGGAGTCACCTGCTCACTCCCCAGTCCCAGACTCCTTTGAGTCTGTGGCCTCTGTACCCTCACACAACCAGAGTGCGCAGCACTTCTCTCATGGATCAGATCCTGATCAGGCATCTTCTGTTGCCCCTATCCCCAGTTTTGTTTTCGACCACGATGATGAGGGGGATTCCGATCCTATGTTTCCCCCAGGATTCGACCCAGATCGTGACTTAGAGTTTGTTCCCATGGATCAGTTTATGGAGGATCCAGTAGACCCTGCTGACCCATTTGATCCTATTGACCCAGATTTTGATTTAGAGATGGCTTTTGATGACCTCGAGCCTGCCATTGCTCCAGAGCAGGCAGCCGCTCTAGACCCCATACCGGAGCATGACCCAGTACATGCTGACATCCCTTTTGAGCCTGTTGCTGATGATCTCCCCGTGGATGTTCCTTTGATGGAGGGCGATCATGTCATTATTGATCCTGTTGATCCTTTACCCGTTGTCGTTATACCTGTTGACCCTCCCGTTGAGCACATTGCACCTGTTCACCCTGTTGTTGCTCCCCCACTTGATCCCGTTCCACTAGAGCCCGAGCATGCACTGTTCGCGGCACGCATGGATCCACCAGATGAGCATGCACAGCATGGTTGGATACCTGCTGATGAGGATGTACCGCCTTTTCCCCCACAGATCCCTGTTTCGCGACATGTTGATTTTTCCTTTCAGGTTCCACAGTTTGTACCTCCAGCGAGGCCTGGAGAGGGTTCTTCAGCCCATCCTGTTGGGCATGTACCGATGCCTATCCCTTTCATGCCCCAGATGTCATCTGTTCCACCCACTGTTGCTCCATTTCACGTGGCACCTTTTGACCCCACTAGTGAGCCGTTTCTATGGGCACCCGATTCTGGTATGCCACATACTGACCCCTACCATTCTTTTCACAGGGGGTATACTATCGAGGACGTTTTGATGTCCTTTGTAGCTCAGCACGAGTCACACACGCAGCGCATCCAGGAGCTCGAGAGAGCTCAGCTGCCACCGTGTCCATGCCATGGTCAGACACACTCTCCTCTGCAGCCGTTTCGACCTTTACCTCCAGATTATGCTGCTCGTCTCTTTACACTAGAGCAGCAGGTTGCCTCTATCATTCGTACTCAGCGAGCCCAGGAGGAGGACTGGCTCCAGTTACGTCGTTTGTTTTACACCCACTTTCCCCCTCCTCCACCACCATCTGTATAGAGCTCATCAGTGCTGTTTGGGTAGACGAGGATGAGAAGACGGCGATTGTTGGATTGCACAGTATTTTGGAGACTACTTTATGATCCTGACTTTTGTTGACATGTATTTGATGATGTATTTGACACTGATTTGTTACGGTTTTGTACAGGGGTGATGTAGCCCCTAGTTGATGGATGATTATATGACACTATGATGTACTGATACACTTACTATGTAGTCTCGATATATGGCAATCGCAGTATTCTCATCATATCTGATTCGCTTGATATCTTATTTGCATTTTTATGACATGGGATGTGTGTGATTGGTATTTGGGATGTGTTGATAACATGAGATGTTATGTGCTATACTATTACTATCATTATATACGTACGTCTTACTATGACCTGACCAACGTAAACCATCTTTTAGAAGATGCCGCCAAGACGTGAGACACGCCTACCAACCAATGAGGCAGAACTCCAGCAGATTATTGCTGCTGCCATAGCACAGTATGCAGCATCTCAGCCCGGAACGAGCGGAAGTATTAACCAAGGCAATAACAATCCACCTCACGGTAATACTAAGTCATTAAGACATACCGTGACCTAATTGGATATCTCTAGCAATGATGCTAACGCCAAACGTATGTTATAACGTATGTGCAAGGTGCACCTACAAGCAGTTTCTAGACTGCAAACCGGTCAACTTTGATGGCACAGGAGGTGCTGTTGCCTTTGTTCGTTGGGCTGAGAAAACCGAATCTGTACTTCGCATGAGCAAGTGTGCGCTGGATCAGCAAGTCACCTACATCTCAGGGCTGTTTCTTGATGGAGCCCTCTCTTGGTGGAATCTACAAGTGCAGACATTAGGCGAAGCTGCTGCCTACGCGCTGACCTGGACCGAACTAAAAGAACTTATGCGCAAAAAGTACTGTTCTCGCGCGGAAATTCAAAAGTTGGAGACTGAATTTTGGCACTTAAAGATGGATGGACCAAAGGTTGCAGAATACGTCCAAAGGTTTCACGACTTATCTCAAGTGGTTCCTTACATGGTTACACCTGAATACAAGCGAATCGAGCGCTTCATTTGGGGTTTGGCTCCCCAAATCATAAGTATGGTGACCTCTTCAAAGCCTGCAACAATTACTGAGGCGATTGATTTGAGCGTGGCTCTTACAGAAGAGGCGATTCGCCTGAACAAGTTTGGTGATAACAAGACGAAGGAGAAGGAGACTCATGTTGAGTCGTCAGGGGTTAACAAAAGAAAGTTCTCGAACTTCAAGCAAGGCATTAGCGGTGATGGTAAGAGAGGAGCACCCAACGCGCCAGCTCAGGTTACAGCTGGTAATGGAAGGAAATGAAAGGGGTATATGGGCACCCAGCCCAAGTGTAATGCCTGCCAGCGTCACCATTCTGGTCAATGTGGGCTAAAAGTATGTGAAGTATGTGGGAAACGTGGTCACCTGAAGGATTCTTGTTGGGTTAGTGCTGGCCGTGGAGGCCAGGGAGGATTTGGAAATAGGAATGATAACCGTGGTGGAAATGGAAACCGCCCACAAGGAAACTACGGAGGAAACGGGAATCGAGGAAACAATGCAAATCAGGCTGGAAATGCCAACCAGAACAACAACCCAGCTGGAAATGGAGGTGGAAACGGGCAGAGACTTGGATGCTATAACTGCGGTGAAATCGGGCATTTTAAGAAGAATTGCCCAACGTTGAACCAAGCCCGTGGAAGAGTGTTCCAGATCGAAGCTAGGGAGGCGCGCCAGGATCCCAATGTTGTTACTGGTACGTTCCCTGTGAACCAACACTATGCATCCGTTTTATTTGATACTGGTGCCGATTATAGCTTCGTATCGTTAGAATTTAAGAATATGCTTGGGTTAGCCGCTAATAAGTTAGATATTCCCTACTCGATCGAATTGGCCAATGGAAAGTTAGTTGAAGCAAACGAAGTTATCAGAGGCTGTGTGATAGAATTGGGAGAACGTGAGTTTACTTTGGATCTACTACCAGTCCAATTGGGAAGCTTCGACGTGGTGGTAGGAATGGATTGGTTATCAGGCAACAAGGCAGAGATAGTATGTCACGAGAAAGTTGTTCGTATCCCAACCGATGATGGTGAGACAATTGTGGTTCACGGAGAGAAGCGTGACACACCACTAAGGATTATCAGCTGCTTGAAAGCAAGGAAGTGTTTACAGAAAGGATGTGTTGCTCTTCTGGCACACATTGTGGATAAGAAGGCTGCTGAGCCCAGAATCGAAGACATCCCTGTCGTAAGGGAGTATCCAGAAGACTTGCCTGGACTGCCACCTCAGCGGCAAGTAGAGTTTCACATTGACTTAGTTCCAGGCGCCGCGCCTGTAGCTAAGGCACCTTACAGACTTGCGCCGTCTGAGATGCAGGAATTGTCAACACAACTTCAAGAGTTGTTAGATAAGGGTTTTATCCGACCAAGCTTCTCGCCTTGGGGAGCTCCGTCTTGTTTGTCAAGAAGAAGGACGGTAGTTTCCGAATGTGCATTGACTACAGGGAATTGAACAAGCTGACGATCAAGAATAGGTACCCTCTGCCAAGAATCGACGATCTGTTTGATCAACTGCAAGGCTCAAGCTTTTACTCAAAGATCGATCTTCGATCTGGATACCATCAGTTGAGGATTCAAGAAGAAAGCATTCCGAAGACAGCCTTCAGAACTCGTTATGGACACTACGAGTTCCTCGTGATGCCATTTGGTTTGACGAACGCACCTGCAGTCTTTATGGACTTGATGAATAGAGTTTGCAAGCCGCACTTAGACAAGTTCGTGATTGTGTTTATCGACGACATCTTGATTTACACAAAGACGAAGGCTAAACACGAGCAGCATCTTAGGACCATTTTGGAGCTGCTAAAGAAGGAACAGCTGTATGCTAAATTCTCCAAGTGCGAGTTTTGGCTACGTGAAGTCCAATTCCTTGGGCACGTGGTAAATGGAGATGGAATCCACGTGGATCCCACCAAGATCGAGGCGATCAAGGATTGGGAGGCGCCAAAGACGCCAACCGAGATTCGGCAATTCTTGGGTTTGGCTGGCTATTACCGAAGGTTCATTGAGGATTTTTCAAAAATCGCTCAACCTTTGACGCTCCTCACCCAGAAGGATAAGACGTTTGATTGGGGAATCAAACAGGAGGAAGCCTTCCAGATATTGAAGGACAAGCTCTGCAACGCGCCTATCTTAGCTCTACCAGAAGGTACTGATGATTTTGTGGTATACTGCGACGCATCGCGCCAAGGATTGGGTTGCGTGTTGATGCAACGCCAGAAGGTTATTGCTTACGCATCGCGTCAGTTGAAAGTGCATGAAAAGAACTATACCACACACGATTTGGAGCATGGCGCAGTGGTTTTTGCACTTAAGATCTGGAGACACTACCTTTACGGTACGAAGTGTACAATCTTTACAGATCACAAGAGCCTACAGCATATATTCAACCAGAAAGAGTTGAATATGAGGCAAAGACGATGGGTTGAGTTGCTGAACGATTACGACTGCGAGATAAAGTATCATCCAGGGAAGGCGAACGTGGTCGCCGATGCCCTAAGTCGTAAAGAGAGAATCAAGCCCATAAGAGTCAGGGCTTTGGAAATGATTATACGAACCGATCTTTCCTTGCGCATTCGTGCTGCACAAAAGGAAGCTCTTAAGGAAGGAAACCGCGAAGAAGAATATCTCCGTGGGATGGAGAAGCTTTTGGTACCAAACGAGGAAGGAACGTTATGTTTTGAGAAAAGGATTTGGGTTCCTCTGTTTGGTGATTTAAGGAAAGTTATTTTCGATGAAGCTCACAAGTCGCGGTACTCTATCCACCCTGGATCGGATAAGATGTACCAGGATCTCAAAGATTACTATTGGTAGCCTAGGATGAAAGGCGATGTTGCTGTCTACGTGAGCAAATGTTTAACGTGCGCTAAGGTTAAAGCGGAATACCAGAAGCCTTCGGGGCTGCTGCAACAACCTGAGATTCCCAAGTGGAAATGGGAGCAAATCTCAATGGATTTTGTTACAAAATTGCCAAGAACGCCCAGAGGCCACGATATGATTTGGGTGATAGTTGACCGCCTAACAAAGTCCGCACACTTTCTACCGATCAAGGAGAAAGACAGTACTAGTAAACTTGCGGAAATTTACATGAGAGAGATTGTCGCACGCCATGGAGTACCTCTCTCGATCATCTCTGATAGAGACGGAAGGTTTGTGTCTAGGATATGGCAATCCTTCCAAGAAGCCTTTGGATCCCAATTGAATCTGAGCACTGCGTTTCATCCGCAAACTGACGGCCAGAGCGAGCGAACGATACAGACTTTGGAAGGCATGCTGAGAGCGTGTGTTATGGATTTGGGCGGTAGCTGGGACAAACATTTACCTTTAGTTGAATTCTCATACAACAACAGCTACCACACCAGTATTGGTGTCGCGCCATTTGAAGCCCTTTACGGACGCAAGTGCCGATCACCCCTATGCTGGTCTGACGCGGGTGATAGGCAGCTTGCTGGTCCCGAGATCGTCCAAGAGATGACGAACAAGATCGCGCAGATTCTTAAACGCATCGAAGCAGCTCGCCACAGACAAAAGGCCTATGCGGATCCAAACCGGAAGCATGTGGATTTCCAAGTTGGAGAGATGGTGTTATTGAAGGTTTCACCCTGGAAAGGGGTGGCACGCTTTGGAAAGCGTGGGAAGTTAAATCCGCGCTACATTGGTCCTTTCAGAATTCTGGGAAGAATAGGACTAGTAGCATACAAGTTGGACCTACCTGCTGAACTGAATGGTGTTCACGATACGTTTCATGTATCCAATCTAAAGAAAAGTCCAACTCAAGTTGACGTTGCCATTCCCATCGACGAGATTCATATTGACGACACGCTCCACTTCGTTGAAGAACCCGCCGAGGTCACGGATTGGAAAGTTAACAAGACCCGCCGGAGCAGTGTCAAGCTCGTCAAGGTTCGTTGGAATGCCAGACATGGTCCTGAGTTCACCTGGGAGCGTGAGGACCGGATGAAAGAGAAATATCCCCACTTATTTCCTAAGAACTCTGCATCTACAAGCAGAACTTAAATTTCGGGACGAAATTTATTTAACGGGGGGAGAATGTGACAACCCGCACTAAACCAGGTATCCGTACAACTTAATTAATGATGAATTACTGCTTAATTACTGTGCTTGCTTGAACTAGCTGATAAACTGCTACTTGAATACTGATACATGTACTTACTTGCATCATACTTGCTTGCTGTCACTACAATACTTACATACTGAACCATAGTGACAAACATGATGCACAAAAAGCACAGTAGCACAATAACGGATAACCTATTGAACATGCTGATAAAGCCAGCATCAGGCAAACACTGCCTCCAAGGCCTGTAAGAGCCTGAGAAAGTTACTACACTAGTAGTGAGTGTAGGGATACAAGGGTTGTAGAACTGCGTGTCTAGGAATAAGATACAGTGAACGGATGTGCCTAAAACGTACTTTAAGTACAAAACACAGCACTTTAATAAATAATCCAGCTTCTAGCTGACTAGTAAAGTGCCAAAATATGGGGAAAATACTACTAGACACTTTCTAAAGTGTTGGAAACAAGATGTGTCACTAAAAATAACAATAACGACACTTTAAAGCTTTTGTAACGCTTTAACGGATTACTATCCAACCGAACAACCGGACTATACCCGGAACATGAAAATATTGTTATTTTCACTATTTATATTTTTCTGAGCCAGTTAGGGTCCCTGATTACCCTAACACCCGTCATAACACGCTATACTTAACTAACTAGGTTAAACACTTAATTAACCTATTTAACCAAACTAAACATCAACTAACTTAGTTGATTTCGAACCAAGACCCCCCCCCCCCCATTGTAATCGGCCCCCAACCATGGGGAACACAAGAGTACAAAGTTGATTATTTTATTGAGTTGTGTTTAGTATCTATGAGACATAATTACCCATGGTTAATAACCTTAAAAGTTTGCCTATAAGATCTAAGAGTTCACTTAACATAATCACTTCACATTTCACAACTTACAAACTCTCTCCCTCACCCTTGGAGCTCTCGGCCGAACCCCACTCTCACCACCATCATACTTTCGGTTCTTGTTCTTGCATTCCATCATCATACAAGTGATAAAGGTCGCGTATTAGGAGTCTTGGTGCACTCGGAGCGCGAAGGACCTCTTTCGTTAGCTTTTATCCACGCGTTTTTCATCGAGAATCTTCCCTAGCCTTGAGCTAGAGGTATAACATTTAAAACTCGTTTTTACACTTATCTAAAGTGGTTAAAAAGATTTTTGTCGGTTAAATATCGTTAACATACATTTTGAAGCATTAAAGTCTAGTAAAAACTCTAAAGATGGTGGTTAATAGCTTACAACTTGTGTAAAAGTTGTAGTACTTGAAAGATGTGAATATCTAGACCCGATCTATGCATTGTGGTAGCTCGGATCACCATTTAACCCGGTTTGGTAAGATCGTTGATCTTAACATAAGCTTGTTTTGGTTAGTACAAGGGTTAAAAGGTGAAACTCTACCACGCATGAGACATGAACTTGTGTAAAATGTTTATTTGTGTAAAAGTGATTTAACCTGTACATTGGTGTTTAAAACTAGCGGATCTACGTATCTGCAAGTGGTATTTTCAAAGAACCACACATTTAAGAAACCATGTATTTTAAAGAAAGGATCTTACACTAACAAATATGATATTTTTATAAACCACAAGTGTGTAAACACTTGTGAAACAAAAAGATCCGACAAAGGACTAGCTTTGTCACTTGTTACTAGAAGTTGTAAAGACGGATTTCTCTAAACACGAGGTTTTTATGAGATTAAAGTTACTTTATATAAAGATCTACAAAATATAATGGGATTTACATTATAGGTGCGGAAAAACTACAAGTTCATGCGTTTATGCGATTTACATACTTGTCGACTAGTTTGATGTGTCGGGAATTGTTTGATTGATTAAAGAAGTTGTTGAATTGTTTTGTTAAAAGAAAATGATACGCTTGAAAGCGTGGCCACCTCCAGTTACAGAGGAAACTCTGGCGAAATTTTCCTAAAAACCTAACACTTAGAATTAATTACACAACAAGTGTTAGAACTATTTTTGACATATTTTCGAAATATAAAATTTCGCCACGACTTTATTTATTAAATATTCGGAGGTGGGATTTTCATAAAATGCTACGTGATAAATTATATTGTCACAACACTGTTTATGATTATTTTGTGAAAATACGTAAATATTATTTTAGAGTAAAAATAATATTTACAAGCGTTAATGATTCCAAAACTTTGCGAACGCTTTCACTATGATTATATAAGTTACACCGGTAATTACATTACCACACGATTGTTAAAACGTAACTTACGCACATGTATTGTATCCCCCATCCTTGGGAAGGAGATAACTACCAAGTATTACAAAAAGTAAACACGAAATAGTTGTCTAACTATTTCCCAAAAACTTAAACTATAAAGCTAAGGCACGGCCGTCCGTCTAATAGTATTAGCACTTGTAGGTCGTCGCGCAGCTTTCTGATTCAGGGATACTTGGTAGAGACGCTTCACTGTGAGTTCATGTCCCCCTTTTCTCTAACTGTTTTCAATTTTCTTAACTGCGGGGGTGAAATACATGTTACTTTGTTTACAAGTACTATTATACACGGTATGTTAACGTAAGGAGGTTTACTACTTAGATCATGTGAATGGGTAGGCAGAACACCGAGGGACTTAAGCGGTAGATCTATCTGGGTGTAGCGAGCCCAACTCTAGGCCCAACAGAACGGACCTCTGAGAGGACCAACAGAACGGACCTTGAGTGACTTGGTTGCCCGACGCATAAATCGGCTAGGGTTGAGTCTTCCTACTTGCATTTCACACATGCTAATGGCCTTGCAAACCATTGGTGATCTCTTTTCCTTACACTGCTACATACCAGGAAACTTTTATACTTACAAGTGTTTTACTTACTCACTTGCACATGAACTCGCTCAACATTATTGTTGATTTTTCAACTTACATGTATTTCAGGAAATTAACGAGATCTGGCACGGTATGGCATGTTTTCCGCTGCACTAGTTTCCGAGGTCATCCGGGGTTTAGGGGATGTGTCTCTTTCCTGGACAAGACACAATCCTTAAACCATGTTTATATTATGTTTAAGTTTGTAATGTTTGTTGAACAAGGTTATGGTTGTTAGGGTATGTTCCCGTTAAAACAATTGTACTGTACTTGGTTTTCAAAACTTAATGGATGATCTTGCATGTTTTTAATTCATATAGCTTTGTTATGGTTAAGCTATGGTATTAAGAAGTCACACCAAAATTAACCACGCTTCCGCAAAGCCAGGGTGTGACAGAAGTGACCCATAAAGTTAATAGCTTGTGACCAAAAGGCCATTATTTGTTTTAAAGAATTTTTACCATTATTTGTTCTTGGATTGGGTTGACCTATATAAGATTGAGTTAAAATTGTAATTGTACTCTGCTAATTAAAAAAAAATATGTGATATTTGGCTAAAACCAGATTCAGATTTTTGAAAACCGAACAATTTGGCTTGAACCAGATTCAGATTTTTGAAAACCGAACTGAATACCGAATACCCAGTCTGAAAAACGGTTATAAACCGAACTGAATACCGAATACCCAGTTTGATATAACCTAACTTTCGTGTTTTTGACCTGAAACACTATTAACCTGTTTTTTTACTTTTCTATGCAGCTGCCTGCATAAGAGCTTGTGGCCAGAGATTTACACGACAATGTGTGGACGTTTCGCGATATCTATCATGGTGAGTCGAGCTTGTTTTTTTTCTTAAAGCAAGGTGAACCATCAATAGTGTATGTAATAAACGCACTAAAGAAATACTGAAACCAAATCATTCTTCAAAATTCAGGTAAACCAAAACGTCACTTGCTTGCAATCGGTTGGAGTCTCTTTGTTAGTGGGAAGAGGCTTTTTGCAGGAGACTCGATCTTGTTTATTAGGTAATCCACTGTTTTTTTATGTATTATAACTGATATATGCATTAAGTACACTCAGTAGCTTAATCTATAATTATTAACAATAGGGATGAAAAACAGCAGCTTCTTTTGGGTATTAGGCGAGCTAACAGACAACTAGCAAATTTATCATCATCGGTTTTGTCCAGTGATAGTATGCTTCTCTTCTTATCCGGCTCGTTACCTTCTTCCATTTTTCTCCACTAAGTCAGAGGTATTTCCGTCTTTTTATTAACTTAAACGGCAATTCGGCCTTTTTCACTTTATGTAAAAAGACCGAATACCCCTGAAAAAGACCGAATTGCTCTTTAAGTTAACAAAAATGACAGAAATACCCCTGGCTTAACGGAGAAAAATGGATGGAGTTAACGAGCCAGATGAAAATGCCAAGATTTCAAACCTTTTGGATCCAAATGCGGAAAAACCTTTGGACGAAATTTGCAGAACTGGCCAAACCTCAAGAACAAAAATGGCATTTTACTCATCTAGAAATTAGCAAAATGGCTTTTGACATGCGTCAAAAGTAGACGTGTTTGGTTGACATGAAACGCTATTATCCTGTTTTTGATTTTTTTTTTTTTTTTTTGCAACTAATTAGTGTTTTGTTGACCTGAAACGCTATTATCCTAGATATGACCGGACTTAAAATCTCACAACTTGGTCAGCTCAAGGTACTTTGAAATAAAAACAATAGCTAGAAAGGGAACATGTCAATACCTACATTATACATAATTAACATGCTAATTATTTATACAACTCCTAAGCCACTTATATAAAACTTTTTATACTAATAATGATAACGATAATCCTCTTGTTTTGGTAAGCAACATATTAAGTGTTGAAAAACCATAATAAGATGGCCTGTATCTTTTGCCTAAGTTTTGAATTTGATATTTAAGTATTAGAAATTTTTGGTCTCAAAGGTGTTGGATTTGGTCGTTAACACTGGTTGATGTTAAACATAGGTTTTAAAATGATCGGCTTATCCTTTTTATTGAAAAAAAAAAACAAGAAACCCCAAAACCTCATTAAGCCAATCTTGTTGATGAGATCTCAAATCTCAGTTGTGATAATGCCATCACCGGTGCCACGCGGGCGGTGGAGAAGACTTCTTTGCACGGAATGGGCGATGGAATTTTAATATTTGAAAATTTGAAAGTGTTGGCTAATTGCACGATTGAAACAGGGCACAACTAGACCAATACATTACCATATTCTGTATGATGAAATTGGCTTCTCAGTGGATGATTTGCATGAGCTTGTTCATAATATCTCTATTGTGTAAGTTTCTTTACGTTCTTGGCTCTTTCTATTTACAATAAAAGCAAAATTTTTTAATCAATTGCTTGCGACTGCAGTTACCAGCGCAGTACTACGGCAATATCCGTAGGTAAGTGTTAATATACTTTCATAAATTTCGTATCCCTGAGATTTTGCTTGAAATCTAATTATTGGCGGTGTGTGATGCAGTTGCGCCTATATGCTATGCTCGTCTTGCTAGTTAATGAAGTTTGAGGACCGCTCCGAACTAGCTCTAGCCATGGTGGAACAGGAGTGACATCAGCGGGTGCGGTGCCTGTCCCTCAGCTCCCGAGGCTGCAGGAAAATGTGTCAAACTCGATGTTCTTTTGTTGAACTCGAGTCTTTTAGTAATGATGTTATGTTGTTTTGGTACTTTATGGTATGCATGTATTAGGATTTCTGGTAAAAGTCGTTATGTATGTGTGAATGTTTAGGATGTTGGTTATCATCATTTCTGCTACATTAGATAAAACTTTGTGATGTCAGAAATATAAGTAATGTTTGTCCTACCAAATGGTATAATAGCTTTGTACTTTTTTTTTCTTCGGGCCAGGTTTTATGTTAACTTAATAAGTCTTGACATTTTATTACATTAATATACTCTATTAGTGGACAGTTATAAACAAATAGTGTTTTCATTTAAAATGCAAATATTTATAGTTTTGCTTCCTGATAATTTTAATGTTATGTTTTTATTTAATTTAGATGTGTACTGGCATCGAAAACGCAAAATGTTGGTACCAAAAAGTATGAATTTTGGAGGATTATAAGCTTGCATAGCGAATAAAGTATACTTGACTTTCAATCCATTTAACCATATGACCAGTCCCGGTTTAGGTAGATTTTTTGTTGATTGGTTTGACGTGCTTAAGATAAAAACACAAGGACACAACTCAAGAAGACCATTTCATAAGTAAAAAAAACTTTTTTGGGTCAACCCCAAACATTTTTTAGGACAAAAAACCTATATATAGTTTTGTATTACCTTTGATTCTAACTTGTTTGATCACATGACCCACCCCCTCTTAACTAGATTTTTTCTTTAACAACAAATTTTTTACACCTAATAATACACACCTTATTAATATGATTTAATTCAATATATCCACATTTAAACAACAATATATTCCAACTCTTGTTAGCCTTCACCCCCCCCCCCCTATTATGATGTCTTATTACACGCTTATTCGTAATATAGGTACTTTGCTTGCTTGCGATGGAGAAGCCTCTTACTTTAAAGCCTTGGCATATTCGAGATGAACCCATCAAGGCTAGCTTTTCTTCGACCCACTCTTTGAAGACATTTGGGCTTTTTTACCTGTTTCATCTACCATTTGATAGACATTACCACAAAGATGATTGATAAAGTAATATACCATGGGAGAATTGATAAACTAACACAAAACGAGTATTGCGTTGAAAATTGTCGCCACCGTTGCATCGCGAATTTGGTTTTGCTTATGGCTCAAAACCAAACCGCCCCGTACATAGCCCTAAACTCACCAACCTAAGTGATATGTTTCCCGCCGCATCGCGCGGGTAAACGGCTAGTATATATATATATAAACTCTTTCGAATATAATCAAAACTCTCTCAAAAACACTCCCATTTTATAAAAATTAATGGATTCCCCTAGTTCTTCATCCATGGTAAATTTTTACTTCAAAGAGTTTTTTGCGGGCGATGATTCCACCGATGAGGAGGTCGAGCAAGAGGCGGTTACGAGTGCTTGTCAATTAGCGGTGAGATATGTGAAGCATTGTCGTCGTCCCGAACCAGAAAAAAATAAAAGAGGTTATATTGAACGAGACCGACGCGCGGCACACGCTCGTTTGATGAAAGATTATTTTGATGAGGCGCCGACATTTTCGAACCAAATGTTTAGGTTGTTTCTGGCAAAGCTCCAAAAGCGTCGTTTTACGCAAATGGAAACTACTACCCTCATGGATATTATTTGAGTGACGGAATTTATCCTAGGTATTCGATTTTCGTGAAGACGTTTAGTGATCCTATTGATGAAAAAAGATCATACTTTAAAATGGTTCAAGAGTCTTCACGAAAAGACATTGAGAGATGCTTTGGGGTTCTTAAACAACGCTGGCAATATTTGAAAAATCCTTGTCGTGCATGGAGCAAGCAAAAAATGAGAGATGCTATGTACGCTTGTATAATCATGCACAACATGATTTTGGAATACGAAGGAAAGACGATATGCCAGAATTATGTGCCAGAAGCCGTTCAAGAAGACCATCCACAGACGTCAATGGAAGAAAGAGTGAATAATGCGCGAGAGTTGCGTTACGAACCGTACCATTCCCAGTTAATGGTTGATTTGGTACACCACGCATGGTCGGTTCGGTATGTACCACCTGAGGGTGAGGAAGAAACGGAGGACGAGGAAGACGAAGTTGGCGAGGGTGAAGAAAGCGAAGACGAAAACTAGTGTATTTTTTTTTAATTTAGTCGGATTTTTATTTATTTCTAGTATTGTATTTTTTTTAATTTAATGAAGTATTTTAAGTTTTTAATTAAAAAAATAATTGTTTAATGATTGGAAGGGGCGTTATTGGGCATTATTCCCACTACGACACTTTTGCAATAACCCCCAATAATGCCCCATGCTGACTGTACTGTCACGTGTCGCAAAACGCCCCATGGTGGGGGCATTATTGAGCTAAACCACTACACATGGTCTAAAGATTAAGAAACATGAAATCTTTATGAATATGTTATGTGAAATATATATATATAGAGATTAAAAAACAAGATGTTTTAAAACTAAACTCATAAATTAATTTTAACTTTATAATATTATTACATTTAAAGTTTATGCTTATTAACGGTATTACATATTTTTTATAATTATATAGTTTATATTTCCTCATCCTGTGTGATAAAAATTATAAATTACGAATGTATAAAATTATAATATTATTATATTCTTTAACCATGCGATAATGATTATATAAAAGTTTATGTTTATATTTTTTATATTTAACCCATGTAATACACGGTTTATAAAACCTATAAGTTTATGTTTATATATGACTTTTTTCTGATTGTGGGTGGTCTTAAGCAATTTTTTATGATATTTATCATCTTTATTTACGTGAAATATTTTCTTTATTTAATCCGTGTAACACACAGTGCCCACAACCTAGTAAGCTAATAAAAAAAATTTCTAGTTAAATTCCCGGAAAACCTCTGGTGTTGTTTAGTACTTCTATAAAATGTTAATTTTCTTTTTAACATGTTTCTCTATATCCTTACATATGCTATAAAGAAAGAAAAAGATGAAAGAGACGATCATACCTATTTATTGAAAAAGGGCAAATTGGATTTAAATAATCCCAACTCACTGTTATTGGCCAATAATAATCCCAACTCATTTAATCACCAATAATAATCCGAACTATTCACTTTTGTTTGTAAAATACTCCCAGTTAAAAAAACACTAACTAGGTTAAAAATTTGCTGATGTGGCATCTGATGTGGCCCTTTTAGCTGATGTGTCATATGACGTGGCAGTTGATGTGGCATTTTTTGATGACATGGCAGCTGATGTGGCAGTCTACATGGCATTTTTGATGACGTGGCAGCTGATGTGGCAGTCTACGTGGTATTTTTCGATTACATGGCAACTGATGTGGCAGGTGACGTGGCAAGCCACATCAGCAAATTTTTAACCTAGTTAGTGTTTTTTTAACTGGGAGTATTTTACAAACAAAAGTGAATAGTTCGGATTATTATTGGTGATTAAATGAGTTGGGATTATTATTGGCCAATATCAGTAAGTTGTGATTATTTAAATCCAATTTGCCATTGAAAAAGTGTTTACATACGAAAAAGTAATTTTCATTTAGCAATTGATATAGACAAGAAAGATGAATTAAAAGGTCTTGTATTTGCATTTGACATCCTTGTCAGTCAAGCTCACAAATCTTGAATGTTTTTGAATAGTTCGTAGCTAGTAACTTGTTTGGAACTAGTTTCAAAAAAAGCTCGAGTAAAATCATCTTAAGTAAACTTGCTCATACAAATTTTCGAGCTGATATGGGCTCGTTTTTTGGTTCACTTAAGTAAAATGCTTATATAAGAAGCTCAGCTATAAGCAATCACATAAAGAAATCCAACCATTTGCAAGTGTGTTAAACTAATAGTGTCTTTAATTCCTTCTCTATGAGTTCTATCTTGAGTTTTGCATTAATTTTAGTTGGTGCCACCGTGGCGTATCTTCTATGTTACTAATCATGGCGTTTTATAATCATCCACAATTTCTATTGCATGCATCTTCACTTTCCTACATTTTCTTTGGTTATTTCGCCTAACTTCCATTCCGATTCCTTGCTTCTTCGACTTGGTTGATGCTTGGATTTACAAATGTGTCAATCCCTACGAATAGTTTTTGATATGAGTGAGATTATACTTAATCACGTAAATTAACCATATTTTTCATTTAAATGCAAATCATGTTTTTAGGCTTTTGTTTTTACAAGTTATAGGTTTGTTGGATGTGTTGGTTTTGTGTGCCAAAGAAACCCTTTGGAACCTTAAAGTTGGGCCATTTTTTTATTAGGAGATTTACCATCCAAATTAAAAGCATGTATTTTTCTATATTAAACTGGTATGAATCCTTGCTCCTGTGGAAACTCAGAGTGCAAAAGAGTTGAGTGGCTCGCAAGCTACTCGAGATCGGCTTAAGAAAAAGTTCAAAACAAACCGAGCCTTATCGAGTTCTGGTCGATCTTCAGCCTAAAATGAAAGCTCGTTTGTTTATCGAGCCCGAGCCCGAGCTTAACATGTGAATCTCTTCAGGCTCGTCGAGCCTTATCGAGCCTTAATGTAAACAAGTTGAGCCGAACTTATTTAAACTTGTTTACGAGCCGACCCCGAACCTAAAAATAAGCTTATTTTGTAAACGAGCCCGAGCTTCACTTATCGAGCTCGCAAGCCAAAAAGTCTATTATTTATATTTTTTATTTAATATATTAATTAATAGATAATAAACGAGTCGAGCTCGAGCTTTCATAAGTTAATCGAGCTCGAGCCTAGTCGAGCCCAGGCTCGGCTCGTTTGCACCTTAATTTGAGAACCTGCTGTAAATAGTAAAATGGAAAAGATCTTTGATAGGTATAAATGTTTGCGGCTACAGGTAGCCCATTGGTGTAAATGTAAGCAAAATCAGGTGTTGTAGATGGTAGGGATGAGCGTGGTACCGTTACCGGTACCGAAAATACCAGTACCAAAATTCATCAAAACTGGGTACCGGTATCAGTACCGAATATTCAGTGTGGTACGGTACCGGTACCGGTATTTGAAGGTAAAATTCGGTATTTTACTGGTATCGTACCGTACCGTACCGAACCGATACTGATACCAAAAATGCCAAAAAGTGGGTACTGGTACTGAAAAATCGGTACGGTAAATTCGGTACTAGTACCCAGTACCAAATGCTCATCCCTAGTGGATGATGCAAGACAAGTGTTTGATGAATGGCGTGAATGACATGCGGTAATGTATAATACAATGATTGTGGGGTTTCTTCGTTGTGTCATGATTGAAGTGGTTATCTTCGTTGTATATGATACAAGCCTAGCGATTATGACTCGTTCTTCAAGAAATGGGTTGATTTGGGTTAAAAGAAATTACGGGTCAATCTAAATCTAATTAAGTAATACAATGGGCCAAAATTGGTCACCTTTATAAAACTCGCTAACTTAAGAAGGGTACAAATGGGCTAGCACAACTGTAACAACTCCCATTAGAAGTCCTATTTATTTTATTAATTTATCCAATAGGAAACCCTAATTGAGACACCCAAGTGATTCTGCACAAACCTTAAAATTTTCAGAACAATCGGAATCAGAATCAGGGCCCCTAAAACTCAAGGGGGTAAACCCTAGTTGGTATTATCTCGACAGTTTGTTGTCGAAATTGAAATTTCACGTAAAACCAACTCAGCTAGGCTAGTCCAGGACGTGGCTACCCTTTAGTGATTTCGTGTCCCTTGCGCACCGTAAGGGATAAGGCTTACGGTGCGCAAGCCTGGTCAAAATTTACCTATAAATAGAAGGGATTGTGACTGAAATCTGGGCACTGAAACGACGAACAAAGTCGAAATATACACTGAGATAAGCTCTGTTTACTATTAAAAGCACACACGATTCACGAAGTCCTGCCGCAATACAGGGTAATAACTCGATCGCTGATACGATTTAATGTCCGATTAATCAAAATATCCAATGGATGTTTAAGTGCTGCCCACATTAGGGTTATGCTTTGTCATTCGTCGTTAATTCGATGGATGTTTAAGTATCGCACTTTGTCATTCGTTGTGAGGGTTTGATCTCGTGAGTTATCGTAAATGTTGTATTAAGTTACTAACCGAATTATGTGCATGTTATTAAATTTAGGTTAAAAGGCTAATCAGTAGGCTAGGCTCTGCTCAATTAAATCTGCAATGTGAGTCATTCTCTTTTTATCAAATTACTTTCAAAATCATGTTTATTTTCAAGGTTAAAATTACAGGGATTAAGTCATGGTAATCTTAATCAATGGCTAGTGGGGTATTGTGCACATTACTAATTTCTCACGGGTTAGGCTAATAAGCCCTAACACAGGTTAGGCAAATAAGCCCTAACAGTGATATATCATCACTAGTTGAGTGACAGGACTCAATAGTGGTATGACCATCGTCACCAGGAGGTGACACGGTGCCATATAACAATAAGATAGAAACCATCGTAATCGCTCGTATGCTGTAATTAATAACTATGTGTCATTTTCTGTAAAATGAATGATTCACTCAGTATTTCCCGCTGACAAAACCTTTTTCAAACATGTTTCAGGTGATCTGTTGTGATCCAGGAAAAGTGCCGAGAAGCACTACAAGCTTAAGGAAGTGGCTCAGTACAAAATAAAGAAACATGTTTTGTAAAATAAAAGATTTCTCCGTGAAATCTCAATATTGTAAATTACCGGGTTTTATCCCGAGTTGTGAAATAAAATAATCGGGAAATTGCAGTTTTTAAAAGATCCTGATGAAAACTTCCGCTGTTAAATAAATACCACGGGATTTCTGTCCCGCGGCTCCTGAAACGGGTCAAACCGGGTCGGGGGCCGTGACAGAAAAAGGTGGTATCAGAGCCACTGATTTAAGCCTATTAAGTATTTAGAAAATACTTAAATTTTTCTAACTGTCATTCTGTGATTATGTGTTTTATTATCTGACTAATTGTGTACAGTATGGGCAGATCTTTATATGCTAGTCAATGTAGCAATTAATGCAAATCCTTAAATAATTTAACCCAAGTTTTAGCACCTTTATTATCTACAGTCTAAAAACCTTATTCAGTAAAAAAAAATTACAAATAAAACCTAGTGTGTTTTAATTTTCAGTTGTTTTGTAGTTACACAATCTGGAATAATATTTAAAGGTTTTCTATAAAAATTTTGTTATAATTAGTAATGGTGTGTATTTTGCATAACAGCATGAGTGACTTGTCTGACGCCCTTCAGAATTTAAATCTCTATCTGGTAAGAATAGAGGTTTCCAGAGATTTCAATAGGTATATACCAGACATAGAAGAACCTATAAAATTCAACGCTTTACCTCTCGAGAAACCCAAGCCTAAGAAAATGGAAATTGGGGAAAGCTCTAAGCAAATTGAGGGGTTACCATCTCAGGAAGAGCTAGATTTTATATTGGCAAGCTATAATACTATTAAGCCTGTTAATGAAAATGTTTTTGTTCACTCTCTTGAAACACAACTACCAATGAACTTAGAACCAGCTATTCCAAACCCTTCAATCCACTCGCAACCTTTAGGAATAGACGAATGGTTGACTAATGAAATACAGTTCCAAAACAATCCCTATAAGCTTTTTCCTCAGTTCGATCCAGAACCTTTACCAAATCCACCAATGAGTAACGAGAATATGGCTGAACTCCGCCACTTTGGCGAAGAACTAATGGATGCTGGGAATAGGATCCAAGAGATTGGGGAACAGATCTCCTGGAAATACGATGAGAGGGAACGCCATTACTAGAATATCATCTGACAAAGGATAGGGGATTTATGGAACTGTGGTTGTGTAAAATAACTACAAATAAAACTTTGTAAGATAATAGTGTGTATTGATGCATACTATTAAATGGAAATCGAGAAATCGATAGTTTTGGCTATATTGGTGTTATGAACTCTGTATAATTGTTTTGTGTAATTGTTATTTATTTGATACTAATAAATTATATATATTAATTATCAGATGGAAAACGCTAATAATGAACCAGTTAATGAGGTTAATCAATCTGAGCAACAACCGGGGGATCAATATATGACTAGGCAGGATATAGAAAATATCGTTGCTCAAGGGATAGCCAATGCTATTCCAGCAATCGTTGCTGCTGTTAAAAATCCAATAGAACCGCAACAAATCGTTCCTAGCAAACGTATTTCTGAAGATAACTTCAGTAATAGCGTAAACGTAGGCAATGATCATGTTAATCATGATAATGAACCACGGCAAGCTCCGCTCCCTAAGAATCTGAAAGCTGCAACGCCTGGTTGCACTTACAAAGAATTTCTTGCTTGTAAACCCGCTGAATTTGCAGGCAATGAAGGAGCGACTGCAGCACTGCGATGGTTAGAGAAAACCGAGGCAGTGATTGCAATAAGTAAATGTGACAAAGACGACAAGGTCATGTACGCATCAAACCTGTTTAAGGAAGGAGCGTTAGAATGGTGGAACACGGTGTTACAAGCTAAAGGAAGAAATAGGGCTTATGCCATGAACTGGGAAGAATTTAAGATTCTTGTAGAAAGAAAATTCTGTCCCGAGTACGAAAAAGATCAAATGGCAAATAAATTCTTAAATCATAGAATGATGGGTATAGATTGTCGCGATTATACTTCGACATTCTTTGAATATGCTAGAGTGGTACCAACGCTGGCTTCGCCAGAACCGGTACTCATTTCTCGCTATATTTGGGGATTGATTAGTGAAATCCGTAACATCGTTAAGGCTGCGAGACCGCGCACTATTGACGATGCTGTGGAAATAGCTAACACCCTAACTGACGAACTAGTACGCACAAGAGAAGAAGATCGGAAAAAGGAAGTAGTCCAAAAGATTACCCAAGGATTTCGTATGGGTAACAGTAATAATGTCAAGCGAAGGGGGACTGGACAATCTTCCATTGGTCCATTTTGCAATTTCTGCAAAAGGAAGCATTTTGGAAAATGCAAATTATATTGCAATTTCTGCCGAATTCCAGGGCATCAGGAAGAAAATTGCCGAAAGAAGAAATCCACAGTTTGTTATAATTTTGGAGAAGCTGGATATTTCAGATCGGACTGCCCGAAATTAGTTAAACCAGCTGACAACAAAGCTAAAACTGCAGACGGAGCTACAAAGAAGAATGTTCGTGCTTTCCAATTAACTACTCAGGAGGCAGAACTCATTCCAGATGTGATAGCTGGTACGTTCCTAGTTCACAACATCTATGCAAAAGTATTATTTGACTCTGGTGCAAACCAAAGTTTTATAAATACTTCATTCTGCCAAGCTCTTAACTTAGCTTTAACCAATCTTAGGCAGATTTTTACAGTCGAAACGGCAGATGGGAATTCTGTAAAAATAGATAAGGTTTTGCAAAAAGAAAATATAGAACTCTCAGGTCATAAATTTCATGCAAACCTATTGCCAATGAATTTAGTTGGATTCGATGTTGTGTTAGGAATGGATTGGTTAGTAGCCAACCATGCTCGAATCCTTTGTGATAAGAATTCCGTAGAAATTCAAGCACCTACTGGTGAAATAATCACGATTACAGGAAATAAACCACTTAAGCCCATGAAGTTCATATCAGTAATGAAAGTTGCTAGTTATGAACGAAAGCAAGGAATAGTGTATATGATTTCAGTAATCATTAGTACTAAGGGTAAAGAACTTAAGGAAATTCCTGTAGTTTCAGAATACCCAGATGTATTCCCAGAAGAGTTACCAGGATTACCACCAGATAGGGAAGTAGATTTTAGAATTCATTTAATTCCAGGAACTACACCGATAGCCAAGGCACCTTATCGGTTAGCACCCACAGAAATGTTAGAACGAAAAAAACAATTAGATGAATTACTAAGTAAAGGTTTCATACAACCTAGTTCATCCCCTTGGGGAGCACCCGTGTTGTTTGTTAAGAAAAAGGATGGTTCAATGAGAATGTGTATTGATTATAGAGAATTGAATAAAGTTACTATTAAGAATCGATACCCATTACCTAGGATTGATGATCTTTTCGATCAACTTCAAGGAGCTAGATATTTTTCTAAGATCGACTTACGTTCCGGATATCATCAATTGAAGGTACAAGAAGAAGACATACCTAAGACTGCTTTCAGAACTAGGTATGGTCATTACAAGTTTACAGTCATGCCCTTTGGATTAACGAATGCACCTGCAGCATTCATGGACATGATGAATAGAATCTGTAAACCGTATTTGGATAAATTTGTAATTGTCTTCATAGACGATATACTTATTTATTCAAAAAGTCAGGACGAACATTGTCAACACTTGCATGCACTCTTAACTTTGTTAAGAAAAGAAAAGCTTTACGCCAAATTCTCGAAGTGTGAATTTTGGTTGCAAGAAGTGCAATTCTTAGGACATATGGTAAATCATGAAGGTATTCATGTAGATCCTATTAAGATAGAAGCAATTACCAAATGGAAGGTTCCGCAAACAGCAATGGAAATTAGAAGTTTTATAGGTTTAGCTGGATATTATAGACGGTTTATTAAGAATTTTTCCAAGATAGCTGTACCATTAACTAAGCTAACCTGTAAAGCAGTTAAGTTTGATTAGGGACCTAAACAAGAAGAAGCTTTTAGAATCTTGAAACAGAAATTAACCAATGCTCCAATCTTAGCCTTACCAGAAGGAACTGAAGATTTTGAAGTATATTGTGATGCTTCAAAACTAGGATTTGGATGTGTGCTAATGCAACGCAAGAAAGTAATTGCGTATGCCTCAAGACAATTGAAAAAGCACGAGGAAAATTATACGACTCATGACTTAGAGTTTGGAGCCGTAATTTTTGCCCTGAAAATCTGGAGACATTATCTGTACGGAAGTAAATTTACTATCTATACAGATCATAAAAGTCTAAGATATATATTTGGGCAAAAAGAGTTAAATATGAGGCAAAGAAGATGGATGGAAATCCTAAGTGACTACGACTGTGATATTCAATATCATGAAGGAAAGGCAAATGTAGTTGCAGATGCCTTAAGTCGTAAGTATCATGAGAAGCAACGACGGGTTCGTGCTCTTAGATTAAATCTACAATTAGATTTAATGGAACAATTAAGGAATGTTCAGGAAACAGCAATCAAGGATAATGCTGAAGGAATGAAAGGACGAATAAAAGAATTAGAACAAGGAGCTGATGGAATTTGGAGATTCCACAAAAGCAGAATATGGGTACCTAAGCAGGGAGAATTAAGAAATAAGATTTTAGAAGAAGCTCATAAATCTAGGTATACCATACACCCTGGAAATAATAAGATGTACCAAAATTTAAGAAATAATTTCTGGTGGATAGGCATGAAAAAGGATATAGCTAGATATGTTTCTAAGTGTCTTACTTGTTCACAAATTAAGGCAGAACATCAGAAACCTTCAGGTCTATTACAACAGTTAGAAATACCTGTATGGAAATGGGAACTCATAACAATGGATTTTGTTACTAAGTTACCCAAAACCAGAAAAGGTAATGACGCAATTTGGGTAATTGTGGATCGATTAACCAAATCTGCTCACTTTCTACCTATGAAAGAAACCTTTAGATGGAAAGATTGGCAAAGTTGTATGTAGATGAAGTCGTATCTCTACATGGAGTTCCACTCTCCATTGTATCAGATAGGGATAGTCGTTTCACTTCTCATTTTTGGAAAAGTTTCCAAGAAGCTATGGGAACTCGACTAAATTTAAGCACTGCATATCATCCTCAAACAGACGGACAAAGTGAAAGGACGATCCAAACTCTAGAAGACATGCTCCGAGCATGTGTGATAGATTTTGGTGGAAACTGGGATGATCACTTACCATTAATTGAATTCTCCTATAACAATAGTTATCATTCAAGTATTGAAACTGCCCCTTTTGAGGCACTGTATGGAAGAAAGTGCAGAACTCCAGTTTGTTGGGCAGAAATAGGAGAAAGTCAATTGTCAGGTCCTGAAATAGTGCAAGAGACGACCGACAAGATTACTCAAATCAAGGAAAGGCTGAAGACGGCTCGAGATCGCCAGAAGAGTTATGCAGTCAATAGATGCAAGCCGTTAGAATTCCAAGTTGGAGACAGAGTATTGTTGAAAGTTTCTCCTTGGAAAGGAGTTGTTAGATTCGGTAAGAAAGGAAAGCTAAGTCCCAGATACGTAGGACCATTTCCAGTGATCCAACGTATAGGACCAGTTGCTTATCGTTTACAACTACCAGAGGAATTAGCTGGAGTACATGATGTATTTCATGTATCCAATCTCAAGAAATGTCTATTAGACGAATCACTGGTAGTACCTCTACAAGACATAGAGGTAAATGAAAAGTTGAAATTTGTAGAGAAACCGCTTCGAATAGAAGATCAAAAAATCAAGTTTCTCAAACATAAACGACTAGTATTGGTCAAAGTCAAGTGGGATTCAAGGAGAGGACCTGAATACACTTGGGAGCTGGAATCAGAAATGAAGCGAAAGTATCCTCAATTATTCCAGTAAATCTCGAGGACGAGATTTTTATTAAGGTGGGGAGAATGTAACAACTCCCATTAAAAGTCCTATTTATTTTATTAATTTATCCAATAGTAAACCCTAATTGAGACACCCAAGTGATTCTGCACAAACCCTAAAATTTTCAGAACAATCGGAATCAGAATCAGGGCCCCTAAAACTCAGGGGGGTAAACCCTAGTTAGTATTATCTCGACAGTTTGTTGTCGAAATTGAAATTTCACGTAAAACCAACTCAGCTAGGCTAGTCCAGGACGTGGCTACCCTATAGTGATTTCGTGTCCCTTGCGCACCGTAAGGGATAAGGCTTACGGTGCGCAAGCCTGGTCAAAATTTACCTATAAATAGAAGGGATTGGGACTGAAATCTGGGCACTGAAACGACGAACAAAGTCGAAATATACACTGAGATAAGCTCTGTTTACTATTAAAAACACACACGATTCACGAAGTCCTGCCGCAATACAGGGTAATAACTCGATCGCTGATACGATTCAATGTCCGATTGATCAAAATATCCAATGGATGTTTAAGTGCTGCCCACATTAGGGTTATGCTTTGTCATTCGTCGTTAATTCGATGGATGTTTAAGTATCGCACTTTGTCATTCGTTGTGAGGGTTTGATCTCGTGAGTTATCGTAAATGCTGTATTAAGTTACTAACCGAATTGTGTGCATGTTATTAAATTTTGGTTAAAAGGCTAATCAGTAGGCTAGGCTCTGCTAAATTAAATCTGCAATGTGAGTCATTCTCTTTTTATCAAATTACTTTCAAAATCATGTTTATTTTCAAGGTTATAATTACAGGGATTAAGTCATGGTAATCTTAATCAATGGCTAGTGGGGTATTGTGCACATTACTAATTTCTCACGGGTTAGGCTAATAAGCCCTAACACAGGTTAGTCAAATAAGCCCTAACAGTGATATATCATCACTAGTTGAGTGACAGGACTCAATAGTGGTATGACCATCGTCACCAGGAGGTGACACGGTGCCATATAACAATAAGATAGAAACCATCGTAATCGCTCTTATGCTGTAATTAATAACTATGTGTCATTTTCTGTAAAATGAATGATTCACTCAGTATTTCCCGCTGACAAAACTTTTTTCAAACATGTTTCAGGTGATCTGTTGTGATCCAGGAAAAGTGCCGAGAAGCACTACAAGCTTAAGGAAGTGGCTCAGTATAAAATAAAGAAACATGTTTTGTAAAAAAAAAAATTTCTCCGTGAAATCTCAATATTGTAAATTACCGGGTTTTATCCCGAGTTGTGAAATAAAATAATCGGGAAATTGCAGTTTTTAAAAGATCCTGATGAAAACTTCCGCTGTTAAATAAATACCACGGGATTTCTGTCCCGCGGCTCCTGAAACGGGTCAAACCGGGTCGGGGGTCGTGACAACAACCGACAGCCATTGTCATTCACCACCGCATGCTGGTTGTCATTGACACCACCGCCTCCACCACTGCCATGCCACCAATTTCGTCACCACTCACCACCCGTGGTCACTAGGCACATAAAAATTATAAAGTGTGGAAACCATTTTGTTTCTTTTTTCTAAAATGACACATTTCAATTGGAACCCATTTTGATGAGACCCATTTTGACTCGAGATACATTTATAAAGAAAAAAAAATATTATTCATTCCAGATTTACGTTTGCTCCATCCCATGATATTGGAATTGGACCCACACGAATGGTCGAATGTAAACCATATCCGTGTGGAAATAACTGAAACGGATGCGGTGTATGTTAGAAACGGAACACAACAGTATCGAGCGATCAAGGACAAAACTCACGAACAGCTTTTCTATATTATTAATCAAAGATGGAAATTACAAACTCGATTTATTCAAAAGAACTCTCTGTTACGTCTATTCTATCACGCTATATAGGATTAGGATCAAATACAAAGGCTCCTAATTGTAAGAATGGTATGAAGGCTTCTAAAAAAACCCACTACAAAAAAAAAAACATTAACACCTACCACCACCCAAAAACCTAACCCTCCCCCAACCATCACCCACCACCAAAAAAAAATTTGTCTAGAGGGGGTGTACTATGGGGAGGGGTTAGGGTTTTGGGTGGTGGTGGGTTTTTAGGATTTTTTTTTTTTTTGGGGGGGGGGGGGGGTTAGGTTTTTTGGGAGGTTTTTTTGGTGAAGTATAGTTTTTTTTTTTTGCACCGGGGGGGGGGGGGGGAGTTTATATTTTTGGGTGGTGGTGGGGTGGGGGTGGGTGTTTAGGTTTTGGGTGGTGGTGTAGTGTTTTTAGGTTATTTGACACTTGTCACTCTATAAATCCTTCTTACACTTCTTACAATTAGGAGTATTTGTAGATTAGCTTAACCCTCCTATATATATTATAGAGGAATTTACGAAAAATAGCCAAGAATCATGTTGAGTTACCAAATTGGCCAACTCATGCGTTCTTGGAACGAGGTATCACGAATCCAAATGCATGAGATGCGTCTGAAACTTTGAAGCGTCTGAGATGAAGATGGGATGCGTCTGATATGAAGATGGGATGCGTCTGAAAGATGGGATGCATCTTGGAGCGGGATGCGTCCTTCAAGCACGGGATGCGTCCTTCAAGCACGGGATGCGTCTTTGGAGCAAAACCTAATAAAAATGGACACGTGGCCACGGGATGCGTCGGGCATGTTTCCGGCGAGTTGCAGGTTTCCGTCATTTTTTCCGGTGAGTTTTCCTGAATTTTATTTATTTTCCGGCAAGTTACGTAAGATACAAGATGATAAAATGTTGGTTAAAGAAACTATAACTTGGTTCACTGCGATGCTGAATGCTCCTAAGGCATTTGTTGTGTACTTGTGTTTAAGGCTACCACAATTCCGCCACATACTAGTTGGACTGTAGCATCTGTGAACAAGGAAATAAGTGGGTTGTGCGAAGGACGGCGATGTGGAGGTAGGAAGTGGTGGGTTTTGAGAGGGTGAGTTTTGAGGGTGAGAGCCGATGAGGTTCCTCATGGTTTTATTGGGAATGATTGTGGATATGCATGCCTTTATAAAAAACTGCAGACAAGAAAAGGCTGCAAGCCTCAATTATTGAAATGTCACTTGTCCATTTTCTAATGGGTTTCAGTGACACTCTGCAAAAAGACGCATCAAATACTTGAAGAGTCTGTATATGGACGCTTCAGGTGGCTATTTTCGTAATTGGTGTGAGTCAATGACTATTTTCGTAAATAGCTCTATATTATAAGTAAACTAGAGTCAAAATCACAAACATCATAACAAAACCTTAACTAACCTAATAAGTCCGTGGACTCGTACTAATAAACCCCAATATGATAACACTATCTAATACAAAACTCATGAACAACTTTTCTATATTATTAATCAAAGTTGGAAATCACAGACTCGATGTATTCAAAAGAACTCTCTGTTACGTCTATTCTATCTATCACCCTACATATATTATCTATATGAATACAAAATTCTCATGAACAGTTGTTTAATAGTATTTTATTCTTAGTTTATTTTTAAAATAGAGTTAATTGCCATTTTAGTCCCTGTGTTTTGGGCCATTTTGCCAGTTTAGTCCAAAGGTTTCATTTTTAACATATGGATCCAAAAAGGTTTCATCGTTGCCATTTTGGTCCAACTGACTTAACTCCATCTATATTTGTTAAGTCTTCCAAGGGCATTTTTGTCATTTCATTTGTCTTTGTATTAACCCTTTTGTAATTTCAGTGGTATGACATGACAAAAATGCCCTTGGAAGACTTAACAGATATGGATGGAGTTAAGTCAGTTAGACCAAAATGGCAACCATGAAACCTTTTTGGATCCATATGTTAAAAATGAAACCTTTGGACTAAACTGGTAAAATGGCCCAAACCACAGGGACTAAAATGGCAATTAACTCTTTAAAATATATTAAGATTATAATTATTTATTATTATAATTTTTCAATTTTTTTTTATTTTATAGTAAAATACATATATTATTATTTTTTAACTTACGTTTTATTTTTTTTAAAGTAAATTTGGATCACTGACGGACCACTGAAGTATTATCGTGCCACCAGCGGAATCACCCGATCATATCCATCTCCATTGTTAGGGGAGGATTTTCTAACAATTAGTGATCCTTATTCGTTATCCTAACTAGTGATCCTTACTTCTGTGACAGGTGGTGATCCTCAGAAGAACTTCAGGATCAGGATCATGGATCACTTTAAGGATCCTCGTACTGACGATTGTTTACTCATGTTTTGTACTACCTCGCAGGTATAACGAGCTTGACCAGGTCTTGGCGACATTCCTGGAGAATATTCCTAAACTATTCTGCACGTGCTTGACCAAAAATAGACGTTATGGAGAACGTGGAGGCTTGGCACGAAAGTCGGATAGTTAGTTTAGGTGGTTATTTCTATTTTAAAAGGGAGTAACGAGCTAGTAGAAAACACTTAGTCATTTTTTGCAGTTACACACACTCATACAAGCTCTCATACAAGCTCTCATTCAAACACCAAGCAATTACATACACTTTTTACACATTCCACCGTAGTGATCCTTGTACCTAGCTCGTTACTATCCGAAGTTGTAAACATTTAATCATTTATTTTAGCTTGGTGATCGGTAGTTTCCATCACCCGGGGTTTTTTGTGCCGGAGATCAACTCTTGATCAAGGGCTTTTTCCCCGTATAAATTCTTGTGTTGTTTGTGCACTTTACATTGAAGTGATCCTCATCGCTGTTACATATTTTAAGCATCATTCCCCTAGACAAAGAGTTTGGTTGTAATATCCTCATCAGATTTTCTGACCAAAACAGTTTGGCGCCCACCGTGGGGCAATTGGTGCTCCGTCCTTAAGAAAATACGCATTTATGTGCTTAATTCGGTTCACTACAACCAAGCAGATGGCTTCCTCATCGAAGAATGCTTCAAACTTGATGCCCTCATTCACTTCTTCACAAGGCGTTCCTCCTTTGCCTCCACCACCTTCTGGATCCCAGAAGAATACTGAGAATGCTGCGAAGAAACCGACTCCCATTTTCTCAAAACCACCTACTTCTTCTGTTTCAACTAATCCTACTACTAATGATCTCTATGCCTTGATTTTGCAGATGAGGAATCATGCACAAGAGCAGGATAAAACCAACGAAAGGATCCTCCGGGAGATTGACGAAATTAAGAAACAGAAGAAAACGGCAGAGGATCGCTCCCCACTGATGCCCAGATCTTTGAATTTTGATACTCCGGTGATTACTTCTCAGCCATCAGTGGCTCCAGACATTCAATATGTGGGTGGACCAAAAGGAGTGCACTACGGAACAACAACAATGACCCAGGCATCAGGTTCACTTTTCCAGCCAGCGGGATCCTATCCTCAGCATATGGGATCCCTCACAAGCTCAGGAGTGCAGCAGTTTCAAGGATCCTCCTTTGTTCCAGGATCATCCCAGTTTCAAGGATCCTCCTTCGCTCCAGGATCATCCCAGGTTCAAGGATCCTCCTTTGTTCCAGGATCATCCCAGTTTCAAGGATCCTCCTTCGCTCCAGGATCATCCCAGGTTCAAGGATCCTCCTTCGTTCCAGGATCATCCCAGGTTCAAGGATCCTCCTTCGCTCCAGGATCATCCCAGGTTCAAGGATCCTCCTTCGTTCCAGGATCATCCCAGGTTCAAGGATCCTCCTTCATTCCAGGATCATCCCAGGTTCAAGGATCCTTCTTTGTTCCAGGATCGTCCCAGTTTCAGGGAACCTTCCAGATGCCAGGATCCTTGAGGAGCTTGCAAACAGGAAGTTCAGATGTCCATTAGGGAGATTTTATTCCAATGCAGACCAACGCTTCTACTGGTCCCTCGATCATTCCAGAGCCCCAACAATATGGATTAACATCCACTCTCCCTAACTTGAATCCAATGGGAGGTAACGCTTTCAACAATTCTTATACTACTAACCAAGGTCTTATGCAGGATCCAGGTATCAATCATGCCATGGCCAGAGAATTGCAAAAACTAAAGGATATGATATCAAGTGTCCCGGGAGTAGTCAAACCTATCCCAGAGATTGCAGATGGGAGCCATAAGATATCTTGTTTTGCACCACCAATATGTGATGCTGAGATACCCAAGAGGTTCCATGTGCCTACAATGAAGCTGTATGATGGCTCAACAGATCCTGAAGAACACATAGCACAATACAGGGAGAGGATGGAGATCAATCCAATCCCAGAAAGGTTAAAGGAAGCATGCCTGTGCAAAGGATTCGGATCCACTCTTACTGGATCAGCTCTCAAATGGCTGCTAAGTCTTCCTCCCTATTCTATTACCTCATTTGCTAACCTAGTTAACTTGTTTAATAATCAGTTTTCTTGTAGTAGAAAATTTGAACGATTAACTAGTGATTTATATAGGATAACCCAGGGTCATAATGAATCATTAAGGGATTACATTACCAAATTCAGTAAAGAATCCTTAGACATTCCTAACTTAGATATAGCCACGGCTGTTGAGGCCTTCAAAATGGGATTGCTTAGGGATTCGTTATTTTATGATGATCTTGTTATGACACCATGCAGGAACCTAGATGAAGTAAGAACCCGGGCCCTTAGGTACATTCGGCTAGAGGATGACAAGAGGATCCAGGAGAGGATAACAGGATCCTCAAAGCAGGATAAGCAAGGATCCTCATTCAGAAACAACAAGTTCAGATCCTACAACAGATCTGATAACCAGAATGTGCATTCTATTGATCAAGAAGAGGATGACGAAGATTATCCTCCAATTTCTGAATATTGCTTTAGTGTTGATAACAATGAACTAATCCTTGCTATGCAGAACCTAGGTGATAAAGCTAGATGGCCGAGAAAGAATGATAGGCCGGCTGCAACTAAGGATAAATCAAAGTGGTGTGCATATCATGAAGATTTTGGGCACCTCACAGAAGAATGCATTGCATTAAGAAAGGAAATTGGATATTTGTTGAGCAAAGGGCATCTAAAAGAGTTGTTGGGAAGAAAAAAGTCAAGGACTCAGGATCCTGAAAGGATCCCTGAGAAGGCTCCAGCTCCTCCAGCAGATGCACAAGTGATAAACTTTATTTCTGGAGGATCCGACATTTGTGGCACATCCTTCTCAGCAGCTAAAAGGCATGCAAAGGAAACTAAAATGGATAATGGAGAAAGACCAGTTCGAACATCAAGTGTCTCCGAAGGAAAAGTCATAACCTTCGACGAAGAGGATCGTGTTGATATCCAGGATCCTCATCACGATGGTTTAGTTATTACTCTTTTCATATCTAACCATTTTGTTCGCAGGATCCTTATAGACGGAGGAAGTTCAGTGAACATTATCCAGCTTGATGTTCTAAAGAAGATGGGTATTCCTGAATCAGAAATCATACCAAGATCCTCCGTGCTCGTGGGATTTAGTGGCGAAACTAAGAACACCCTGGGGGACATTAAACTCCCAATATATATTGAAGGCTTACACTCTTATCAAAAATTTTGTGTTATTGACTGTTTATCTTGTTGTAATGTTATCCTTGGCAGGCCCTGGATACACGATATGAAAGCAGTCCCGTCTACTTACCATCAATGTGTGAAGCTCCCTAGTCCTTGGGGAATAGTAAAGATTGATAGTGATCAGCAGGAGGCTAAGAATTGCTATACTTCATCGATGAAACCAGCCTCGAAGTCAAGGGAGCAATAGCAATCAAGGTATCCTCCAAGGAATGTCTTGGAGGCCAGAGAGCAGGATGTGGTAGAAATCCTCATGGATCCCGATGATCCTGAATCCAAAATCTATATCGGATCAGGGATCCTTGGCGAAATGAAAGAAGACCTCGTATCCTTCCTCAAAAGGAGAAAGACTACCTTTGCATGGAAACACGAAGACATGACTGGTATATCCAAAGATGTTATCACCCATAAACTCGGCATCGATAGATCCTTCAGACCAATCCATCAAAGGAGAAGGAAGTTTGCACCGGAAAGGAACGCCATTATCCAGGAAGAGGTAGAAAAATTGCTCCGGGAAGGTATGATTAGAGAGGTCAAGTATCCAAGATGGTTGGCCAATGTGGTTGTTGTCCAAAAGAAAAACGGAAAGTGGAGGGTATGTGTCGATTTTACCGATTTAAATAAGGCATGTCCCAAGGATCCTTTCCCTTTACCCCACATTGACTCCATGGTGGATGCAACTGCGGGTCATGAACTGTTAACTTTTATGGATGCTTCATCTGGATTTCAACAAATCCAAATGGAACCATCCGACCAAGAGGATACAGCCTTCATGACTCCAACTGGTATATATTGCTATATTGCTATGCCGTTCGGATTGAGAAATGCAGGTGCAACGTACCAAAGGCTGGTGAATATGATGTTCAAGGATCAGATCGGACAAACTATGGAGGTTTACATAGATGATATGGTGGTAAAATCCATAAGAGCTGAGGATCACCTAAAGGATTTGGAGGAAGCATTTGATATCCTCGACAAATATAATATGAAGCTTAATCCTTCAAAATGTCATTTTGGTGTTAAAGCAGGTAAATTCTTAGGATACATGGTGACTAAGAGAGGCATTGAAGCTAGCCCGGAACAAATCAAAGCAATAGTGAACATCAAATCTCCGGCCAATGCTAAGGATGTTCAAAGGCTAACAGGCAGGATAGCAGCTTTGAACAGATTTATATCCAAATCCTCGGAGAAGTGCAAAGAATTCTATGATATCCTAAGGAAGAACAAGAAATTTGAGTGGACCGAGAAGCACGAAAATGCTTTGAGAGCCCTCAAAGATTACTTATCCTCAGTCCCATCCTTGATGAAACCAGAAAAAGGCGATGTGTTATCCTTGTATCTTGCAGTATCCTCAAAAGCAGTAAGTGCGGTCCTTGTTAAGGATCATGAAGGTACACAACATCCTGTCTATTATGTAAGTAAAAGTTTACTTGATGCCGAAACCAGGTATTCACACCTTGAAAAACTTATTCTTGCATTAATAATGGCATCTACCAAGTTAAGACATTATTTTGAAACTCATGTTATCATTGTTAAAACTAATTTTCCAATTAAGAATGTCCTCAGGAAACCAGAGATGTCAGGAAGGATGGCTAAGTGGGCAGTGAAATTGAGTGCATATGATATAAGATATGAGCCTAGGACAGCCATCAAATCCCAAGCATTAGCTGACTTTGTGGCTGATTTCAGTAGTGATTTACAAGAAGAAGCTGAGCTAGAAGTCCAGCAGCTAGAAGAGACCAAGGATCCTTGGATACTTTATACTGATGGATCCTCAAATGTCAAAGGCACAGGGCTTGGAATACTACTAAAATCGCCACAGGGGGACATAATACCCCATTCTATAGCTTGTGAGTTCCAAACCACTAACAATGAGGTTGAATATGAAGCCTTAATTGCTGGTTTGCAAATCGCTAAGCATATGGGAATCAGGTATCTTGAGGTACATGTAGACTCTTTGTTAATTACAAACCACTTTAATGGATCCTATGCTGTTAAAGGTGAAAAGCTAACCAAATATTTGGAGATAGTCAAAAGTTTGGCACTCTCTTTTGTCTCCTTTAGTTTGTCACAGGTACCAAGGGAAGAAAATACAGAAGCTGATGCATTGGCTAACTTAGGATCATCCTTGAAGATCCCGGAGGATATCAAGATTCCTATTATCCATATCCTGACCCCGGCTATCGAGGATCACCAGACTATGGAGATAGGAAATGATTCTGCAGTTATCCCTAGTGAGGATACTCAATCCTATTCAGGATTAGGATCATGGATCTCACCAATTATGAGATACTTACAACATGGAGAGATCCCTACAGGAGAAAACCCTAGGGCTTTCAAATCTAAGGTATCTCAATTCACAATTATAAATAATATGTTGTATAGACGATCTCTTGCAGGACCATACTTGAGATGCATTGAGGATCCTGAAGTTCAAGAAGTTTTAAAAGACTTCCATGAAGGAGATTGTGGAAACCACACTGGGGGCAGGGCATTATTCTCAAGGATCCTGAGGACAGGATACTACTGGCCAACCATGAAGAAAGATGCTGTGGAGTATGCCAGAAGATGCGATCCTTGCCAGAGACACAGCAATATCCTTCATCAACCAGCTGAATTATTGCATCCTATATCCTCCTCTTGGCCATTTATGAGATGGGGTATGGATATAGTTGGAAAGCTCCCTAAGGCACCTGGTGGGAAAGTATTCATGTTAGCTATGACTGATTACTTCTCCAAGTGGATAGAGGCTGAAGCTTTTGCCCAAGTCAGAGAAAAGGAAGTTATATCCTTCATTAAAAGAAATATTATAACTAGATTTGGAATCCCTTCCGAGATTATATGTGATAATGGTTCCCAATTTATTGGGGGCAGAACCACTAACTTTTGTGACAGCTGGGGGATTAAGATGATAACTTCAACACCAGTCCACCCACAAGCTAATGGCCAGGCAGAATCATCCAACAAGATTATCATCAACAATTTGAAGAAGAAGCTTGGATCCAAGAAAGGGAAATGGGCAGAAGAACTACCTTATGTGCTCTGGGCTGACAGGACAACCCCTAAGAATGCTACTGGTCAAACACCATTCTCTTTGGTGTTTGGGGCAGAATCGGTGATCCCAACAGAAATGGTGGTTCCTACTGCTAGAACAAATACCCGTGATCCTGAGGAAAATGATGAAAACTTGGCTCAAGATCTGGATACTATTGAAGAAATCAGGGATATGGCTAGGATAAGGATGGCCAGTTATCAACAAAGAATGGCTGGTGCTTACAACAAAAATGTCAGGATCAGGAGGTTTCAAGTTGGAGATATGGTGTTAAGGAAAGCATTTCAGAATACCACCAATCCTGCTGATGGAAAATTGGCTCCAAAATGGGAAGGCCCTTATTTGATTGAAGCTGAAGCAAGAAAGGGGGCATATAGATTGCTAACCATGGATGGTGATTTGCTACCAAGAGCTTGGAATGCTGTCCACTTGAAGAAATATTTCATGTAAGCAGGATCCTTATGGCATAGGTGATCCTCACGATAGGGATATCCTTAAAGGATCCTCAAAGTATTGGTGATCCTTACTCAGGTAATATCCTAATCATTGAACTATTTCATTTCTTTATTTTATCATATAAGGATAAGGATCATGTATCCTTTATCCATCTCTCACGTGAGTTCAAGTTTGAAAGTTCAGGTATCTTTAGCACAACGTTGGTTATCCACAGAAGCAATCCGTCTTTTGGGTTTAACCCCAGTTATTTGGGCTTGTCCCCAGATTCCGCCTGTAGCGCACGATGATCCTGGTATAGTTCAAGGCTTTGGGACCAGTACTCGTTCTAGGGGCTGATAATTCCATTGTTCTGGCTATGCTTAGGATCCTACGTATAATGGTAGACGTACCATACATCCGTTCATAAGGTTTCTAACGTTATCACGTTAGCTAAGGTTTCTAACGTTTTCACGTTAGCTAAGGTTTTGGCATCTTCATGTCACTAAGTTTGGATAGTCGCCAGTTAGGGCCATACTCCAGTTTACATACGATCCTTGGGCTTGTCCCCAGTTATCCTTGGGCTTGTCCCCAGTTATCCTTGGGCTTGTCCCCAGTTACCCTTGGGCTTGTCCCCAGTTATCCTTGGGCTTGCCCCCAGTTGCTAACTCTTTTCTTATATTGGCTTAGTCCCAAGTTATGCTCTATTTCAGGTCCTTGAAGATAGGCAGCTAGGGATCCTTGATCCTTATTTCACTCTAAGGTTTATCTTATAGTTATCCTTATTATGGTTAGGATTCTAACTTGGATCCTCAGGTATGATCCTTAACTCTTTTGATTTTATTATTCTTTTAAATAACCCTTATACTTGACAACTGAACTTGTATTTCTTAAATCATATCACTTTTTAAAACCTATCGGTTATGGGATATGTGATCCTTGTTCATATCCTAAACTTTTTGGATATCTTTTCTAATTTTTCAAGGCTTGATAAGTATAAACAGAATGAACATTACAACAGTTGGAAAGTAACATACTAAAAAGGATAGCAACACGTGATAAGCGACAAAAGGTTAAGTTTTTGTTTATTAACATAAGGCTAACCCTTTAAAGGTTGTCAAAATTACCTACCCGAGCATCTACCAGCAAAACGTGGCCCGTCCGCTGGGGTAGGTAAAGGGTGTCCATGATAATGAGTTCAAAAGTAGTGCAGGAATATAAAGGCGGCAGGATCACAATGGCTTCATCCCCAAACAGAGGATCCCTCCACCAATTGCAATCCTGCCTATTGTCCAAAGGATCATACATGATCCTTAATCCTAAAACCTATTGTTCAGCACAGACCATCATTGTTTTAAAACATCACAACCACAAAAAAGAAAACTACTACCAAACTTAAAAATTGGGCTCCGGCCTTGGCACGTATATCCATCATCGCCCAATTATGCATCCTAAACCTTCGCTGCGTCATCATCACCACCAGCCGCTGCATCCTCGGCTTTATCCTTCAACCCGCTGCCACTAGCCTCAATTGCCAGAATCTCCTCAGCCTCCTCTTCATCACCCAATTCAGCCAGCCTTGCCTTCCATTCTTCAATCTCCCAGTTGCTTTTGTCGAAGGCAGGATCCTGAGCCTCCAAGGCCATTTGCAGCTTGGTTTTGTACATTGCTATGGCGGCAGAGACTTTGGCATCATCTGTGATCTCCTGCCTTTCATAGTCAAAGTTAACCAGCACCTTGGCCATCTTCTGTTTGGTATCCTTGAGTTCCTTCTGAAGATCAGCAAGTGCAAGATCCTTGAGCACAGCAACCTGCTGGAGGTCGGCAATCTTCTTATCTTGATCCTCAACATGGCCGACGTAATCCTCGATCTCAGCAAATTTATGCAAAAAAGGAGGATAAAGCAGTTCAAGACCAGGTGATCCTCAGATTAGCAGGATATATCATCAGGATATGTCAACAGAATATATGAGCAGAGACAATGATCCTTACCTCATTGAAGTACTCGAGGAATTGGTGACGTATTAGAGGCAGACCCTGCAAATCCTCAGCGTCGGAGGCCTTTCTCCTCTTGATTCCCTTTCCTTTGAGGGGTGCCTTGGGGATTGAGGTTGTCGGGCTAGTAGGGACCTTTCTCTTGGAGGATTTAACAGTGGTGAGATCGGTGACACTGAACCTTGAAGCAGCTTTGGCAGATTTTCCAGCACCTACATAACCAAAACAAGATAAGTATCTCCATTATATTTATGTTTCACTATTTATATAAATTTTCAAACAAAGATACTTACTTGACATTGTGACAGAGCCTGAGGATACCTCCTGTGAGTCTTGGGTTATTGTCTTAAAAGTTCTAGTTTCAGGGTCGAGTCCCCAGAAAGCAGCAAGTCTTTCCCTGGTTGCGGGTGTTGTGATGAGATGTGAAACAGAGATGGCTGCATGACACAAGACAAAGAAGGGGTTAGTGATCCTGTTACAAAAATATGACCATCTGGTGATCCTTCTCAGGATCCTCCGGCCTACCATGGGTGGACCATGTTTTTGGTAGATCCTCTCCGTTTAGAAGGGAATCCCTCCTGACAAAGAAGAAGCGACGTTTCCAATCTTTGTCGTTCTTAGTGACTTTGAGAAGGGGATGTTCTGCACCGGGTTTTCGCTTGAACAAGTAACGATGGGAACCGAAGGTAGTAAGATCATACAACTCCGCCAGTTCTGATATTCCTAAATCAAGACCCTCCTGCTCAATGATCCTCTCTAGGGTATACAAAACCCTCCAAATCATCGGCATGGCTTGAATGTAAGATATGCCGGAAAGAGAAAAGAAGGATTGTGTGAACTCTGGGAAAGGATAGGTGTACCCTATAGTGAATGGAGTGGCTGGAAAGGCAACCCATCTATCAGAAACATAATCACTAAGAACAGTGGGATCGAAGGGTTTGAAGAAGGCATTCGCCGGAAAACAGTGACGGATTTTATCTACTTGTGCATCGTTAAAGCAGCACCTCTCATTCGCTGAGTCTTTGATGATCTTTTGACTCTTCAAAGGGCTATCCTTTTTGTGATCCTTGGCCGGAGAACTTCGGAGCAACATTTTCGAAGTGACGGAGATAAAGATGAAAAACAGAGTAAGAGAGGAAGAAAGAGGAGAAAGAAATACCTGATTGATCTTCAACTGAGATTATAAAGGGAGTTTCTTTCGAATTTAAATGCATAATGATCCTATCTATATCTCTATTTATAATTATGATTTTGCAGGATTGTCACTTCCGTGACATCATCATCGCAACGGCTAGTTCTATTTTAACGGCTATATATCTGTTAGTTTGTTACGGATAAGATCAAGAAAACATAACTCGCTAATTTTACAATTTCACTCCTTATATTTTGGGGGCAATTGTTAGGGGAGGATTTTCTAACAATTAGTGATCCTTATTCGTTATCCTAACTAGTGATCCTTACTTCTGTGACAGGTGGTGATCCTCAGAAGAACTTCAGGATCAGGATTATGGATCACTTTAAGGATCCTCGTACTGACGATTGTTTACTCATGTTTTGTACTACCTCGCAGGTATAACGAGCTTGACCAGGTCTTGGCGACATTCCTGGAGAATATTCCTAAACTATTTTGCACGTGCTTGACCAAAAATAGACGTTATGGAGAACGTGGAGGCTTGGCACGAAAGTCGGATAGTTAGTTTATGTGGTTATTTCTATTTTAAAAGGGAGTAACGAGCTAGTAGAAAACACTTAGTCATTTTTTGCAGTTACACACACTCATACAAGCTCTCATACAAGCTCTCGTTCAAACACCAAGCAATTACATACACTTTTTACACATTCCACCGTAGTGATCCTTGTACCTAGCTCGTTACTATCCGAAGTTGTAAACATTTAATCATTTATTTTAGCTTGGTGATCGGTAGTTTCCATCACCCGGGGTTTTTTGTGCCGGAGATCAACTCTTGATCAAGGGCTTTTTCCCCGTATAAATTCTTGTGTTGTTTGTGCACTTTACATTGAAGTGATCCTCATCGCTGTTACATATTTTAAGCATCATTCCCCTAGACAAAGAGTTTGGTTGCAATATCCTCATCAGATTTTCTGACCAAAACATCCATTAGGTATAATGCCTATACACCAACTCAGGAGGAAACCTAATAAATATGAGAAAAACCCCCCTTATGGGAATCGAACCCAAGACCAATTAGTCATCCCACCCCAAGATGCCATTAGGCTATAAAGCCATGGGCTTAACTTACGTTTTATTAATTAGTAAAATTAATTTGTTTTATTATTATGAGTGATTTTAATCATATTTTGTTTTTTATAACTTTTAGGTTATAGTAAAGCATGTGTTTTCCCGTGTTGTTTAATCACATTTATTATTGTTTTTTAACTTAATTTTTACCATGTTGTTTTTATTGTTTTCGGGGGATGTAAGCATGTGTTGATTTCTATACTGAACTCTTTTATTGTTTTCGGGTGATGTAAAACATATGTTGATTTCTATACCGAGTGCATGTATTGTACATATACTATAACAAATCGAACCAATACCCACCAAATGCTCGCGGTAACGTGTCGCCGCAACGCGCGGAGAAATATCCTAGTTATAAGTAAACTAGAGTCAAAATCACAAAAACATTATTTAATGTTTGGAAAAGAGATACCAACAAAAACATTATATATAATGTTTAGAAAAGAGATACCAACAAAAACTTATCATCCATATATTCTGATATCCACATTAATCAAATCTAATAAACAAATCAAATATCATCATCCATTTAATTCACCAAGTCCAACACAAGAAACTCTAGTATTTCAACAAGAATCAAGCCACCAAGCCACAGCATCGGGTCTCTCCACTGGAACAATGGCAAAGCATAACTTTCGGTTTTTACGAAACGCCCATACTTGAATCATCGTACCTTTCTTCAAAACATCATTATCAGCCACAAATTTGTTCCAGTTTGTCTTCAACACATAGTTGTCCGTCTCTTTCAAATGCCACTTCTTCAACCACAGCGGTCGCGCATACATTCGCAGATTCGAATCCACAACTCTAACCTCCATACCATCTTTACTTTCGTCAATCATGTTTATCTCCTCATCCGTCAAGAACTGACGTGGTTGTGTTTTCAGTTGCAAAATCGGAATGTTTAACCTGCTTTGATCTTTTTTCATATCACTTTCATACAAGACTTTCTGGATCACAAGCTTCATGTCTAGACCACCCATCTCACCCGTGATGAACCGCTTCAACTGAACGATTGATTCGTTGTTCACCACCGGCACACCCATCTCATGAATTTTGGTTATAATGGATGAAATTTATAAGTCTCATTTTCCTTTTGTCAAATTCTCATTTTCATGATGACAAAAGTTGTGAAAGTGTAAGGTATCATCTAGTTTTATCTTAATAATGTTTCAATCCAGATGTTTAGAACAAATAAAATGAGAGTTTAAGGTAAGTGTGACTTTATGTTGACTATGCAAACCTCACAACCTTCATAACATTGCTTAATTATGATATTATATTCTGATTAATCTTCAGAGTATATAAGGTATCGAAAGGCGTTTGTTAGAAGACTGCTTATTATGGTTTTTATAGCCTTAACATTTTAATTTTGTCACTAACTCTTATGTTAATTATTTGTTGATTTCTGGTAAGGAAACGTTTAAAACTAGAGTCGACTAATCATGTGTTAATAGGAATATTATAATTAGTAGAGTTAAATATCTTTAATAAGTGACTATCTAATTAATTCATCCAACTGTTCTTTAGAATAATGGATAGTCTCGTTGCTTATGTCTAGTCTAATGACATAATGATGCAGTGAGATTTTCCCTTGAAGAACCTTAGAGGTGGAATTAACAGTTGTAATTTGTCTATGGACCTTAGAACAATCCTCTTTTAAGGTTTTAAGTGGTTGTAAGGTGAGTAACAACTTATTTTTCCAGCTTCAAACATTTATTTCTTTGTACATATGTTGCTTATCAACACACTCATTATACTTTGGTATTTTTGAGTGTTATAGTTGATTTATAAGGCATCAAATTGTACAAGTGAAAATCTTAGTATGTAATGTACTGAAAAATTGTACTTATTTCCATGCGTAAGCCCCTAAGTTTATGGGTCATGGTATTGTACATTATTATGTATTCACATATACCACTTAGCTTTATAGTTTAGAATTTTAAATGAAGGCATGCATCATAGGAGTTCTAGTGATTATTCCATATATCAGAGATTAGCCTTAGGAAAGACTTAATCTGAAATAACTTTAGTGATAGCATTATGTTAGAGAGTTCTTGATTATCATAAGAGACATCATGTTCGATTTATCCTAATCATCATGCTCTAATTTTCTTCTTTATAATCTTTATCAGAAGAGAGCAATAGGATTATCGTGTCTTAAGAAATAATCAAGGATTTAATTTAAGAGCTAATTCTAATAGAAACTTTAAATAAAGCAAACATTTTAGGTTTAGGAATTAGAGTGGATGAGATATTAATTTATAGAAGAAAATTACAGTGAGTAAAATTATGGGTACTAAGAATAAGGCAGACGAAATGATCATAAAAAATTAATTAAGGATCATTGATGTAAGGATCATTATGTGAAGAAGTTGTGATATGTCTATTACTAACATCAAAATAATAGACTTGTTTAAAAATTCTACTTAAACGAAGACAAATCAGCTTTGGCCAGAAGTGTAATCATTTAAGTATGTGTGCAAAGTAATCGTGACAAATCAGCTCTGGCCAGAAATGAGACAATCACTTTAGTTATGCACTTGTCAAGCATGCTAAACATAAATGAATTAAATCAGCTTTGGCCAGAATTAAGACATTTCACGTTTGTAATGCATACTTAACATAGCTTTTATAATACTTGAACAATAAATAGATATATTAAATCAGCTTTGGCCAGAATTAATACATCAGAAGCTCATTCAAGTTAAGCTATTTTGGTTTTGTAAAACATTATTTGATCCTTGTTAATTAACTAAGTATTTACAGAACCAATTAGTTAGTAGCAAACCACCTGTTTAAAGCTGGAAAAAAAAAATTAGTTCACATTAAACAGCCTAAAATAATGAGGTTTCGAGTCTTGTGCGATCAGTAATGCCCAAGTCTTGTGCGATCAGTAAGGCCCAAGTCTTGTGCGATCAATAAGGCCCGAGTCTTGTGCGATCAATAAGGCCCAAAATTTGTGCGATCAGTAAGGCCCAAAAAAATTTGTGCGATCAGTAAGGACTTGTGCGATCAATAATGACTTGTGCGATCAATAATGACTTGTGTGATCAGTGAGGCCCAAATCTTGTGCAATTAGTCAGGCCCAAGTTTTGTGCAATCAGCACTGTCTTGTGCGATCCACAAGTCTTGTGCGATTACCCTTGTGTGACTGTCTTGTACGATCAGACCATGTCTTATGTGATCTGATCTTGTGCGACTGAAGGGAAAACTTGTGTGATTAGTACATTGATAATTTCCAACCTACTGTTAACAGCTGTTAGTGTGATAAGGTTGAATCAACTAATTTTAAGGGATTTGATTATAATTTCAAAATATCTTATGTTTATCTATCCAAGTTAATTATTCGATTATAATTAAAATTATATTTTATTCGAAACTTGGAGATAAAGTTAAACAACTTTAGCAAATATAATCAAAACTAAGTTATCCCTAAATAAGGTAATTAACCAATTTATGGTCATGAAATCATTATTGAATTAATAAAATCAATCAATTCATCGATTTACATAAAAAAAAAATATAAGCTTAACAAGAAGCCGTGAATTAAGTGAATTGAATGAATTGATTAATTAAATATTCATCATGTGCAGTTATGGTTTCAAAGTCAAAACCAATTTTAATGAATTATAGAAGTAAATGTAAGATTCTAATTTGGTACCAATGTGGCAATGTCTGCCGCCGTAAGGAACCAAAAATTAATTTTGAATGGTTTAATTTTCAAATCAATTTGCGGATCATAATCGCAAAACAGAAAAAACAATCTTTATGTTTCAATTCCTTTAATTCAATTCGATGAATTCCTTGATTGAATTGATGTAATCAACATATGCTCTGATACCACATGTTGATCAATTCAATAAACATGTGATGGAAAACAAATAATGATTGTGTACCTGATAAGCCAGCAATCACACCAGAGAGGGAAGTAGACGTCATGTTCGTCAGATTGGCCTGGTTCCCCTTTAGGATGTATCTTCTTGATGGTAGTACCGAGTTCTTTAGGGTTGAAGAACTCGTAGTAATGGAGAGAGAGGAGGGGCGATTTAGTGTTGATGTTATGAGGGTCTAACCCTAATCCCTCTCTAGTAATCTCCTTATATACATCCAAGGGGAAACCCAATTAGTTAATTAGGGTAATCTGGCCCATCAACAATTACCAACTAATTTATTATAGGTTTTATATATTTTGATCTATATTATATAAATGATAATGATGGCTACTAGATTAAATATAAATAAATAAATATTTAATCTTACATTCTCCCACTTAGCCGAATAATCATTTATCATGAGTATTAGATTAGTCTGATCAGAAGTTAATACTCATTTTAGCTTTAAACCAAGAACCGTAGCAGAGAAATACAGCCGTTGAATCATTATGCGACTCAGGACCCCCATTAGTCATACTACAGCCTCAATTTAAAACCTAACAGTTATGATCAAAATAAGTAAGCCCTTTAACGTTTGATTTGTATTTATAGTTGTCTATATGTCATTACACCGGCAGAACATATGTTAGAGACATACAAAATCAAACTGATGAGGAATATTAAAAGTTAATTATTCATAGTACGATATGCAGTTGTACATAGTCATCAATATACCCGTGATTATTATAAGCGCTTACATAATAGTTATGGGTGATAGACTTTTAGTTATAGGATCCTTAAGCATATCATGAATGCATTCGATACAAAGATTTAGTTTCCTCAATTCGTTCATAAACGAATAATTAAGTGCGTATCGAAAATTTAATGCAGCACCTCTCGAACTGTTACTGTTCAAGGAGACATGGTAGCTGACTTTATCACAACAAGTCTTCAATATATTAATTATATGGAGTTAATAAAGTCATGAGTCCACTGATAAATTTCCAACAACATTTAGTGACTATATTATGTCGTTATAACTTAGGTTGTTGATATCAGTCCATTATGACTCCTCCATGAGATAGGTTTTGTCTGCTGACATAAAGATATACCCAAAATTACATTTTGTCATCTTTGAATATTACAAAGTTAGAGTAATAAACCGGTTTGAGTTCTCACTTCTTCTTTAAATTATAGCCTCTCGTTTCTTTTAAAGATATTATAATACTCTATTGGATGCTTCACGTTTATCTAGACATATCTAGTGTGTTGCAATGTGAGTAATATCTAAACGAGTATAGACTTGAACTTACATAAGGCTTCTAATTAATGAAGCGTAAGGAAACAATCTCATTTATCCTATTATCCTCTAAAGGAGAGTAGTATTGTTTGTTACATATGCAAGGACCAATTTAATGTTAAACTTATGGAACGAAAGTAATGTCCCATTTGGTCTATCTCAACATGTTATGATATCTATTATGTAAGAGATATCTCTGAGATCTATTATATCAAAGTTTGTGTTAACAATGCTTTGACTTATGTAACATCTACTTGTCAAAAGAATATCATCTATATAGACAAGTTTATCTTAGTTGCTCCCACTCATCTTGAGGTAGGTACATTATTCCACTTAATTGTTGATGAAAACAATTTCGTTAAGATTTCATCACATTATGACGTTTGCATTAACCCATACATGGATTTTATTGGCTTACAAATAAAGTGTTCTTTAACCTTAAGTTTAGAACTTTCAGGTTGTTTTATGAACATGTAAATATGTCAGCCAGTTGTTAGGGAAAGTTGTATTAATGTTCATGTAATGTAGCTCAAAATTATTATAAGCTACTAGAACAGTGATGATCCTAAAAGAAATCTTTTGTTAGATATGTAAGAAAGATTCTTTAATAATATATCTCTTCTTGCGTATAACCTTTGACAATCAATCATGCTTCTTTGTGTCTTAACGTTTATATCAGGATTTGGTTTAGTTATGAACACTCTTAGATTATTCAATCAAATCCCAAACGTTATGCGAACACATAAAATCAGTTTTACTAGAAAACAGTTTTATTCCATTCAGAAGATTGATTGACACTAATGGCTTAATTAGAAGAGATATGATCAGTAAACTTTTCCAAAATTCATTTCAACTTCAATTAGGGAGGTTATGTAATCATCAAAGTTAGTGGGTTTTTAAACCTAGATGACCTCCTGAGTTGATTATTGGGTTAGTTAGAAGTTTCAGTTTTATGGATTAGCTCTTGGTTAGGTTGCTATCATTTTCATTCTAAGTTTGTAAGAGTTGGTGCAGTATGGTGTACAAGAGGTGTAATCGGAGTTAAATTCGGAGTAAAATTTAATGACACTCTTCCCCCCGCCTCTTGTATTCCTTGCAAGTCGTGATAAGAACTTTGACTGCTCCCACTGACCTTAGAAAACTTTAGGAACTCAGCATGCTTAGGGTTAATATTTAACGACCAAACAAATTCTAAATAGAGAAAACATATTAATGACGTTAGTCATTGTAGTTTCTCTTGTTGAGGATTATATTAGTTTGGATAAGAAATCTAAGTGTGCCCACAATTAAGCAACAATGAAACTTTTGTAATAGTAACATTAGATTTTAAGGAGACAAGTATTGATGGAACAGTGTCGTGATGGAGCGGTGTCTTGTACAAGAGGTGCAAATTGAGGTAATGTGAAATTTTCACTCCCCCACCTCTTGCAACTATTGCAAGATGTTCTAAAACACTTAATGCTCCCACTGATCTTTTAATATCTCTAAAATGCTACAAGAGAAGTTTCAATTAGGTATGTGACGTGGGAACCTATCATATATATATGTTAGACTTTACTTGATTTTCTTAATGTCCAGATGTCACAAAAACTTAGGGACATATTTAATAGAAATCATGTTAAGCACATATATGAGTAGATTTCTTTAAGACCATGGGCCATATGCAACAAAATTTAGATACAAGTTGATAGTCTTTTAAATGATAAATGAATTGTGTCTGAATATTCCATTTGAAATAAGTTCCATTAATGTCAATGAATGACTTATGATGGACCCATACTTATTCCTTAAGCCAAGTAATATTTAGGGCTATAACGTCATGATTTAAAATCACTTAGAATGAGATTAGAAGAAAAATCATCCTCATTAACCATGTCATGATTTCTCATGAATTTTGGTTATAATGGATGAAATTTATAAGTCTCATTTTCCTTTTGTCAAATTCTCATTTTCATGATGACAAAAGTTGTGAAAGTGTAAGGTATCATCTAGTTTTATCTTAATAATGTTTCAATCCAGATGTTTAGAACAAATAAAATGAGAGTTTAAGGTAAGTGTGACTTTATGTTGACTATGCAAACCTCACAACCTTCATAACATTGCTTAATTATGATATTATATTCTGATTAATCTTCAGAGTATATAAGGTATCGAAAGGCGTTTGTTAGAAGACTGCTTATTATGGTTTTTATAGCCTTAACATTTTAATTTTGTCACTAACTCTTATGTTAATTATTTGTTGATTTCTGGTAAGGAAACGTTTAAAACTAGAGTCGACTAATCATGTGTTAATAGGAATATTATAATTAGTAAAGTTAAATATCTTTAATAAGTGACTATCTAATTAATTCATCCAACTGTTCTTTAGAATAATGGATAGTCTCGTTGCTTATGTCTAGTCTAATGACATAATGATGCAGTGAGATTTTCCCTTGAAGAACCTTAGAGGTGGAATTAACAGCTGTAATTTGTCTATGGACCTTAGAACAATCCTCTTTTAAGGTTTTAAGTGGTTGTAAGGTGAGTAACAACTTATTTTTCCAGCTTCAAACATTTATTTCTTTGTACATATGTTGCTTATCAACACACTCATTATACTTTGGTATTTTTGAGTGTTATAGTTGATTTATAAGGCATCAAATTGTACAAGTGAAAATCTTAGTATGTAATGTACTGAAAAATTGTACTTATTTCCATGCGTAAGCCCCTAAGTTTATGGGTCATGGTATTGTACATTATTATGTATTCACATATACCACTTAGCTTTATAGTTTAGAATTTTAAATGAAGGCATGCATCTTAGGAGTTCTAGTGATTATTCCATATATAAGAGATTAGCCTTAGGAAAGACTTAATCTGAAATAACTTTAGTGATAGCATTATGTTAGAGAGTTCTTGATTATCATAAGAGACATCATGTTCGATTTATCCTAATCATCATACTCTAATTTTCTTCTTTATAATCTTTATCAGAAGAGAGCAATAGGATTATCGTGTCTTAAGAAATAATCAAGGATTTAATTTAAGAGCTAATTCTAATAGAAACTTTAAATAAAGCAAACATTTTAGGTTTAGGAATTAGAGTGGATGAGATATTAATTTATAGAAGAAAATTACAGTGAGTAAAATTATGGGTACTAAGAATAAGGCAGACGAAATGATCATAAAAAATTAATTAAGGATCATTGATGTAAGGATCATTATGTGAAGAAGTTGTGATATGTCTATTACTAACATCAAAATAATAGACTTGTTTAAAAATTCTACTTAAACGAAGACAAATCAGCTTTGGCCAGAAGTGTAATCATTTAAGTATGTGTGCAAAGTAATCGTGACAAATCAGCTCTGGCCAGAAATGAGACAATCACTTTAGTTATGCACTTGTCAAGCATGCTAAACATAAATGAATTAAATCAGCTTTGGCCAGAATTAAGACATTTCACGTTTGTAATGCATACTTAACATAGCTTTTATAATACTTGAACAATAAATAGATATATTAAATCAGCTTTGGCCAGAATTAATACATCAGAAGCTCATTCAAGTTAAGCTATTTTGGTTTTGTAAAACATTATTTGATCCTTGTTAATTAACTAAGTATTTACAGAACCAATTAGTTAGTAGCAAACCACCTGTTTAAAGCTGGAAAAAAAAAATTAGTTCACATTAAACAGCCTAAAATAATGAGGTTTCGAGTCTTGTGCGATCAGTAATGCCCAAGTCTTGTGCGATCAGTAAGGCCCAAGTCTTGTGCGATCAATAAGGCCCGAGTCTTGTGCGATCAATAAGGCCCAAAATTTGTGCGATCAGTAAGGCCCAAAAAAATTTGTGCGATCAGTAAGGACTTGTGCGATCAATAATGACTTGTGCGATCAATAATGACTTGTGTGATCAGTGAGGCCCAAATCTTGTGCAATTAGTCAGGCCCAAGTTTTGTGCAATCAGCACTGTCTTGTGCGATCCACAAGTCTTGTGCGCTTACCCTTGTGTGACTGTCTTGTACGATCAGACCATGTCTTATGTGATCTGATCTTGTGCGACTGAAGGGAAAACTTGTGTGATTAGTACATTGATAATTTCCAACCTACTGTTAACAGCTGTTAGTGTGATAAGGTTGAATCAACTAATTTTAAGGGATTTGATTATAATTTCAAAATATCTTATGTTTATCTATCCAAGTTAATTATTCGATTATAATTAAAATTATATTTTATTCGAAACTTGGAGATAAAGTTAAACAACTTTAGCAAATATAATCAAAACTAAGTTATCCCTAAATAAGGTAATTAACCAATTTATGGTCATGAAATCATTATTGAATTAATAAAATCAATCAATTCATCGATTTACATAAAAAAAAATATAAGCTTAACAAGAAGCCGTGAATTAAGTGAATTGAATGAATTGATTAATTAAATATTCATCATGTGCAGTTATGGTTTCAAAGTCAAAACCAATTTTAATGAATTATAGAAGTAAATGTAAGATTCTAATTTGGTACCAATGTGGCAATGTCTGCCGCCGTAAGGAACCAAAAATTAATTTTGAATGGTTTAATTTTCAAATCAATTTGCGGATCATAATCGCAAAACAGAAAAAACAATCTTTATGTTTCAATTCCTTTAATTCAATTCGATGAATTCCTTGATTGAATTGATGTAATCAACATATGCTCTGATACCACATGTTGATCAATTCAATAAACATGTGATGGAAAACAAATAATGATTGTGTACCTGATAAGCCAGCAATCACACCAGAGAGGGAAGTAGACGTCATGTTCGTCAGATTGGCCTGGTTCCCCTTTAGGATGTATCTTCTTGATGGTAGTACCGAGTTCTTTAGGGTTGAAGAACTCGTAGTAATGGAGAGAGAGGAGGGGCGATTTAGTGTTGATGTTATGAGGGTCTAACCCTAATCCCTCTCTAGTAATCTCCTTATATACATCCAAGGGGAAACCCAATTAGTTAATTAGGGTAATCTGGCCCATCAACAATTACCAACTAATTTATTATAGGTTTTATATATTTTGATCTATATTATATAAATGATAATGATGGCTACTAGATTAAATATAAATAAATAAATATTTAATCTTACATTCTCCCACTTAGCCGAATAATCATTTATCATGAGTATTAGATTAGTCTGATCAGAAGTTAATACTCATTTTAGCTTTAAACCAAGAACCGTAGCAGAGAAATACAGCCGTTGAATCATTATGCGACTCAGGACCCCCATTAGTCATACTACAGCCTCAATTTAAAACCTAACAGTTATGATCAAAATAAGTAAGCCCTTTAACGTTTGATTTGTATTTATAGTTGTCTATATGTCATTACACCGGCAGAACATATGTTAGAGACATACAAAATCAAACTGATGAGGAATATTAAAAGTTAATTATTCATAGTACGATATGCAGTTGTACATAGTCATCAATATACCCGTGATTATTATAAGCGCTTACATAATAGTTATGGGTGATAGACTTTTAGTTATAGGATCCTTAAGCATATCATGAATGCATTCGATACAAAGATTTAGTTTCCTCAATTCGTTCATAAACGAATAATTAAGTGCGTATCGAAAATTTAATGCAGCACCTCTCGAACTGTTACTGTTCAAGGAGACATGGTAGCTGACTTTATCACAACAAGTCTTCAATATATTAATTATATGGAGTTAATAAAGTCATGAGTCCACTGATAAATTTCCAACAACATTTAGTGACTATATTATGTCGTTATAACTTAGGTTGTTGATATCAGTCCATTATGACTCCTCCATGAGATAGGTTTTGTCTGCTGACATAAAGATATACCCAAAATTACATTTTGTCATCTTTGAATATTACAAAGTTAGAGTAATAAACCGGTTTGAGTTCTCACTTCTTCTTTAAATTATAGCCTCTCGTTTCTTTTAAAGATATTATAATACTCTATTGGATGCTTCACGTTTATCTAGACATATCTAGTGTGTTGCAATGTGAGTAATATCTAAACGAGTATAGACTTGAACTTACATAAGGCTTCTAATTAATGAAGCGTAAGGAAACAATCTCATTTATCCTATTATCCTCTAAAGGAGAGTAGTATTGTTTGTTACATATGCAAGGACCAATTTAATGTTAAACTTATGGAACGAAAGTAATGTCCCATTTGGTCTATCTCAACATGTTATGATATCTATTATGTAAGAGATATCTCTGAGATCTATTATATCAAAGTTTGTGTTAACAATGCTTTGACTTATGTAACATCTACTTGTCAAAAGAATATCATCTATATAGACAAGTTTATCTTAGTTGCTCCCACTCATCTTGAGGTAGGTACATTATTCCACTTAATTGTTGATGAAAACAATTTCGTTAAGATTTCATCACATTATGACGTTTGCATTAACCCATACATGGATTTTATTGGCTTACAAATAAAGTGTTCTTTAACCTTAAGTTTAGAACTTTCAGGTTGTTTTATGAACATGTAAATATGTCAGCCAGTTGTTAGGGAAAGTTGTATTAATGTTCATGTAATGTAGCTCAAAATTATTATAAGCTACTAGAACAGTGATGATCCTAAAAGAAATCTTTTGTTAGATATGTAAGAAAGATTCTTTAATAATATATCTCTTCTTGAGTATAACCTTTGACAATCAATCATGCTTCTTTGTGTCTTAACGTTTATATCAGGATTTGGTTTAGTTATGAACACTCTTAGATTATTCAATCAAATCCCAAACGTTATGCGAACACATAAAATCAGTTTTACTAGAAAACAGTTTTATTCCATTCAGAAGATTGATTGACACTAATGGCTTAATTAGAAGAGATAGGATCAGTAAACTTTTCCAAAATTCATTTCAACTTCAATTAGGGAGGTTATGTAATCATCAAAGTTAGTGGGTTTTTAAACCTAGATGACCTCCTGAGTTGATTATTGGGTTAGTTAGAAGTTTCAGTTTTATGGATTAGCTCTTGGTTAGGTTGCTATCATTTTCATTCTAAGTTTGTAAGAGTTGGTGCAGTATGGTGTACAAGAGGTGTAATCGGAGTTAAATTCGGAGTAAAATTTAATGACACTCTTCCCCCCGCCTCTTGTATTCCTTGCAAGTCGTGATAAGAACTTTGACTGCTCCCACTGACCTTAGAAAACTTTAGGAACTCAGCATGCTTAGGGTTAATATTTAACGACCAAACAAATTCTAAATAGAGAAAACATATTAATGACGTTAGTCATTGTAGTTTCTCTTGTTGAGGATTATGTTAGTTTGGATAAGAAATCTAAGTGTGCCCACAATTAAGCAACAATGAAACTTTTGTAATAGTAACATTAGATTTTAAGGAGACAAGTATTGATGGAACAGTGTCGTGATGGAGCGGTGTCTTGTACAAGAGGTGCAAATTGAGGTAATGTGAAATTTTCACTCCCCCACCTCTTGCAACTATTGCAAGATGTTCTAAAACACTTAATGCTCCCACTGATCTTTTAATATCTCTAAAATGCTACAAGAGAAGTTTCAATTAGGTATGTGACGTGGGAACCTATCATATATATATGTTAGACTTTACTTGATTTTCTTAATGTCCAGATGTCACAAAAACTTAGGGACATATTTAATAGAAATCATGTTAAGCACATATATGAGTAGATTTCTTTAAGACCATGGGCCATATGCAACAAAATTTAGATACAAGTTGATAGTCTTTTAAATGATAAATGAATTGTGTCTGAATATTCCATTTGAAATAAGTTCCATTAATGTCAATGAATGACTTATGATGGACCCATACTTATTCCTTAAGCCAAGTAATATTTAGGGCTATAACGTCATGATTTAAAATCACTTAGAATGAGATTAGAAGAAAAATCATCCTCATTAACCATGTCATGATTTCTCATGAATTTTGGTTATAATGGATGAAATTTATAAGTCTCATTTTCCTTTTGTCAAATTCTCATTTTCATGATGACAAAAGTTGTGAAAGTGTAAGGTATCATCTAGTTTTATCTTAATAATGTTTCAATCCAGATGTTTAGAACAAATAAAATGAGAGTTTAAGGTAAGTGTGACTTTATGTTGACTATGCAAACCTCACAACCTTCATAACATTGCTTAATTATGATATTATATTCTGATTAATCTTCAGAGTATATAAGGTATCGAAAGGCGTTTGTTAGAAGACTGCTTATTATGGTTTTTATAGCCTTAACATTTTAATTTTGTCACTAACTCTTATGTTAATTATTTGTTGATTTCTGGTAAGGAAACGTTTAAAACTAGAGTCGACTAATCATGTGTTAATAGGAATATTATAATTAGTAGAGTTAAATATCTTTAATAAGTGACTATCTAATTAATTCATCCAACTGTTCTTTAGAATAATGGATAGTCTCGTTGCTTATGTCTAGTCTAATGACATAATGATGCAGTGAGATTTTCCCTTGAAGAACCTTAGAGGTGGAATTAACAGTTGTAATTTGTCTATGGACCTTAGAACAATCCTCTTTTAAGGTTTTAAGTGGTTGTAAGGTGAGTAACAACTTATTTTTCCAGCTTCAAACATTTATTTCTTTGTACATATGTTGCTTATCAACACACTCATTATACTTTGGTATTTTTGAGTGTTATAGTTGATTTATAAGGCATCAAATTGTACAAGTGAAAATCTTAGTATGTAATGTACTGAAAAATTGTACTTATTTCCATGCGTAAGCCCCTAAGTTTATGGGTCATGGTATTGTACATTATTATGTATTCACATATACCACTTAGCTTTATAGTTTAGAATTTTAAATGAAGGCATGCATCTTAGGAGTTCTAGTGATTATTCCATATATAAGAGATTAGCCTTAGGAAAGACTTAATCTGAAATAACTTTAGTGATAGCATTATGTTAGAGAGTTCTTGATTATCATAAGAGACATCATGTTCGATTTATCCTAATCATCATGCTCTAATTTTCTTCTTTATAATCTTTATCAGAAGAGAGCAATAGGATTATCGTGTCTTAAGAAATAATCAAGGATTTAATTTAAGAGCTAATTCTAATAGAAACTTTAAATAAAGCAAACATTTTAGGTTTAGGAATTAGAGTGGATGAGATATTAATTTATAGAAGAAAATTACAGTGAGTAAAATTATGGGTACTAAGAATAAGGCAGACGAAATGATCATAAAAAATTAATTAAGGATCATTGATGTAAGGATCATTATGTGAAGAAGTTGTGATATGTCTATTACTAACATCAAAATAATAGACTTGTTTAAAAATTCTACTTAAACGAAGACAAATCAGCTTTGGCCAGAAGTGTAATCATTTAAGTATGTGTGCAAAGTAATCGTGACAAATCAGCTCTGGCCAGAAATGAGACAATCACTTTAGTTATGCACTTGTCAAGCATGCTAAACATAAATGAATTAAATCAGCTTTGGCCAGAATTAAGACATTTCACGTTTGTAATGCATACTTAACATAGCTTTTATAATACTTGAACAATAAATAGATATATTAAATCAGCTTTGGCCAGAATTAATACATCAGAAGCTCATTCAAGTTAAGCTATTTTGGTTTTGTAAAACATTATTTGATCCTTGTTAATTAACTAAGTATTTACAGAACCAATTAGTTAGTAGCAAACCACCTGTTTAAAGCTGGGAAAAAAAAATTAGTTCACATTAAACAGCCTAAAATAATGAGGTTTCGAGTCTTGTGCGATCAGTAATGCCCAAGTCTTGTGCGATCAGTAAGGCCCAAGTCTTGTGCGATCAATAAGGCCCGAGTCTTGTGCGATCAATAAGGCCCAAAATTTGTGCGATCAGTAAGGCCCAAAAAAATTTGTGCGATCAGTAAGGACTTGTGCGATCAATAATGACTTGTGTGATCAGTGAGGCCCAAATCTTGTGCAATTAGTCAGGCCCAAGTTTTGTGCAATCAGCACTGTCTTGTGCGATCCACAAGTCTTGTGCGCTTACCCTTGTGTGATTGTCTTGTACGATCAGACCATGTCTTATGTGATCTGATCTTGTGCGACTGAAGGGAAAACTTGTGTGATTAGTACATTGATAATTTCCAACCTACTGTTAACAGCTGTTAGTGTGATAAGGTTGAATCAACTAATTTTAAGGGATTTGATTATAATTTCAAAATATCTTATGTTTATCTATCCAAGTTAATTATTCGATTATAATTAAAATTATATTTTATTCGAAACTTGGAGATAAAGTTAAACAACTTTAGCAAATATAATCAAAACTAAGTTATCCCTAAATAAGGTAATTAACCAATTTATGGTCATGAAATCATTATTGAATTAATAAAATCAATCAATTCATCGATTTACATAAAAAAAAATATAAGCTTAACAAGAAGCCGTGAATTAAGTGAATTGAATGAATTGATTAATTAAATATTCATCATGTGCAGTTATGGTTTCAAAGTCAAAACCAATTTTAATGAATTATAGAAGTAAATGTAAGATTCTAATTTGGTACCAATGTGGCAATGTCTGCCGCCGTAAGGAACCAAAAATTAATTTTGAATGGTTTAATTTTCAAATCAATTTGCGGATCATAATCGCAAAACAGAAAAAACAATCTTTATGTTTCAATTCCTTTAATTCAATTCGATGAATTCCTTGATTGAATTGATGTAATCAACATATGCTCTGATACCACATGTTGATCAATTCAATAAACATGTGATGGAAAACAAATAATGATTGTGTACCTGATAAGCCAGCAATCACACCAGAGAGGGAAGTAGACGTCATGTTCGTCAGATTGGCCTGGTTCCCCTTTAGGATGTATCTTCTTGATGGTAGTACCGAGTTCTTTAGGGTTGAAGAACTCGTAGTAATGGAGAGAGAGGAGGGGCGATTTAGTGTTGATGTTATGAGGGTCTAACCCTAATCCCTCTCTAGTAATCTCCTTATATACATCCAAGGGGAAACCCAATTAGTTAATTAGGGTAATCTGGCCCATCAACAATTACCAACTAATTTATTATAGGTTTTATATATTTTGATCTATATTATATAAATGATAATGATGGCTACTAGATTAAATATAAATAAATAAATATTTAATCTTACATTCTCCCACTTAGCCGAATAATCATTTATCATGAGTATTAGATTAGTCTGATCAGAAGTTAATACTCATTTTAGCTTTAAACCAAGAACTGTAGCAGAGAAATACAGCCGTTGAATCATTATGCGACTCAGGACCCCCATTAGTCATACTACAGCCTCAATTTAAAACCTAACAGTTATGATCAAAATAAGTAAGCCCTTTAACGTTTGATTTGTATTTATAGTTGTCTATATGTCATTACACCGGCAGAACATATGTTAGAGACATACAAAATCAAACTGATGAGGAATATTAAAAGTTAATTATTCATAGTACGATATGCAGTTGTACATAGTCATCAATATACCCGTGATTATTATAAGCGCTTACATAATAGTTATGGGTGATAGACTTTTAGTTATAGGATCCTTAAGCATATCATGAATGCATTCGATACAAAGATTTAGTTTCCTCAATTCGTTCATAAACGAATAATTAAGTGCGTATCGAAAATTTAATGCAGCACCTCTCGAACTGTTACTGTTCAAGGAGACATGGTAGCTGACTTTATCACAACAAGTCTTCAATATATTAATTATATGGAGTTAATAAAGTCATGAGTCCACTGATAAATTTCCAACAACATTTAGTGACTATATTATGTCGTTATAACTTAGGTTGTTGATATCAGTCCATTATGACTCCTCCATGAGATAGGTTTTGTCTGCTGACATAAAGATATACCCAAAATTACATTTTGTCATCTTTGAATATTACAAAGTTAGAGTAATAAACCGGTTTGAGTTCTCACTTCTTCTTTAAATTATAGCCTCTCGTTTCTTTTAAAGATATTATAATACTCTATTGGATGCTTCACGTTTATCTAGACATATCTAGTGTGTTGCAATGTGAGTAATATCTAAACGAGTATAGACTTGAACTTACATAAGGCTTCTAATTAATGAAGCGTAAGGAAACAATCTCATTTATCCTATTATCCTCTAAAGGAGAGTAGTATTGTTTGTTACATATGCAAGGACCAATTTAATGTTAAACTTATGGAACGAAAGTAATGTCCCATTTGGTCTATCTCAACATGTTATGATATCTATTATGTAAGAGATATCTCTGAGATCTATTATATCAAAGTTTGTGTTAACAATGCTTTGACTTATGTAACATCTACTTGTCAAAAGAATATCATCTATATAGACAAGTTTATCTTAGTTGCTCCCACTCATCTTGAGGTAGGTACATTATTCCACTTAATTGTTGATGAAAACAATTTCGTTAAGATTTCATCACATTATGACGTTTGCATTAACCCATACATGGATTTTATTGGCTTACAAATAAAGTGTTCTTTAACCTTAAGTTTAGAACTTTCAGGTTGTTTTATGAACATGTAAATATGTCAGCCAGTTGTTAGGGAAAGTTGTATTAATGTTCATGTAATGTAGCTCAAAATTATTATAAGCTACTAGAACAGTGATGATCCTAAAAGAAATCTTTTGTTAGATATGTAAGAAAGATTCTTTAATAATATATCTCTTCTTGAGTATAACCTTTGACAATCAATCATGCTTCTTTGTGTCTTAACGTTTATATCAGGATTTGGTTTAGTTATGAACACTCTTAGATTATTCAATCAAATCCCAAACGTTATGCGAACACATAAAATCAGTTTTACTAGAAAACAGTTTTATTCCATTCAGAAGATTGATTGACACTAATGGCTTAATTAGAAGAGATAGGATCAGTAAACTTTTCCAAAATTCATTTCAACTTCAATTAGGGAGGTTATGTAATCATCAAAGTTAGTGGGTTTTTAAACCTAGATGACCTCCTGAGTTGATTATTGGGTTAGTTAGAAGTTTCAGTTTTATGGATTAGCTCTTGGTTAGGTTGCTATCATTTTCATTCTAAGTTTGTAAGAGTTGGTGCAGTATGGTGTACAAGAGGTGTAATCGGAGTTAAATTCGGAGTAAAATTTAATGACACTCTTCCCCCCGCCTCTTGTATTCCTTGCAAGTCGTGATAAGAACTTTGACTGCTCCCACTGACCTTAGAAAACTTTAGGAACTCAGCATGCTTAGGGTTAATATTTAACGACCAAACAAATTCTAAATAGAGAAAACATATTAATGACGTTAGTCATTGTAGTTTCTCTTGTTGAGGATTATGTTAGTTTGGATAAGAAATCTAAGTGTGCCCACAATTAAGCAACAATGAAACTTTTGTAATAGTAACATTAGATTTTAAGGAGACAAGTATTGATGGAACAGTGTCGTGATGGAGCGGTGTCTTGTACAAGAGGTGCAAATTGAGGTAATGTGAAATTTTCACTCCCCCACCTCTTGCAACTATTGCAAGATGTTCTAAAACACTTAATGCTCCCACTGATCTTTTAATATCTCTAAAATGCTACAAGAGAAGTTTCAATTAGGTATGTGACGTGGGAACCTATCATATATATATGTTAGACTTTACTTGATTTTCTTAATGTCCAGATGTCACAAAAACTTAGGGACATATTTAATAGAAATCATGTTAAGCACATATATGAGTAGATTTCTTTAAGACCATGGGCCATATGCAACAAAATTTAGATACAAGTTGATAGTCTTTTAAATGATAAATGAATTGTGTCTGAATATTCCATTTGAAATAAGTTCCATTAATGTCAATGAATGACTTATGATGGACCCATACTTATTCCTTAAGCCAAGTAATATTTAGGGCTATAACGTCATGATTTAAAATCACTTAGAATGAGATTAGAAGAAAAATCATCCTCATTAACCATGTCATGATTTCTCATGAATTTTGGTTATAATGGATGAAATTTATAAGTCTCATTTTCCTTTTGTCAAATTCTTATTTTCATGATGACAAAAGTTGTGAAAGTGTAAGGTATCATCTAGTTTTATCTTAATAATGTTTCAATCCAGATGTTTAGAACAAATAAAATGAGAGTTTAAGGTAAGTGTGACTTTATGTTGACTATGCAAACCTCACAACCTTCATAACATTGCTTAATTATGATATTATATTCTGATTAATCTTCAGAGTATATAAGGTATCGAAAGGCGTTTGTTAGAAGACTGCTTATTATGGTTTTTATAGCCTTAACATTTTAATTTTGTCACTAACTCTTATGTTAATTATTTGTTGATTTCTGGTAAGGAAACGTTTAAAACTAGAGTCGACTAATCATGTGTTAATAGGAATATTATAATTAGTAGAGTTAAATATCTTTAATAAGTGACTATCTAATTAATTCATCCAACTGTTCTTTAGAATAATGGATAGTCTCGTTGCTTATGTCTAGTCTAATGACATAATGATGCAGTGAGATTTTCCCTTGAAGAACCTTAGAGGTGGAATTAACAGTTGTAATTTGTCTATGGACCTTAGAACAATCCTCTTTTAAGGTTTTAAGTGGTTGTAAGGTGAGTAACAACTTATTTTTCCAGCTTCAAACATTTATTTCTTTGTACATATGTTGCTTATCAACACACTCATTATACTTTGGTATTTTTGAGTGTTATAGTTGATTTATAAGGCATCAAATTGTACAAGTGAAAATCTTAGTATGTAATGTACTGAAAAATTGTACTTATTTCCATGCGTAAGCCCCTAAGTTTATGGGTCATGGTATTGTACATTATTATGTATTCACATATACCACTTAGCTTTATAGTTTAGAATTTTAAATGAAGGCATGCATCTTAGGAGTTCTAGTGATTATTCCATATATAAGAGATTAGCCTTAGGAAAGACTTAATCTGAAATAACTTTAGTGATAGCATTATGTTAGAGAGTTCTTGATTATCATAAGAGACATCATGTTCGATTTATCCTAATCATCATGCTCTAATTTTCTTCTTTATAATCTTTATCAGAAGAGAGCAATAGGATTATCGTGTCTTAAGAAATAATCAAGGATTTAATTTAAGAGCTAATTCTAATAGAAACTTTAAATAAAGCAAACATTTTAGGTTTAGGAATTAGAGTGGATGAGATATTAATTTATAGAAGAAAATTACAGTGAGTAAAATTATGGGTACTAAGAATAAGGCAGACGAAATGATCATAAAAAATTAATTAAGGATCATTGATGTAAGGATCATTATGTGAAGAAGTTGTGATATGTCTATTACTAACATCAAAATAATAGACTTGTTTAAAAATTCTACTTAAACGAAGACAAATCAGCTTTGGCCAGAAGTGTAATCATTTAAGTATGTGTGCAAAGTAATCGTGACAAATCAGCTCTGGCCAGAAATGAGACAATCACTTTAGTTATGCACTTGTCAAGCATGCTAAACATAAATGAATTAAATCAGCTTTGGCCAGAATTAAGACATTTCACGTTTGTAATGCATACTTAACATAGCTTTTATAATACTTGAACAATAAATAGATATATTAAATCAGCTTTGGCCAGAATTAATACATCAGAAGCTCATTCAAGTTAAGCTATTTTGGTTTTGTAAAACATTATTTGATCCTTGTTAATTAACTAAGTATTTACAGAACCAATTAGTTAGTAGCAAACCACCTGTTTAAAGCTGGAAAAAAAAAATTAGTTCACATTAAACAGCCTAAAATAATGAGGTTTCGAGTCTTGTGCGATCAGTAATGCCCAAGTCTTGTGCGATCAGTAAGGCCCAAGTCTTGTGCGATCAATAAGGCCCGAGTCTTGTGCGATCAATAAGGCCCAAAATTTGTGCGATCAGTAAGGCCCAAAAAAATTTGTGCGATCAGTAAGGACTTGTGCGATCAATAATGACTTGTGCGATCAATAATGACTTGTGTGATCAGTGAGGCCCAAATCTTGTGCAATTAGTCAGGCCCAAGTTTTGTGCAATCAGCACTGTCTTGTGCGATCCACAAGTCTTGTGCGATTACCCTTGTGTGACTGTCTTGTACGATCAGACCATGTCTTATGTGATCTGATCTTGTGCGACTGAAGGGAAAACTTGTGTGATTAGTACATTGATAATTTCCAACCTACTGTTAACAGCTGTTAGTGTGATAAGGTTGAATCAACTAATTTTAAGGGATTTGATTATAATTTCAAAATATCTTATGTTTATCTATCCAAGTTAATTATTCGATTATAATTAAAATTATATTTTATTCGAAACTTGGAGATAAAGTTAAACAACTTTAGCAAATATAATCAAAACTAAGTTATCCCTAAATAAGGTAATTAACCAATTTATGGTCATGAAATCATTATTGAATTAATAAAATCAATCAATTCATCGATTTACATAAAAAAAAATATAAGCTTAACAAGAAGCCGTGAATTAAGTGAATTGAATGAATTGATTAATTAAATATTCATCATGTGCAGTTATGGTTTCAAAGTCAAAACCAATTTTAATGAATTATAGAAGTAAATGTAAGATTCTAATTTGGTACCAATGTGGCAATGTCTGCCGCCGTAAGGAACCAAAAATTAATTTTGAATGGTTTAATTTTCAAATCAATTTGCGGATCATAATCGCAAAACAGAAAAAACAATCTTTATGTTTCAATTCCTTTAATTCAATTCGATGAATTCCTTGATTGAATTGATGTAATCAACATATGCTCTGATACCACATGTTGATCAATTCAATAAACATGTGATGGAAAACAAATAATGATTGTGTACCTGATAAGCCAGCAATCACACCAGAGAGGGAAGTAGACGTCATGTTCGTCAGATTGGTCTGGTTCCCCTTTAGGATGTATCTTCTTGATGGTAGTACCGAGTTCTTTAGGGTTGAAGAACTCGTAGTAATGGAGAGAGAGGAGGGGCGATTTAGTGTTGATGTTATGAGGGTCTAACCCTAATCCCTCTCTAGTAATCTCCTTATATACATCCAAGGGGAAACCCAATTAGTTAATTAGGGTAATCTGGCCCATCAACAATTACCAACTAATTTATTATAGGTTTTATATATTTTGATCTATATTATATAAATGATAATGATGGCTACTAGATTAAATATAAATAAATATTTAATCTTACACGAAATAGCAAATAACTCCCCCTTCGTGTATGATTTTTTTATCTTTTGGTGATGATCATGACCATCTTCGTCTTCCAACTGTAAACTACGATCATTGAACAATGACAGTGTGGCGAATGGAGCATGAATATTGAGGGACAGAAGAAGAAGATTGTTCATAGTTGTTTTCGTATATGCAGAAGAATGTGTAATGTGTGTGATTATGATTACCAATTAGCGTGAGTGCTCATATATATATACATATGGATAGGAGTTTGATCCTTGTTGGTCAAGTTTGAAGATCCTAACAACGAGAAAATCGGAGTATAAGATTGTAATTATTATGGAAACTATATTTTTTTTTTTTTTTTTTTGAAAATTAAACTTCATTAAAACAAACCTTCGACCCAAACGGGCAAAAGGCCAACAAACAGACGTCCCCGACCCAAACGGGCAAAGGACCAAATTACAACATATACAAGGGATATATACACCAGTCCTTCCAACTTAGATATTTATCATATTTCCAAATATTATATTCTCACTAGATAACATGACCGTTCAAGATTTTTTAACACCAATTTAAATTTGAAATTTATTTTTATATTTTTAACTTTAAATTGTAACTGATATATTATTTTGTATTATATACGGACCAAATGGTATAATTTGAGTTTGTTCAATTAAAATTAGGTATCAAATATTATCAATTAACAAAAAAATCTGCCAATAAGATTCTAGTTAATTGTGGAAACTATAGGTTTAGTTATCATATTTTCAAATATTTATTATGCCTTCTTAATTTAAATTTTAAAATTTGAAATTTCATTTTATTATTTTAGTCTTTTAAGTCGTAACTAATATATTTTGTGTTACCCGCCCTCATAGCCCAGTGGTTGGGGGCCGGTTTGTCCTCCTAGAGGTCACCGGTTCGACTCCCGTTTGTGGCGAAAGGGGGTAGGGACACCCGTGCGCAATGATGGTGAAACACCCACCGAGGAGGGTTTGATCCTGAGCGTCACTCTGGTTTTCATCCGGCTGTTACTCTAGCGAGGCAACTCGTGTAGAGGCAGTACGGTTTCCGGAGGACCGCTAGCCCACGCCCGGACAACACCAGCGTGGACCCGGTTCAGACAACATAGTCTGGTACGGGCCTGGTGGGCTAAGCTTGCCTTAATTGGCAGGTGTGACTATGGGTCACTTATAAGAAAGTTACCGTTAAAAAAAAACATTGTGTTGTATACGGACCAAATGGTTTTTTTCCCAATTTGTTCAATCAAAATTAGGTATTATATATTTTTCTATTGTTCGGCCTGGGTCATGATTTCGATCTTCTAAAGACAATTAGAATTTAATTAAACTCACATAACTAAATCGGCAACTCTAGATAACAACCAACAACCAGTCCATGGCTTTATAGCCTAGTGGCATCTTGGGTTGCGATAAGACTTTGAGATTAATAGGTCCTGGGTTCGATTCCCACAATGGGGGTTTTTCCCATATTTATTGGGTTTCCTCCTGAATTGGTGTAGGTATTATGCCTAGTAGAGATGGATATGATTGGGTGGTTTCGCTGGTGGCACAATGATATTGGAAATTTTAGTGAAAATGAGTTTTTCACTAAATATTTTGGACATTAATAATATTTATATATATGTTGTATAAATAATTATTTATGGTTTGTGTTCAAACTATGTCCAAATAGAGCTAAGATGAATGAGACATCGAAGCTTGAAGTTGTATGTTTGGAACAAACAAAGATAAATAAAATGGATTAGTTTTGTCAACTTGTCCCACATAGGTGGGATGACAAAACTCAAAGTAGTTTATAAGGATGAGCACTCCTTGTATATTGTTTCCTTAAAGGCAAACACTAGTGGGGACTATACTCGTGCACATATGCGCGCGTGCCGTGGGCTATAGGTCCTATGTAGTGCACTTTGAACTTCGCACACCGCCTTTGTATTTTTTGTCCATGAGCAGGTGGTCAGATACATGGCGGGTCCGCTTATGGCGCACCCTTGGGTGGAGTAGGCGGATGCCATGGCATGGGACATGTCATTGGCTATGTCGAAGAATGCAAGTGGCGCACAAGTTTGGATGACGCATGACCAGATGGCGTCCTAGTATACATAGTGGCATCCGTGTGGCGCGCGAGTATGGATGGCGCATGACCAGGTGGCGTCCTGGTATGCATAGTCGCATCCGTGTGGTGCGCGACTCCATATGGCGTGGCATGAGATCCTTGAAGCATGGCGCGCGGACAGGCAGATCAGTTCTAGCGCGCGAACAGGTTTGCAGCGGAAACAAAACAGCTGGTTGGACTTGGTCAAACTAGTTGTTTCAACTCGTTTAATTATGTCATGAATGAATATGACAGTTTCGTTGACCACATGAATTCCATTTTAATATAATTAAATCTTGTTTATTACAAGATTTATTGCCTCGTTAATTAGATAATTAAAGGCAAAGAATGTTTCAACTTTTTGTGAATGTGTTATATATATGAACGTTGGGTTCATATTTTGACATACAAAAGATACGAGACGAGAGGATCTCATAAAAACTATTAGAAACATTCACAACATATTTTAGAGGAGTACTCTAAAATATATACAACTTCTTTTCTTTATTTTCCAATAACACCAAATTATACCCGGTGTAATCTCGGGCGTGAGTGTCATCTTCGGCAGTACAACTACTGCTTCGGTTGTTGTATCCTGGAAACAGACCGTCTGAGAGGAGACGCGGAATCTGTTTTAAGGGCCCCATGTCTAACACGACCCTCAACCAAAACCGTCAACGTTAGATTATTCATTCTTGCAGTGAAGGTTCGTACAAGACGGTGCGGTTGAAGTTCTTCCAAAGACGCTGGCTTGAATCAAGATTGGTACAATTATATTGTATTTTATTTTTCGTTTATTTAGTTTTTGTAACCGGTATTGTACTAGTCGAATTTCCCACAAATAACGAGAGTCTCGTTATTATATATTTTGTAATATATTTTATAAAAGTGAACCTACTTCCTACAATCTTAAAACAGACTTTCGTGAAGATTGTTGCTACAATCTTAAATCCCTTCTCTACGAGGATTTAGGTTCACGAAAATTAAAATATTTAATAGGATTTTTGTTAAAATCTTGTAAATATTTTCGGGGAAATAATTATTTAAGTACAATGAGTCGGATTAGTTTTGATGATTGGAGTACAATCTTTAATCCGAATACCGTGTTACAACAACGGACGTTTTGATTCGAGTTTTGGAGTTTCATGGCTTGTGTTCGTGTTTAGATAAACCGAACCATATACAAAATTAAATGTATTTCAATATGTTTTTGAAATACTAATTTTCTAATGAGCGTATTAGAAAACTTTATTTTGTAACCCCCCTTTCAAATGTGTTTGTAACATTTAATTTCTTCATAAAAAGCTTTTAGTAACCATAATTGACATATTAACGTTGGTTTTAAAAGTTTTGAAATATGTTTGTTTTCTAATTAGCACATTTTGAAAATAATTATTTTATAAAATAACTAGTTTTAATATTTTCTAACGAGCGTGTTAGAAACGTTGTTGAAAGAACAACAAGATTAAAACTTTTTTTATGTTCTAACGAGCGTGTTAAGAACAATGTTTTAAAGACGGTTGGATGTTCTAACGAGCAATAGTTTAAATATGTTTAGATTTTCCAACGAGCGTGTTAGAAAATATTATTATTTCAAATAATTACTGAGGAGCGTGTTGGAGACAATTATTTGGATAATAAACCTTGTAACGGTTTCGTCTAAACTATTAAATTTCAACGAGCGAGTTAGAAACGGATTTTTTCCACATATGTTTAAATGATTTTTATTTGTTTATTTCTAATTAGCGTATTAGAAATAGTTTATATTTTTTTATAAACTTCGAAACGAATTTTGTAATCGATTATTTCTAGCGAGCGTGTTAGAAACGATTTAAAGAGTTTGATAGTTGTTTATTTTCTAACGAGCGTGTTAGAAACGATTTAACGACTTTCTTAATTGTTTATTTCTAACAAGCGGGTTAGAAAACGTTTATTTTATATAAACCAAAAACGGCTTATGGCAATAAATAATCGTTTAATTTTCTAATGGGCGTATTAGAATTAGTTTATCTTATAACCAACTATTTTAACGATTTGCAATCGTTAATTTCTAACGAGCGGGTTAGAACCGGGTTAACTATGATAAACTATTTAAGATGATTTATAATCGTTTTATATATTTTCTAACGAGCGTGTTAGAAAAGATATGTGTTCATTTCTAACGAGCGTGTTAGAAAACGTTCATTTAAGTAAACCAAAAGTGAATAAATGTATTCGTTTTATTTCTAATGAGCGCGTTAGAAGCGGTTTACTTTATAAAAACCGAATATTTTGAATGTTTGTTCAACATTTAAATTCTAATTAGCATATTAGAATTGGTTATCATACAAACCACTCATTTTAATGATTGATAATCGTTATTATCTAACTGCGGTTAGAAATGGTTTGAATTGATAAACCATGTATTAAAACGACGTGTATTCGTTTTATTTTCAAACGAGCGAGTTTGAAATTGTTTTATTTATTAAACTATTATAAGGTTTATTGTCTTGATTTGTAATCAAAACATAAATATATAGTTTAATATTAAAACACTTGCAAAAACGAGAAATGTTTTGAACGAATAAAACATGTCTTTGCAAAGTATAACGTCTTGAACCATATAATAGTCTTGGAGAGACTATTTGGTGAAAAACAACTCGATGTTGTTATAAATATAATAAGTTGCTCAACTACTTGCGAGTAGTTAATTGTAAACAACTTTATATTTTGGACAACTGACGAAACAAGTTATACGTGTTCCATTGAGGGAGTACCTCAAAACATGACAGAATGATGTAATTGCGTTTATTTCGTTCTAAAGTGTTGAAATTAATAACACTTTGGGATTTGATGTTTACATATCATTGGTGTATCCGTTATTTTGGACTACTAATAAGTTGTCAAAAGGATACACATTTTGATACAAAGTGTAAAAACTAATTTACACGGATACAACGAGCGGGTTGTGATCATGACTTATGTAATAAGTCACAAATCAAACATCAAACGTATAACGAGTTCATGAGAAACGTGGTGCATGGTTTGAGATGAAATGCACGAAAACAAGATATGTCATCTAATGTTAAGAGCATCAACATGAAAATGCACATGTAAGTTTTCAAAAAAAATAACAAATGGAAGAAATATATGTTATTATTGTAAATGATTTTAATAAATTTAGCAAATTTATTAACGGAAATTTACAATAGTGATGGACTTGTAGATGCTTCTACCACCATCAATGTTGTTTAAACTATGTGGAGGCTTGGTCCTCAATTTGGGAGAGTATCCCAATACATGGTATTAATGAAACAACAATGTAAATGTATATATCACTATAGGCATACGTGAATGCTTTGTTGTTGAGAGTCAATCTAATTGACTATATCTCAAGACTCAAGTGATTTTATACAAAGATCTTTCATCAAAGTGACTTGGATTAAGACTTATGTTTAAGTCTTTAGGAAGTCAATGGTGAAGCCTTGGAGATAAAAAGGCAAACGAGTTATGATCCTAAGGATGAAGTTAACTATGGTTTTGAGGCCTTCCTAAAACCGATGGTTTTGGAATGGTGAAATAAAATTTCATTATTGTGTCTAAACTAAGAAACGAATGTTCGGAAGAGATAGTGCGTTATCTCTTAAGGCTGTGAAGAATCAGAATGATGCATCTTCTGTTCACATGCTAGAGTATTGTGGTCTAAATCATGCTAGACTAATACTTGTTAATTTATATGCTCGACGGAGATTAAATTAACTTTAAACATTCAAAATATGTGATGACACAAGAACGAATTTTGTGCAAAACAAAACTATAAATATAACTTCATTAAAATGCAAGCAATGTGGGGGAGGAAGCCATTTAAGAAACAAACCCTTTAGGGTATGTGGAAATGGTAGTTGAGAAGTTTTCTCAAACTCGAAATGAAAGGGAGAACCTTTCATCACCCTATTTGGATGCTATCCAATTACACTTAAATGTGGGGGTATAACAACCCTAAATTAAACCGACACCCTCATAAATTACCCATATATGTCTTAAAATACACCCCGTATATGAAAACCGAGCCCAAAATATAAAATATCATTAAAAATAATTAAAAAAACAAGAAGTTGGGTTTTGAGGCGGGCCTCGTAGCCCTTGGGATAACCCTTACGCGGGCCGGGACCAGGTAAAAGGCTGGAAAAACCCTGGGCCGCCACGTGGCCCAACACACGTCGAAGCTAGTCGATGACCCGGATCACCTATGTCGTTGACCATCTTTGACGCGGGCCGCATAGGCCTTGGTCTACCTTTACGCGGGCCGCGAGAAGCCCGAACTCAGCCCCTATAAAGCTGGAGCTCGGGCCTTCACTCGAATTCGTTCAAAACTTTCTTTCTTTCTCTCAATTTTACGTAGTGTACACTATACTCGGGCATAATACCCCCCTAAATAACGAAGTTCTACTCCGTTGTAAGTATCATAACCCCTGGATACGTATTAGATACTCTGCCCGATTGATCTAGGGTTCCGTAATGGCTGTCGTGGTTCTGCCCGACGTAGTCGTTGGAATGTCGTCTCGGGGAGGGTATTACTAATGTTAAAATGGGTTATTATACTAACACGTGTGCATTTGTGTAAATTATAGATAATTCTCAGGAAACCCTAAAGGATAATCTAAGACAGCAATGTGAGTAATCTCTTTTTTGTTAACTGTTTTTACAAAACCTCACACGATTAATTATATATTAAGCAGTTATTGAGTATTTGTAAGGATACAATTATCGTCGGTATGTTGGGGTTTTGTATACAAAATTTGTTACTGCCTTGCGAGGGGTAACATTTCCACAAGTCGGGTTGACAGTACCGTGGGTGGTAATTGATATGACTTGGAAACAAATATAATTGCGAGACCGCCCTCAATACTGTACAATGGTTTTTATTTAAACTTGATTAAACTGGGATTCACTCACCAGTATTTCCCACTGACAAAATGTTTTCAAACGCGTTTCAGGTAACAAAATATGAAAGCCAAATAGAAGCCAGCTGGACAGCACTGAAGGCTTGGAAAAGTGGCAATAAAGTTACCTAAAATCAATAGATGTTTTTATTAAATAAAAATAAGATTCATTCCTATGAAAATGTGTGTACTGAAAACATGGGTTTTACCCCATGTATTCAATATTATGAAAGTGTGGTATTTTACTCTGATAAAATATTTCCTAACTACGGTCCTGATGAAAATTCCGCTGCCAAAATTGAACAAACACGCGATACCACCGAAACTGGCTCGCGGCCGCCTGTTCCCAGGGATTAGGAATTGAGGGTTGCGACAGAAGGTGGTATCAGAGCTAAGCCACTGATTCAGCCACAGAAGTGTTCTGCTGACATCAAAATTTAAATTGTTAGGAAATAAATTCCGGGAATACATGCATAATTGTATTTCTTGTTATGTGTTATTTGACTATTTGTTAGTTTACAGTATGAGCGACCAAGGACCATCTGACGCGTACCGTCAATTGTCTGGTTCGCCTAGAAGCGAAGGTGCCTCTTCTCAGCCTGCCCTCTCAGGGTACTCTGCTAATACGGACGAAGGAATATTCGTGTTTAAAGCTCAGTCCGAAGAGCCATTCCCTCATAAAAAGAGATGATGGTTCAGTCGAGGGGCACATGAGCGTAGAAAGCGTATGAAAAAGTTACAAGACCAGAGAGCACTAGCAGCAGCCAAAAGATAAACCGATGCCTATGCCCAGGAAATGATTAATAGGGGTATAGCCAACATCCACATCCTAGCAACCACTGCAGCTGACCCTAACCTGGAACAAATGATAGCACCCCAACCACAACTACCAATCCCTGACCAACCAATGGAAATAGAAAACCCTGAAAATCAAATAGAAATGCATGACTTCAATCTGGAAGAAATACCTAGGGTACCAGCACCAAACCCCTTAGACCCAAATTACGACCCATGGTGGGATGACAATAGGGACTATGTGCAACGTTACCCGATACACGAAGACATACCCATGCCAAACCTAGGAGCCTACCCAGGGTTAGATCCTCTAGATCCCTATTACGATAATGATGTATACATTAGGGAGATTCTGGAAAATCCTTACCCATACCAGGCCCTATACCTCCATACCAGGAACCCGCACCCCAGATTCCAAACCCAGTCCTAGAACCTGCACCCCCAATGAGTGCAGATAATGTACAAGAACTTAGGACATTTGGTGAGGAAATTTTAGAGAGTAGTGAACGAATGAGACAGGTGGGAGAGCGACTCGTCTGGAAGTATGACGAGCGCAATATGGATTTCTGGATGAATCCATATCCATGAATGTGATGGTGGAGACGGTAATAGTAATAATAATAATAAAATATGTGTGTACGGATCTATTATTAGTGTAATTTTATTTCAGTTGGTATTGTAATTTTAATTTCAGTACTGGTGTGTAATAAATGCATATTATATGAATAGAGTAAAGTCGCAATGATCGACCCTTTTGACCAAAATGTGTGTCATGTGATTTGCTATATTAAATATTATTTTGTGATTATTAATGCGTGGTAAATGTTTAAAATCCAGATGGACAACGAAGTGAACCAGGAAAACCAGAATGATAACCACCCGAATAACGATAATCTGGATAATGAGAATCCAAACAACAAAAACAATGGAAACCAAGTGGATAATAGTGCCATTCAACACATAGTGGCACAAGGAATTATAGATGCAATGCCATTTATTATTCAAACGGTTCAAGAAGCGAATAATAAAAGTAAGCGCAGCAGTAAGCGACCAACTGAACCAGAACACAATGTAAACAATGGACCCGTATTTCAAGCGCCCATTCCCAAAAGAAGAAGAACCATGACTTATGGTTATTCCTATAAAGAATTATGATCCTGCAAACCAATAGAATTACCAGGCAATGAAGGACCCATTGCAACTCTACGCTGGGTAGAAAAGACTGAGGCAGTCTTAAAAATAAGCAAGTGTGCTGAAGAAGACAAAATAATGTTTGCTTCTAATTTGTTTAAAAACTCAGCCTTAGAATGGTGGAACACTATCCTCCAATCAAGAGGAAGTGATAGGGTATACAACATGGAATGGGAGGAATTTAAGAATATGATAGAAAGGAAATTATGTCCTCCCAATAAAAAGGAACAGATAGCAAATAAGTTTCTGAACCTTAGGATGACCGGGGTAGATAGTAAGGGTTATACTACTACATTCTTTGAATATGCCAGAATAGTACCAACCCTTGCATCACCTGAACCAGTATTAATCTCCCGTTACATCTGGGGATTAATCGGGGAGATTAGGCATGTAGTCAAGGAAGCTAGACCTCAAACCATAGAAGAAGCTGTAGAACTAGCAAACACCTTGACAGATGAATTAATCCGTACTAAAGAAGAAGACCAGAGGAGAAACCTAGCCCAAAGGCTTACCCAAGAATTCCTTTCTGGGAATTCCAACCGTAGGAATATAGGATCTACCTCTGCACCATATTGCAAAGTCTGCAAGAGGAAGCATTCGGGAAAATGCTTCACTCACTGCAATTTCTGCAAGATGACAGGACACAAGGAAGAAGATTGCAGGAGAAAACCTAATAATGGGATGTGCTTCAACTGTGGAGAAAAAGGTCACATCAAGCCGAACTGTCCGAAATTGGCTCCAGCCGCGAACAACAGGAACACTAAAAATGCGAGAGCATTCATTCTGACTACAGATGAAGCCAAGATGATTCCAGACGTGATAGCCGGTACATTTTTAGTTAATGATGTTTTTGCTAAGGAATTATTTGACTCTGGTGCAAACCAAAGTTTTATTAATACTTCATTTTGCAAACTTCTAAATCAGTCATCAACTAAACTTCCACAAGAATGTCTAGTAGAGACAGCAAATGGAGCAACGGTTAGAATTTCTGAAATCTTGCATGGAGCAAGAATAGAGTTTTTAAACCAAAAATTTATGGCAAACCTTTATCCCATGAACCTGGCAGGATTTGATGCCGTTTTAGGAATGGATTGGTTAATAGCTAATAAAGCCAGTACTTTATGTGATCAAAAGTTAATCCAAGTAAATTCACCAAGAGGTGAAACGATCACAATTAAAGGAGATAAACCATCTAGATACACGAAATTCATCTCTGTGATGAAAACTGCATGCTATATAAGAAAAGGGTCTATAGTGTATTTGATTTCTATAATCACTAACACTAAAGGAAAAGAACTAAAAGACATTCCAGTAGTGTCTCAGTTTTCGGATGTATTTCCAGAAGAATTACCAGGATTACCACCAGACAGAGAAGTTGAATTCAGAATTCACCTGCTACCAGGAACGGCACAAATTGCCAAAACACCTTACCGTTTGGCACCCGCAGAAATGCAAGAACTGAAGAAACAATTAGACGAATTGCTGGAAAAAGGATTCATACAGTCAAGCTCATCGCCATGGGGAGCACCAATTTTATTTGTTAAAAAGAAGGACGGATCAATGCGTATGTGCATTGACTACCGTAAATTGAACAAGGTCACGATTAAGAATCGGTACCCATTACCAAGGATCGATGATCTGTTCGATCAACTGCAAGGAGCTCGATTTTTCTCTAAAATCGATTTAAGGTCAGGATATCATCAATTAAAGGTACAGGAAGAGGATATTCCTAAGACCGTCTTCAGAACAAGGTATGGCCATTATGAATTTACTGTCATGCCATTTGGTTTAACCAATGCCCCAGCCGCATTTATGGACATGATGAACCGAATATGTAAGCCATATTTGGATAAATTCATAATTGTTTTTATTGATGATATTCTCATTTATTCTAAAAGTAAGGAAGATCATGCAAAGCATTTGCACGCACTTCCAGGTCTATTAAGAAAGGAAAAACTTTATGCTAAATTTTCCAAGTGCGACAAAGACGCTTAAATGCTTAGTGATTATGATTGTGATATCCAGTATCATGCAGGAAAGGCAAATGTAGTTGCTGATGCTTTAAGTCGAAAGTATCATGAAAAGCCAAAACGGGTACTATTTTGGTCAAAAATTACCGAAGCAATTTAGTGATCAAATTAGTTAAGTGAGGTAGTGTGCTAAAATTATGTGTGAAAAATATGTTAACCAAGTTAGTTATGAAAACAGTTTCAGGATACGGCTCAAGATATAGAGCTGTATCTATGATCAAACAATGAGCAGAAAAGTAAAGGTTGACACGTGATGTACGAGGAAAGCCCTTGATCAATCCAGATCGCCGGCACAAAACCTCGGGAGCTGACAATCGCAGCTGCCTTGTTCTTCTATTGCTTCAAATATCAGGATACAGTGCAGGATGTGGTGCGGATCAACTAGGTGTTACAATGTAATTCGATTACAAGTGTTTGTGTGTAGTGACTGCTGAAAGCTAGAGAGCAAAAGTGTTCGAGAGTGTGTGAAAGTTTCGTTGTGCCTTAATCTGATCCGCCCCCATCTATTTATAGTAAAACAAATGTAACAAACTATCCTAAATAACCGGGATCCAGCGAATATTCCTCAATCGAACGTTGTAGACCTAGTCTTTCGGGTTCAACGTCTCTCCTATAACAAATACGCCCGAGTCTTGAGGAGATGAAGTCCATTTGACCGTTGGCAAGTCCCAGTCTTTAACCTGCACGTGATTAATTCGATCAACCTCAGGATATCTCCCAAGATGTTAGCAATATCCTCGTCCAGCATCCTGGTCACAAATAAACAATAAAAAGCAGGATATTGGTCAAGATATGTATGTTTAGAAAATGACCCATAACAATTGTCCCCAAATATATCGGTTGGTATACCAATCCAACGGATATATTTTAAAAGTTTTATCTCATAACTTAAGGCAATCAACACGACGAGACCCTTGAAATGACGGTGGTGCAACTTCCAAAGCGTTATTTACTCTTTACCCCCTACATTCAGCCTATATCAATCGAGGGACTTCACATTATGATTATCTTTATCTTTAACCGAATATCAGGTACTTTTCTCTCTCTCTCTTTTCTATTTTCCTTGTTTACATCTCCTTTTCTCCGATTGTGATCCTTCATGGCGACCCGCACCAGATCGCAAATGGCGGACTCTGTTTCCCCCTTCCATAAACAAAATTTGCTTAAGAAACCTTCAAAAGAGGTGTGTTCTTTCGATAATTCCGACATCGCGGCCCTACGAGCTTCCGGTGCCTTTCCCGCCGGGACAATCTTCCGTCCATTCGACCGAGTGGTCCGATCGGATTTTTGTTCCGACGAATGGGTCTGCTTTTTTGCCTACCCTTTCTCTATAGGACTTCAATACCCGTTTTCACCTTTTATTTCTCGTTTCTTTGAACTTACTGGCCTTAGCTTTGCCCAAATCATGCCCATGGTTTGGCGTATATTAGTCACCTTGGAAGGAATTAAGGCTCGCCATATGCCTGACCTGTGCATCGAAGATTTGCCGATGGCTTATCGTTTAAGATCTCATGGTTCCAGCCGATTCCTTCTATTCTCTATTTCCAAAGACCCTCTCATCCTCATGGCTGCCAAGAATGAGGATAAGTGGACAAGAAAATTCTTTTTTGTGAAAAGAGACTCCATTGATAAGGGTTTTGACCTTCCTAAAAGATGGTTGACTTCCAGTAGGATTTAGGGTTTTAGGAATATCCCCAATCATATCACAAACCTCCATCCTGAACCAACATCCTGATGTGTTTATTTCTTTTCTTGCAACAAACTTTAAAGAACTAGCTCCCCCTAGTGCTGAATCGGAAGGAAGAATAAAAGAGATCTACAAGCTTCCAGAGGGTGAAAGAACCTTTAACCTGCTACTCACAAGCTCAAGTCAAATATCAAGTTCCAACATGTCTGGTAAGCATATTTTCAGGAATTAGTTTTTTTATTTTATTGTATAGAGATATAACAAGCCTAAAACATCTTCCCTTGTGCAGTGCCAGTTATTAACCTCGAAGGCTTCCAACTCGACGAGTTGGACAGCTACTCTAGCCTCGCACCTGCCAAGCAAGAATCCAATCCAAAGTCATCCGTCACACCGAAGCCTATCAGCTCGAAGACCACCACTGCTCCCAAAGCTCCTCCGGCATCCCGTACCCGGGCCTCTAGTTTCCGAAAGAGAAAAGAAGTTGAACCTCCCGCTACACTCCACGAGTTCCCATTTGAGAACCACGGGTTTACTGAATCTAGCAAATTTATGACCGGCTTCATTAACCAGGTTAGTATCCTGACCTGTATCCTGCACCATATGCTAAGTAGAAATGTTCATTTAGAATAACGCCTGTTTCTTTACCTAGCAGGGCCTTGAACGCCTGGTATTCCTTTATGAGGACACATGTGGTTTAAACGTCATGCTAGAAAGCAAACTAAAGAAGGCTGAAGCTACCATCAAGGATCAAGCAGCAATCGCCACCGCCAAATCTGAACACTACGAAGCTAAGTATAAGGCCATGACCCAAGATCACCAAGCTGCCATCCAAAAGATCACCCAAGAGGCTCAAGCTAAGTCTGACGCGGTCCAGGTTCAGCATGAACAAGATATGGCTTCATACCGGGAGAGCCTTAAGAATTCAGTCATCATCTCCCTCCTCCAGGCCAGACTGAAAATGGCTTATGAGGCTAGGGCTTTGGGCGTTGAATGCCCCTCATGGAACATAAAAGCCTAGGAGATGAAATTGAAAGATCTTGGCGGCAATCCGGTGGAGCCCCCTTCAAAACCTGTCGCAGAGGAGCCCACCAAAGTAACCGAGAAGGTGGATGATGCTGGTGCTTCAAAGGATGCTGGTGGTGACTCTGGAGCAAATGTTGATGGAGAGGATGCTGCTGATGATGCTGAGAAGAATGCTGGAAAGGATACTGGTGGAGATGTCACGATGAAGGAGGGAGCTGACCCTTAAATGCAGCGATGTGGGCGATGATGGATATATGTGCTGAGGCCGGATCCCACTTTTTAAAATTTCATGGTTATGGTCTGTAAAACAATTTATATTTCCTGTCTTTGAACAATTTATATTTCCTGCATTAGAACAATATGATGACCAAAGGTGGATGGGTCCTGGGTTTCAGGATGAAGCCCTTGGTCATCGGTTAGTATAATCTGTTTTGAACGTCGTAAGGGTTGAAGGTAGATAGGTTTTGCTTTGAGATAAAACCTTCAACCGTTAAGTAGGTGTGATAAAAACTAATCGTGCTTTTGGCGGATGGGCCTCGGTTTGAGGTGAAACCAAAAGCACCACTTTTGACATGTTAATAACATAACTATCTCTTGACTTATTTGTTATCGCTTTTTAAGTTTTTTGCCATGCGTCACTTAATGTAATTCTTAGCTTTGTAAAAATTTTGTACTGTTATCTTTTGAAAATATCCAGATCAATATTGATGTGTGTAAAATGCAACATATAAATTACATCAAATGAGGCATAAAACTAACCCTTTTTAAGTACTAATGTTGGAAAAAGAGTGTTTTTGTCTTCCTTTTGTATTTTCAGGATTAAATGAGCTTAAATTCACAAAAGAAGCAAAAAGACAGCTAAATCTAACATAAATACAAGAAAAGGAACATAAGTGGACTGCCCGACCCCTCAACAGCATCTTCCCAAGCAAAATAGAGAAGGCAGAAGACTGAACACGCCCCGTGCTCAGCCAGCACGGGGCCATGCCCAAGAAGCAGCAGAAAAGACAAACCTATAGAAGCTTCTATTGCCCACCACGGGGCCGTGTCCAGTGAACACGGGGGCGTGGCGAAAGTACAGCAGGCGCATTAATTGTAATTGCGAATTACAATTAATGAAGAGAAAGAATGTCAGACAGGCACGGGGGCGTGTCCAGCGGACACGGGGCCGTGCCCAGCCTTCTGTTCAGCCTATAAATAGGAGTGCTTGGTTTCATTTCAACTCATCCCTTGGCACACCACCTCTCTCACACTTCATCCACCACCCACCACCATCACAACACCATCATCCACCACCATCATCCATTGTCCATCGTAGAGTGTGTGAGTCGTCTCAGGATCCAAGATTGATCGTAAGAGTTCTTGACAATCAAGGCCATGTTTGCCTAAGTCTCTTACATCACTTGGTGAAGACAAAGTGTCTAGTATAATACTTTTTATTTCTAATCTTTTGCACTTTTTATTTGGTTTTGTATTAATGACTTTAATAACTAGTTACTTATGTTGAAGGTGATCTTTCCTTATCGTTTGTCCGTGGTGTCTTGGCATTATTTTACTGTCTATATAAAATAAAATATTTTCACCATTCATATCTCCACGGTCTATATGGAGGTATGTTGGCTACCTGGTCGGGGGTTAAGGGAACGGTTTGGTAAAGGTCTTGCCATTGTTCAACATTTAGAGGTCCTGCAATGGACCTGGGTCAAATTTAGTAGGACCTCCTTCAATGCTTCACGGTATTGGATGGCGGGGGTCCAAACTCTTTGATCCCCTCATAAGTTAACTACTATTAATACTATAACCCGGCTATTTAGGACTGTATTCCTGCTGACTCAGACTACTTAGTCGAGGGTAACGTCACCGCCAAAAGCGGGGCCTACCATAATTTGCATTAATAACTTAAGTAATTATCTTCCAATAATCCACCCTTTTAGGATTGTATCCTTGCTGACTCTGTTGGATCTGAGTTTCTTTTTGATTGTATTTTCGTTTGAAATTAGAATGGAAATGAAAGAGTTGTGCAGCGGAATTAAGATGGAAACAAACTTTGCATACAATCAAATGAGAGTAATACTTTAATCAAACATCTTTACACATAGAATCGAAAGATTGAATTTGTTTCAATAACGATTACAATGATTGATGTAAGAATGCAAACTCCCCCTCAGCCAGAGCTCAGTAGTTTGTTCGTGCAAAGAAGACGATGTGGTGAAAGAGCTAATAGAACAGTACAGAGTACTGAACTATTTATAGGCACTTGCAAACCACTGAGCATCTTAGCTGACGTCACCATGAAAGTGACATCTAACCTCCTAACAAACTCTAACCTCTGATCTATAAACACTGATGTACTAAACTACTGCTATTACATTACATTATATAAAAGACACTTAAACAGCTGCTGCATCCTTCCACTGCTGTGAACCCAGCAGTGCTTGTCCGGATCAGCAGTACTTGACTCAAGGCAGTAGATTGAGTCAGCAGAGCTTTGGTCTTCTATCAGTCTTTGACTTTGGGCAGTAGATGCAAGGCAGCAGTTGTAGGTCAGCACTTTGTAAGATCAGCAGATAGGAGGTCAGTAGATATGAAATCACATTCAAGGGGAGAGATTTGCATGAACCAACTGTAAACGTCTGCTTATTCTGGATCCACTGCTCTGATCCAGTTTTGGCTTTAATTATCTGTTCCTCTGATAGGGTTCAATCCCAACAATCTCCCCCTGGAACAGATAATGCCAAAACTCTTCATTATTTGTGGAATTCTTTATTGCCTCATCAACAGCTCCCTTATCTGACCTTTAAATTGTAATTCAAAGTCTAGGGCATCTGTATCTTCATCATCCCTGCTAAGTGGAAGATCAAGGAGATCCTGCAAATCTTCAAGACTCAGGCCAAGAGCTTGTTCCCTTGATATTTTCTCCACTACTCCACCAGACCTGAGCAAAGTCAATACGCAGGTCTGTTTGTCAGTTTCCCACTTTTGTATTTTTGAGTCTGGTGGGTTTCTTGGGAGATGTTTATTTGCAGAAGTATTTAGTGAGGCTTGCCTATTCATGACTGGCTGAGCAGTACTTGCAGTTTGATCCAAACCAAGAGTTTCCATGATCATTTTCTTTATACCCTCTTTTCCAAGGTCTTCACCTTCCATTAACTCTTTGATGGTTTCAGCAATCAGCTGTTTGTGTGGCCTTCTTTTGTAGATGGCAGCACCAACTGGAGCTGTGGATCTCCTGATTTGCAGCTTTGATGGTCTTTTTGAAACCGCTGCTTCAGGATAGTCAGGCTTTTGAGGAACTGTGGGATCTTTCTTTCTTAATTGTTCCAACTTTTTGTAAGTAGCCCTGACCATATCTTCTTTCCATCTAGCAACTTGTCTTTTGTTACCATAATCAGCTGCTACCAGTTCCTCTTTCATTCTCTTCAGCTCTTCCTGTTTGTCAGGAACATTCTTTCTAAACTTTGCCCAAATAGGAGGAGTGTGAGTGACTTTCCTGTTTATCATGTCTTGAATTCTTGCTGCTTCATTTTCAAGTTCAGGAACAGTCCACTCTTTGTACATGTATTTCTCTCCTTTGTACTTCTTGTGAGCCATAATGCTTTCAATGTAGTCTTTCTTCAGAGTTTCAGCAGCTCTTTCAGAAATTTGTTGACTAACATTTTTTGCAAATTGCTCTAGGGATCTGACTTGTGTGAGCAAATATTGACTTCTCTGTGCAATTTCTTTATCAGATTTCCCTTGTGTGTTTTTCTTTGAGATATCCTCTGCTTGCTTGGCCTTGATTTCCAAATACTCATCAACATTTTTAGGCAAGGGATATCCTTTTATTGAAGGCAAACTCCTTTTGGCAGGGTCATCCTCAAAGTAAAAAGATTTTATTTCTTCTCTAACAGCTGCTAATTCAAGAGGAAATTGAACACCTGCAGGAGGTAAGGGCTTGTACATTTTAACTGAAAAGAGAGGAACAGGTTTTGGAATTGTGACAAGTGCTAAAGATCTTGAAGATGTTTGTGGTGGTGAATTGTCATCATCTTTGAGAATTAGTCTTCTCCTTTTTGTAGGATGGACTGATGATGTTTTGGATGGAACAGTGGTGGTAGATGTAGTGGCAGTGGATTGTGATTGACTAACAGCTGTTGAAACAACTGGTGTTTCAACCACTGTTGTCATTACAACAGATGTTATAACATCTGCTGTCTTCTGCTGTGTGTCAGCAGGTGTTGTTTTTGGTGGTGATGATGGTAAAGCAGTGGATGTTGTGTGTGTTGAAGTGGTGTGTGTTGATGGAACAACTGTTTGGCAAGCAGTAGTTTTTGTAACTCCTGTTGCATCAGCTGTTTAGTATGGTGGTTTTTGAGCAGACTTTGAACGTCTGGTTGGAATGGATTTGGGTTGCCTCACTTTTCTAGTAGACTTCTTCTTTTCCTCAACAGGATTTTCATGATCCTTTGACCCAGAAGTACCCTGTTCTGGATGATACATTCTGTCCACCCTGGCTTTCCTTTTGGCCTCTCTATCCCTTTTTACACTTGCAGCTGCTTCTGCTAGTGCATTTGTTGTCACATCAATTTTCTTGCTACCATCTGGCAAAGGGATCTTTTTGGTCATGTTTGAATTTTCTGGTTCAAGATAGAGACCATCCTCTATACCCTTGCTTTTCCACTCCTTAATTTTCTCCCCCTTTTTGGCATTATCTTCTGGGAGTTTATGAATGTAGCGGACTTTTGGAGGAGCAGTGCCAGTGGTGTGCAAGATCTGAGTTTTGAGAGCCTTTAAATCAGCCTGAGTGGTTTTGAACCTTGACTCCATTGCATTTCTCAGCTGTTGTACATGTTTTTCATGTTGCTGATCTGCTAATTGTGCTTGTTGTTGGAGAGAAGATTGAAATAGATTCCAGAGCTCATTTGTAGCAGGTGCCCTTTGTGGAGCAGGTGCTTGAGATGGAACAGCAGTTGATTGTACCTTCTGAACTTGTAACACCTGTTGTAGCATATCTTTGAGTTCTGCAACTGAGTTATCAAGTTTTGCAATATGATCCGTCAATTTCTGGTACTTTAAACCATCACCCGAGTTAATGGGATCATCTGATTTCCCACTAGCAGTGGTTTTATCAGTGGTAGATGTAGGGAATATACTCCAAACATTAACCACTGATGCCCCTTTTTCTTGGTACTGGGGTCTTCTTCCTTCAACACTTGACAACCTTTTGATGTTGCCAGTAGGATAAATAAATCCACTGGTGGTTGGCAGAGGTGCTATAAAAGGAATTGCCTCCAAGGAAGTCTTATGAATGTAACCACTGTCCAAATGTAACCCAGTGGGTGTAACAGTTGTAGTGGCTGCTTCACTTGGATTACCACCAAGAGTTACTTGTAACTCAAGGGGTGTAACCTCCTCAGGTTGTGTTGGTGGGTTAGCAAAGATTGATACATCAGACCCAGTCAGTTGTTGAGGTATATTCTCATTAATAGGTGATTGAGAAGGACTGGATAATGCCTGGTTCAAATCAATTGCATCCAACAGTGGTTTTATTGGTGAAGGAATTTTGGATGTGATGAGTGGTGTAGAAATAGGATGTGTCCCGGGCATTGGACTGTGGATGATAGAAACGAATGTTTCCAGAGCATCATGATGTGGAGACCCTATTTGTACAACCTGTTCTTTTTGTGAAGAAACAGGAGGAGTTTTGGTTATGGTTTGAGATATTTGTACCATCTGCTGTGAGGAAGTAGCAGCAGTGGTTTCTTGTGACTTTTGTGTTGTCACTGGCAGAAGCTCTGGTATCTCATCCTCCAGAGATGCCTTTTTGATGGGTTTTGTGGGTTTTTGAGTTTTTCTTTTTGGCTTTTTGGAGATAATAGGTGTGGGTTTCAAAGCAGTTGTGCTGCTGCTTTGATCACCTTGAGCAGTGGGCTCAGCAGCAGATACCTGAGGAGCAGTTGTAACTGCTAAAATTTGCTCAGGCATCTCTGCTTGTGTTTTGCAAGGTGTGGACATTCGTGTAAAAGTTTCAGCAGTTAAGCAATTTGTTTGAATGAAAGCACCTTGTTTTATTGCAACAGCATCCGTCTTTCCAAGTTTCATTTCAAAATAGTAACTTAAAAATCTTGGAAAAAGTAGGAATGCCTTTGTTTCAACATTTTTAACCAAATCATTAAAAATTTCCTGGGAGTAGTTAAAATTTTCATCTTGAAGAATTGCAAATCCCAGTTTCTGAATTTTTAATGGTATCTCATTGAAAGAAGTGGTTTTGTTTGAAACACATTTTAAGAGTGTGTGAAATAAAAATCTTGTTGCAGGAGGAAAGTAACCTTTTTCTAAGGTGTCCTTTTTGACCTCTGCATTGTACCCCCTTTCCAGAAAATCATTTTTAACTCGTTTTTAGGGAAAGTAAGTTTACCTTCTTGATCGTCGAGTTGAAAGACCTCTGAAATTGTTTGTGGTGTAATCTTGACTTCTTTTCCCTTTAAAGTAGAGGTAATGGCTATTACAGCTTCTCCTTGTGTTTCAAGGAGTGCATTCTTCCAAAACTCCCTTTGGGTTGCCAAGTAAATTGGTGCATCCGCTGTCAACAAAGTTTTGTACTTTGAGGCGGTGATGATATCAATGATGGAATCGAACTCCTTTGTAGAACTTGGCTTTGTAAGAAGACCAAGAAGATTGTGAGATGGTTTGTGTGGAATTTCAGTGGAGATTGCCTTTTGAGAGGCTATTGTCGATGAAGATTTGGATGAGGGTTTTGCAGATTTCTTTGATTTAGTCATTTTGAGGATGATTGATCGAAGAAATTTGTGGAAGATGAGATGAAAAACTGTTTTGAGAAGAGAATTTTTGAGAATTCAATTCGACAGTAAAACCCTGTTTTGGTGGTGAGTGGGGGATTTTATAGGGAAGAAAGTGAATGCTGAGGTGGCAGCCGTTACAAAAGGTCTGACCAATATGTACTGCCCACGTGACAACCCCTGTTGAAAGTGAAGGACAGTACTTGTGTGATAGGGACAGTTGAAAGCAGTGGTATGAAAGCAGTGAATGATTTTCTCTATCAGTGGATAGCAAATTAGTGGATAAGACACTGCTTTTGAACAACAGAGTTTATCAAAGAGAGAGCAGGGGTTGACTTTCAGCAGTGGACAGACTTTTGAAGTAGAGCAGACTTTTGAACAATCAGTGGTTAATGGCAGACTTTTAAGGAATTTAATGAAAAATTTCATTTTTAGCTATTTTTAAGGATGGAGTTTTGATTTTCTGAAAACATTTTGTTGCTTTTATTCATGGAAAAACAAGATGTTGCTTGTTATTCCATGTTCAGCATCCCAATTCTAGAGACCAAGCTTTCAAAAGTGGTTGTATCAAGTGCTTTTGTGAGCACATCAGCCAGCTGGTCTTTAGTTGGGACATGATGCAGAGAAATCAAACCTTTTTCATAGCAATCCCTCACAAAATGATGTCTGATGTCGATGTGTTTGGTGGTTGAATGGGAAACTGGATTTTTGATGATATTTTATGCTGCCTGACTGTCCAACATGAGTGGTGTCTTTAAGGCAGTGATACCAAAATCCAGCAACTGATTTTGAAGCCACAGGAGTTGGGCTGTACAGCTTGCAGCAGCAATATATTCAGCTTCAGCAGTGGATGTTGAAACAGCTGCTTGCTTTTTGCTTTGCCATGAAACTAAGCAATCACCTAGAAACTGGCACCCTCCTGATGTGGACTTCCTTGTGGTGTGACATCCAGCAAAGTCACTGTCTGAGAAACCTGAAAGCTTGATGTTCCCATTAGCTGGATACCAGATACCAAGTGTGGGAGCACCTTTTATGTATCTGAAGATCCTTTTTACAGCAATGAGATTTGATTTTCTGGGAGCTGATTGACTTCTTGCACAGACACATGTTGCAAACATGATGTCTGGTCTAGATGCAGTTAGGTACAATAAGGACCCAATCATGCTTCTATAAAGTGTTTGGTCAATCAGCTCATCCTTTTCATCAGACATGACTAGCTTATTTGTGGCCATGGGTGTGCTGCATGGTTTACAATCATTCATATCAAATTCGGTTAAAAGTTCTTTAGCATATTTGCTTTGATGAATGAAAGTTCCATTTTGCATTTGCTGTACTTGGAGACCAAGAAAGCATTGCAGCTCACCCATTGCACTCATTTCAAACTCAGCTGTCATGAGTTCTCTAAACTCTTCACACATTAAGTTACATGTGCTTCCAAAAATAATGTCATCCACATAAATCTGGACAATCATTAAATCCTTCCCTCTCCATTTTAAAAACAGTGTTTTATCAATGGTACCTCTTTTGAAACCATGTGAGAGTAGGAAGTTGGAAAGAGTTTCATACCAGGCCCTTGGTGCTTGTTTCAAGCCATACAAGGCTTTGTTTAGCCTGTAGACATGATCTGGATAAAATGGATCCTCAAAACCTGGAGGTTGACAAACATACACCTCTTCTTGAATTGTACCATAGAGGAAAGCACTTTTGATATCCATTTGAAACACCTTCATATTGTGGTTGACAGCAAAGGCCAGGAACAGTCTAATGGCTTCCAATCTTGCAACAGAGGCAAATGTCTCATCATAATCAATCCCCTCTTCCTGTCTGTAACCTTGAACCACAAGCCTGGCTTTATTCTTGACAACAATACCCCTTTCATCAGTTTTGTTCTTGAAGACCCACTTTGTGCCAATGGGACTAACCTCTTCTGGCAGTGGTACAAGCTCCCATACTTGTTGTCTTTTAAACTGTTGGAGCTCCTCTTGCATAGCTTCTACCCAGCTGTTGTCTTTCAGTGCCTCTTGGTACTTGACTGGCTGATGGAGTGATAGAAAACCAGCAAAAAGACAAATGTTTTGGGTTTGGCTTCTTGTGAGCACCCCTTCATTTATGTTGCCAATGATTTGATCAGGTGGATGAGATCTCAAGAAGATTAAATCTCCTTGGTATGGTATGATGGCATTGGTTGGTGAAGGCTACAAATGTGTATCATCTGAGCTAACCACTGCTGGGGACTTTGATGATCCAGCAGTGGCTTTAAAATGTGGTGGTATAGGAGGTAATGAAGTGAACAACTGCTGACTTTTATCCACTGTTTGAGGACTTTTGTCAGCAGTGTTTGAAGATGTGGAAGCAGTGGTTGATGGGCTACTTTGGTCAACAACTGTTGAGGTAGCAGTGGTTGAGCTTTGACAACTGTTTTGAACAGCTGGTGCTTTTCCCTTTGTGGCAGACCTTTGAGGGATGATGATTTCATACCCATAGTCTGGTGTTGTATCCTCTGATGGACCTGCACTGTTAGTCTTGACAGCAGTATTTTCAAAAGTGAATTTTTCAAGATCAAACAGATCTGCAGGGTTTGCTGGGATTTTCATTGATGAAAGTTCATTGAACTTTACATTCAAAGTCTCCTCCACTGCCTTGGTCCGTGTATTGAACCCTTTGTAGGCCTTGGCAGTGGTTGAGTATCCCAGATGATAACCACAATCAACTTTGGCTGCAAATTTTGAAATAGAATCTTTTAAGTTCAAGATAAAGCATGGGCAGCCAAATACTTTGAAATATGAGATCAGTGGTTTAATTTTGTACAGAATTTCATAGGCAGTATTTTTGTGCCTGGGGTTTATTAAAACTCTGTTCTGAACATAGCAGGCAGTGTTTACTGCCTCTGCCCAGAAAGTTAATGGCAAACCTGAATCAGCAAGCATGGTTCTGGCAGCCTCAATCAGAGTTCTGTTCTTTCTTTCCACTACCCCATTCTGCTCTGGTGTTCTTGGGATGCTGTACTGCCTTACAATCCCTTTCTTCACACAGAAGGCATCCAACTCCCTATTTTTGAATTCTGTGCCATTGTCACTCCTAAAGCTTTTCACTGGAAGATCAAATTGCTTTTCAACCTGTATAACAAAGTCTTGCAAAATGCCTGCAGTTTCATCTTTTGAGTGCAAAAAGAAAGTCCATGTGAACCTAGAAAAGTCATCAACAATAACCAAACAATATCTTTTCTTTTTGAGGCTCATGACTTGAACTGGGCCAAACAAATCCATGTGTAGCATTTGCAAACACTGGGTTGTTTTGGACTCTTCAATGGACTTGTAAGAACTTTTATGTTGTTTTCCTTTTAAACAGGAAATGCAATGTTCAGGACATGAAAACAATTTTTGTGGTAGGCCTCTCACCAAACCATTTTTTGAAATTTCTGTGATTGTCTTAAGATTTGTGTATCCCAGCCTTCTGTGCCAAAGTTCTGTCTCTTTGTTAGAGGCAGCTGAGAACAGACAGGCATCAGCTCTGGGACACTCTTTTGACATGTCAACAACATAAACATTGCCACTTCTTTGAGCAACAAGTTTAGTTTGACCAGAGTTGATTATTGCTTCAATCTTTTTGACCATTTCTGGTCCAACAATCCTACAACAGTCTTTTGTGAAGAATGACCCAAATCCCTTGTCACTCATTTGGGACACACTCAGAAGGTTGAATTTTAGATTGTCTATTAGATTGACATTTTCAAATTTTATATTTCCAGATTGTACTGTTCCAGACCCCAAAACTTTCCCTTTACTATTATTCCCAAAGGATATATCACCCCCACCATGGATTTTAAAGTCTTTGAGGAGGGCTTTACATCCTGTCATGTGCCTGGAGCCTCCACTATCTACATACCAAAGACTATCAAAGCATGCAGAAGCTCCCTGCACATGAAGTAAAAGGATTAGTTCATTAAGGTCTCCAAAGCCAACAAGGCTTTGGATGGGGTCTCAACAGTGTCTGGGATGGATGCAGAATGATGGACAGTGGTTAGGACAGGAGTTTGAACTGTTTTAGGACAGTGTTTCTCTAACCACTGTTGTGGGTCCTGACCAATCATCTGCTGATAACCAAAAGGATGCTTGTTCACTTTGGGTTTAAAGGGCCTTTTGTAGGCCTCATAAACATGAGGAATCCTTTGGTAGGACTGTTTTTCTCTGCCTTTTCTGAACTGATTGGCAGGGGGTGCATCAGTAACCTGAACATCTCTTTTGACAGATGTTTGGTTCAGCTGTTTTGTAACAGCTGTTTGAACTGGCACAAACAGTGGTTGTTTCTTGGTAAATTTGACAGATGTTGATGATGATGGTGGACTCAAGGATGTTTTGGCCATGTACTCATTCTTTTTCACATCAAAGTTTTTGAGGTACACACATGCTTGAGTTTTGTGGTTTGTCTTACCACAAACAATGCAGCTTTCTGCTGAAACAATGACCCTTGTTTTGTTTAAATCATAAGCTTTCAAGTGGAAACAATCTTTTGTTAGATGATTCCTTTTTTCACAAAATTTACAAAACAAGTTATCAATTTTTTCTTTCTTCTTTCTCTTTTCAGACTCCTTTGCAGCAGAGGTTTTAACCACTGCTGGGATGTCCTTGAGAGGTATGACTTTAGCTTTTGGAGCTTTAACACTATCAGTTGATGTAAAGTCCAATGGCTTGAAATTTTCAAGAATATCACACTCGTCAGACCAGGTAGGTTTAAACTGATATTTTTCAAGTTCTTCAAAAGTTGATGAACTCCTTGTTCTGTCAAGTGTGATTTTGTTACCAAGTTTGTCAGTGATTTTCACTTCTTAGCCATTCTTGTTTGTGGGGATGAACTCAGTGGTTACATCAGTGTTTTGAACAGATTTTTCACAAGCAATGTGTTCATCATCATATTTTCTGTACCCAACCCCAAATTTCACATTACTTTCAATCTGTTTAGCAAGCATCACCTCATATCCTCTGCAGGATTCCACCCATCTTTCACAGGTAATCTGGGTGGATTCCAACTCCTTTTTGCAACTTTGGTATTTTTCTACCATAGTTTGAAGTTGGGTTTTGGTGATGCTTTGCTCTTCTTTTAGACAGCTGATTTCTTTTTCTTTTTCAGTCAATTTGTTTTTAAGTTCTTTTAAAGAGCTTTCAAATTTGACCTCATCAGACAAGATTTTATCCCGAAGGTTTTCATTCACCTATTTAATGTTTGCAAAAGCAATTATGCAATTGTCACAACACAGTTTTTCAAGAACTTGAGGAGATACCTTGGCAGCTGCCATCATTGCACAATCACATTGATGATCTTCATCATCATCAGCTTTTACCTTCTTATCACCAGCCTTTTCTTCTTTCTCTTCTTCTTTGTCCTCTATGGACCATGGATCTGTCATTGGTTCAATCAGGGTACCTGAACTTTCTCCCAACAGTAATTCACCAGCCACAGCAGTAACCACTGCTTCAGTCACCTCTTCCACTGTTTCAAAGCACTGTTGTTCCTCCTCAGTTTCAACCCCCTCCTGTATTGACTCTAATGCCATCAAACAAAACTCATCATGAGAAGAATCATTAGAAGCATAGAGTGCAAAATTTTCATCATTAAGGTCTTCAGGCATACTGCTCCAGTCAACAAACCCTTGAGTGAAAAAACTTTGTTGATCTGGTTGTGCTGCTGCTGGAGCAGTGGTTTGAGGTGCAACAGGTTGCACTTGTACCTGTGGAGCAGGGGTTTGAACATATTGGATTTGTGGAATAGTAGTTTGGACATAATGTACTGGCACAGGGGCAGCAGCATAGTGAGCAGTGTTCACTTGTGCTGCTGGGGCATATTGGGCATAGTGCACAGTGTTTTGGTTTTGAGGTCGAGGATTTGAGCTAGGATGAGTAATTATGGGACCAGCGGTTTGACTCCTACATTCCCTAGCGAAATGTCCCAACCTATTACACTTATAGCACTTGATTTTCGATTTATCCAACCCAACCCTTAGATTCCCATGCAAACCTGGGAATTTTCTCCCTGTTCTTTTGTAGAACTTGCTAGGTCTAACACTTAGCAAAGCCAGTTGGTGCAGGATGTCCATTTCCTCTAAATCAGTGGGATCAAAATGTTGTAAATCATTGAGTTCAAATCTTAAATTATCTGACATCTGGTTTTCGTTAGCAGTGAATGCATAACTTGCAGAGTGAGGATCAGGGTTATTAAAATTTGCACCAGCAGTTATGTCAATGACGTGATCAAAACCCTGATCCTTACCACTGCTCCCAGATTCTTCTTGACCCAGAAGAGCAGTGTTACCGAATGTGTAATCATCAACGGCTTTTCCTGACTCTTGTAACTTCCTTTTCTGGTTCAACTCCCTTTCGTAGGTCAGGAGTCGACCATGGAGTTGGGTCAAGGTCAGATCCTTGAACTCAGGTGAATTTCTGGTGACAAAGGCTATAGTGTCCCATTTTTCGGGCAGTGACCTGAGGAACCTGCTGTTTTGAGTCGAGTTTGTAAAGGTAGTATTAACAAGCCTCAGTTTACTGATGAGACAACTAAACCGCTCAAATTGTTGAGTCAGTGATTCACCTCTAACATGACAAAATGTTTCATACTGTTGGTTCAGGATTTCCCTATTGTTTTCTATGACTTCTTCAGTACCTCCAAACTGTTCCTTAAGTGCGTCCCACAATTCTTTGGCACTGTTACAGTATAACAGTCCAGCATATATTTCATTGGGCAGCGCTGATGCTATGATGCTAAACGCTTTAGCATCTAGTTCGATCTTTTGAAAATCGGTTTCGGTGTAATTTTCAACTGGTTTTGGAACGAACTTTTTAACATCTTCAGCGCTTGGCACTGAAGGAACATGAGGACCAAAGGTGACAGACCTCCAACAACCTGTGCTTTGTTGAGCGAGGATGTGACCCATCCTCCTCTGCCAGATGTTGTACCCATTTCTTTTTAGCATAGGTGGTTTAAAAAGCGAGCCGATGTTGTTTTTATCGTCCTGAGATTGTGACGTCATTCTTGTTGTTTTACAGACACTGAGAAATCAACTTTAATGGTGATTAATCCTTGCTCTGTTTTTCAACGGACGAACAAACGATCAGTATCAACTGTAATGAGCCGAACTATTTACGTCAAAATGATTGTTAAATCAAATTTGACTGTCCAGGCTCTGATACCAATTGTTGGATCTGAGTTTCTTTTTTATTGTATTTTCGTTTGAAATTAGAATGGAAATGAAAGAGTTGTGCAGCGGAATTAAGATGGAAACAAACTTTGCATACAATCAAATGAGAGTAATACTTTAATCAAACATCTTTACACATAGAATCGAAAGATTGAATTTGTTTCAATAACGATTACAATGATTGATGTAAGAATGCAAACTCCCCCTCAGCCAGAGCTCAGTAGTTTGTTCGTGCAAAGAAGACGATGTGGTGAAAGAGCTAATAGAACAGTACAGAGTACTGAACTATTTATAGGCACTTGCAAACCACTGAGCATCTTAGCTGACGTCACCATGAAAGTGACATCTAACCTCCTAACAAACTCTAACCTCTGATCTATAAACACTGATGTACTAAACTACTGCTATTACATTACATTATATAAAAGACACTTAAACAGCTGCTGCATCCTTCCACTGCTGTGAACCCAGCAGTGCTTGTCCGGATCAGCAGTACTTGACTCAAGGCAGTAGATTGAGTCAGCAGAGCTTTGGTCTTCTATCAGTCTTTGACTTTGGGCAGTAGATGCAAGGCAGCAGTTGTAGGTCAGCACTTTGTAAGATCAGCAGATAGGAGGTCAGTAGATATGATATGAAATCACATTCAAGGGGAGAGATTTGCATGAACCAACTGTAAACGTCTGCTTATTCTGGATCCACTGCTCTGATCCAGTTTTGGCTTTAATTATCTGTTCCTCTGAAAGGGTTCAATCCCAACAGACTCAAACTACTGGGGTGAGGGTAACGTCACCTTCAAAAGAGGGGCCTACTACAATAACTAAGATAATCTTTTAAATATGTGCAAAAGTGCGGAAATAATCAAAGGTTATACTAGATACGAGTCGGAACCAAGTGATTCATCTTGTCTATCTGTTTTTTCTTTTATTTTTATTTTTCAGCATTTTATTTAGTTTTTATTTTTCTTAGTTTAAAACCTTTTCTAACTTTTTATTTTGATTAGACGTTGAGGATAAACCGGTACTAAAAGCTCTTGTGTCCTTGGACGACCTCGGTATCTTACCAACGCTATACTACGCCCACGATGGGTGCACTTGCCCATATGTGTGTTTAGTGTTAGTAAAATATCGTGTTTTATAAATTTAAAACTTGGCTAAAAAGTGTTAAAGGGGCTTAAAATATACACCTAATATATATAACACTTCACACGCATCAAGTTTTTGGCGCCGTTGCCGGGGACACAAGGATTTTAAGAAAGTTAGGAATCAACGGCCTAATCATATTTTTATTTTTCTTTTTAATTTTTTTAGGATTTTCTTAGTTTTTTCAGCTTCTGCAGAGCTCAGCACGGGCCGTGCCTGGTCGGACACGGGCTGTGCCCAGCATTGTTACTGGCAGTTTTAGTTTTCCAAGTTACAGAAGGCTGACCACGGGGCCGTGTCGGTGCAACACGGGGCCGTGTCCAATTCTCCAGTAACTGGGATCAGGAAAACAATCACTGTAATTCCGACCACGGGCCGTGTTCACTGAGCACGGGGCCGTGGTGAACCTTCTGACCAGCATTCTTTTTTGTTTTTATTGCAGGACTTGGAACCCGACGCCATCCTACATAGTGTATGAGCTCCAGTTCTAATAAGGACATAAAAGAACCTCTAGAAGAACCCGAATGCTTTCTAAGAAAAAGACTTAAAGCTAAAAACCAAGAGAAAGTTTCGGGGAATCCACCTCCAATGGCGGACCAACGTACCCTCATGGATTATCTACGACCCACCGTAGGTAACCTAGGCGCCGCTATCAATGCACCGAATGTTGAAGCCAATAACTTCGAGCTTCGACCGCATTTGATACAAATGCTCCAAAACTCCGCAACCTTCCATGGGCTTGCGGACGAGGATCCCCATCTGCATATTACTAATTTCTTAGAAATATGCGATACCTTTCGGATCAATGGAGCATCAAATGACGCCATCCGCCTTCGAATGTTTCCATTTTCACTCAAAGACCGAGCTAAGGCTTGGCTCAATACCCTCCCAGTTGGTTCGGTAAACACCTGGGATGAACTAGCCCAAAAGTTTCTATATAAGTGTTTCCCCCCTGCTAAAACGGCTAAATTAATGACTGAAATTAATACATATTCACAAGAAGATGGGGAATCCTTATATGAAACTTGGGAAAGGTTCAAGGAGCTACTAAGAAAGTGCCCTCATCACGGTCTTGCGGTGTGGCAACAAGTATCCACTTTCTACAATGGGTTGTTGCCACACACAAGGCAAACACTTGATTCTAGCTCCAGGAGACTTCTAGGTAATCGTCGCCCGAATGAAATATATAATCAAATCGAGGAAATTGCTCAAACCAATTTTCAATGGCACACTCCCCGAGGTAATAAATCTATTGCCCCGGGCGCCCATAAGGTTGATGAAAGAACTTCTTTACAAGCCCAAATTGAGGCCCTCTCTTCAAAAATCAAAAAACTAGAAATGATAAAAACGGCCCCGGTTATGGCTTGTGAAGGGTGTGGTGGGCCACATGAAAATTGGAGTTGTATGAAAGAATTAGATGAACAAACAGAAACGGTAAACTACATTGATAACAGACCTAGGCCGTCAGGTCCTCCAACGGGTACCTACAACCAAGGATGGCGTAACCACCCAAATCTTGGTTGGAGAGATCCCAGCAATAGTAGTAACCAACAAAACCAACGAACTAATTTTCAACAACCACAAAATTTCTCTCAACAACAAGGTGGAAGAGAAAGGCTTGAAGATACTGTATCTCGCCTCATCTCTGACACTGAAAAGAAAAACTCGGATCGATTTCAACAATTGGAATCGAATTTTAGAAATCAACAAGCTAGCATTCAAAACGTTGAAAAACAATTAAATCAACTAGCTCAAAATTTCTCCGAGAGACCACAAGGCGCGTTACCTAGCAATACCGAAACCAACCCGAAAGCACAAGTACATCTCATCACATTAAGAAATCGAACCGTGGGTCCCGAGGAGGCTCCATTGCCGCCAAATGAAAGAAGCCAATCTAGCCAACCTGTGACTCCTCCTGCATCAGAAAAGGCTTCTCTACCAACTCAAGAGCCCACCAAGACTCCTCCAATTCCGTACCCCGTTAGGTTAAATCGTCAAAAGACCGATGAACAATTCGCAAAAATTGAAAATTTACTAAAACAATTGCATGTTAATATTCCTTTTATCGAGGTCCTAACCCAAATGCCTAAATACACAAAATTTATGAGGGATTTCCTCACAAACAAAAGGAAAATTGAATCATTGCAATTAGTTAACTTAGGCGAAGAATGCTCTGCCTTAGTACTCAACAAACTTCCACAAAAGAAAATCGATCCCGGAAGCTTCACAATTCCTTGCTCGATTGGGGAGTCTCCCGTTCGTAATGCATTAGCCGATCTTGGGGCTAGCATTAACCTCATGCCCACATCGATGTTCAAACGACTCGGCCTAGGATCAACAAGCCCTACAAAGATGAGCATACAACTCGCCGACGGATCCGTCAAATTTCCACAAGGTGTCGCTGAAAATCTATTGGTAAAAGTTGACAACTTCTTTTTCCCAACCGACTTTGTCATCCTAGACATGGAAGAAGACACCGATGTCCCTCTCATCCTCGGGAGGCCATTTCTAGCCACCGCCCAAGCGGTGGTGGACATGAATGACGGAACGTTAACATTGAAGTTTGGGGATAAGGACGTGAAGTTTGAATGTGGAAAAAGAATTGAGGACGACGACCCGGTCAACTACATGAAGGTCATAGACTCAAGCTTGGATGACGCTCTCCGACGGTGTAACATGGGATGAAATACATCCCACTTGGGTGACATATGACCGGCTTTTGGGTCTAGCCAAGGACCTTTATAAACGTGGCGCACCACGGAGGCATTCCGCGGAACTATCCTTAGTTTAATTTAGATTAATTTTTATGTTTTCTAGTTAGTTTTAATTTTCAGGAATAAAACACACTCATGGTGGTAAGGGATGAAAAGGGGAACGAGAAAAATGACCCCATGCACAAGAACAAGGCAACCCGGCATCAATCTCTCCATTACAGAAGGTTCAACACGGGCCGTGTCCAACCAACACGGCCCCGTGCTGAACCCCCTGCAGAAAAATGCCCAGTTAAGGTAACTGGACACGGGCCGTGTTCACCAGACACGCCCCCGTGTCCAGGCTTCTGTTTCTTTTCTTTAATTTTTGTTACTGGCACCTGAACACGGGGCCGTGTCCGGTCACCACGGGGCCGTGTCCAGACTGCCAGTAACATAAATCTTTGCTTTTAACACCATTTTACACATCTAATCAACCTAAAAATTTATTTTTGGGACACATTGAGGACAATGTGTAATTTAAGTGTGGGGGGATGCTAAAACCTTGAAATTTTGCAAGTCCTAATAACAAGCCTTACACAAAACTCTATTGGAACCGCTAAACACCCCAAATTTTTTCAAAAATTTTCATTTTTTTTTACTTGTCTAAAGTTTAAGTTAGGAATCATAAGATTAATAAGGTTATATTTTTACAAATTTACAACCGAGAGCGTCGTGATAACAAGAACCAACATAAGAAAATTATGAAACGGCATGACAAGCTTAGTTAAAATTTGATTATATATACTTGATCACATAGAAAAACCCGTTCCCACAAAAAGTGAGTTTTTGAGCCTTTATTGAGCATACAAATTTACATCTTTAGACTAAATGCTCATTTTTCGTTTCTTGTGTGAATAACCGCTTGGTTCTTACGACTCTAGAACTTGCCACGACGATTCATTCCCGGTCCTTACCAACTTAAACCCAAGTAAGTAAATGATGGAGGAATTAGGACTAACCTTTTTATTTCTATACCATTATTTTTCTTTTTTTACCACCTACCCAAAATCCCCCTAGTTAGCCCCTTTGAGCCTAAACCTTTTCATTTCATAACCCAAACCAAACACCCTTTTACCCACCAAAACCTTTTTCATTTTTAACCCTTTGTTTTAGTAACAAGTTCGGTTTTTCGTATGATCGTTCAAAAAAAATGTGTTGATGATGAAGCAAAAGAAAATAAACAAACAAGTTCATCAAAAATAACTTTGTTTGAATAATAGCTGCATCAAAATAAAAGTTACAAAAATAGAAAGTCCTACGAAAACCGACACTTGTTACGCTTTTTCACCCTTTTTCTACTAACCACTAACCACTAACCCAACCACCTACCTTTAACCCAAGCCTAACCCTTCACCCACAAACTCCTCTTGATATTTACAAAGGTATAAAAGTTAAAAAGGAGGAGGATTTATTGCTTGGCAAGCTTATGGTAGGAATAAGTTCCATGCCGCTCTCGAGTGATTCACTAAAAATACACCTTCGGCCGAGCGTGAGTGATTTCTCCCGTGAGGTATGTGAACTTGTATATAAATGGAATTTTAAAAAGGCATGTTATGCCCAAATAAGTAATTTCTCCTATGAAACGTTCTAAACAAATCATAACGAATAGGATTGTAAATAGATAAAAATAAAACCCAAAAAGATCTTGGATTCCCGACACTCTACGACAATCCCAAAACCTTCTATTCTACCCATTCCATTTGGGAGTGTAAGCCACATATTAAAGAGTTTTGCTTGAGGACAAGCAAAAGTTCAAGTGTGGGGGTATTTGATGTGTGTAAAATGCAACATATAAATTACATCAAATGAGTCATAAAACTAACCCTTTTTAAGTACTAATGTTGGAAAAAGAGTGTTTTTGTCTTCCTTTTGTATTTTCAGGATTAAATGAGCTCAAATTCACAAAAGAAGCAAAAAGACAGCTAAATCTAACATAAATACAAGAAAAGGAACATAAGTGGACTGCCCGACCCCTCAACGGCATCTTCCCAAGCAAAATAGAGAAGGCAGAAGACTGAACACGCCCCGTGCTCAGCCAGCACGGGGCCGTGCCCAAGAAGCAGCAGAAAAGACAAACCTATAGAAGCTTCTATTGCCCACCACGGGGCCGTGTCCAGTGAACACGGGGGCGTGGCGAAAGTACAGCAGGCGCATTAATTGTAATTGCGAATTACAATTAATGAAGAGAGAGAATGTCAGACAGGCACGGGGGCGTGTCCAGCGGACACGGGGCCGTGCCCAGCCTTCTGTTCAGCCTATAAATAGGAGTGCTTGGTTTCATTTCAACTCATCCCTTGGCACACCACCTCTCTCACACTTCATCCACCACCCACCACCATCACAACACCATCATCCACCACCATCATCCATTGTCCATCGTAGAGTGTGTGAGTCGTCTCGGGATCCAAGATTGATCGTAAGAGTTCTTGACAATCAAGGCCATGTTTGCCTAAGTCTCTTACATCACTTGGTGAAGACAAAGTGTCTAGTATAATACTTTTTATTTCTAATCTTTTGCACTTTTTATTTGGTTTTGTATTAATGACTTTAATAACTAGTTACTTATGTTGAAGGTGATCTTTCCTTATCGTTTGTCCGTGGTGTCTTGGCATTATTTTACTGTCTATATAAAATAAAAGATTTTCACCATTCATATCTCCACGGTCTATATGGAGGTATGTTGGCTACCTGGTCGGGGGTTAAGGGAACGGTTTGGTAAAGGTCTTGCCATTGTTCAGCGTTTAGAGGTCCTGCAATGGACCTGGGTCAAATTTAGTATGACCTCCTTCAATGCTTCACGGTATTGGATGGCGGGGGTCCAAACTCTTTGATCCCCTCATAAGTTAACTACTATTAATACTATAACCCGGCTATTTAGGATTGTATCCCTGCTGACTCAGACTACTTAGTCGAGGGTAACGTCACCGCCAAAAGCGGGGCCTACCATAATTTGCATTAATAACTTAATTAATTATCTTCCAATAATCCACCCTTTTAGGATTGTATCCTTGCTGACTCAAACTACTGGGGTGAGGGTAACGTCACCTTCAAAAGAGGGGCCTACTACAATAACTAAGATAATCTCTTAAATATATGCAAAAGTGCGGAAATAATCAAAGGTTATACTAGATACGAGTCGGAACCAAGTGATTCATCTTGTCTATCTGTTTTTTCTTTTATTTTTATTTTTATTTTTCAGCATTTTATTTAGTTTTTATTTTTCTTAGTTTAAAACCTTTTCTAACTTTTTATTTTGATTAGACGTTGAGGATAAACCGGTACTAAAAGCTCTTGTGTCCTTGGACGACCTCGGTATCTTACCAACGCTATACTACGCCCACGATGGGTGCACTTGCCCATATGTGTGTTTAGTGTTAGTAAAATATCGTGTTTTATAAATTTAAAACTTGGCTAAAAAGTGTTAAAGGGGCTTAAAATATACACCTAATATATATAACACTTCACACGCATCAAATATACTCAGTGATATATTACCAAAACTTTTATTAAACAGAATTTCTAAAAATTCAATCACCTTTAGAGAAAGTTAAAAGATAGTCCATTTTAAAACCTATTATGACGATACTTGCTTAATTAAAGTTTCAAACTAGTACCAGTTTCATATATCTTAATCAAATATCCTGACAAGTATCTTGAAAATATATTCTGAGAATATATCCCGAGAATTTATCCTAATCAGGATGTTTAACCTTTTGTCAAACATAGTATTGTCAAAAACTCAAATAACTTAAATAACGTTCACAAAGGAAAGATAATACCAGGAATAGGGTATAACCCTATTCTCAAACTTCAATCCCTTTGCAACTTTTCCAATGAAGATGTCCCCTGTCTGAGACACTTAGCGTATTAGGTCCTAGCTTTATCCTTTGAGCTTTACACCATTACCTCAGTAGGAATGTCCCTTGTGCATAATATCTTCGAATACTTAGAAATTTTCTGGACATCAGTTCCAATTGTATAGATAATTTTTCGTGTCACAGGGGTAAAACCCAAAATTTACTGGAGATAAATCCCTCGTTTCCTGGGGGAAATCCCAAATTTTCGTGCGCTACAGGCGGGAGTGTATAAACTCCAAGACTTAGAAAGGTGAAAACCTTTAAACCTTAGAGAGTATGAAAATACCCTTTCGTGAGAGAGGGTGATCAATCCTCATATACCTTTAGGATTCAGGATATAGCCAATAGTAACGAAATTGTCAGCTACTTTTACATGGACTGGTCCCGCCACCTTGAACTATCCCCGAATAACTTGCGCTCCAGGCGGGGTGTTTAAACCCAATTTGGAAGAAAGGTGAATACCTTTAAACCTGTGAAGGGATCAGTATCCCTTAGACGTGAGAGAGGGGGCCAATCCTCTAATCTCCCGAAGTATCTTGAGGGTATATCCTGGTGCTATATCCCGAAGCATATACTGCAAAACATCTTCAAACAAGCTAACACCCCTCCGATGCTTAAGTCAGTATTGGGTCTCAAAGAATAAATTAAATCAAACATATTTAAAAGAGATAGAATTTATACCATCTTGAGTTAGAAATTAAATTCTAAACTCACTTGAAATAAAGCTTAAGGTGTATAGCATTCCAAGATCTCGGCAGCATATCCCCCTCCATATTCTTGAGTCGGTATGCACCTTTTCCTGATTCTGATTCAACCTCATATGGTCCTTCCCATTTTGGAGCCAGCTTTCCATCAGCAGGATTAGTAGTATTTTGAAAAGCCTTTCTTAACACCCAATCACCAACTTTGAACCTTTTGGTCCTTATATTCTTGTTATATGCTCTGGATATTCTTTGTTGATAAGCTGCCATCCTTAGCCTTGCTGCATCTCTTGTCTCATCAATAGTATCCAACTCCTGGCATAGGAGTTCAGGATTCTGCTCAGGATTCCTGAGGTTGGATCTTGTTGTAGGTATCACCATTTCTGTCGAGATCACTGCTTCTGCTCCAAATACTAAGGAAAATGGGGCTTGACCAGTTGCATTTTTTACCGTCGTTCTATCAGCCCACAAAACAAAGGGTAATTCTTCTGCCCATCTTCCTTTCTTGGCCCCTAATCTTTTCTTCAAGTTGTTGACAATTATCTTGTTCGAGGATTCAGCTTGTCCATTTGCTTGAGGATGTACCGAGGTAGATGTAATCATTTTTATTCCCCAACTCTTGTAGAAGTCAGTAGTCCTTTTACTTATAAATTGAGATCCGTTGTCACAAATTATCTCAGCTGGGACTCCAAACCTAATTAGGATATTCCTTTTTATGAAGGATACCACTTCCTGATCTCTAACTTGAACAAATGCCTCTGCTTCAACCCACTTGGAGAAATAATCCGTCATTACCAACATAAAACATTTCCTCCTAGAGCCTTTGGAAGCTTTCCCACTATATCCATACCCCACTTCATAAATGGCCAAGGGGAAACAATAGGATATATTGGCTCAGCAGGCTGATGTAGTATGTTACTATGTCTTTGACAGGCGTCACATCTTTGAACATATTCTGTGGCATCTCTCCTCATTGTCGGCCAATAATATCATATCCTTAATACTTTTGAGAATAAAGACCTGCCCCCAGTATGGTTGCCACAATCCCCTTCATGTATATCCTGAAGTACTTCTTTGGTTTCGGGATCCTCCAAGCACCTCAGATATGGTCCTGCAAGAGATCTCTTATACAAAACATCATTTATAATAGTGAATCGTGATACCTTCATTCTAAAGGCTTTAGGACTCTCATTCTTTGGGATGTGTCCTTCCTTGAGATATCTCATGATTGGAGACGTCCAGGACTTAGGATCCTCCTCAGAATACTCCTCATCAGGATTCTGAATACCTATTACTTCCTTATCCTGAGGATTCGTCGCAGGATATAGGATATGTAATATTGGTATTCGGGTCCCTTCTAGTATCCTGACCGATGATCCCAGATTTGCTAAGGCATCAGCTTCAGCATTATCCTCTCTTGGTACCTGTTCAAGTGTAAAAATATCTAAATATCCTGCTAATTTTTTGAGAATTTCGAGATACTCGATTAACTTCTCTCCTTTAACTGCATAGGTTCCATTAAAATGATTAGTGATTAACAAGGATTCAACATACACTTGCAGATTCTTGATATTCATATTTTTAGCCAACTCTAATCCTGCAATTAAAGCCTCATATTCTCCCTCATTATTAGTAGCAGGAAATTCACACCTAATAGCCTAGGGTAATATGTCCCCCTGTGGCGATTTTAGTAGTATACCTAAACCTACACCCCTTACGTTAGATGCACCATCAGTATATAATGTCCAGCATTCTAAGTTTTCTCCTAGCTGCTGTACTTCTAAATCTACTTCATTTTGAATGTCACTACTGAAATCAGCCACAAAGTCAGCTAAAGCCTGAGACTTTATGGCATTTCTAGGTTCGTATACTAAGTCATAAGCACTCAATTTCACTGACCACTTGGCCATCCTACCTGACATCTCTGGTTTCCTAAGCACATTTTTGACAGGATAATTTGTTTTAACATGAATTCTATATGTCTCAAAGTAATGTCTAAGCTTCGTTGATGCCATAACTAATGCTAGTATCAATTTTTCTAAATGAGAATATCTAGTTTCTGCATCTAACAAACTTTTACTAACATAATAGACAGGATATTGCTGACCTTCATGGTCTTTTATAAGAACGACACTTACAGCATTCCCTGATACAGCGAGGTATAGGGATAGTGGTTCACCATTCTCAGGCTTCATCAATAGAGGTGCAGTTGAGAGATATCGCTTCAAATCCTGCAAGGCTGCTTCATGCTTTGCTCCCCATTCGAACTTCTTGTTCTTTTTGAGGATATCATAAAATTCCTTGCACTTTTCCGAGGATCTTGAAATAAATCTGTTCAACGCTGCTACTCGGCCTGTTAGTCGTTGAACATCCTTCATATTCGAGGGTGATTTTATATCCAGGATAGCTTTAATCTGCTCCGGGCTTGCCTCTATCCCTCTTTTCGTCACCAAATATCCTAGAAACTTTCCTGCCTCCACTCCGAAATGGCACTTAGCAGGATTCAGCTTCATGTTATACTGATCCAGGATATCGAATGCTCCCTTGATATCCTGGAGGTGATCCTCAGCCTTTTTAGATTTCACCACCATATCGTCAATATATACCTCCTTGGTGTCCCCCAGCTTATCTTTGAACATCATGTTCACCAATCTCTGGTATGTTGCACCTGCGTTTTTCAAACCGAAAGGCATAGCAGTATAGCAATAAATACCTGTTGGTGTCATGAAAGCAGTATTCTCCTGGTCCGAAGACTCCATTTGAATCTGCTGAAATCCTGAGGATGCATCCAAGAACGTTAACATCTCATGCCCAGCAGTAGCATCCACCATTGCATCGATATGAGGAAGGGGGAATGGGTCTTTAGGACAAGCCTTATTCAAGTCTGTGTAATCTACACAGACTCTCCATTTCCCATTTTTCTTCTGCACTACGACCACATTCGCCAACCATCTTGGGAGCTTGACTTCTCTGATCATTTTGGACTTTAACAATCTTTCAACTTCCTCTTGGATGATTATATTCGGCTCAGGAGCAAAACGACCTGTCAATTCCAAGCTTGTGAGTAATAATGTCTTTGGATATACCTGTCATATCCTCATGCTTCCATGCAAACGTTGGCATCCTGCACTTCAAAAAGTCAGTTAATTGTTCTTCAATATCCCGAGGGATACTGGTTCCGACGAGCACCGAGATATCAGGATTATCCTGATCCAGGATAACTTTCTTCACATCCTGCTCTGAAGCTTCCAAGGTATCCCAGGCCCGCATCTTTAATTGCTATGCTGGATTAGGCTTGGTCGAGGATTTCATCGAGGATGTGTAGCTTTCCTTCGCCTCCTGCTGATCACTATCAACTTTGACGACCCCCCAAGGGGTTGGAATCTTGATGCATTGGTGATAAGTTGAAGGCACAGCCTTCATGTCATGGATCCACGGCCTGCCTAGTATGATGTTATAGCAGGATAAGGAGTCCATCACACAGAAGCGTTGTATCGAGTTGACCCCTTCAACATATACTGGTAACTTTATCTCCCCTACAGTATTTCTAGCTTCTCCACTGAAACCAACGAGCACAGTGGACTTTGAAGTAATGTCCATCGGAGATACATTCATCCTTTTCAATGTTTCCAGCTGAATTATATTGACAGAACTACCATTGTCCACCAATATCCTGCGTACAAAATGGTTAGCCACATATAATGTTATTACCAAAGCATCATGGTGAGGATCCTGAACAGTATCCCTGTCATCACTATCGAAAGTGATCACTTTATCAGTTGTGAGGGTAGTCATCCAGACTGGTTTGTCTCCCCTTTCACTCTTAGCTTCCTTTGCATGTCTCTTAGCCGCCGAATACGAAGTCCCACAAATGTCGGATCCTCCTGAAATAAAGTTAATTATCTTGGCATCTGCTGGGGGTGATGCTGCTCGTTCAGGATCCTTCTCGGGATCCTGCCCTTTATTCTTCTTTCTTCCCAGCAAGTCCTTCAGATACCCTTTGCTTAACAGGTAACTTATTTCTTTCCTTAAAGCAATGCAATCCTCGGTCATATGTCCGAAGTCTTCATGGAAGGCACACCATTTGGATTTATCCTTCCAATCAGCTTTCTGCTGGTTCTTTCGAGGCCACCTAGCTTTGTCCCCTAAACCCTGCATAGCATACATTAACTCAGGTATATTAACAGAAAAGCAGTATTCAGACAAGTCAGGATATTCTTCAGGATCCTCGTCTTCAACAGCATTCACTCTCTTGTTATCATTTCTGCCATATGGCTTGGAGCGATATGGGTTATATGAGGATTCTGATCTCCTGTTGGTTGATTCATAGATTGAGGTAGAATTCATCCTCTCTTGCATCTTCTTGTCATCTTCCAAACGGATGTATCTCAAAGCCCTGTTACGAGCTTCGTCGAGATTCCTGCAGGGATTCATTACGAGATCCTGATAAAACTGAGAATCCTTTTGTAACCCCATCTTAAAAGCTTGTACAGCTGTTGCAACATCAAGATGTGGGATGTCCAAGGATTCTCGACTGAACTTGTTCACATAATCCCTCAAGGATTTTTGAGATCCTTGAGTTATCCTGTAAAGGTCACTGGTTAGTTTCTCAAAACTCCGACTACAAGAAAATTGACTGTTAAATAAATTAACCAAATGAGCAAACGAAGTAATTGAGTGAGGAGGGACGTTTAACAGCCATTTTAAGGCTGATCCTGTCAAGGTAGAACCGAATCCCTTGCATAAGCATGCTTCCTTGAGATCTGGAGGGATAGGATTGATTTCCATCTGTTCCCTATACTGGGCAATATGCTCCTCAGGATCCGTAGTCCCATCATACAGTTTCATGTTGGGAGTCTGGAATCTTTTTGGGATTTCAGCATCACAGATAGGATACGCAAAGCGGGATATCCTGTGGCTGTCTTGGGATACTTCCGGAATTGGATGGACCACTCCAGGTACACTGGATATCATGTCCTTCATTTTCTGGAGCTCCCTGGTAAATGTTGACGTCATACCTGCATCCTGCAAAGACCCATTGTTGTTAGTAGCAAGAATATTATTATTTGACACATTACCAGTCTGAGGATTTTGGCCATATCCTGAAGCATATCCTGAACTCCTCACAGTCGACATCCTGACCGAGGAGGGTATCTCAGGGGTATGATTCTGAGAATGGCTTGGGACGATATTCCCCCTGTTATCCTCAGTGTAAACTGCGGAACTGAAGTTCAAAGCCCTGGGCTGTATAGGAGTGACAGTTTCTTCAGCAGGTCTACTCGAGCTAGCTTTTAAGAGTTGTATTTCTCTTAACAGCATTTGGTTAGTTTCCTGTTGCTGCCTCATTTGTTCCTGCACACTTCCAAATAAAGTTAGAATTTCATCATTAGAGGCTAAAACGGGAGCAGATCCCTGAACACTCCGAGTAGGGATAACATCTTGAGGTTGTGAAGAAAATGGCATCCTTGGAGGAGGTGGTGGAAGCACCGAACCGGTAGTAGCAGAGGTTGCAGCAGACATAGTGGAGGAGCTCATGTTTGATCTTGAGGCCATTGTAAACAACGTGGCAAAAAGTTTCAAAAACAGAAAACCGATTAATGATTTCACGAAAATTTTTAGTAAAGAGAGCACCACTTGCCCCACGGTGGGCGCCAAATTGTTTTGGTCAAAAATTACCGAAGCAATTTAGTGATCAAATTAGTTAAGTGAGGTAGTGTGCTAAAATTATGTGTGAAAAATATGTTAACCAAGTTAGTTATGAAAACAGTTTCAGGATACGGCTCAAGATATAGAGCTGTATCTGTGATCAAACAATGAGCAGAAAAGTAAAGGTTGACACGTGATGTACGAGGAAAGCCCTTGATCAATCTAGATCGCCGGCACAAAACCTCGGGAGCTGACAATCGCAGCTGCCTTGTTCTTCTATTGCTTCAAATATCAGGATACAGTGCAGGATGTGGTGCGGATCAACTAGGTGTTACAATGTAATTCGATTACAAGTGTTTGTGTGTAGTGACTGCTGAAAGCTAGAGAGCAAAAGTGTTCGAGAGTGTGTGAAAGTTTCGTTGTGCCTTAATCTGATCCGCCCCCATCTATTTATAGTAAAACAAATGTAACAAACTATCCTAAATAACCGGGATCCAGCGAATATTCCTCAATCGAACGTTGTAGACCTAGTCTTTCGGGTTCAACGTCTCTCCTATAACAAATACGCCCGAGTCTTGAGGAGATGAAGTCCATTTGACCGTTGGCAAGTCCCAGTCTTTAACCTGCACGTGATTAATTCGATCAACCTCAGGATATCGCCCAAGATGTTAGCAATATCCTCGTCCAGCATCCTGGTCACCAATAAACAATAAAAAGCAGGATATTGGTCAAGATATGTATGTTTAGAAAATGACCCATAACAGGTACGCTCTCTTAAATTAAATCTACAAGTAGATTTAAATGATCAAATTAGAAAAGCACAAGAATCAGTAATCGAAGATGATACTGAAAAGCTAAAATGTATGATTAAAGAATTAGAACAAGGAACAGATGGAATTTGGAGATTCCATAAGAAGAGAATGTGGATACCTAAATTAGGAAACCTATGTCATCGTATATTAGAAGAAGCCCTTAAGTCCAGATATACGATGCATCCTGGAAGTGATAAGATGTATCATGATTTAAGAAAAAAAAATTGGTGGATAGGAATGAAAAAGGACATAGCAGCCTATGTTTCTAAATGTTTAACACGTTCACAAGTTAAAGCTAAACACCAGAAACCCTCGGGTTTATTGCAACAGCTAGAAATGCCAGTGTGGAAATGGGAATTGATAACAATGGATTTTGTTACCAAATTACCTAAAACAAGAAAAGGTAATGATACAATCTGGGTAATTGTAGACAGGCTAACTAAATCAGCTCATTTCCTACCAATGAAGGAAACTTTTATTATGGAACAATTAGCCAAATTGTATGTAAATAAAATCGTTTCATTACATGGAATTCCGTTATCAATTGTTTTCTGATAGGGATAGCCGTTTTACCTCTCATTTTTGGGCAAGTTTCCAAAAAGCAATGGGAACCAAGTTAAATCTGAGCACAGCTTATCATCCTCAAACAGACAGACAAAGCGAAAGAACAATTCAGACAATGGAGGACATGCTTAGAGCTTGTGTAATTGATTTCGAAGGTAATTGGGACGATCACTTACCTTTAATAGAATTTTCTTATAATAACAGTTATCACACAAGTTTCAATGTTGCACCGTTCGAAGCACTTTATGGACGAAAGTACCGAACCCCAGTCTGTTGGGCAGAAATTGGGGAAAAGCAACTATCTGGACCTGAGATAGTACAAGAAACAGCCGACAAGACCATTCAAGTAAAAGAACGACTAAAAACAGCACGTGATCGACAAAAGAGCTATGCTGACAACCGACGAAAACCATTGGAATTTCAAGTAGGAGACAAAGTATTGTTGAAAGTCTCTCCTTGGAAAGGAATAGTAAGATTCATCAAAAGAGGGAAGCTAAGTCCCAGGTATGTTGGACCTTTTGAGTTTATTAGAAGAATAGGACCTGTAGCTTATCAGCTACAACTGCTAGAGGAAATGGAAGGAATACATGATGTATTTCATGTATCTAATCTCAAGAAATGCTTGGCTGATGAATCGCTGATGGTACCTCTTAAGGACATAGAGGTAAATGAACAACTCAAATTTTTAGACAGGCCTCTACAGATTGAAGACAGAAAAGTCAAGAACCTCAAGCATAAGAGATTAGTTCTGGTCAAAGTGAAGTGGGACTCTAAAAGAGGACCTGAGTACACATGGGAGCTTGAATCAGAAAAGCAAAGGAAATATCCACACTTGTTCCAGTAGATCTCGAGGACGAGCTCTAAAACAAGGTGGGGAGGATATAACAACCCTAAATTAAACCGACACCCTCATAAATTACCCCTATATGTCTTAAAATACACCCCGTATATGAAAACCGAGCCCAAAATATAAAATATCATTAAAATTAATTAAAAAAAACAAGAAGTTGGGTTTTGAGGCGGGCCGCATAGCCCTTGGGCTAACCCTTACGCGGGCCGCGACCAGGTAAAAGGCTGACAAAACCCTGGGCTGCCACATGGACCAACACACGTCGAAGCTAGTCGATGACCCGGATCACCTATGTCGTTGACCATCTTTGACGCGGGCCGCGTAGGCCTTGGTCTACCTTTACGCGGGCCGTGAGAAACCCGAACTCAGCCCCTATAAAGCTGGAGCTCGGGCCTTCAGTCGAATTCGTTCAAAACTTTCTTTCTTTCTCTCAATTTTACGTAGTGTACACTATACTCGGGCACAATACCCCCTAAATAACGAAGTTCTGCTCTGTTGTAAGTATCATAACCCCTGGATACATATTAGATACTCTGCCTGATTGATCTAGGGTTCTGTAACGGCTGTCGTGGTTCTGCCCGACGTAGTCGTTGGAATGCCGTCTCGGGGAGGGTATTACTAATGTTAAAATGGGTTATTATACTAAAACGTGTGCATTTGTGTAAATTATAGATAATTCTCAGGAAACCCTAAAGGATAATCTAAGACAGCAATGTGAGTAATCTCCTTTTTGTTAATTGTTTTTACAAAACCTCACACGATTAATTATATATTAAGCAGTTATTTAGTATTTGTAAGGATACAATTATCGTCGGTATGTTGGGGTTTTGTATACAAAATTTGTTACTGCCTTGCGAGGGGTAACATTTCCACAAGTCGGGTTGACAGTACTGTGGGTGGTAATTGATATGACTTGGAAACAAATATAATTGCGAGACCGCCCTCAATACTTTACAATGGTTTTTATTTAAACTTGATTAAACTGGGATTCACTCACCAGTATTTCCTACTGACAAAATGTTTTCAAACGCGTTTCAGGTAACAAAATGTGAAAGCCAAATAGAAGCTTGCTGGACAGCACTGAAGGCTTGTAAAAGTGGCAATAAAGTTACCTAAAATCAATAGATGTTTTTATTAAATACAAGTAGGATTCATTCCTATGAAAAAATGTGTGTACTGAAAACTTGGGTTTTACCCCATGTATTCAATATTATGAAAGTGTGGTATTTTACTCTGATAAAATATTTCCTAACTACGGTCTTGATGAAAATTCCGCTGCTAAAATTGAACAAACACGCGATACCACCGAAACTGGCTCGCGGCCGCCTGTTCCCGGGGATTAGGAATCAGGGGTTACGACAGGGGGTGACTTGCATTTGAACGTGGAAATGGTAGTTGAGAAGTTTTCTCAAACTCGAAATGAAAGGGAGAACCTTTCATCGCCCCATTTGGATGCTATCCAATTACAATTAAATGTGGGGGTGACTTGCATATATTGCAAACGCATGACCAAGTGGAGTACACATAGGTTATATAGAGTCAATCGAGTAGATTGGACTCGAATGCCAATTGGTTAGATTCAAAATCTAGTAAGATGTCAGTCATGACACACCAAAGGCATGGTGAAAACGTGTCTAACCATGAATTGAGTTTCATGTCATTCTAAAGACAAGGTACATAACTGGATCCAGGTTGAGATCACGAGTTATAAGTCTTATGAATCGACTAAAAGGCAAAAGTGACTAGCAAGTCAAGAAACACGTTAGAACAACTGATCTCAATTTAAATTGTCGTTGGTGACTTAGCGAAGTCAAAGATAATTTTGGATCCAACAACCAGTGGGTTGATAAGAGATCAGGTTGTGGAATGGGACTAAAGCCATGGAAAAAGGGACATGAGGGAAACCTAACCTAGTTGACTGGAGATCCCAAGATCTAGGTTCAATAGGCCAACTTAATCATGAACCGAAGGGTAGTCACTGTGGGGGCATAGCTAATATATATGTTTATATATAAGCTAGTTTATATGTTTCATATATCCCCCTAAAACTATAAAAGGGTGTTTAAATACGTCCTAGTCCATTCCTATAATATTCAGTGACATTGTTATGAGGTTAAGCATAATATGTGGTTTTATGATTTGTGTAAATCATAGTAAACCATAATGCTTTTAATGATTTAAAGGGAAATCACCTATGTTGGAGAGAAGTGTGGTCGCTTCAAATGGAATTAGGGCATAATTCCTAGAGCTCCCGCAGAACCAGGAAAGTGCTCCATGACCATTATTGGAGACATACATGAGGAGATGGCCCGGCTAGGGAAAGTATTGTGTGAATGTATATTGTCGTTTACACAAATGGGGGGTTGTTCAAGGACATCACGTCTACAAAACCCTAGTAGGCTAAGTATGCTTCACAAAGGAAGGTTCAAAGGCTACACCTACCTATCCTGCAATACTAGACTGTCGAGTTTTCATCGGAGAATTTTGTGTGTTTTAATCGATTTCCATTCATGTGGGGGATTGTTGGAAATTTTAGTGAAAATGAGTTTTTCACTAAATATTTTGGACATTAATAATATTTATATATGCTTTGTACAAATAATTATTTATGGTTTGTGTTCAAACTATGTCCAAATAGAGCTAAGATGAATGAGATATCGAAGCTTGAAGTTGTATGTTTGGAACAAACAAAGATGAATAAAATGGATTAGTTTTGTCAACTTGTCCCACATAAGTGGGATGACAAAACTCAAAGTGGTTTATAAGGAGGAGCACTCCTTGTATATTGTTTCCTAAAAGGCAAACACTAGTGGGAAATCTAAAGGGTACGGAGCACCCTTACTCGTGCACATATGCGCGCGTGTCGTGGTCTATAGGTCCTATGTAGTGCACTTTGAACTTCGCACACCACCTTTGTATTTTTTTTCCATGCGCGGGTGGTCAGATACATGGCGGGTCCACTTATGGCGCACCCTTGGGTGGAGTAGGCGGATGCCATGGCATGGCACATGTCATTGGCTATGGCGAAGAATGCAAGTGGCGCACAAGTTTGGATGGCGCATGACCAGGTGGCGTCCTAGTATACATAGTGGCATCCGTGTGGCGCGCGAGTATGGATGGCGCATGACCAGGTAGCGTCCTGGTATGCGTAGTCGCATCCGTGTGGTGCGCGACTCCATATGGCGTGGCATGAGATACTTGAAGCATGGCGCGCGGACTGGCGGATCAGTTATAGCGCGCGCACAGGTTTGCAGCGGAAACAAAACAGCTGGTTGGACTTGGTCAAACAAGTTGTTTCAACTCGTTTAATTCTGTCATGAATGAATATGACAGTTTCGTTGACCACATGAATTCCATTTTAATATAATTAAATCTTGTTTATTACAAGATTTATTGGCTCGTTAATTAGAGAATTAAAGGCAAAGAATGTTTCAACTTTCTGTGAATGTGTATATATATATATGAACATTGGGTTCATATTTTGACATACAAAAGATACGAGATGAGAGGATCTCATAAAAACTATTAGAAACATTCACAACATATTTTAGAGGAGTACTCTAAAATATATACAACTTCTTTTCTTTATTTTCCAATAACACCAAATTATACCCGGTGTAATCTCGGGCGCCAGTGTCATCTCCGGCAGTACAACTACTGGTTCGGTTGTTATATCCTGGAAACAGACCGTCTGAGAGGAGGTGCGGAATCTGTTTTAAGGGCCCCGTGTCTAACACGATCCTCAACCAAAACCGTCAACGTTAGTTTGTTCATTCTTGCAGCGGAGGTTCGTACAAGACGGTGCGGTTGAAGTTCTTCCAAAGACGCTGGCTTGAATCAAGATTGGTACAATTATATTGTATTTTATTTTTCGTTTATTTAGTTTTTGTAACCGGTATTGTACTAGTCGAATTTCCCACAAATAACGAGAGTCTCGTTATTATATATTTTGTAATATATTTTATAAAAGTGAACCTACTTCCTACAAATGATACTACAGTGGTCCGTCAGTGTTCCAAATTTGCCGTTTAAAAAACCAACAACCAAGTCTTATACTTGCTCCACTAAAGTAACTTTATCATTTTTCTCTTTCTAAAATCACTTGAGTTACATTTATTGTTTCAATAATGTGCAACTTCTAGGTTTTTAGGCTAATTTGCACCTATGTACATGGGGTGCAACCGCACCCATTAATTTTTTAATTTTCTTTAGTATATGTTCGATTTAGTCCCCAGCAACCCTTTATGGCGACCCCCATGAAACTTTGACGCCAACTCCTAAGAAAAAACTATCATAATTAAGATATTAAATTGCGGTTTTGGTCCCTGTGGTTAGTGCTTATTGCTATCTTTTACAAATTTCAAAAGTCTTGCAATATAAACCATCAGTTCTATTATAATTATAAATTGAAAATGAAAAAAATAGTGATCCTATACACTCCCACGTTTATAGCCCATAGCTTTTAGGCATAAAACTTAATTTTACAAACCTACGTCTTAATGCAGATATTATATCCATCATTAAATTTGTAATCATTAAACGTCCAATTTCTAATTATTCAGTGCTGGGAATTTTACAACCTATAATCGAACCAGGGGAGGCTCTAAGGAGGTGCAATGTAGGCGCTCGGCAGGGGCACATTTTCTTCAAGGGGCACAAAAATTTTAAAAATCCCTACTTATATATAGATACGAATGATTGTTTGGTAAAACTTAGACGGTTTTCTTTTGTATTAGATTATATGAGGCACGTCTTAATGTCATATCTTTGTGATATTTGTATCTTTGCAACATTCGTTATTCACTATATGACTTCTAAGTATAGAGGTGCACCCTTTTAGACTTGAGATCAACTTATTTCTTAGGTTATTAAAAAAACGAAGAAAACACATTATTAATATGACGTACAATGTGCAAAAAGAAACCTTGGATTTAACATTGATATCGATGGATTTAGTTTGGTGGACTTAAATCGCAATAAAATAGAAATCTTTGTATGCAAATTGCAAAACATTTGAAATTTGTAAGATATAGCCATAAGCACTAAACCATACTGACCAAAATCGCAATTTACTCTTAATTAATACAAAACAAATAAATAATCCCATTTTATGCAATTAAACAAACAATCATATTTTATGCTAAATCCATTGATCACTAAGCCCAACACCTAATAGTTATTTAAAACAATTAAGCCCAAATAGCATTTAGCCCACCTATATTTAACGACTAGATGTATCAAGTTACCCTATAAATGAGAGGGCATTTTTTATCAACCGCTTCCCAACCACAAGGTATTTTTCAAACTTAAAACTTAATCCACAATTTCTACCTGATGCCTACCACAACGGGTTATACGAGTATGCATGGGTAGGTTTTGGGCTCAAACCGAACCAAAAACCAAAAGTTCGCTTTTAAAAAAAAAACCGTTTGGTCCAGCTTATTCAGCTTATGATCTTTTGGATTTCACGATGAGTCCGATTCCATTTTGGTTTTTTAAGTTTTACCACTTAGGCTTGAAATTTTTTGGGACAAAAAATATGGTTTAACTTTTTATTATTTAAATAGATCTAACCTAAGCTAAAAAGAAAGAATATTTAGTCAAAGAGAACATACGCTCAAATATTGGAAAAATAATCAAAATGGTCATGTTGACTTGAAAAATTATCAAAATAGCCAGGAAATTTGTTAAATTATGTATCGCCCCAAAAATCGAATTTGAATATAATGGAATGTTTTCTTGTTTTATGGCATGAAATAAAAATAACTAAGTTATTTAACTTAGTCAAAATTATAAGACCAATAGTAGAGAATAAAGTTTTGTGGCAAGAAGAAAGAATGGCAAACACGAGGGGCTAAACTTGGCAAAAAGAATGGAAGTTTTATAAAAACACCTAAGTGTGTGTAGCGTGGGTATGTGTGTTCGATCAGAGAGATGGAGAAAGAGGAGAAACCCTCTTCAACTCAAGAATGGTCCAAATTGATCAAATTAGGATGGAATTTGAAGCTAAATCGGATGCATGAGCTTAGATTCTTAATCATCTAGTCAAGATAAACATATGGTAAGTTAAAATTTGTAATTTGGTGATCTTGAATGAAGTGGGTTTATGTTTAATCCACGAAATTGTATGAAATTAATCATGTATATGTGTTAGAATCACCATGTAGAACATAAACTATGCAAGATTCTAAGTAATTTGATGTTTTGGGATAAAACCCACTTGTGCTAGTAAGAATGGTGAGATGAATGAATTACCATGTTCAATTCTTGTATAATTTTGATGTATGATGTGGTATATGATTGATTCTTATTAGTTAGATTGAATATGATTTGGAAGTAATGTGATGTTGTGTTATGGTTGATGATTGAAAGCAAGATGGTAGAAGATTATGCATAAAATACTTGTCCATTGTGCTTTATTTGTGGTACGCACACCAAGTGTTTGATGAAATGTCTAGATGAGCTTAATAGATGAAATTGTATGTAAGTAAAAGATGAATATGTGTGGAATGTGGAAATGATGTATTTGATAGTAAAATATCATGTGACATATGTTCTTGATGAAATCCATGTGAGAATGTAGTTAACGTGGGAGTAGTAGAAGTATGATTTAAGAGCTTGCACTACATGCTTGTTTGACGTAATGCACACGTGTGGGTTGTTCGATCGCATAATTGATATTTAAGAAGTAGATGGGGAGCGTATGAGAATCCTAGAAAAGAGTAAATTGGAATCACATTGGGTTTTTAAATGAAAGACAATGATGATATAGTGATAAAGTTTTGAAAATATTACACGTGCTGAAGCGTAATTCTACGGACATAAGGTGATGATTACATGAAGGCACGAAACTAGTATGTGGATTACGCACCTGGCCAGTACGCAAGAAGCATATGACGTTCGTGAGACCGTGATAATTGTTGCAGGTATGTCCGGTAGAATTGGGTAGTAGGTGGATGTGCGGGTGAAAGGAGTAGTAAGACTCTCAAGGACTTGAGAGTACTAAATACGAATGAAAAGTATGAATGATATGTTTGAATCCGCGAGACGGATTCAAAACATAGAAGGAATGAAAGATATGAATGATATGCATGAATACGCGAGACGGAATCAAAACATAGAAGGAATGAAAGTTATGAATGATATGTTTGAATCCGCGAGACGGATTCAAAACATAGAAGGAATGAAAGATGTGAATGATACGTTTGAATCCGCAAGACGGGTTTAAAACATAAAAAGGATGAAATTAACCTACGTAAGAATGTGTTGACCGTTTGACCATGATTGAGTCAAACGGGTCACATAAGTAAGTATAAAGTAAATGGCGATAGTATGATAAAATAATGACCGTAATTGGCACGCAAACCAAAATTTTAGTTGAAAGAAAGAAGTATTGAATAAAATTACGTGTTAGATGTGTTAGTAATTGACTCTTGGGAGTCAGAATGAATGACGGGCTACGACCCGGACAATAACTTAAGTATGGACGGGAAGGGTAGATTTTGGCAAGAATACTGAAATGATATAATAAAGTCTTTGCAAGTAAGCATGAATGGAAAGAAGTACGAATTTGTGCTTTAATACATCTACGATAAGTAAGAAATGTCAGTTTGACCTTGAAAAGTCAAACAGGAAAAAGGTTGGCGAACCAACTAACAAAATGAAAGAAGTGCATGTAGCAAATGGAATGTATGATATGTTATAGCATGTACGTAGGAAATTTGTAGAAGAATTATAGGTGAATAATCACATAGTAGTATGAATGTTGAATGAAATGTGCTAATCCTTAAATTTTATAAATGAGGGTGGTAGAACTCCTGGTATGATAAAGTTAGTAGAGTTGGGAAAGTACGTGTACGAGCGGAAGCACAACAAACGGATGAATGAGATTCCTCCGGAGATGGTACGGACTCGTGATGAAGATGGTTGAACCGTTTTACGGGTCGTGCTATTGTGCCAATAACAGCAAGGTTAGTAAATTGTTTAATATGTGGATGTTAGATAAAATGTTATAGGTTGAATTACCACTTATGTATGAACTAATGGTAGCAAATTAAAGTGACATGAATGAAATGATGCAGAATATAACTTAAGGGGTACACGGTACGTGTAACTATAGCAAACATAGAATGACGCTTAAATCTCGAGTTTACGAAAAAACAAGTATGAAATGGTAGTGATGTTGCAATAGTGAGGCCTTAGCAGAATATTTAATATGTACATGTGGTCATATGAAGGCCTCTTGTGTGACTACGAGAGAAATAAAAAGAATTGTTAGTAGTGAAATACTATAGTAAGCTCATTATGAGTAACGATGTGACTAATGCTAGAATGGGATACCAAGTATGATAGGTAGGGAATGTGGATCTATTCGATTTACTTCAATTAACATATGTATGAATTCCTTTTGCCTAAGAAGGAAAGAAGGAATGAAACATACGATTATGAACATCCATGAATAAAGCCCTTGTATAAATCACGAGTAAATTCATGCTATAGCATGCATCTTGAACGAAGTAGAGGAATAAACAATAGAAATGAGAGATAGACATGGTATGTTAGTAATAAGAAAGGTTTCGGGGACGAAACCTCTTTTAAGGGGGGCAGACTTGTAACGCCCCAAAAATCGAATTTGAATATAATGGAATGTTTTCTTGTTTTATGGCATGAAATAAAAATAACTAAGTTATTTGACTTAGTAAAAATTATAAGACCAATAGTAGAGAATAAAGTTTTGTGGCAAGAAGAAAGAATGGCAAACACGAGGGGATAAACTTGGCAAAAAGAATGGTAGTTTTATAAAAACACCTAAGTGTGTGTACGTGGGTATGTGTGTTCGATCAAAGAGATGGAGAAAGAGCAGAAACCCTCTTTAACTCAAGAATGGTCCAAATCGATCAAATTAGTATGGAATTTGAAGCTAAATCGGATGCATGAGCTTAGATTCTTAATCATCTAGTCAAGATAAACATATGGTAAGTTAAAATTTGTAATTTGGTGATCTTGAATGAAGTGGGTTTATGTTTAATCCATGAAATTGTATGAAATTAATCATGTATATGTGTTAGAATCACCATGTAGAACATAAACGATGCAAGATTCTAAGTAATTTGATGTTTTGGGATAAAACCCACTTATGCTAGTAAGAATGGTGAGATGAATGAATTACCATGTTCAATTCTTGTATAATTTTGATGTATGATGTGGTATATGATTGATTCTTATTAGTTAGATTGAATATGATTTGGAAGTAATGTAATGGTGTGTTATGTTTGATGATTGAAAGCAAGATGGTAGAAGATTATACATAAAATACTTGTCCATTGTGCTTTATTTGTGGTACGCACACCAAGTGTTTGATGAAATGTCTAGATGAGCTTAACAGATTAAATTGTATCTAAGTAAAAGATGAATATGTGTGGAATGTGGAAATGATGTATTTGATAATATAATATCATGTGATATATGTTCTTGATGAAATCCATATGAGGGATCATGTCAAGGTGGATGGAAGCATGAAAGGCTAAAGGGTCATAAGGAAGCAAGGAAACGAATACGAATACAGGCGTTTAAGGTAAGTGATATCTGGAATCACTTCTTCTTTAATAAATTAAGTTTGGTGTGTTGAATATAGGGAACCATGTAAGAAGATTATGGGTAAGAGTAAGTACCAAAGTAAGAAGTGTTATGGCAAGTCGTAGATAGTTGTTTATGTCAAAACTACACGGTAGAAACGAACGGGTCAAAATGTAGAAAGAAGTATGGTGTGATGTAGTAGTTGGTTTGATCATGGGATTAAGATTTAGAAGGTCATGGAGCTTGATTATGATTAAATTAAAGTACATGGAAGTTCGATTTGTACAAGGTTTGAATTCTTTGTTAATGCTTGTCGTAGCATACGGCTGACATACCGACAGGGTGAAATAAGCGTATGGGCTGTGACAATTCGTATGGGTTATGCCTGGAAACCTAGATTACCAGATAACTCGTCTGGGTTATGCCTGATAACCTAGATGACCAGGTATGTAACGCCTCGTATTCTCATATTTGTATTTTACTTTTCGCGGCGTTAATCATAATGGTAATATATTTTTTTATCACATTGTTAATGGATAAACACAAGAATTTTATAAGAAACCGAAAAACTATACCAAGATATTTTTTCTAATAAATTTTAGCGTAAAACTTTACAAAAGAATTTTTAATATTTTTTTAGAAATTGTGTTAGCGTAGGTCCCTTTTATAAAAAGTGCTTGTTTTAATCTATAGTATTAAAAAAATGGATGAATAGTGTGAACAGTACCCTGCAGGCACTATTCATTTCAGCAACTTAAGTTGAACGAAAAATGCAGCAATTTTCTCATTTCTTGACCAATTTGCAGCCATTTTAGATCATTTCAAACACCACCTACCACTTCCATCTATAAATACAAGATCTCTAGCCTTCATTACACTTGCTAAACACCTAATAATCATCACAAATCCTCTCAAATTCTTAGAAATTCAAGAACAATGTAGTTTTCTTTCAAGAACCAAAGTGTGTTCAAACTCACTTTTCTTCATCAAATCTTCTTCTACAAAGCTTGGATCTTCTCTAGGATTGTTTCCCTCAGTTTAATCAGCAATTTGTCATTATTCAAAATACATACGTATACGTATACAAAATACATTGTTTCAACAAGCGTACTTTCTATCCTACAATTTATTTTCACTCAACTCCTATACACGAGATTCTTAATTATGTCTTAAAACGCTTTATTACTCAAACCTCTTGATCTTATACGTATTTAAATTCATACCATGTATAAAACCATTAACACATATACTAATAGTCGCGATTTATACATTTTACATTGTACTCTTATGTTACACTTAGATTCAAATTTATATTCGTATTCTTAGAATTTCACTTACACTCACATTTACACTAATATTCATGTTCATGCTGACAACACATTTATGCTTATACTCATGTTTTTATCATACTCATACGTCATATGTTTATACATACATTCGCATGCGTATTCATAACTTACGCTTTATACATTTATACCTTACAGATCTTTTCATAGCAACGAAATGATGACATGTGCTATGATTAGATGACACTTTATACATTTATACCTTACGGATCTTTTCATAGCAACGAAATGACGACATGTGCTATGATTAGATGACGCTTTATACATTCATATATTCGTACCCGTACGCAGGCGTAATCCGAGGGATTTGCTTACGTGGGTCCCATACATACTTAAGCATGGACTTGCTTACATACTTTATTCTTATACACATACACATTCTTAATTTTTAAATCATGTATACCCTAATTCATACATAACTAGTACAAGCTATGCAGATCATGCGACGATCAATATAATCACGGGTGCACACGGGATTATAGTGAAAGGCGTATGAGAACCATAGAGTGTACTACTGTGTATGGTAAAACACAGAACGTAACATGACACCGAATGCGTAACGGACGTAACATGGTCAAAACATGATATAAGTGTTTTCACCACGTTACCAAACTTTCGTAAATCGTGTTATGAGGAATTTAGTGTTTTACAGACCTACTTAGACCTAATACAAACCTCAAACAACTCACAAACGCATTATATCCGATTATCCACGACGAGACTTCATTCATACACTATTCTTATACTTACATTCATTAAGAGGCAATTGTATGCCCCCTACTCATACACCCTTTTCTTTCATACGAACCTCGCTCACAACCAAGTTCGTTAAGCATCTGAGTCCTAACCTATCTTATTTTCCCAGAACTTCGTACTATCAAAACGTTTCAAAATTTCAAATCTCAAAACTTTTACCAAAACTCTGAGGCCTTCCTCTTGAATAAATTTCGGGACGAAATTTCCTAAAGTAGGGGAGACTGTAACGCCACGTATTCTCATATTTGTATTTTACTTTTCGCGGCGTTAATTATAATGGTAATATATTTTTTTATCACATTGTTAATGGATAAACACAAGATTTTTATAAGAAACCGAAAAACTATACCAAGATATTTTTTCTAATAAATTTTAGCGTAAAACTTTACAAAAGAATTTTTAATAATTTTTAGAAATTGTGTTAGCATAGGTCCCTTTTATAAAAAGTGCTTGTTTTAATCTATAGTATTCAAAAAAAAAAACGGATGAATAGTGTGAACAGTACCCTGCAGGCACTATTCATTTCAGCAACTTAAGTTGAACGAAAAATGCAGCAATTTTCTCATTTCTTGACCAATTTGCAGCCATTTTAGATCATTTCAAACACCACCTACCACTTCCATCTATAAATACAAGATCTCTAGCCTTCATTACACTTGCTAAACACCTAATAATCATCACAAATCCTCTCAAATTCTTAGAAATTCAAGAACAATGTAGTTTTCTTTCAAGAACCAAAGTGCGTTCAAACTCACTTTTCTTCATCAAATCTTCTTCTACAAAGCTTGGATCTTCTCTAGGATTGTTTCCCTCAGTTTATCTTATCAAACTAAGGTATAACAACATCATTTCATGATCCATATTTTCTATAATTTAATCTTATACTTTATCTATATTCATACTAACATGCATGAAACTTATATCCTCCATACTTCTAATAAAAACCATGTTTATGACACTTATGAATGATTAATTCTCATGAGTTTAGAGGTGTGAAAACCCTCTTAACTTTCTGTTATTAATGACTAACATAACTACAAATATTAAAACCATCCAAATCTATCATAGTTCTTGTGGTGGCAAGTGTTTTGGTTTTCCAACCGAGTCTACTATAATTCTTGTGATAAGATTTGTGTTTTGGTTAAGCTAACTTAATTATTATGTTGTTATTTTCCTTTTAATCCGATCATGCTTGTATTGATAAGAGATGAGTAATTTATACCGTCCTGTCATACTTGTATTGATATGTGATTCAATCCGATCATACTCATGGTGATAGGAGATGGTAAATCATACCGTCCGATCATCTTTGTATTGATATGTGATTTTGGACATTAACATAACAATCTAACTCTTGGACTTAACTTACAAGGACTTAACTTATAAACTATATATATATATATATATATATATATATATATATATATATATATATTCCCATACATAATATATACTTACACCTAATTTATATTTATATATTTTACATCTTAAATTCCAATCCGAATCCACCATAAACACTCCAATACTCACATCTCCGTTTACCCCATATAGGGTGACCACGGTGTTCCAACCTTAAATTCTCAAACTCTTCACAGGATTTCCAAAGGAACTTCTTTGAGAAACTGTGAGTATACTCGTATTCCCCTCTTTTACTTTTACCACTTTTGGGGTGTAACATGTTTACTTGTCAAAAACTTACACATGAACATTTTGCTTAAACATATGAACATTCCTATAACATGCTTGTATACGTGATTGCTTGATACTTTAAACTTGGGTGAAACTTTATGTGTTGAACTTATCATTAACTTCGTACGAGCCTAACCGTGACATATGTAGCGCTATAGGATTGACGACCCGCCCGTAGACTTGTGGTTATGTCATGAGCATTTTGCGTCTCTTTATTGGGTTGATACGTTAGACACATGCCAAATTTATTGTTTATCTTGAATCATATGCTTGCTATGAGGAATTGTTTAAAAACTTATTTTATGCTATGTATGTACCAAACTTGTATACTTGCCTTTGCTTTTGCATTGAATTGTATTTTAAACATGTTACAGGTTGACGATGATGATGATATGAAATGAAGTAGCAATGATGCCTAGATAAACATATAGACGTTTAGGTTTAATATGTTGTATCAAATTTCGATTATGTGGTCATGTATTTCCTTTGAACTTGTTGTTATTTGAATTTCTTGTATTATTGACAATTTACTTATGAAATGAAATCGGTTTATTAAATAATGTCACAAATAGCGTTATGAAGTCTCTTGCAATCTTCACACTTCGTCTCATCCCGATGTTTCCGCCATTGGTTGGGGTGTGACAAGGTAACTCGTCTGGGTTATGCCTGATAACCAAGATGACCAGGTAACTCGTCCGGGTTATGCCTGATAACCTAGATGACCATGTAACTAGTCTGGGTTATGTCTGATAACCTAGATGACTAGGTAACTTGTCTGGGTTATACCTCAGAGATTAACTGATAAGGAATTGATGTTGAACCGGATATAGAAGTTAGAAGGGATTTGACATTTATACCCGTTAGAAAGTATGATTGAAGGAATGTTAAAGAAAAGATTATCATTACACAAATTCATTGAAGAGTGTTTATGAGGTGTGATGAGCGTGTACGAAAGTATGTGTGGGAATGAATTAAGTCTAGAGGCTTGTATAAGTATGGGTATGGATTTACCTACATGTTAGTAACGGAATCCATAGGTAAGCACGATTAGAAATAAGTATGCATGTAGGTTGATACGTATGAGACTTATTTATATGGATACTTGTGATTAGGATATGTTAGTATAATCATGTGGGAATGTAAGTGGTATGTAAGAGCTTGTATGTATGTATGTATGTATGTATGTATGTATGTATGTATGTATGTATGTATGTATGTATGTATGTATGTATGCATGCATGCATGCATGCATGTATGTATGTATGTATGTATGTATGTATGTATGTATGTATGTATGTATGTATGTATGTATGTATGTATGTAGGTATGTATGTGTGTATAATATATGTATGAATGTACGTATGCACGAAGTAGGATTTATTGTTTATGAAAGAATGGGACTTGTATATATGTATACATGGCTTCAATACATTTGAGTATTCATGTTACTAATCATGTGCCTTGAGAATGAAATGAAAATGCAGGTATACTATTGTGTCCTTATGAAGATTTGATGATTGGGATGCAAGATTGTACTCGGAAAGATAAACATAAAAGAATAGCATGAATAGAAGAATGCGGAATGGTCATTTAATTGCGTATGTCTAGATTAAGAATGATGTCAACAAATATTAATGACGTGCATGTATGTGGTGATTGCAGGTTGCACGGAATTAACATCATTGTGGAGACTAAGAGGTTGAAGATCAAGTCGAAGAGCAAGGATTGTACGGGAAGAGCGGTCTCATAGCTTGTATTTATGTATCACATTTAACGCGTTAATCAAGAATGAATGTTGTAAATCCTTTCAAGAAGTGTCCGACATATTATAAATGAACCTTCAAGTATGTCATATAGACAATATAAGAAAGAATTTTTGAGTCGGTATTTTCGCTGCGTCTCTTATGGCCAAAACGTTTTAGGGTGTTTCAAATTACCACTAACCAAAGATAGACATTCGAATCAAATAAATTAATTCCATGTAATAAGCGTAGTCATACTTTGATTTGCAATTCTTGTCAAATTTCAAAGCATAATTGCCATTTCCTACTTCTTTAAGTAATACATTGTTACCGTTTGATATCATCCATTGCGCAATTTATGGACATCACCCGTTACTAGTAAAAAATGGTTACAAATACTTCATGGTTTTAATAGATGACAAAACTCAACTTACTTGGGTTTATCCTTTAAACTACAAATATGTGACATTTGATAATTTTTTTCAATTTCACAAACTTATCTTTACACAGTTCCATACAAACATCAAAACCTTCCAATGTGATCTTGGATGAGAGTTTGACAATCGTCATTTCAAAAAAATTTCAACCACAAAAGATTTGCAATTCTGTTTTGCTTGCCCACAAACATCTCAACAAAACGGTAAATCCGAATAGATAATCTGTCGGTTAAACGAGATTACACTCACAATTTTAAAACGTGTTTCCCTTGTGACATTTGCAATTTTCCACCGTTGTACAATTTCGATTGTTTCCGTATTTAATAAATTTTTATATATTATTTACGAAATACGTAATCGTACGATCGAGAAAAACGGTATTCACAACATATTCGGAACAAAATCCAAGTTACATAAGCCATTATACCCTTCATATAGCTTAAATTACAAGTTTGAAGGGTTAAAAATGACAAACAAACGATAATACAAGTTCAGGGGCTAAAACTATCAAAAAGTAAAACTTTTGCCTTCAGACGGCCTTACGGACCGTAAGACCCTAACCCATATAGTCCGTAAGCCTCATCCAGTAACAGCAGAATGACAGCTGTCATTCCCAGCACCATTTCTTGCCTATCAAACTCGTGAATTTGCCATCATTTTTCTCCTTTGGACACTTGGGGTGACACTAAGCATGTCTTTAACACCTAGGTGGACACTTGGCTTGATTTGGTGACCTCTTGATCACTATAAATAGCCATGATCAAGCTCATTCAAGACTTGCACCTTCATTCTTTCTTTATCTCTTCTATTGGAGCTTGCTTCTGCTTATAGAGGCCTCCTACTGAAGTTCTAATCCTTCCTAGAACACAAGTAAATGTTCTTCCTTAGTCTTTTTCATTATTTTGGTGAATTATGAGCCAAAAGTCAAACAAATTGACTTTTTTTTACTTTCGGTTCTGACCATTTTGGTCAAGTCAAAGTTCAAATTGAACTTTGCAACGTGATCGTAATCATGAAGGTCTTAATCCCTCGCGATTACATCATCTGATCATCCCGTTTAGTAGGCGAAATGACGAGTCAAACTTTTACGAAATAAAAGTCAAAAGTGCATAAAAATGCATTTTACGACGAAAGTGTTTTCGGGTATTAAAACTTAAAGTTTTGACACCAAATCAGTTTTATAACATTATTAGACATGTTTTAACATGTCTAGCTCGTCATTTCTAGGTTAGTGCTTATTCCTTAGTCGAAAGTCAAGTGGTTTGACTACCTCTTTGACTTTCGAATCTGACCCGTTTGGTCAACTTTAAGATCCGACCAAACCCATTTATACAACCATAGTAATATAGGGAATAATCCTCTGAAGTTATACCTTATGGTCATGTCGTTTGGTTAGTCAAATGACGAGTCAACTATATATACTTTTAAAATGTCGAAAATGCCCTTTTGGCACAAAAATAGTTTTAAACATGTATGGTCATTATTTTTAACTGATAAACTGATCATTCAACATAATTAAACGTTTTTTGACACATAGGACTCGTCATAGGACATATTCGACCGTTCAAACACATATTTACGCATACGGCCCGTTAAAGTGGCGTAAACCACTTTAACAAGTCGTAGCGAGTCAAAACACTTCTAGATACTTCCAAATCAGAATGTAAGGTTTAACAAACCATATTAAACAAGATCCTTCACTCGTTTGGTTTATAAACCTCGTTCTATCCGTTTAAGTCATGATATACACTAACTTATAGTTATCCGAAATAATAGGAGACACATGAAACCATTTGAGCTTTGATTATTCAATTGAACAATGACATCTACGCAATCCAAGTGAGTACATAATCCTCGCTTTTACGTTTTCTAAATGTTTTGGGGTGATTCATATGTGCCTATCACTATTTTCAAGGTTTCAAAATGATATGATTCATATACGTAGTACCTTATTCAACAAATTTCAAAACCACTACATATGGCTTAAACTCAATGATTTCTTAAACTTGTATGACTCTTGTTGGTGCATAATTGTATTCATGTCTAAAATTCATTCATTAACTTTGATCAAACTGATCGGTAGTATGATATATTGCTATAGGATTTGACACCTCATTCCCGCTTCCTACGTTTATTTGGAAGTTTTATTAGGGAATGACAGAAACCGAGTTAACCAAAATGGATATACCTTTGCGATTAATCTAAAATGGATAAGGCTTGAATGTATTACTAAAGGACCACATTTGTTTATACAAAGTTTTTCCAATTAAGCCATACAACTTATCTTTTGTTGAATACTAAATGTTTTGTTCTCAAAAACCAAAGTATACTTTATGTATATTACAAGTTCTATTACTCAAAAACCAAAGTGTACTTTACGTATACTACAAGTTCTATTACTCAAAAACCAAAGTATACTTTACGTATACTATAAGTTCTATTACTCAAAAACTAAAGTATATTTTATATATACAACAAGTTCTTTTATTAAAACCCAAAGTATTAGCAATACTAATTACTTTCACAACAAAGCTTGATTTCAAATAAATTTCCATAACAACTTTTATAGTTGACCAAAGTATTGCAAATACTAAATTTTTTGCCATATTTGTAAGGACTGCAAAATTGTCATTAAATGACCCGTAAGTGAAAACCCGGACCCCAGAAACCCTAATACGCATGAAAAATCAAGAAAACAAGATTTTTAGATTTCAGGCGGGCCGCGTAAACCATAAGGTAACATCTACGCGGGCCGCGTCAACTTAAAAATCATCCGGATAAGCGTTTAAGCCACGTGTGACACTCAAGCCCTACACGTAGACTAGAGGCTCTCGCGGGCCACGTAAAACCCATGTTAAGGTTTACGCGGGCTGCGTAAAACTTAAAATGTGGCTATAAGTAGCCTGTGCATGGGACTTGCTTCTGTGCTCGAAAATCTCAATCAAAAACGAAAGAAACTGCTTAAATTCGAATTTACAAGTAGCGAGACGCTGCTACGAATACAGGGTATTAACTCGATCACTGCTACGATGTAATGTCCGATTGACTGAAACTGATCTGATGGATGTTTAAGTGCTGCCCAAATCAGGGCTATACTTTGTCATTCTTCATGAGGGTTTTGATCTCGTGAAGTTTATCGTAAATGTTGTATTAAGTTTCTGACCTAGTTTCGTATGCATTGCTGTTTAAACAAGGTTACAAGGCTAAATCAGTAGGCTAAACTCTGTTCGTCTAAACTTGCAATGTGAGTCATTCTCTTTTTATCAACAATGTTTTACAATACTCAAATTATTTTCAAAGTTATAATTACAGGGATTAAGTCTTAGTTATCTTGAATCACTGGCAAGTGGGGTATTGTGCACATTACTAATTTCTCACGGTTAGGTTCATCAACCTAACAGTGATAATCATCACTACTTGGGTGAAAGGACCCAATAGTGGTATGACCATCGTCACCAGGGTGTGACACGGCGCCAGATAAAAATAAGATAGTAGCCATTTTAATCGCTCTTATGCTGTAATTTATAACTATGTGTCATTTTATTTAAATCGAGTGACTCGCCAGTATTTCCCTGCTGATAAAATATTTTTAAAACATGTTTCAGGTGACCTACTGTGAATCAAGGAAAAGTGCTACGGAGCACTAATAAAGCTTGAAGTGGTGGCTCAGTTAAATAAATAAACATGTTTTGTAAAACAGGGAATTTCCTCGTGAAATTCCTCTATTGTAAATTACGGGGTTTTGTCCCAAATTATGAAATAGAATAATTGGGTAGTTTTAAGTTTTAAAAAGATCCTGTTAAACTTCCGTTGTCAACTTAAATAATAAATACCACGGGTTTCTGTCACGCGGCTCCTGGACCGGGTCACACCGGGACGGGGGCCGTGACAGAAAAATGTGGTATCAGAGCCACTGATTTAAGCCAATTAAGTATTTAGAAATACTTAATTTCTCAAATTGCCACTCTGTGTTGCTGTGAAAATTTAATTTGCAATGTATAACTTTCTAATTAGGATTTTGTGTTTCCTCTATATCTGCTAAACAACATGAATGAGTTGTCTGAAGCTCTTCAGAATCTCACTATCTATCCTGCTGACGTAGAAGTTTCCAGAGACTTTTCTGATTATCTGGCCGACACTGAAGAACCTATGGAGTTCCAGGCTCAAGCCCAGGAGAAACCCAAGACGAAGAAAAGAAGGAGGATCGTAGGCTGGAGACGCAGCCGGAGGAAGAAGCCAGCTGCCCAGAGGATTAAAAAGAATGAGGAACCAAAAGACAAAGGCAAGGGAAAGGAGATCGGGGAAAGTTCAGGGCAAGCCCAGGAAATGCCACCCTGGGAGGAGCTTGATCGCAAACTGGCAAATTGTGACCTCATTGGACCTGCCAATGAAGACCTCTTCAATTACCCAATTGAATCACAACTTCCAGTGAATTTGGAAGAGGTATCCCAGATCCCATTGTCAACCACCAACTTCTACCCGGAGAACTGGAGGAATGGTGGACAAGTGATTGGCAATTTCAGAATCTTTTGAATAACCCTAATACCTTTTTCCCCCAGTTTGACCCAGAGCCTGCACCAAACCCACCTATGAGCACTGAGAACTTGGCTGAACTCCGCCACTATGGCGAGGAGCTGGTGGACGCAGGAAATAGAATCAGGGAAGTGGGGGAGAGGATATAATGGAAATATGACGAGAGGGAACGTCGTTTCTAAAGTGCCAGCTGACAGGGATCGTATGTGGTTATGTGTTTAATAATAATAAAATAATAATAACTATTAATAAAAATATAATCTTGTAAAATAACCTAAAATAAAACTTTTGTAACATAACTGGTGTGTACGGATGCCTACTAAAATATATAAAAATATCAACGTCGCAAAGTCGACAATTTTGGCTATACGTGCTAAAATGATTATGTGTGATTAGTTATTGTGACTGATTATTATTTATTTCGTGCCAATAATTCACATTTATATATTGATAATTATCAGATGGAACACGCCGTCAATGAGCCGGTTAATGAAGTTAACCAATCTGAGAAAAACAATGGAGACCAATTTCTTAATAGGCAAGATATAGAAAATATCATTGCCCAAGGAATAGCTAATGCTATCCCAGCAATCCTTGCTGCTGCCCGAAATCCAGTTGAACCTCCTCCAATTATTCCCAGCAAACGCACGCACGACGATAATTTCAGTAATAATGTAAATGGAGGCGGCAACAATAATAATAATGATAATGATGGGATGCAAGCCCCATTTCTTAAGAAAATGAAAGCTGCAACACCTGGTTGCACTTACAAGGAATTTCTTGCCTGTAAACCAATCGAATTTGCAGGCAATGAAGGGGCGACTGCTGCACTGCGTTGGTTAGAGAAAACCGAAGCAGTAATTAAAATAAGTAAATGTGCTGAGGAAGACAAGGTTATGTACTCGTCACATCTTTTTAAAGAAGGGGCACTCGAATGGTGGAACACCGTACTACAAGCTAAGGGAAGTGAAGTGGCGTATACCATGAATTGGGCATAATTTAAGAGTCTAGTAGAAAGAATATTATGTCCCGAATATGAAAAGGAACAAATGACAAATAAGTTCCTGAACCACCGGATGGTGGATGTAGACTGTCGAGGATATACTTCGACATTCTTCGAGTATGCTAGAGTTGTACCAACCCTGGCTTCGCCAGAACCGGTACTTATTTCTCGCTATATTTGGGGTTTGATTGGCGAAATCCGTGATATCGTTAAAGCTGCGAGACCGCGCACAATTGACGATGCAGTGGAATTAGCCAACACTTTGACATACGGACTGGTGCGTACGCGAGAAGAAAATAGAAAGAAGGAAGTGGCCCAAAAGATTACCTAAGGATTCCGTGTGGGTAATAGTAGTAATTTCAAGAAAAAGGGAACCGGGCAACCTTCCACTACTCCATTTTGCAGTACCTGTAAAAGAAAGCATTTTGGAATATGCAAGGGGTATTGCAATTTCTGCAAAATTCCAGGGAATCAAGAAGAAGACTGCAGAAGGAAGAAATCCGCAATTTGCTTCAACTGTGAAGAAGCTGGACATTTTAGACCAGACTGCCCTAAACTGGTCAAACCAGCTGACAACAAAGCCAAACCTGCAGAAGGAACTACCAAGAAAAACGCAAGAGCCTTCCAGTTGACTACCCATGAAGCAGAGCTAATCCCAGATGTAATAGCTGGTACGTTCCTAGTTCACGACGTTTATGCAAAAGTATTATTTGACTCTGGTGTAAACCAAAGTTTTATAAATACTTCATTCTGCCAAGCTCTTAATCTACCCTTAACCAACCTTAGATAAATTTTTATGGTAGAAACGGCAGATGGGAATTCTGTTGACATAGATAAGGTTTTGCAAGAAGGAAAGATAGAACTCGTAGGCCATAAATTTTCTGCAAACCTGTTACCTATGAATTTAGCTGGATTCGATGTTGTGTTAGGAATGGATTGTTTAGTAGCCAACCTTGCTCGAATCCTCTGTGATAAGAATTCCATAGAAATTCATACACCCACAGGAGAAGTAGTGGTGATTACAGGAGATAAGCCACGTAAGCCAATGAAATTCATTTCAGTAATGAAAATGGCCAATTATTCAAGAAAACAAGGAATAGTGTAAATGATTTCGGTAATCATTAGCACTAAAGGTAAGGAACTTAAGGAAATTCCAGTAGTATCAGAATACCCGGATGTATTCCCAGAAGAACTACCTGGATTACCACCCGATAGGGAAGTTGAATTTAGAATTCATCTAATTCCTGGATCTACACCGATAGCAAAGGCACCTTATCGGTTAGCACCCACCGAAATGTTAGAATTGAAAAAGCAGTTTGATGAATTGTTAAGCAAATGATTTATACAACCTAGTTCATCCCCTTGGGGAGCACCCGTGTTGTTTGTGAAAAAGAAGGATGGTTCAATGCTAATGTGTATCGATTATAGGGAATTGAATAAGATTACAATTAAGAATCGATACCCATTACCTAGGATTGATGATCTTTTCGATCAACTTCAGGGAGCTAGATATTTTTCTAAGATAGATTTACGCTCCGGATACCATCAGTTGAAAGTACAAGAAGAAGACATACCTAAAACTGCTTTTAGAACTAGGTATGGTCATTACGAGTTTACAGTCATGTCCTTTGGATTAACAAATGCTCCTGCAGCATTTATGGACATGATGAATAGGATCTGTAAACCATATTTGGATAAATTTGTAATTGTTTTCATCGACGATATACTTATTTATTCCAAAAGTCAGGACGAGCATTGTGAGCACCTACGAGCACTCTTAACTTTGTTAAGAAAAAAGAAGCTTTATGCCAAATTCTCGAAGTGTGAATTTTGGCTACAAGAGGTACAATTTTTAGGACACATGGTGAATCACGAAGGTATTCACGTAGATCCCTACAAAATAGAAGCAATCACCAAATGGAAGGTCCCGCAGTCAGCTATGGAAGTTAGAAGTTTTCTAGGGTTAGCCGGATACTATAGACGATTTATTAAGGATTTTTCTAAAATAGCTGTGCCATTAACTAAGCTAACCTGTAAAGTAGTAAAGTTTGAATGGGGATCTAGACAAGAAGAGGCTTTTAAGATTTTAAAGCAAAAATTAACAAACGCCCCAATTCTTGCCTTACCCGAAGGGACAGAAGATTTTGAAGTTTATTGTGATGCTTCTAAACTAGGATTAGGATGTGTGCTGATGCAACGCAAGAAGGTAATTGCGTATGCCTCAAAGCAATTGAAAAAGCACGAAGAAAATAATACGACGCACGACTTAGAATTGGGAGCAATAATTTTTGGCCTTAAGATTTGGAGACACTATCTGTATGGCAGTAAGTTTACAGTCTATACAGATCATAAAAGTTTAAAATACATATTTGGGCAAAAGGAATTAAACATGAGGCAAAGAAGATGGATGGAAATTCTAAGTGACTACGACTGTGATATTCAATATCACGAAGGAAAGGCAAATGTAGTAGCAGATGCCCTAAGTCGTAAGTATCATGAGAAACAACAGCGAGTTCGTGCTCTTAGGTTAAGCTTACAATTAGATTTAATAGAACAATTGAAGCATATTCAAGAAACAGCAATCAAGGATGATGCTGAAGGAATGAAAGGACGAATAAAAGAATTAGAGCAAGGAAGTGATGGAATTTGGAGATTCCATAAGAAAAGGACTTGGGTACCTAAGCAAGGAAACTTAAGAGATAAGATTATAGTGGAAGCCCATAAATCTAGGTATACCATGCATCCTGGTAATAATAAAATGTACAAAGATTTAAGGAATAATTTCTGGCGGATAGGAATGAAAAAGGATATAGCTAGATATGTATCTAAGTGTCTAACTTGTTCACAAGTTAAGGCAGAACACCAGAAACCCCCAGGTCTACTTCAACAATTAGAAATGCCTGTTTGGAAATGGGAACTAATAACCATGGATTTTGTTACTAAGTTACCCAAAACCAGAAAAGGTAACGATGCAATTTGGGTAATTGTGGATCGATTAACCAAATCAGCTCATTTCTTACCCATGAAAGAAACCTTTAGCATGGAAAGGCTAGCAAAGTTGTATGTAGATGAAGTAGTATCACTACATGGAGTCCCACTCTCCATTGTATCGGATAGGGATAGTCGTTTCACTTCACATTTCTGGACTAGTTTCCAAGAAGCCATGGGGACACGATTAAATTTAAGTACAGCCTACCATCCCCAAACAGACGGACAAAGTGAAAGGACGATCCAAACCCTGGAAGACATGCTTAGAGCATGTGTCATAGATTTTGGTGGAAACTGGGATGACCACCTCCCATTAATTGAATTCTCCTATAACAATAGTTATCATTCAAGCATCGAAGCTGCCCCATTTGAAGCACTGTATGGACGAAAGTGTAGGACTCCAGTTTGTTGGGCAGAAATAGGAGAAAGCCAATTATCAGGTCCTGAAATTATGCAAGAAACCACCGACAAGATCACCCAAATCAAGGAAAGACTGAAAACGGCTCGAGATCGCCAGAAGAGTTATGCAGACAATCGACGCAAGCCACTAGAATTTCAAGTTGGAGACAAGGTACTCTTGAAAGTCTCTCCTTGGAAAGGAGTAGTTCGGTTCGGTGAGAAAGGAAAACTGAGTCCAAGATACATAGGACCATTCCCAGTAAATCAACGCATAGGACCAGTTGCCTATCGCTTACAACTACCAAAAGAGCTAGCTGGAGTACATGATGTATTTCATGTATCTAACCTCAAGTAATGTTTATCTGACGAATCCCTGGTAGTCCCTCTTCAAGACATAGAGGTAAATGAAAAGTTAAAATTCATAGAGAAACCACTTCAGATAGAAGACAGAAAGATTAAAATCCTCAAGCATAAAAGATTGGTACTGGTCAAGGTCAAGTGGAATTCAAAAAGAGGACCTGAATACACCTGGGAGCTGGAATCAGAGATGAAGCGAAAATATCCTCACTTATTTCAGTAAATCTCGAGGACGAGATTTTAAATAAGGTGGGGAAGATGTAAGGACTGCAAAATTGTCCTTAAACGACCCGTAAGTGAAAACCCGGACCCCTGAAACCCTAATACGCATGAAAAATCAAGAAAACAAGATTTCTGGATTTCAGGCGGGCCGCGTAAACCATAAGGTAACATCTGCGCGGGCCGTGTCAACTTAAAAATCATCCGGATAAGCGTTTAAGCCTCGTGTCACATGCGTGGCAACCCTACTCGTGACACTCAAGCCCTACACGTAGACTAAGGGCTCTCGCGGGCCGCGTAAAACCCATGTTAAGGTTTACGCGGGCCGCGTAAAACTTAAAATGTGGCTATAAGTAGCCTGTGCATGGGACTTGCTTCTGTGCTCGAAAATCTCAATCAAAAACGAAAGAAACTACTTAAATTCGAATTTCCAAGTAGCTAGACATTGCTACGAATACAGGGTATTAACTCGATCACTGCTACGATGTAATGTCCGATTGATTGAAACTGATCCAATGGATGTTTAAGTGCTGCCCAAATCAGGGCTATACTTTGTCATTCATCGTGAGGGTTTTGATCTCGTGAAGTTTATCGAAAATGTTGTATTAAGTTTCTGACCTAGTTTTGTATACATTGCTGTTTAAACTAGGTTACAAGGCTAAATCAGTAGGCTAAACTCTGTCCGTCTAAACTTGCAATGTGAGTCATTCTCTTTTTATCAACAATGTTTTACAATACTCAAATTATTTTCAAAGTTATAATTACAGGGATTAAGTCGTGGTTATCTTGAATCACTGGCAAGTGGGGTATTGTGCACATTACTAATTTCTCACAGTTAGGTTCATCAACCTAACAGTGATAATCATCACTACTTGGGTGAAAGGACCCAATAGTGGTATGACCATCGTCACCAGGGTGTGACACGGCGCCAGATAAAAATAAGATAGTAGCCATTGTAATCGCTCTTTTGCTGTAATTTATAACTATGTGTCATTTTATTTAAATCGAGTGACTCGCCAGTATTTCCCTGCTAATAAAATATTTTTAAAACATGTTTCAGGTGACCTACTGTGAATCAAGGAAAAGTGCTACGGAGCACTAATAAAGCTTGAAGTGGTGGCTCAGTTAAATAAATAAACATGTTTTGTAAAACAGGGAATTTCCTTGTGAAATTCCTCTATTGTAAATTACGGGGTTTTGTCCCAAATTATGAAATAGAATAATTGGGTAGTTTTAAGTTTTAAAAAGATCCTGTTAAACTTCCGCTGTCAACTCAAATAATAAATACCACGGGTTTCTGTCCCGCGGCTCCTGGACCGGGTCACACCGGGACGGGGGTCGTGACAATATTCAAGGCTACAAAACCTATGTTACTCACCAGCATTCAATGTTGACGTTATTTTCACGTATATTTTAGGTACTAATGCATGATCAAGTATGCTACACTTAAGATCTGGACTCGGGCCATAGTTGCTTAAAATAAAGAACAAGACATTTGTAGTTGTTTGTGTATTACTTATATTTCAAAGACTATGTAAATTATTAATACAGTGAAACAAAACTTTAATGTCGCAACCCCGGACCCCAGGTCCTGATAGTTGCTTTTCTCCAATCTCAGGTCCCGATAGTTGCATTTCTCCAATCTTTGCCCAACATACTGTTGTTAGGTATTTTCATTCGTAGAGTGCTTCAAATGGTGCAGCATTGATGCTGGTATGATAACTGTTGTTGTAAGAAAATTCTATTAAAGGGAAATGGTCATCCCAGTTTCCACCAAAATCAATTACACGGGCTCTAAGCATATCTTCCATTGTTTTGATTGTCCTTTCACTTTGTCCGTCCGTTTGAGGATGATAAGCCATTCTTAGATTTAATCTAGTGCCCATTGCTTTTTGGAAACTTATCCAAAAATGAGAAGTAAAATGGTTGTCTCTATCAGAGACAATGGATAAAGGAATTCCATATAATGAAACTATTTCATTTACATATAGCTTGGCTAACTGTTCCATACTAAAAGTTTCCTTCATAGGTAAGAAATGAGCAGATTTGGTTAATCTGTCAACCATCACCCAGATTGTATCATCACCTTTTTGTGTCTTGGGTAATTTGGTAACAAAGTCCATTGTTATCAATTCCCATTTCCATATTGGCATTTCTAATTGCTGCAATAATCCTGAAGGTTTCTGATGTTCAGCTTTAACATGTGAACATGTTAAACATTTAGCAACATAATTTGCTATACCCTTTTTCATTCTTATCCACCAGAAATTCTTTCTTAATTCTTGATACATCTTGTCACTTCCAGGATGCATCGTATACTTAGACTTATGGGCTTCTTCTAAAATTTTGTTTCGTAGGTCTCCTTGGATAGATATCCAGATCATTTTCTTATGGAATCTCCAAATTCCATCTGCTCCTTTTCTAATTTCTTAATCATTCCTTTTAGACCTTCAGCATCATCATTGATTGTTGTTTCCTGTATCTTTTTAATTTGTTCATTTTAATCTATCTGCAGGTTTAGTCTTAGAGAACGTACTCGTTTTGACTTTTCATGATACTTTCTAATTAAAGCATCAGCTACTACGTTAGCTTTTCCTGCATGATACTGGATATCCCAGTCGTAGTCACTCAGAATTTCCATCCAACGTCTTTGCCTTATGTTTAATTCCTTTTGTCTGAAGACATATCTTAAACTCTTATGATCCGTGAAAAATAACAAACTTACTACCATAAAGATAGTGTCTCCAAATCTTAAGTGAAAAAATTATGGCTCCTAACTCTAGATCATAGGTTGTATAATTCTCTTCATGTTTCTTAAGTTGTCTAGAGACATAAGCAATTACCTTTTGACGTTGCATCAATACACATCCGTATCCTAACTTAGACGCGTCACAATAGACTACAAAGTCTTCAGTTCATTCAGGCAACGCGAGTATGGGTGCATTGGTTAGTTTCTGTTTAATAGTCCTGAATGCTTCTTCCTGTTTTGGTCCTCATTCAAACTTAACAGACTTGCAAGTTAGTTTGGTTAATGGAATGGCTATTCTAGAGAAATCTTGAATAAAACGTCTATAGTATCCTGCTAATCCAAGAAAACTTCTTACTTCCGTTGGTGACTCAGGGACTTTCCATTTGGTAATCGCCTCGATATTTGTGGGATCCACATGAATTCCTTCATGATTAACCAGATGTCCAAGGAATTGCACTTCTTGCAACTAGAAGAATTCGCATTTTGAGAATTTAGCATAAAGCTTTTCTTTTCTCAACAATGTCAGAAGTATATGCAAATGTTCTGCATGTTCCTCCTTACTCTTAGAGTAAATTAGAATATCATCTACAAAGACGATTATGAATTTATCCAAGTATGGTTTGCATATCCTGTTCATCATGTCCATAAATGCGGCTGGGGCATTGGTTAAACCAAATGGCATGACTGTAAATTCATAATGATCGTACCTTGTTCTGAAAGCGGTTTTAGGAATGTCCTCTTCCTGTACCTTTAATTGATGATATCCTGAGCGTAAGTCGGTCTTAGAAAAGAATGGGGATCCTTGAAGTTGATCGAACAGATCATCGATTCTTGGTAGTTGGTACCGAATTTTAATTGTAACCTTATTCAGTTCTCGGTAATCTATGCACATACACATCAATCTTCCTTTCTTCTTGACAAACAACACTGGTGCTCCCCATGGTGATGAACTAGGTTGTATGAAACCTTTCTCTAGTAATTCGTCAAGCTGTTTCTTCAATTCCTGCATCTCCGTTGGTGCTAGTCAATAAGGTGCTTCGGCAATCAATGTCGTTCCTGGTATCAGGTGAATTCTAAATTCAACCTCTTGATCTGGCGGTAATCCAGGTAACTCTTCTGGAAAGACATCTGAGAATTTAGATACTACAGGAATGTCATTTAATCATTTTCCTTTAGTGTTAATGATTACTGAAATCATATACACCATTTCTCCTTTCCTTGCATAACTTGCAGTTTTCATCACAGAGATGAATTTTATGGTTTTCATTGGCTTGTCTCCTTTAATTATGATCTTTTCACCATTTAGTGTACTTACTTGCACAGACTTTTGATCACATAAAATACTAGCATGATTGGCTACCAACCAATCCATCCCTAATACGACATCGAATCCGGCTAGATTCATTGGAAAAAGATTAGCAGTAAAGTGATGGTTTAAAATTTCTATCCTAGCTTCCTGTAGGATTTCGCTTATCTTGATAGAATCTCCATTTACCGTCTCTACCAGACAGTCTTGTTGAAGTTTAATTAATGGTTGATTGAGAAGTTTGCAGAAAGAAGTATTGATGAAACTTTGGTTTGCACCAGAGTCAAATAATACTTTAGCAAAAATATAATTAACTAAAAACGTACCGGCAATCACATCTGAAATCATCTTGGCTTCTTTAGTTGTCAGAACGAATGCCCTGCATTCTTCTTGGGTCCTTCTGGTGTCTTTGCCTTGTTGGTTGTCGCTAGAGGTAGTTTCAGATAGTTCAGTTTGATATGACCAGCTTCTCCGCAATAGTAGCATATTCTATTGTTAGCTTTCTTCCTGAAGTCTTCTTCCTTATATCCTGATATTTTGCAGAAATTGCAGTATATCGAGCATCTCCCTGAGTGTTTCCTTTTGAAATACTTGCAGTTGGGTGAAGAGTAAGAACCTGGTCCTTTCCCGTGATAGGAATTACCATAACGAAATTCTTAGCTAATCTTTTGAGCTAGGTTCTTTTTCTGATTTTCCTCTTGCGTACATACCAATTCATCGGTCAGAGTGTTGGCAAGTTCTACCGCTTCTTCTATGGTTCGCGGTCTAGCTGCCTTGACTATATGTCTAATTTCATTAATTAATCCCCAGATGTACTGAGAGATTAACACTAGTTCTGGTAAGGCTAAGGTTGGTACTATCCTTGCATATTCAAAGAATATGATAGTATATCCCCTGCAATCTACTCCAATCATCTTATGATTCAAAAACTTATTAGCAATATGTTCTTTTTCATGAGGAGGACAAAACTTTCTTTCAACTATTTCCTTAAAGTTGTTCCATTCCATACTGTAGATCCTGTCACTTCTTCTGGACTGGAGAATGGTATTCCACCACTCTAAGGCTGCATTCTTAAAAAGAATAGAAGCAAACACGATCTTATCATCATCTACACATTTACTTATTTTTAAAACTGCTTCTGTCTTTTATATCCAGCTCAAGGCTGCAATGGCACCCTCATTGCCTAAGAATTCTATCGGTTTACAGGCCAAAAAATCTTTATAAGAACAACCATATGAGATGGTCCTTCTTCTTTTTGGAATTGGAGCTTGGATAAGTGGTCCATGATTTCCATTCACGATGTGACTTGGTTCAGTGGGTCCACGTTTACTTCCAATTACATAATCATTTTCTGCCTTTTTAATAGTGTTGATAATATATGGCATAGCATCTATGATTCCTTGAGCTACTATGTGCTCAATAGCACTTTTATCCACTTGGTTTCCGTTATTATTGTTATTCTAGATATCCTGATTTACTTCGTTTGTCATCTAAATTGTAAACATTTATCATGTATTAATATCACGGAATAATTTAAACAAACAAACATGCAAATAGATAGAACAAAAATCATCGATCATTGCGACTTTTACTCTTTTCATATAGATATGCATCTATTACAAACTACAACTGGAAATTAAACGTTAGTAATTATACATCAATATATATTTATAGGTGATATGTACATTAGGTTATATCTATTTTAGTTGATTATATATGTCACAGCCCCCGACACCTCCCCGGGAGCGGGAGCCGCGAGCCAGTCAGATGGTATCGGTGTTTATTAATTTGGCAGCGGAAAGTTTCATCAGGACCGTAGTTAGGAAATATTTTTATCAGAGTTAAACACCAAAAGATTTGAAATAGATAAATGGGATAAAATCTAAGTTTTTCTGATCATATATTTACAGTAAACAAGTGGGACAAAATCCGATTTTCATTTGAAATATATTAATAGGGATAAACCCTAATTATTGAAAATAATTCTTCTTTTTATTTAGGTAACTTTTATAGCCACTTTTCTAAGCCTTCGGTGCTCTCCAGCTGGCTTTTATTGGCTTCACACTAAGTTACCTGAAACACGTGTTTAAAAATATTTTATCAGTAATAAATACTGGTGAGTGAATCCCAATTTAATCAAGACAGGTTTTATCATTTTACAGCATTGAGGGAGATCTCGCAATTACATTTGTTTACCATTCTACCTTAATTACCACCCACGGTACTGTCAATCCATGACTGGTGGTCATGTTACTACTCATAGTGTAGTAACAAATTTTGTATACAAAACCCCAACATACTGACGATAATTGTAGAAATACAAATACTCAATCACTGTGAAATATAATTTAAAACATTGAGGTTTTGTAAAAACAATTTATAAAAAGAATTTAAAAAGAGGATAAACTCACATTTGTAGATTTAGGTATTCCTACAGGCTTTCTAGTAATATTATAGCTTCCTGATATTCTTAGAACTTTCTGATAATAATATAGTTTCCTGGTTAATTTAAACAATGCACATGTGTTAGTAAAATTACCCAAATTGAATTAACCGTACAACTCGAGACAGAACTCCAATGACTGAGTCAAGCAAGGCCTTGACATGCATTACGGAGTCCTAAATCAATCGGGTGTAACACGAGACAGAATTCCAATTACTGAGTCGGGCAGAGCCAACATGCATTACGGAATTTCTAAATCAATCGTGTAGGGTAATAGTAGGGTTATAGTACTCACAACGAGGCGGAGCTTCGCTATTTAGGGGGTATAATGTTCGAGCAGAATTTCTACTATAAAGAAATCTGAGAGAGAATCGAGAAAGGAACGATAGAACAAATGAGCCTGTCGACTCCTTTTATAGGCCTGATTACTAACCCCGTCGCGCCCCGTAATGCCCTAAGGCTCGCCCGTCGCGGGCCGCGAGACCTTAAGAGGTGGCGGTAGCCTTGGTGAGTCATCAGGTAGCCTTGCCACGCGTTTGCCATGTGGCACTATTGTGTGCCGGCCAAGTCTAGGCCGTCGCGCCCCGCGAAGGAACTCCCTTCATCGGTCGCAGGCCGCGAGCGATAAAAAGATTTTGCTTTCTTTGTTTTTCATAAGTATAAAGGTATATCGGGTCCGTTTCTCGTATACGGGATGTATTTAGGAGCGTTTTGGGGTGTTTATTAATGGTTGTTATAATATATATATATATATATATATATATATTTCAAAGTAACAAAATTACACACACACATATATATTAGGTGTTGGCTTTTCTAGTACTGCATTTCCCGCTCGTCATATTTCCAGACGAGTTTTTCTCCAATTTGACGAATCTGATTTCCTTCCTCAACCAACTCTTCACCATATTGGCCAATTTCTTCTACATTCTCCTGGCTCATTGGTGCCAGTGGGGCTGGTACTGGTTCAGGATAACGTGGTATTGCTTCTCCGTATGGATATGGGTTATTTAATATTTCCTGAAATGAACGGTTGTCGTCCCACCACGGATCTAAAGGGTTTGGTGTTGGAATCCTAGGTATCTCATTTGGATCAAAGGCTGGAATTGGAAGTTGGTTCTCCAGATTTGGTTCTAGGTCCATGGGTTGGTTAGGGAATAAGGGTAGAAGTTGTGGGTCTGCTATTTGGTTGGGTTCCATTTCTACTCCTGCATTTCTAAACATGTGAAAATCAGCTAGTTGTCTATCCAATTCTTCTTCCCATAAGGGTCTAGGTTCTGGGTTTTGGGTATTCCTAAACCACCCTCATTTCTTAGGGGGGAAAAGGTTCTTCGTATTTGGCTTTGAAAACAAAGACATCCTCGGAATCAGCGGTGCATCATGGGGTTGGTTGGGATGTTCCTTCATCCTTGGGAGAATGAGGTAGGTGACGGTAAACGTCAGAAGTACCCTGATCACTCATACTGTAAACTAACAAAATTTGTCAAAATGACATAAAATACTAATACACATATTTACACAGAATAACACATAAGTTATTTCTTAACACAGCTGGTTAAAGTTTAGGTATTTAATAGAACACCTAAATGGATTAAACCAGTGGCTCTGATACCACCTCCTGTCGCAACCCCCGACCCCACCACGGGAGCGGGAGCCGCGAGCACAGCCTGTGGTATCGGTGTTTATTAATTTGGCAGCGGAAAAGAGACATCAGGATCGTAGTTAGAAAATAAATTTCAGAGTTCAAAACACCAAACTTTTATATTAAACAAATGGGATAAAAACCCAGGTTTTATTCATAACATCTTTATAGAGATAAACCCTAGTTGCTGAAAACATAAACTTCTTTTATTTAGGTAACTTTTATAGCCACTTTCTTTAAGCCTTCAGTGCTCCATAGCTGGCTTCTTATAGCTTCACATTAAGTTACCTGAAACGCGTTTTAAAGACATTTTATCAGCAAGAAATACTGGCGAGTGCATCCTAGTTTAATACAATGTTTATATCTACCCAATTACTCATTCAGTATTTGTCACGTTTCCAGTTACAATGACCGTGGTCATCTTACTATTGGCTAACTCTTTGTCCAATAGTAACGCTTGATTAGTAGTGTACACAAAACTCCACATACCGGTAGTAATTGTAGAATACAAAGACTCAATCACTGTAAGTGTAATTGAAAATATTTGAGATTTTGTAACACAGTTTGGTAGAAAAAGAGAACGACTCACATTGTAGAATTGTGTATTTCTACAGCTTCCTGTTGATTTTCCTGATTATTATTAAAAACATACAATGCACGTGTGTTAGTAAAATAACCCAAGTTACTTTAGCCATAAAAAACGAGACAGAACCCCAACGAACTGAGTCAGGCAGAGCCTTGACATGCGTTACGAGGCCCTAGATCCATCGGGTAGGGTAACGAATTAGTGATCGGGGGTTAACATACTTACAACGGGGCAGAGCTTCGTGTTTAAGGAGTATAATACCGAGCTATTTTCGTAATATATGTGTAGAGAGAAAGAAGAGATTGAACGAAGTTGAATTGTGCCATTGATGCTCTATTTATACGAATTCAGGAGGTCTCTCACGCCCTGCGACCCACCAAAGGGGGTCCTCTCACGCCCCGCGAGGGAACTCTAGCTAGGGTTAGGTCTGGTTAGTCACCAGTCTAGCCATGACGCTTGTCGTGCCATGTGGCACGTTGGGTGTCCGCCAAGTAAGGCCTGTCGAGCCCCGCGACAGGCCCGGGTCTCCCTGTCGCGGCCCGTGAGAGAAAGAAAATAATGATTTTATTTGTTTTTAAATAAAATTAGGGTTATACGGGTTCGGTTACATATATACGGGTAAATTTAGAGCGTTTTTCGAGGGTTGTTATATTTAAATACCATGTGTTTGAAACAATTTTTGTAACGTGACTCCCCGACGTTTCCGTCGCGGGTTGTTCTATATGCGGTCAGGGTGTTAAATCCATACCCCTCATTTTTTGGTCGAAGCCGTGCACACCGCGGCGTACTTGCGCAACATTTTACCACCTAAATTACTTCACAATATCATTCCCACCGCCGCCCTATATCGCCGTCACCCATCATACGAACATTTACATATGTTCGGATGCGTGCCCATGTAAACTCGCCCCACGCTCTTCTAAATGCATGTTCCTTGGCTACCCACCCGAATTTCGGGGCTACCTGTGTCTCGAGCTATCAACCGGGAAAATCCTTTTATCTCGACATGTCACTTTTGACGAGTCATCATTTCCATTTCAAAATCTGATCACCCATACATCCACGACTACACCACACCTGAGACCGACCTTAACCCTCTCATCTTCCAAGTACCCAACACTGTTCATCCACCACAAACCACACCTCCACAATCGAACCCACACAACTCTCCTCAAAGCCCACCTATTAGCCCAACACATCTCCATAGCCCATTATATCATGTTACCTCTTCCCTTTACCCAGAACATACTGAACCCACTCCAACCCAATATCCTATCGGCCCACACCATACTTCTGCAAACCAACCAACCAGCCTAACCTTCATCCACAGCCCAATCCCACCATCCCGGCCTACACCACACTTCCGCAAACCAACCAACCCAACCTTCATCCACAACCCAATCCCACCATCCTGGCCCACCTACTCCCCCACCTCAACCCATTCCTAATCAACCTACCCATCGCATGACCACCAGATCACAGTCCGGTATATCTAAACCTAAAATCCCTCAAAATCTCCACACTACATCTATCACACCCATTCCAAAATCCCACTTAACCGCCCTATCCGACCCGAACCGGAAATCTGCCATGGATGACGAGTATAATGCGTTAATGAAAAATAAAAATGGGATTTAGTACCAAGGCCACCTACGGCGCATGTAATTCGTTGCATGTGGTTATATCGTCACAAATTTAATCCTAATGGTACGTTACAATGGTATAAAGCCCGCCTAGTCGTCACTGGTAAGAGTCAACAAGTTGGAATCGATTGTGATGACACATTCAGCCCGGTCGTTAAACCTGCCACCATACGTACCGTCCTAAGCCTCGCCACTTAACGTTCTTGGCCGATTCATCAATTAGATGTCAAGAACGCCGTTTTACACGGTAACTTACAAGAGACGGTATATATGTTTCAACCACCCGGATTTAAACACTCAAGCCACCCAGATTATGTTTGCAAATTACAAAAATCGTTATATGGGTTGAAACAAGCACCATGAGCGTGGTACCAAAGATTCTCTAATTACATAATACAATGTGGTTTTAAAAGTGCGGTTTTCGACACCTCGCTATTCATCTACAAAAACGGTAACCAGGTTGCTTATCTCCTACTATATGTTGATGATATAATCTTAACGGCCTCCAATGATAAGCTCCTTCGTGATATCATCACATCGTTGTCCACAAAATTCGCCATGACCGACCTCGGCTTACTTCATCATTTTTTTGGCATTTCGGTCACGCGAACAAATGGCTCACTATTCCTATCTCAAGAAGCCTATGCTGAAGACATTCTAGCCCGAGCCAACATGACCACGTGTAAACCTACAACAACACCGGTCAATACCTCATCCAAGCTAAGTGCCAACGGTGGTCCTCTATTAGCCGACAGTACATTGTATCGAAGCTTAGCGGGTGCCTTACAATACCTTACCTTTACCCGACCCGACATTACGTACGCGGTACAACAAATCTGCATATTCATGCATGCACCGCGTGAACCTCATTTCCAGTTCCTAAAGCATATTATAAGGTAGATTCGGGGCACCACACATCACGACTTACATATACAACCCTCCAAATTTGTTTATTTAACAGCCTACTCAGACGTAGACTGGTGTGGGTGCCCGGACACGAGACGCTCCACTTCGGGGTATTGCATTTTCTTGGGCGAAAATATCACCTCCTCAAAACGGCAAGCAACTATATCGAGATCAAGCGCCGAAGCCGAGTATCGTGGGGTTGCAAACACTGTCGCTGAGACAAGTTGGATTCGCAATTTATTACTCGAAATCTCGGTACCAATTCCCCAAGCCACGATAGTCTATTGCGACAATATATCAATCATTTACCTTTCCGAAAACCCGGTTCAACATCACCGCACTAAACATGTTGAGATAGACATACACTTTATTCGAGGAAAAGTGTGCATCGTGTCACTGCGCGTGCTACGTAATCCGGCGGACTTCCAATATGCCAATCTTTTTACGAAAGGCTTGCCTCGTCCACTATTTCAAAAGTTCAAATCCAGCCTTTGCGTTCGTTCTTCTACCGCTAAGACTGCAGGGGTGTCCTAGTCAACAATATTAACGTGTGAATATTTGTATATTTATAGAATATTATGTTTTCTTGTATACACCTCTTTTACAGTTAGGATAGATTGATTCTAGATTGATAGGTTGTTAGCATTTTCCTTTATTAGCTTTTTGTATCCAAGAATATATATATATATATATATATATATATATATATATATATATATATATATATATATATAGGGGTAAGATTAAATAAAAAGTTCATTTTGCCTAAGTAGGATGAGAAAAAATCTTAACCATTCATTTTTCAAATCAATGGTTAAGATAAAAATGTAGGAAAAAGAGTAGTGTAAGGGTATCTTGCGAAAATCTTATTTATTAACTTTCTCTTTCTACATGCAAGGCACATGCATATTTCATCCTCGTTTTTTAAACGTTCATAACTTTTTTATACGACATTATTTTTACATAAAAATTTCACCATAAAATCGAGCGTCTTTTTCTCTTTAATTTGAGTACCATATTGCTATATAAAATATGACAACTAAAAAATCCACAAAAATGTGTTGTATTTCTATATTGTATAACATTTTTTTTCTTTAGTTTTTTGTACTATATTTTTGTGCTAAATTTTTTGCGTTGAATTTTTTTATCTTTAAATTTTTTCCTCAATTTTTTGTGTTGGAGTTTTGTACTATATTTTTTTCTGATTTTTTTTGTGCTATATTTTTTTGTTATATATTTTTTTTCTATATTTTTTTTGTACTGGATTTTTTTGATGTATTTTTTAGAAAAGAAAAGAGGTGTCACATGTCATTTTCAAACTCCTATTTCACTAAAATATTTTAGTACCAAAATGTCCTTCATTTTTACTTATAAGGAGTGCTACATGTCATCATTACAATCCTTCTTAGTCTAGATAGGCAAAATCCAATTTTTAGTGGATCATTTCCCTAGGCTTTGGATCAATTGAGAACCACCACGAGTTGCGAGAACCGCGAGAACTAGGCCATCCAAAAAGTTTTTCCGATTTTTTTTAACAAAAGTCATAAAAATAATCACTTGTTTCAGCAAAATAAGAAAAATTGAAAAAAAGTCGCATACCCACATTTACATGAGAGGTAAAAAAATATTTATCTTCTTCCAAATTTTACGTCTGTCATAAAAAAAACTTGCATGAGTCAAAACTACCGACTCGGCAATTTTTTTTTTAAATTTTTAGAGATGTGTTTATATTTTTTTCATTTACGTTTGTGTAAAAAAAATTTGCCCCAAATCGCGCCGGATCAAAAAGTTCTCGCGGTTCTCGCAACTTAAGGTGGTTCTCCTTTTAACCTTTCCCCATTTACATTTCCATATATATATATATATAGGCAAAAGATCAAATACAAATAAACTTAACCTACTAAACATACAAATTGAAGGAAAAGTCAAAAAGACAATGTGGCATTTTTGTAATTACCACCAACTATCAAAGTTACTATACAAATGTGAACTCAACCAAAAATACTTAAAAAACAAAAAAAAATTAATATTTTTTATTAAAAAATTGCTACATTTTGTTACAAAAAAAATTTTTCTACTAAAAGTAGCGATTTTTTTATAAAAAATAATAAAAAAAAATTGTGTGTTTTTTTAATTTTTTTTTAGGTTTTTTGGGGGTTTAGTTTTTAGCATTTCAGCTTGGGTGGGTGGGTGGGTGGGGGGTTAGGTTTTTTTTTTTTTGTTTTTGGGGGTGTGGGGGTGAGGGGGTTTAGGTTTTTTTGGGGGGAGGGGGGAGAGGGGGGTTAGGTTTTTTAGATACATTTGTAGAGTAACTTTGATAGTTATTGATAATTACAAAAATATCACCTTGTCTTTTTTACTTTTCCTTCAATTTGTATGTTTAGTATGTTAAGATTATTTGTACAAGAACTTTCTCCTATATATATATATATATATATATATATATGGTAGGGATAGTGTACATTAATTCAAAAGTGTGAGAAGTGTATTATAACACTATATATAACATCATATAAACACCGTATAACACTATGTAACACCATATAACACTATGTAACACTATATAACACTGTATAACTATATATAACACTATACATCTATCATAGACATGCTATCAGACAAAATATAGTGTTATATTAGTTATATAGTGTTATATAGTGTTACATAGTGTTATATGGTGTTATATGGTGTTACATAGTGTTATACGGTGTTTATATGGTGTTATATAGTGTTATATATAGAAACGGGATCAGGAGAGAACGGTGAAAAGTGTGAGAACGGTGAGAACGGATCCTGGCCCAACACGTGGCAGGGAGCGCTAATTGTTATGCGGGGGTACGATTGTCATTGTCCACTTCCCGCTAAACAATGGTGTTATGATTCCTTTGCCCAAAAAAATTTAAATATAAATGGCGTTTTCATCTTTAAGCTAGTTTTTATGGCAATTTTTTAAAAAGTATGTTTTTTACGAATGGCCTATATGTTTTAATGGCGTTTTCATCTTTATGCTAATTTTACATGGCGCTTTTTTAAAGTATTTTTTTAACAATGGCGTTTATGTTTTAATGGCGTTTTTATCCTTCTGCTAGTTTTACATGGCGTTTTTTTTTAGTATTTTTTTACGAATGGCGTTTATGTTTTAATGGCGTTTTATAGATATGCAATAGATATGGCGTTTTTGTGTTTTCTTCTTGTTTTAATTTAGTTTTTTTAACCCTTTTTTTTAATGTTGTTTATGTTTTAAATGGTTACTATTTGTTCATTATTCTAATCATGGCGTTTTCTTCATTGCCCACAAGGAGTTTTGCCATTGCATTCTCCAATAAGTCAAAAGTATCTGTTGTAACCCACTCAATTGGGTATCCTTCTTTACGGTCTCATTTTTTCCTATTGCAAGCATCGTTTACCAAGGCAAGCTGTAACAAAATAGATTTTTCAAATGACAGATATTTTTGGGCGTTTTAATGACACACAAATGAATAGTGAAATTTTATTCTTACCGCAAGTATGATCAATTTTATTCGTTACTTGAATCAATAGGTTAAGTATTGGCAAGAAACCGTTTGGTATTCATTATATTGGAGGATTCCATAAGATGAGCCAACGGGTCGAATAGTGGAGCAAATTGTAGTGCTAGTGTTTTAATAGTTAGCGATGGCGATAACAATCACAAGAGCATTAAACCATGAGATTGGTAAGGAAATGCGGGTGATGATATGCCCCGGATGTTGGGTATAAGGCGCCATAGGCTTACTAGTGAAACGATAGCAAAATGAGTGAAGCTAGAGTGGGTCGAATAATTGCATAGTGATTTTTAGTCGTTCGCCCCATAAATTAAATTTTCGGTATGGTAATTATAATAGGCACGTCGGTAATGAATTTACAGACGTATAGGAAAAAGAATCACCTAAAACGGACTTACGAGTCAAAAGTTATGTTGGTTTAAAGTCGTAAATGTTAAAAATTAGGTGTTGGGCTGATATACAGCTCCAGCAAACAACATTCTTCCAAAATCACACCGTGGCGCTACGCAACGTCCAAACTAAAAACCCGTCGCGCAGCGTGACCACCCAAAACGGATGGATTTTGTTGTTTTTGCATTGTTTTGAGCATGGAACTTAACCAGACTTATATTTAAGGTGTCAAAACTAATCTTTTGTGTGGTTTTGACCATAGGTGATGATGGACTGAATCCGGATGGCGATCAAGCAAAATTCCAAGAACCGAACACAATCTTTTGAAGCTTCCGCGATTACTTAAATATGTTCAAATCAATGTCTATGTAGTTAACTCTTAAATACTTGTTTTATTTGGGATTCTTAAACTAGTAGCACTTGTCTAAGATGTTAACTTGGCTAAAATTTCCTCATGTTTGGTATAAAAAAAATCAAGGTTTTGGCTTACTAAGGCTTTGTTTATAATAAAATATTATAAAAATGAGTAGAGTGTTACAAGTTGGTAATCAGAGCTTAAGGTTGTCAACAAAGTGTTCGGTTCAAGCTTGATTGATCGTCCGGTAAGAATTGATTATTTATGTTAGTAGATTTTATCTTATGTAAGAAACAAGATGTGAATTAATGTGCATGGGAAGAGCTTGTTAACGCACTCAAACCCGAAAAGTGCACTAAAGGCAAACGGTTAAAGCAAGTTACGAACTTGGCTAAACCAAAGCAAATAAAATTATGTTATAAATGAGATGTTTAATAATTGATGTAAACATTTCAGTTTCAAGATGACGGAAAGAAACGATGATGATCCGGTGCCGACAAGCACCGAACAAATGAAAGAGTTAAATGCCGAAGAAGTGGGAAAGGCAATTGAGGGTAGTCTATCCGGGTTCATAGACAAAATTCAAAACACGGTATTATCATTAGTCGAGGAACGAGTCAAAAGGTTGGAAGATAGTGTCAACCTTATGAAAGAGAAATCGGGAGAACATAAAGGATGTTCGTACAAAGAGTTTATGGCGTGTAAACCGCCAATCTACAACGGGGAGGTTGACCCGATAATTTGCCAAAGATGGCTAAGTGACGTCGAAGGGGTGTTTGAAAGGACCCACTGTGACGTAAGTGATTCTGTTGCTTACGGAACGGGTCAGTTGAGGGGTCAAGCCAAGGATTGGTGGGATAACAAAAAGAAGGAGATAGGAGCCGAAGCGGTGAGGGTCATGACATGGGATGAGTTTAAGGTGCCATTCCTTAAACATCATAGTCCCAAGGCAGTCATCAACAGGATTAAGGAAGAGTTCATCCAGTTAAGGCCGAAGGGTGAAACGATTGATAAAATCATGGGTATCTTTATGGATAAGCTGAGATTCTGTGACGAGTTAGTCACCACTGAAGAACAGAAGATATATTATTATTACAACATGTTGAGCGCTGAATACCGGGAGTTCATGACTCCCTCAAAATATGAAACCCTTACGGAAATTATCAACACCGCCCGGGAGCGGGAAATTGAGTTGAAGAAACAAATCGAGAGGGGTGAGCGAAGGGTACAGGATGTGAATCCAAGCCCTACAAAGAAAGCTCGAACTGTTGAATCAGGGAAGAAGGCGGATGTGAAAGGCGGGTCGCCGAGTTGCAAGGTGTGTGGAAAGGGGCACAAGGGTGAGTGCCGCTTCAAAGACAAGCCGTGTCCTATATGTGGGAAGACGGGACACACCGCATCGTTATGTCCGGGAAAGGTTTCCGTTTGCTACAAATGTTATCAGCCTGGCCACAAAAAGTCTGAATGCCCAGACTTGGTTGGAAAGAGAGACACTAAAGAATCTCCAACAGAAGCTCCAAAGGCGAAGGCTAGGTCCTTCCAATTTACAACGGTTGAAGCGAAGACAGAACCCGATGTGGTCTCAAGTATATTCGCAATAAATTCGATTCCTACGCGTGTATTATTTGATACGGGTGCGAATAAATCCTTTATTTCACATGGATTTATTCGACATCATTCATTTGTATTGACAAAATTACCTATGCCTCTAGAGGTTGAGATAGGAGATAACAAAAGTTTCATAGTTTGTTAAGTCTGTCAAAGCTGCAAATTAACTATCGATGATGAGGAATACTTGATAGATCTAATCCCGATGTCGATGGGAGAGTTTCAAGTGGTTGTAGGGATGGATTGGCTATCTCGACACCACGCAAAGGTCGTGTGTTTTCGTAAGGAGATAAAGCTAACATCTCCTAGCGGAAAACATGTCACAATCTATGGAGAAAAGGGAGGCAATCCTATAATATGCTCGATGATGAAAGCTTACAAGCTCATGAGGCACGGATGTAAGGCATTTATGATATACGCGAATGAGCCCGAGAAAGAATTACCGAAGATTGGAGACGTACCAGTGGTATGTGACTTTGAAGATGTGTTTCCGGATGATTTACCTGGAATGCCGCCCGAGCGGGAGGCAGAGTTCGGAATTGAATTAGTTCCGGGCACGAAACCCGTAGCAAAAGCACCATACCGACTTGCACCATCGGAATTACAAGAATTAATGTCGCAGATTCAAGACTTGCTTGATAAAGGATTCATAAGGTCGAGTGTGTCTCCTTGGGGCGCGCCCGTGCTATTCGTGAAAAAGAAGGATGGAAGCATGCGTATGTGTATCGATTACCGAGAGTTAAATAAACTCACGGTAAAGAATTGATACCCGCTTCCGAGAATAGCGATCTATTCGACCAATTACAAGGTGCGAACTGGTTTTCAAAAAATTGACCTTAGATCGGGGTATCACCAACTAAGGGTCAAGGAGGAGGATGTACCGAAGACGGATTTTCGCACGAGATACGGACATTACGAGTTCCTCGTGATGTCATTCGGGCTGACAAATGCACCTGCGGCTTTCATGGACCTCATGAACGGGGTTTGCAAGCCAATGTTGGATAAATCGGTAATCGTGTTTATTGACGATATTCTGGTATACTCGAAAAGTGAAGCAGAACATGCACGCCACTTAAAAGAGGTGTTAGAGACACTCAGGTAAGAAAAGTTGTAAGCGAAATTCTCAAAATGCGCCTTCTGGTTGCGAGAGGTGCAATTCCTCGGCCACATCATAAGCGCCGATGGAATATTGGTAGATCCTTTAAAGATAGAGGCCGTGTCAAAATGGAGCCCTCCGAAGAATCCTTCGGAAATTAGAAGCTTCTTAGGGCTTGCGGGATACTATAGGAGATTCATTCAAGATTTCTCCAAGATTGCGTCGCCGCTAACTAAGTTAACCCGGAAAGAGGAAAAGTTCATTTGGGGTGTTGAACAAGAAAGAGCGTTTCAAACGCTAAAAGAGAAGTTAACTCAAGCTCCGGTATTAACGTTCCCGGACGGGGTCGAAGACTTGGTGCTTTATTCGGATGCCTCACTATCGGGGCTCGGATGCATTTTGATGCAACGGGGCAAAGTTATAGCTTATGACTCGAGGCAATTGAAAATACATGAAAAGAAATATCCCACGCATGATCTCGAATTGGCTGCGGTGGTGTTTGCGTTAAAAATATGGAGGCACTATTTATATGGGGTAAAGTGCACCATATTCACCGATCACAAGAGCTTAAAATACTTCTTCGATCAGAAGGAGTTAAATATGCGACAAAGGCGATGGTTAGAAACGGTGAAAGATTTTGACTGTGAAATACATTACCACCCCGGAAGGGCAAATGTGGTGGCAGATGCCCTGAGCAGAAAAGCGGATTATGTCCCAATACGAGTAAGGTCGATGCAGCTTGTTGTGACCTCGGGTATACTTGAACGTATCCGAGAAGCGCAAGTAGAAGCAGTGAAAGAGGAGAACTGGAAGAAGGAAAGAATAATCGGTCAGTTAAAAGATTTGTCGGATGGAAAGAACGGGTTGAAGACTCGATCCGGAAGAATATGGGTTCCAAATTCTTATGGGGTTAAGACGCTTCTACTCGATGAAGCTCATAAATCCCGATATTCTATTCATCTGGGTGCGACCAAGATGTACAACGATCTGAAACAAAATTATTGGTGGCCCAGAATGAAGAGGGATGTAGTAAAATACGTGGAGAAGTGCTTGACTTGTTTACAAGTCAAGGCGGAACACCAGAAACCATATGGAAAGATGCAACCTTTGGAGATCCCGGTTTGGAAATGGGAACATATCACTATGGACCTATTGACCAAACTACCTAAAACGATTCGGGGATTCGATGCTATATGGGTGATTGTGGATAGATTGACGAAGAGTGCTCATTTTATTCCTATACGCGAGACATATACTTCGGAAAAGATGTCCGAGGTATATACAAACGAAATAATGGCACGTCACAGAGTACCGGTATCCATTGTGTCGGATAGAGATACTCGGTTTACTTCAAACTTTTGGCGAGATTTTCAAGAACGAATGGGAACGAAACTTTTCATTAGCATCGCCTACCATCCTCAGACGGATGGGCAGAGTGAAAGAACAATACAGACGTTAGAGGATATGTTACGGGCATGTATCATCGACTTCGGCGGAAGTTGGGATGTTTATCTACCATTGGCCGAATTTTCGTATAACAATAGTTACCATTTGAGCATCGGCATGGCACCTTATAAGATGCTATATGGTAGGAAATGCAGAACCCCGGTGTGTTGGGGTGAAGTGGGACCACGTGAACTGGCCCATAAAGATGTTGTCCAAGCCACTAATGAGAAAATTGAAGTGGTACTAGCCCATTTGAAAGCAGCCCAAGATAGGCAAAAGTCTTATGCCGATAAAAGACGAAGACCGATTGAATTTTAGTTAGGCGACATGGTTATGTTAAAGGTTTCCCCATGGAAGGGCGTTATCAGATTCAGAAAAAGAGGGAAACTAAGCCCGAGGTTTATCGGACCATTTAAAATAATCGAACGGGTTGGCAAGGTAGCTTATCACCTCGAGCTACCGGAATAGTTGAGTGGGATACATGGCACGTTTCATGTATCACAACTACGAAAATGTCTAGCGGGGGAAACAACTTATATCCATTACGACGATATCGAGGTGGATGATAGCCTGAATTATGCAGTAAGGCCATTAGAGATTTTAGATCGAAAGGTTAAGCACTTGCGAAATAAACAAATCGATCAAGTCAAGATCAAGTGGGAGCATAGGAAAGGTTCGGACACCACATGGGAGTCCGAAGAGGAAATGCGACGTCTCTACCCTACCCTATTCGGTACGTACTTTGGTTTCGGGGATGAAACCTTTTTAAGGGGGGTGGACTTGTAACATCCCGAAAATATAAAACTTTATACTAAATTATAAAGTATTAAATAGAAAAGAATAAACTAACTAGGATGAAATAACCCAGTTAGTTATAAGTCTTGTGTTAACTCAAAAGTGGGTTAAAAAGCACCTAAATATGAACTAAAAGAAATTAGAGGGACTAAAAGTGTTTAAATGGAAACTAATTATAATAAAAAACAATTTATTAAACATAAAACACACATTTGTGTGTGTACTGGAAATCGATCAAACACAGGGGGGCGACCCAAGCTTCCCCGTAACCCTAGTTCTTGTCAAACCCTCCAAATTGAAGGTCCAAATCGAGTCCAAAACGAAATCTAAGTTTGTATTAGTGATCCCCATTGTTAGGAGATCATAAGGTATGTGAAATTTGATGAAAATTCTCTACTTGAAATTCTCATGAATTTAGGAAATTCGAAATCTGATGATGCATGTGTGTTGTATAGATAAAATAAGAACATTGTAGTGTCTATGAGTAAACCCTAGGCAAGTACATGTTGAAATCATGCTTAATTCTAGCAAAATCCACGGACACCATTGTAGGTGATTAGTGGGTTATGTAGAACTTGATAAACACTAGGAAATTTGGGGTTGTTCTAGTGTAATTTGACATATGTGAGGCTATTTCAGAATTATAGAGGCAAATAATTATGTTAAATAGTTTGATTGATGAAAATTTGGGCTATATGACAAGTTATGAACTTGTTAATAAATCATGTAAAATTATGCCCTTAAAGTGTTCGTAGAAATGCCTCGAAGAAGGCTCAAAATTGAAATTTAAAGTTAAACGCATAACTGTGATGTTTTGACAAACTATGCGATATATGATTGAAAAGAGTTCTAAACGCGTCATGATTGAACTCTATAGGAAAAGATACCGGAGCGTCGAGTGGACAAGCCGGTGGCGACTTGCGTTTGAAGGGCGTGCCTTGAAGGTATGTAACTTGATTCGTTACATTAAGTGAATTGTTATTAAATTATGTGTAGGCATATAGTAGAATAGATGTTGCGTTGATTATAGCGACCATGTTCGTTACTTGAATCAATAGGTTAAGTATTGGCAAGAAACCGTTTGGTTGTCATTATATTGGAGGATTCCATAAGATGAGCCAACGGGTCGAATAGTGGAGTAAATTGTAGTGCTAGTGTTTTAATAGTTAGCGATGGCGATAACAATCACAAGAGCATTAAACCATGAGATTGGTAAGGAAATGCGGGTGATGATATGCCCCGGATGTTGGGTATAAGGCGCCATAGGCTTACTAGTGAAACGATAGCAAAATGAGTGAAGCTAGAGTGGGTCGAATAATTGCATAGTGATTTTTAGTCGTTCGGCCCAAAAATTAAATTTTCGGTATGGTAATTATAATAGGCACGTCGGTAATGAATTTACAGACATATAGGAAAAAGAATCACCTAAAACGGACTTACGAGTCAAAAGTTATGTTGGTTTAAAGTCGTAAATGTTAAAAATTAGGTGTTGGGCTGATATACAGCTCCAGCAAACAACATTCTTCCAAAATCACACCGTGGCGCTACGACACGGCCAAACTGAAAACCCGTCGCGCGACGCAACGGTGGTGGCGGCACGCGACCACTGGTCGTGGTCTCCGTCGCACGGCGTGACCACCCAAAACGGATGGATTTTGTTGTTTTTGCATTGTTTTGAGCATGGAACTTAACCAGACTTATATTTAAGGTGTCAAAACTAATCTTTTTGTGTGGTTTTGACCATAGGTGATGATGGACTGAATCCGGATGGCGATCAAGCAAAATTCCAAGAACCGAACACAATCTTTTGAAGCTTCCGCGATTACTTAAATATGTTCAAATCAATGTCTATGTAGTTAACTCTTAAATACTTGTTTTATTTGGGATTCTTAAACTAGTAGCACTTGTCTAAGATGTTAACTTGGCTAAAATTTCCTCATGTTTGGTATAAAAAAAATCAAGGTTTTGGCTTACTAAGGCTTTGTTTATAATAAAATATTATAAAAACGAGTAGAGTGCTACAACCGCCATCTCTTCCACTGCCGCCGCCGTGAGCGGCGGCGCCGCCTTGAACTGCTGGCGATGCACCTCCGTTGCATCATCATCTTCGACCTCTCTCCTTCTGTCTCTCTGATCTATCCGTCGGTCTAATCGGAAAAAGGATACCAGAATCGGGTTTAAAATGCTCGTTTTAGGGGTGTGGTTGTCGGAGGAGGAGCTCGCCGGTCGTCTGCTGGAAATAACCACCGTCGCCGGTGGTCTCACCGAAGAAGAAGAAGAAGAAGAAGAAGAGGGGGTTTAGGTGCGTCGTTGTCGGAGAAGGGGGGGTTTCGGCGAGTGAACGGCTGGAGCTCACTTCGGTGGTCGGAGCTGCGAGAGGGAGAAAGAAAGCCATGAAACATGATTTTTTTGTGTGTGCTTGATGTGTGTTGGCAGAGAATTTATGAAGGAGAGAAGGGTTTCTCATATGTGTGTCTTTGGGGTAAATGACTGTTTTGAAGAGAGAGAAAGGTGAGAGATTTAAAATCTCTGGTGACATTAAACGGAGAGAAAGAAGGGATTTGACATTTGGAGTAAATGACCAAAACACCCTTTGTGTTCGCATAATCTGATTGATTTAGAGTGGTTCTCTCGGTTCTTACAACTGGGAGTGGTTTCTATTTTAGCGGCTCCCTATATATATATAGGAACGGGATCAGGAGAGAACGGTGAAAAGTGTGAGAACGGTGAGAACTGGTCCTGGCCCAACACGTGGCAGGGAGCGCAAATTGTTATGTCGGGGTACGATTGTCATTGTCCACTCCCCGCTAAACAATGGCGTTATGATTCCTTTGCCCAAAAATAATTAAATATAAATGGCGTTTTCATCTTTATGCTAGTTTACATGGCGTTTTATTTAAAAGTGTATTTTTTACGAATGGCGTTTATGTTTTAATGGCGTTTTCATCTTTATGCTTGTTTTTCATGGCGTTTTTTTAAAAAGTATTTTTTTTACGAATGTCGTTTATGTTTTAATGGCGTTTTATTGATTTCCTATAGATTTGGCATTTTTATGTTTTCTACTTGCCTTAGTTTAGTTTTTAACGCTTTTTTAATGTTGTTTATATTTTAAATGGTTACTATTTGTTAATTATTCTAATCATGGTGTTTTCTTTGATTTTCCCAAATACGGTAGTAGATCACACAACCAAACATGTAGATGTAATAATGTAAAGAGTAAAACACGATAGTCAACATTAAAATACATGGCGTTTAGCTAATCTACATATTCTAACATTCTTTGTGCTATTCTCTCGTCTGCTTTGTCAAACAATTTACGTATTTTTTCTCCCCCTAAAGCCATGAATGTATTTAGGCAACTTGTCAGTAGTTTTATGTTTTCATTTTCGCTATGAAACAGGATTTTTCCAATGTATTTTACCCTTAGTTCATTTAGCTGTCTTTGTTGGAGTTGATTTGGGGCATCTTCTGTTGCCAAACCACTTCTCCAACGGGCTATATCCCCCATGTATGTTTCCATATGCCTCATTGCGAAAATCCCACAGTCGATGACGTTAGACTTTGTCCTCCAATCCATCTTTTGTCTGACAACCTTCGCCTTGCTGTAACAACCCAAAAACGGGTTTGGTAATCAAACCACGTTAATACTAAAAGACGGGTAAAGTACCGTTAGTGGTAAAAGTAATTCGGTAAATGTTAGGATTTATATAAATAAACCTAATATTAAATAAAAGTTGAACGAAAACTTTTGAGGAAATAAACGTTTATAAACGGGCCGAGATAACGGGACTTAAAATAAACTGAGTCGTACCCGAAGATATAAGTCTTTATATTATAAAATTTAATGTTGGATATAAATGAGATGAAATAACTAGGAATACATATATAACCTAGTTAATCACGAGTCTTGTAGTAACATGGTAGTGAGTTAAAACACCTAAAATAAAAACCTAATGATAGTTGGAGGGTTAAAGGTGTCAAAACTGAAATAATGTGATTTATATGACATTTTTAAAGGTAACCAACTAGTTTGTCTGAATCAAGTCGCAAACGGGTCAAAAGTGTCATAATCGAATTTCAAGCCGAGATCTTAAAATATAAAAATTTGGTGATTTCAGATGTCGGGTTTTACTCCATGGGATGGAGAATTAAATTACGAACGCGTAGGAAAAAGAATCGCGTAAAACGGATAAGTAGATAAAAAGTTATGATACTTTAAAGTTCGAATTTCGACTAAAAACATAAATGGGCTGAAATGCAGGACCAGAACCTGCACTCGCTGGAAAATGGCCTCCCTCGCGCCACGCGAGGAAGTAAGGTAATACTGGCGCGCCACGCGACGCGGGTCTCGGCACGCGAAAAACTTAACTGAGTCTCTCGCGTGGCGCATGAGACATATAAGTTGGAAAAAACTATTTTGTTTCGATTGTTTAAGCTATTAAAACTAACGTTTATGTTGGTTTTGATTTTAGGTGAACCAAGTAAATATCCGGATGAAGATCAAGCATGGACAAGAACCAAACACACGGAAATGAAGCTTCCGTAAGTTGTGTCGTCGTTATTTTTAAACGACGAATTCGATTACCTTATGTTGTAGTACTTTAAATTGTAAAAGTTTCTAGTAAACCCGTATTTTATACGTAAGTGTATTCATAAGTACACATTAATCTGTCGTTATTAGTATAAAACCCGTTTTATAATAGTAAGGGTGTTGCAAGTTGGTAATCAGAGCTCATGGTTAAAGAATAAAGTGTGTTCGGTTCGAGGCTTGATCACAAATCCGGTAAGTACATGTATGTTAATGATTTAGCATGTTATAGTGTTGTGAACAACACATAGGGTTATCGCGTAATACACGCTACCCCAATTAAAATGATTGATATAGTTAATAATATTACGTGCGTTGACACGTATAGTAGAAAGCCTTGTATTATAATACATGCATTATTGATATTGACGTTACTAATCTTTGTAAATGTTTTAGTGAAAGGTTACTCGCATCTGAAGATGACGAGAGTTGAACGAATCGCAGATATGATGGTGGAACAGTTCGAAGTATGACAAAAAGAGCATGCTCACCAAGGACCAAATCGCGTAACAATCGCGAATAAGAGTAATGGCAAGGAAAGCCCGTCGGGGCAAGCATTTATAGGTGCACATTTTAAATTTATTGTACGAATAGTAATATGCAACAAATACGTAGAGACTGACCGTTGCATATGTAGATTAAAAACTTGGAAAACCTGAATTGAATACCTATCTAGGATATTAATTCCAAGAAAACTAAATAGAGGCGTTATTTACATGGGGTGTAATGTGAAAATTATAAAAGGTCATGTATGTTAGGTGTTGATCGCTTACTCTAGCCAAGTAAGTAGTGAACACGTGATACCATGAACTTTTATGATGGACATACTTACAACCGATGTAGTAAGGACGGGATGAATGGGACAAATAAAAAAGGTACCCAAATGAGTCAAATAAGTAAAATATTTGATGGTATACGTAAACGCAAGTCGGATGACGGCAGCGTATTACGTTAGAAAAACGAGCCCGAGTGAAGGGACAAAGATTAAAGTAAATGAAAATACGAACCAACTAATGTGAATGCTAAGACATAGGGGATAAAGTTTGACTGTCATAAGAGATAAAATTCACACAGAAAAGTCAAAGGGGTAGAATAAAGAATAAAGGACTTGACTGAATGAAAACGATGAATTTCGCTAAGACGACCAAACAAATTAAAGTGACGTCTAAAACCATATAAGAATGGTTACCTGATGATGACTTCGGTAAAGATACCCGATAGATGGGTAGGATTTTGAAAGTATGCGTAAACCAAGAGACGGGAACGCGAAATAGAAAGTCAAAGGACTCGGATTAAGAGTCATGACTAAAAGACGATGAGAGTTTGCAAAGAGAAATTTTGATAACTACGTTCAACTATTTTAAAGTTGAACGGGTCGAATAAAGAATGAAGTTTGACGTTCATGAGTAATGAAATCTCACACGAATAAGTCAAACGAGATAAATAAAGTATAAAAGATTGGTAGTGCGAGTAAGCGCAAACCGAATAATGGAAGCACGAAATATTAATGAACCTATGTGATGGGTCGTAAAGAAGTATAGGTAAGAACCGGGTAACGGTAAGCGTAGGACAAACCGACGTATAAATGACGTTAGAAGTCAAAAAATTGGAAAGATAATTCGAAGGAAAACAAATGTAGCCTTAGACTATGGTCAAGGTCAAACGAAATCCAAAAAGCAAAAGTAAATGATTCTAAACGTAAAAAGGGTACCTTGACACCATAAATATATATATACAGTTAAGTAAAGACACGAATAAAATATAATCTATGGGATCATCATAACCTACGGGATTATAAGTAGTGTTAAAGTCTACGGGACCAAAAAGACCTTCGGGTCACAAATAGAAAGAAACAAATTTTAGGGATCTCACCTTAAAAGGGTAAAAAGGTGAAAATCTAAATAAATAGCCTACGAGGCTAAGTGAAAGAACCTACGGGACATATGGGTTAAGCGTGGGAATTAGTTATAATTCCCCGCATTAAATAATAATGGAAAGGAATAGATCCTCGGAAGTAACATTACTAGAAATGAGAAACGTAAACTAAAAATTTAGTTTTAGTCAAAAGCAACGTTTTAACAAAACATAAGTGGTATGAGGTGAATTAGAAAATCTTAAACACACATAAGGCCAGAGATGCCAAAATAGTATACCCGGGTGACGGTGTATGAAGTGACGGCGACTAATTAGTCTAGCCGGTAAAACTATTCGAAGTCAAGATTGTAGGATCGTTTGCACGACCAAACGAGTCGTTCAGAAGAGTTTTTGCTCAATACGAAAGGCGGAAACAGACGTATCGAGGTAATTCAGCTAGAAATACACTTTAAACTGTCTTTAGATTGATTTGACAAAGTTTTACAGCGAGTAGACACTTCGGCAGCACTTCGGCTCTTAAACCAGAAAGTAATTTCGTTTTAAATGACAAAGACCAGACACCAATTTATAGGCAAGGTGATTTCGTACGAAATAGCTCAAGCGAAATCACTTTCACACGAAATAGTAATTTCGTGCGAAATAACAATGTGATTTCGTGCGAAATAGCTGTTGCCTATTTCATGCGAAATTAACCTTTTAACATGTTTTCTTGTTTTCCGTGCCCTGATCTATCTATTCTAATACAAGACTCGATACAAGACGAAGTCGACAGACGTATGCACTAACAGACTCCCCCTCGGATGTCGATGAGTCTTCAATACATGTCTTCAACATCTTCAGTCTTTATCAGTCTTCACGAACTTTCAAGTATTTGACAATGTAAAACATCCTCAATCTCTGTCTTCTCTCTTCTTCAGGATTTCCACCTGGCTCTTATCTCACTCTAATTCTCTTTATCAGATCTCTTGATTCCTTAAGTTTATCAGCATCAGCAGATTGCGTGATCTTCAGAATCTGAATCTGGCTCTATTATCTTCAGACTCCCCCTTAAGTTTTGCTTGGGATCACAGTCTGGCTTCCACAGATTCAAAATCGTGACCTGGCTCACATTCTGCTCAGGATCCAAACCTGGCTAACCTGCACATTCTTAACCCAGAAATAAATTTCACAAATTTATTCTCTGTTTACCAATTGTAAACACAAATACAATATCATCTACAAGTATTGTATACAATGATTTAACATGTTTAAACTATGATGAACCACTTAAAAAAAATACCATATTTCTTTTTCAAACAATTTTTCATCTCAAACAAACTTCTCCCAAACCTTTTGTCGTCATGTTTAGCACTCGGAATTTTGAAAATCAGCTATCCAACTTCAGTTGTCGAAAATCTTTTTGTATTTTTCAAAATTTATGCTAAAACACACTTAAAATCTTTTTGAATTTTTTAAACTTGAAATAAAATGCAATAAAGAAATATTTACAAACAATATTTTTGTGAGTTTGTGTAAGAGGATCATATCAGTTTTTTAGGCATATCACCAACAACGTTAAGCTTTAAACATTTTAAGTTCTAAATGGATCACTTAGATTGTCAGTATACTGATCCACTTAAATTTTCACACAAAGTTCAACTGTTTCGAGATACGATTTAGTGTTTTAAGTACTTGAACTTATTCACGTATCCCACCTCAGCATATACTCCCGTATCCAGATCCCAATATTCAGTCTTACAGGTGAGTATACCTAGATAATATTTGTAAAGGGTTAGATGCGAGGGCCATGAGAGCTCAGGCTATTGCTTCCGCAAAATCAGAGAGATGATGGCTTCGACTTTAGGTGTGTTCCCTTTAGAGAATCTTTTCTTCAACAGCACATGATTAGCATTTTGCAATGTTTCATCATTTTTTGTACTGAGGGTGTTGTTATATTTCAAGCAAGCGCAAAGTATTATACGGTGACTAGGCCATTGCTTCCGCAAAATCAGAAGTCCCGGGATAATACCCCAGATATCACTGAGTATAAAGACCTAGTATCTCAGAAAAAAGGACCTTTCAAACAAGATTTCGGGGGTTACCCATATATCCGAGAGATGTTCCCCACGATATAAGTAAGTTTGAAATTTTAGGTTTATATCTCAACACAATCTACTAAATGTGTAAAAACCTACTGGCACATCATCAATGAGACCGTTTATCACATTTTGATTTTCCAATTCTTTAGCATGTTGTGATAGTCCACTTATGTACTATCATTTCCTCTTTTTTAAACAAAACTCATTTTTGTTTTCTCATGTTTTTTACTTTTTTCAAATTTTCAAATGTTTTTGTATTTTCTGAAATTCTTACTCCCCCTAAAATTCAAAACCATTTAAAGATAATTTGAAAACAAACTATACAAGAAAAATAAAAACTGATTTTCACGCTTCAATTCGCCATCCACTTGGCATAAACAATCAGAACTCCCCCTTACAACAAACTATTTTCCCATTATGATTTCAAAACACTTAAGTTTGTTCAAATCAAATAGTTTTTCCGGAAAATTAGTTTTGTTGATTTTACCACTTGTAAGTTAGGGGTTTCATCACATTGTTTTATCAACCTTTTGTAAAAATTTAACATTTTCAGATTTAAACAACACTACCACTTGTAGAAAATTAAGTACAACTTAATGTCCCTGATTTACCACTTGTAGGTCGAAATATCACCAATAGTGAATTTCTCAATAAAGATGCCGATTCCTGCTCCACACTTACCAACCTGGAATCTCCGGCAAGTCATACTTTTTACATATGAAAAACAGACATCCAAGCCTGACCAAACTTGGATGTTTCCTCCTCATCTTCACTCGGGGTGTAAGTTGTCTTCTTTGTTTCATAAAATTCTTTAACCCCTTTAACCTTCCCATCGACCATCTTTCCAAAAATCTTTTTAATATTTCCATTAAAAACCTTTTCGACATCAAATTCTTTCTTCTCAGAATAGAATTGATTCGAAATCTCAACATTTCCAATTTTTCTAAAATTTTCAGCCCTCAATGGTGGAAAATTTACATCATCCATTGGTGGTACTGATGTTTCAATTTTTAGCTCAATAGGTGGCTCCTCTGATTTTGTGGAATCAGATTCATCGCCAGATTTCACATCTGATTTCTTAACAACCCACTTCTGGTTGTCAAAATTTACTCTTCTCTTGTAAAATCTTTTTGAACATTCACCAATCTCATATGTTGAGTTTTTAAACACTTTAAACTTTTCAGTTGGTGGTTCAGTTTTATCAACAACTTTTTCTTTGAGTTTAGAAACAACTTCCTGTTTTGTGTTGGTACCCATTGGACAATTCCAGGCAATGTGACCAACTTCTTGACATCTGTAACAGGTTCTTGTCTCCTTTCTCTGATAAGCTCCATTCTTCTCAAATTTTTGTTTTCCAGCAAAGAACTCTTTGTTTGATTGCTTCCAGAATGAGCTCTTTTCTTCTTCCTCTTAACTTAACCCTGAAACAAATACAGTTTTTGTTTTATAAATTTTCTCATTTATATGGTTTTTCGGTGGAATAAAACCCAACCCATTCTTTTTGAAATTATCGTTATGGTTTGGTTTCTTTCGATAACCTGAACTAGAACTGTAACCCTTTTTCTTGTTTAATCTTTGTTGATCTCTTGAAGTGTAAGGACTTGGTTTTATAGAAAGATTTACATCTTTTATTTCAGAAATATTAATTTCTGTTAATTTGAAAACCTTTTTTATCATTTCTTGTTTAACACCTTTTATTGGAAATTCCTCATCAGAATATAATTTGTCTGAATCAATCAAAGTATGTGCCACTTTGATTAGTTCGTCATTCAAATTAGATTTTGATAACAGGAATTCTTTATTGTAAACTCTTTTAACCGACGATTTTGAACTGTTGACCGACGAACTCGAACTTCCAGACTCGGATTTTGACTCTGACTCCTCATCTTTATCCAACACCTGATCAACCACCTTTTTTATTAACTCAGACTCATGATCAGTGTCAGACGATGTGAACGTAACGTCAATGTTTTCTGGTAAATCATCAGTTGTTTCGGACTTTAACTTTATATTGACAGCCTTTTTGACTTGCTCCTCATTTGGTTTTCTGGGAGAATAACCTTCCCAAATCGGAGGCGGACACTTTTTATAATTTGCACTTTGTTTCTTACCAGTATCCTTTTCTTCAGGCTTCTTGTCTTGAAATGCTTCAAAACCTGCAACAGTTGGATAAATTCGATCAATCAAATAATTAGAACTAGAATAACTTTGCAACAATCTTCTAATTCTTTCATTTTCTATCTTTTCTGTCTCCAACTCCTGCTTTAGCTTTGCACATTCTTCAATGTAATGATTAATAGCCTTCTGCTTTGTCATCATCACTGCATTCATCATCGTTAATGCATCTTCTCTTTCAGAATTTGTCTTTTGTAGACCAGTCACTGTTCTATTCAATACATCATACGATTCTTTCACATAATTGAGATTGAACAGTAATTGTTCTTTCATCTTATCTTGCTCACTCAACTTCTCATCCTTTTCTTCACACTGTTTGCAAGATTCTGAACACTTTAGACACGGCTTGATTACTTCAACAATCTTTTTGACTTTAATTATCTTTTCAACTTCAACTATTTTTTCAACTTCAACTACTTTCTCAACTTCAACTACCTTTTCAGCAACTTCAACTTCCTTAACAGCAGACTCAACTACTTTCTCTTCCTGTTCAACAATCTTTCTTTTTACATGTTTCTGATTCTTTGCTGCACGTTTCTCCTTCAGCTTCTCCACTCTATCTGTAAAATAAAATTGAAAACTTTAAGGAGATAAATGATTTTTTGCAATATTAATATGCATTTCTTCATCATCATCACTGTCATCAGTTGATGATTGATCAAACACTTGTGTTTGTTCTGAACTATCATCTGAAGAACTAGATTCATCATCTTGATGCTTCTCTTCCCTTGCAAATACTTTCATCCATTCTGTCATCAAATCTAGCTCTTGAACTATTTGTGCAATGAGAGCTACTACTTTTGAATCAGGTGGAATGTATTTGTCCAAGCTAAAACCTTCTGCTACTTTTTCATCATTTTGATCAATTATGCCATAATAAGCTTTCTTATTTGCTTCTTCGATCATTTTGGTATGTGCAGTTTGTGGTTCTTTTTGTTGATAAGGTTGATGAGCAACTTGTTGATATATGGCTTTTCGATAATAATCATTTCCACCAAAAGGATTCTGTACTCCACATGCTTCTCGATTTTTACATTCTCTCTTGAAATGACCTTTCTCCCTGCATCGAAAACAAGTAACTTTAGATTTATCAAAACCCAAAGTAGAAACATTAGCATCCAAGAAATCATTTCTCCCTGTAATCATCTTAAATTTTTCAGCTCTTCTCAAAACACTCGCTAAACACCACTTAATATCCATCAGCTCCATTTCCTCAGCATCAATCTGATCGTAATCCTCTTTTGTCAACATAGGATTTCCGATCCTTCCTGCAACCAACCCTTCATATGATTCCAATACTGTAGCAAGTAATGACATATGACTTTTAGCCACCTCTTCAGAGAAATTTTGACCATTCTGAAGATGCAATGCAATGTTGCAATGTAAAATTTGACCATTACTGCTATTTGAACTTTGAAACTGATGACTAGAAGTTGATTCCTTCGGATTAACACTTGGATATGATGAAAATCCACTGCTGCTGTTTGGACTTTGATTGACTGAACCAGATGAATTTTCTGCACTGAAAGCAGTTTGTATTTTTTGACTTGCTTCGACATTCTGAACACTCCCTTTGAAGTACATCTTAACATCTTATTGTGCACTTGGATTGTTCATTCTTGCAATCTTTTGTTGCTCAAGATCTTGTCCTTCAATCTTTTCAATGAACTGAGAAATTGTCAACCCTTCATATTCTCCAGTATTCTTTAATATCATCAAAAATGTACTCCATTCTTTCTGAGGTAAAGCATCAGCTAATTTGTCGACCCATTCTTCACGATCTTTGTTGATATTTAACAATGACATTGAACGCACTAAGTGACAATATCTTTCAATCAGTTTCTTAGTATCTTCTCCCGGCAAACTTGAAAATAAATCAAATTATTTCTTTAACAATGCCTTTTTACTCTTGATCGTCTTCTCACTTCCCTCAAACTTAATTCGAAGTGCTTCCCAAATTGAGCGTGAAGTTTTATCATGTTGAAGCAAGATGAATATGTCTTCCCTAATAGCTTGCTGGAGTAAACTGATCATCATCTTTTCTGCTTTGTACATGTCTCGTTCTTTATCCGTAAATTCAAAAATTTTCTTTTCAACTCCCAAGTCTGTTCGTGGTAAAACATACTTTTTTCTCAACACATTCCCAAGACCTCAAATGATTAGCTTGAACCCAGTTTTCAAACCGATCTTTCCAACCATAATACTCCTCAATTCCCATTAGCTTCGGAGGTTTTTGCAAAGTTCCAGTTTCATTTTCCATGTTCATGTTCTGAGCAATGGCAGTAGGAGTAGTCGGAGCAGTAGCAAATGCGTTATAAAATTCCTCTTCCATGATTCGGTAACAAGTTTTTCAAAACAGACACTTTCAAATGAAATTCCTCAAGTGAAGTAATCTCCTCAAGTGAAATAGCCTGCAATACAGTTTCAAACGAAATACCCACTCAAACGAAATTAGAATTTTCAAACGAAAAAGTGATTTCGTTTGAACAAACCAAACGAAATATGATTTCGTGCGAAATCAACTTGGATTCAAACGAAAATAGCCTCTTTGAAACGAAATAGTGATTTCGTATGAAATATCTCAAACGAAATCTAATTTCGTGCGAAATCAACAGCAATTTCAAGCGAAATTAATCACAAAATGTAATTTCGTGCGAAATCAAGAAACTATTCCATGCGAAATACTGCTGATGTCATCATCTCGAGCTGATTTTGGTCCAATTGATCAGGTTTTAGTTCGATTTTAAGTCTGAAACTTTCAAGGGTTTGTTAAAACACAATTGCGCGTATAATATGTGAAATTCAAGACATTTTGACCGTGAAATCAAGTTTAATTTTGAAAAGAAGGTGTAGAAATCAGAATTTTCAGTTGAATTGGTATGAACTCTTCCTCCTGAGCTCTGATACCACTTGTAGGATCGTTTGCACGACCAAACGAGTCGTTCAGAAGAGTTTTTGCTCAATACGAAAGGCGGAAACAGACGTATCGAGGTAATTCAGCTAGAAATACACTTTAAATTGTCTTTAGATTGATTTAACAAAGTTATACAGCGAGTAGACACTTCGGCAGCACTTCGGCTCTCAAACCGGAAAGTAATTTCGTTTTAAATGACAAAGACCAGATACCTATTTATAGGCAAGGTGATTTCGTACGAAATAGCTCAAGTGAAATCACTTTCACACGAAATAGTAATTTCGTGCGAAATAACAATGTGATTTCGTGCGAAATAGTTGTTGCCTATTTCGTGCGAAATTAACCTTTTAACATGTTTTCTCGTTTTCCGTGCCCTGATCTATCTATTCTAATACAAGACTCGATACAAGACGAAGTCGACAGACGTATGCACTAACAAAGATAGTGTCATGACAAATACCAAGCGCTTGTTAATATAAGACAAGCACGGGATAAAACATGTTAACAAGACTAACGCGAATGACTGGTCAAGTGACAACTCGGTCAATAAAGATAAAGGATATAAGATAAAAATGACGGCCTGCGAGGCCTTACACATGAAAGACGTATGCGTCAATATAAATTAAAACGTTAGATCGAAAGGAACGAATGAATATCTTGAAAACAAAACTAAGTTCGTTTAGTCTAAATTAAAAGAAATACATAAATAAGGTCCCCAAAACCTCTTTAAGGGGGTAGACTTGTATCAACCCGAAAACGGGTTTGGTAATCAAACCACGTTAATACTAAAAGACGGGTAAAGTACCGTTAGTGGTAAAAGTAATTCGGTAAATGTTAGGATTTATATAAATAAACCTAATATTAAATAAAAGTTGAACGAAAACTTTTGAGGAAATAAAAGTTTATAAACGGCCCGAGATAACGGGACTTAAAATAAACTGAGTCGTACCCGAAGATATAAGTCTTTATATTATAAAATTTAATGTCGGATATAAATGAGATGAAATAACTAGGAATATATATTACCTAGTTAATCACGAGTCTTGTAGTAACATGGTAGTGAGTTAAAACACCTAAAATAAAAACCTAATGATAGTTGGAGGGTTAAAGGTGTCAAAATTGAAATAAGTTTGATTAAAACAATAAAATTAAAAACCAAACACACACATTAGTGTGTGTGTCTGGTCGATCAAACACAGGGGCGACCAGGAGCTTGCTCTCAACCCTAATTCATGCTAAAATTGATCAATTGAAGGCACAAATCCGACCCAAATCAAAATCCAAGAAAAGATTAGTGATCTCCTTCGTAAAGGGATCATAAGGTATGTGAAAATTCGTTATTTGATTCCATTCAAAATTCTGGATGAACAATTATAATCCAAAAATTTGTGTTGCATGAATGTTGTTTGGATGGAATTAGAATGAAATAGTGTATAGGAATAAACCCTAGTCATTATATTGTTAAAATTATGCTCAATGCTTGAGAATTCCATAATCACCATTTTGTAGAAACATGTTAAACACTAGGATTTTGATAGTTATTCTAGTGAAATTTGAGTTCTATGAAGTGATTTCAGAATGTGATGTGAAAAATTTACATGAACTTGCTTAATGGATGATTAATTTTGACTACATGATTAGATATGAACTTGACAAAAGAAGTATAAAAATCTTGCCCGCAAGGTGTTTGATAAAATGCCTAAACGAATGTTCATATGTCAAAATTTTGAACGAAATGCGTAAATTCCTAATTTGATTAATTAGGGTTCATATGTGACGATACGGATTCTAATCATAATGTGGATTTTAATTAATTTCGCATATCATATGATTAGAGGTAGTTAACTAGAAGAAAGATAAATTAATCAATGATGAAGTCGAATAGTGATTTCGACATAGAAAATACGTAAGGTGGAATAGTCTTATTTGTTAATGACTAATCTAACCATCTTAGGAATTATGAATAATACTTTGGCGCTTAACAAGCTAGGTGGAAGCTTGGGGAGAAAGCGGGTCAAGAGAATCAAGCATGAGGAGAAAAGCGTAAAATATGGACGAGATGTAAGTAAAGCTTACACCCTCTTTTGTAAGTTATGTATTTATTCATAGGTTGTAAATACGAAAAAAGTTATATCCGAAATATGGTTCCGACACGAATTGAAACGGGTCGGACATATAAAATAATGATAAACCAAGTTTAATGGTAAATTGGGCGAAATGGTAATTGGTCATGAGATGACGTATATATAAAAATGAGTTTTTGAACGGCTACTTATTAAGGTAAGCCTAAACGAATAAAAAGAGTAAAACAGTGATTTAGTCACGTATAGACGAAAAAGAGTTGAAGTTTAAAACAACACCATATGGCATAAGCCATGTTGGGTTAGACGAGTAGAAAAAAAGGGGGGGTTTAAAAGATATAACTATGTGAATCCGAGATTAGTAGTTAACGAAATGGTAAGTAAATACCATTCGAATATAAGTGCAAAATGTTTGGTCGTTTAGACCAAACGGGTCAAATGGTAATGTCAATACCATTTGACACTTAACGACTAACAAGTGCTTGTCGAGTCTAATGCTCACAGGGTGAAACGGCTTATGGAAATTGCAACTGCTATGAACTAGCAACTTAAATGACATGGTAATAAAACGGGTTTTAGCTTTGACCCGAGCCAGGTACGCATAATTGAAATTCTAGACAAATGCGTGATTTTGGTGAAATGCCTTCTTGAATGCCTTCGTCGTAAAAGAAGAGCTAAAGTTGACCAAAACGCCATTGCTTGTCAAATCAAGCAAACGACCCTTGCAGGTTGTTTAGAAATAGTCTTTTCGATCAAATGGATCATTAGGATAAGTATAAAAACGAAAGGCATGATCCTAGCGAGTCAAATGCATTAAAATGTATTTTTTTGCTGTAAAAAGATAAACCAGAGATAGAACTTGGAATAAGTAGTCTGGTACGTGAAATCCACCACAATTATAATTGTGGTGGAAGACTAATCAATATGAGTGGGTCGACTTACGATGCATACGTGGAATGAGGGTAATTTAAGCTTAAAAGTGCATAAATGCCCTTAACGGGTCAAAATAAGATTTCAAGTAAAAACGGGTTAGGAATGCATAAGAACCGTAATTTGAAACTTGAATGTTAGTAAACTGATATAATGTGATTTATATGACATTTTTAAAGGTAACCAACAAGTTTGTCTGAATCAAGTCGCAAACGGGTCAAAAGTGTCATAATCGAATTTCAAGCCGAGAGCTTAAAATCTAAAAATTTGGTGATTTCAGATGTCGGGTTTTACTCCATGGGATGGATAATTAAATTACGAACGCGTAGGAAAAAGAATCGCGTAAAACGGATAAGTAGATAAAAAGTTATGATACTTTAAAGTTCGAATTTCGACTAAAAACATAACTGGGCTGAAATGCAGGACCAGAACCTGCACTCGCTGGAAAATGGCCTCCCTCGCGCCACGCGAGGGAATAAGGTAATACTGGCGCGGCACGCGACAAACTTAACTGAGTCTCTCGCGTAGCGCGTGAGACTTATAAGTTGGAAAAAAAATATTTTGTTTCGATTGTTTGATGCGTAGAACTTGTTTAAACACATTTTTAAGCTATCAAAACTAACGTTTATGTTGGTTTTGATTTTAGGTGAACCAAGTAAACATCCGGATGAAGATCAAGCATGGACAAGAACCGAACACACGGAAATGAAGCTTCCGCAAGTTGTGTCGTCGTTATTTTTAAACGACGAATTCAATTACCTTATGTTGTAGTACTTTAAATTGTAAAAGTTTCTAGTAAACCCGTATTTTATACGTAAGTGTATTCTTAAGTACACATTAATTTGTCGTTATTAGTACAAAACCCGTTTTATAATAGTAAGGGTGTTACACTTGCTCATGATCTTATGCTTTGGGTGATTTTTAATACGCAAGTAGTTTGCAAAAGCTCCGTGCTGCAGTTTTCACATTTTTTTTGCATATATTAGTTTGGCGTTTTGTCAACATAGTTCCTATATTCAAAGTTTTTAAGATACTTACCAATTTTTCCACCCATCCTTCATACGTTTTTTTATGCTAACGTTATCCCCTACACCGCTGTTGTCCAATACATCAACTCTTTTGTGTTTCATGTTGAAACAAACAACATAGAAATGTCTTTCCCAGATTATTGGCACGAAGACCAGTTCATAATCGTTGATGGTTTTTTGTTTCTTTTCTCCTTTGAAACGTGTGTTTTTCAGAACAGTTTCCATGTTTCTGTTGAATTCATTGTTTCATGCATCTTCTGTTGTCGTTTCTTAGTATGCCGGAGTATTCTGTAATTTTGAGTACCACATAATTAAACAACAAAACAATGTCCTGTTATAATTTTATCAATTATATATAGCAAAAGAGTTACCAGCAGTAATTCTGTGCAGAATAACCTTGAGGGTGATTCATGAGCCTTGTATCTTTCTTCATAGTTCAGGATATGTGCCCAACATAGAAAAATTGAGAAGTGTGCTTGAAATCCTGGTTTCATGCTCTCACAGATCACCCTCATGAGAAACTTTTCTCCCATCTTGAACAGATCAGTTCTAAAAAAACATCATTTGGCGTTTTAGTTATACAAACTCATTCTATTATAATACATGGCGTTTTGATTGTTTTTGCATGCATATTCTCAAGTAAACGTTATGAATGGAAAGTTTGGCGTTTTATTTTGAGCTGTTCTCCCATCTTGAACAGCTCAGTTCTAAAAAAACATCATTTGGCGTTTTAGTTATACAAACTCATTCTATTATAATACATGGCGTTTTGATTGTTTTTGCATGCATATTCTCAAGTAAACGTTATGAATGGAAAGTTTGACGTTTTATTTTGAGAGAAGTGTACATACTCATAATCGCCGATTCCAGTGAAGATGTATGGGGAAAGGTTATTTTCAGGGTTTGTCCTTTTTTCATATATTACCACTTACCTCCTTAGATAAGGTGACAAACATGCCTTGCTCAATTTTTTATCTCTCTTCTCCTCTTCACCCACATTCTTTTTTTTATATTTTTATCTTCTTCATCATCTTTATCAGCTTTTTCATCACCAGGCAGCTCTTCAGGGATTAAAATTTTATTTTCTTGCATCAGCTTTGTGATGTCTGGAGTGTTTTCCTCATCACCTTTCTCCTGCACATCTGACATGTTTGGCGTTTTTGGTGGTGATGTGTTGATGGCGTTTTCATCCTGGGGTTTATTGGGTGTCTCTTCCTCTTCAAAACTTTTCAAAAGGTTTTTTTCCAGATGTAGTTGGTGGTTGTTCATATGGCGTTTTATCAAACACTGTCCCTTGTTGGTCAACACTTTTGTTCACCATCTCCCCTTCAGTTGTTTTCTTTTTCAGTGTTGAATGCCTGATTGTCTTGTGTTTCTGTCATGGCGATGTTTGGTGTCTTATCAAATATAGGCATTTTTTGGGTCTCTTCAGCATGTTGCAGATGTTTTTTTATTGCTTTAATTACTTCATCCACCATCTTTGAATTATCAAGACCTTCTTTAATATCAATCATTTGTTTTAGATCTTGTCCCGGCAGCTCCAAAATCTCAGCAATATTCCTCTTAATTATTTTTTCCCCATTGTATCTTGAAATGTGATATTCAAGTGTCTTGAAATCACAACTCAACCTCTCAATATCGTTTTCGTTTACATCTTCATCTGATGATATAGTATACTCTTCATCATCATATATGGGGGTTGTTGTAGCAGTCGAGGGTTCGGCGTTTTTTTCTATTGCCACATCCCTTGTATCCCATTCTCCTTCCCCTTCCCCTTCCCCTTCCCCTTCTCCTTCCCTTTCCCTTTCTCATTTTCCTTCTCTTTCTCCATCCCCTTCACCATTCCCTTCCCACTCCCCTTCTTCTTCTTCTTCTCCTTCCCGTTCTCTTTCTCCTTTTCCTTCTCCTTCGCCTTTTCCTTTTCCTTCATTTTCAACTTCAATGGCGTTTTCATGAACTATTTCCACTTCCATGGCGTTTTTATCAACTGTTTCCACTTCAATGGCGTTTTCAATTCCAACCATCTCATTCTCCCTTTCTTCTTCATTTTCACATCCTTCCTCTCCTTGTTCTTCATTTTCAAATTCTTTGGAGTTTTCATGAACTATTTGCTCTTCAATGGCGTTTTCTTTTTCAGCCATCTCCTTTTCCCCTTCTTGTTCATTTTCATCTTCTAGTACTACCTCATTTTCATCCTCAGTTTCTTGTGTATCTTCTTCTGTTTCAGCTGGAATTTCTTTGGCGTTTTCATCAACGATTTTGAGATGTTCTCTAACAATGTCATACATTGTGAGTATTTAATGTGTACCAGGAGGTTGTTTGGGTATTCAGTCTTTGACTATTTTAACAATGCGCTCATTTTATTGTAACAGTCTTCTAATTCTTTATATGCTCCATCCAATTTATCAGCCATTTCCTGTTATATTAAATAAAAGGATTTTGTTTATCATGGTGTTTTTTAGTTTTTTTTTTTAATTTATTATTTGAACAACATACCTCTTCAGGTTCTTTCTTTTGTTCTTCTTCATCAAGATAAATGTTGTCATACTATGTTACTCCTCTAATAAGAGCATGGTTTCCTGATGTAGAAACTTCAAACATCGTTTCCCGGCTTTCTCTATCCTCATTCACCATCCTTTGAAGTGAAGCCTCTTCATCATCATTGAAGGGCATGGCGTTTTGCACCTCATATTTATAATGATCATCATGATCAAAACCACCATCATCATCAAACTCATCATCATGCTCATCGACCTTGTGAACATCATCTTCATCTTCATTCTCAACATCATCACCATCATCTTCATCATGAACAACAACCTGCATTTTTCTTGTTTTTTGTGGCTTGCTTCCTTTACCTTTTTTTACTGTTTTCCTTTTTACTTCATTTCCCACAAGGTGTTTTGCCATTGCACTCTCAAATAAGTCAAGAGTTTCTGTTGTAACCCACTCAATTGGGTATCCTTCTTTTCGGTCCCATTTTTTCCTGTTGCAAGCATCGTTCACTAAGGCAAGCTGTAACAAAATAGATTTTTCAAATGACAGATATTTTTTGGCGTTTTAATGACACACAAATGAATAGTGAAATTTTATTCTTACCACAAGTATAATCAGTGGCCTTGTGTAATGCTTTTTGGGAGCCCGTGTGGTTTTGGCGTGTTGCAAGCATTGGATGATATAACTACACCAGTTCATTTGGTTTATTTGAACGTCTGGTGTAACATTGTGCAAGAATTGTTTGTTGACGACTGCATTGTCAGTTGCATGCCCCATTATAGTGAAGAATGCTACAAGGAAATTTAGGCAGAAGGCTCTCCCAAAGCTATCTATCATAAGCAAAACGTTATCAAAGTATGTTTTCACACTTGGTCTATTAACCCAGCCCAATCCTCGGAACTGTGCTTTCCACTTAGCCATCGCCTGGTCTTTAGATGTTGGTCTTTTTTTCATGTTCACGGGCACCATTCCATTTGGTATACCCGTTAAAGAGTTTACCAATTCTTCATTTATATGTTTGGTATGGTTGCCAATGTTTAGGGTGTTTGTCTTTTCATTGTAATTTTCAACCAACCAGTACGCAAGCATTGTCAGTACGATGTCTATTTTCAACCTTAGTGTAGCACCAAACCCCATTTGGTGTACTGTCTGTCTTTGATTTTCATTTAGATTCATAAACCATCCAGTCAAGTTTGTAGGTTTTACTCTTGACAAGATCCTAGCCCCACTGAACTCATGATATGGTTCTTCCTCAACCTCCACATTCTGACATAATGCCTTCCTCTTATTGGCGTTTTTGGCCTTTCCAGTATGGACATTTATTCTCAATCTTAACCTCTCTTCGCCTATAAAAAATGATTTCATGGCATTTTATTTTATGCCATTTTAATAATATAACTTAACATAACTATGATACATTTTGGAAACAAAGTATGAAAGTGTATTTTTACATCACGACAAGTAACATTTTGTATACCATGTCCTCTTGTTGTCTTCTTACGTTGCTCATTCGTTTTTTGGCGTTTTGGAGCAGATGACTCTTCCCCTTCCACACTTGTAGAAACTGCAAATATTTGTTAAAATTAGAACACCAAAAGCAGCATAAACTAGCACAATGTAAATCGAAGTTAACTCACTATGTTTTTTTCCTCTGGATCTGGTTTGATCTTTCGACGCCATAGTTTTAGTTGTTTCGCGTTTTCTAGGGTTTTTGGCGTTTTACGTTGGTTTTTGTAACACCCTAGTTATTTTATATGTAAATACCAACAATTAGATGTGTAGTTAAGACTACACATGCTATAAAAATACGAGTTTATTAAAACTTTTACAAATCTTAAGTTATTCTACATCACGTGGTTGAATTCGTTGTTTAAAAATCTACAATCGTGACAAAATGCGGAAGCGTGTATCTATATCGTGTTCGGTTCTTCGTTGAGCTTGATCGTCTTCCGGCATCCAAGGTGTACCTACATTTCATAAACATGAAATTCTTTAGTCATACTGGGCTTTAAACGTGTCTAAACGAATCCGAGAAACAATCGATAACAAAAACAAAAGTTTTAACCTGACCACCACCGTAAATTACGGTGGAACCGTAATTTACGGTGGCCCCTGGATGTTAGTTCCCCACCGTAAGACAGGGGGGTTCCACCGTAGCATTTTTCATGTCCACCGTAATTTACGGTGGGACCGTAAATTACGGTGGTCCCTGCATTCCAGCTTTCCAATTTTACCGTTTCTGATACGAAAACTTCCGTATCTTTCAAACCACTTATCCGTTTGACCTACCGTTTCTTCCTACGTGTTTGTAATTTGATTCTCCATCATTTGGAGTTAAAATCCGACATTCGGCTTAACAAAATTTAAGACTTCTAAGTCTTCGGCTTATTACCCTTTTTACCAAATTTTTACCCGGTTATGCATTTATCAAACAAACGTATTTATTTGATTCCTATATTTCATACACTTCATCAAATAATTGTAATATACCATATTAGGTTCTAATCATAGATTTACTACACAAATTAACCCGTTTTCACTAGTATGCTTATTTTGACCCGTTAAGGATATTTTAAGCACTTTTAAGCTCAATTTCGCTTTCATTCTAATCTAGCGTTGTAACCTCTATTTCTTATCTAGTACTCTTCCATCACAACTAAATGTGTGTTGGATTTAAGGTAGATATCTTTGTGTTCCCAATTTATACCCCTTGAAATATCATTTTACGGCAAAGACTCGTATGGAGTCTTTTGGCCCAAGAATTACATCTTTCACTACCCATACTCGTTCTAAACTTTTGTTTAGTCATAAGACTCCTTTCCAAACAACCTCTAAGAGTTGTTTGTTCAATTTAGCCTACAAGGGCGTTTTGGTCGATTTTGGTCCTTCTTTTACAATGAAGGGCTATCACCAATTATTCGACCAAATTAGCACCTTTACATACATCATAAATATGCGTACCTGGCTCGGATCAACAAATAGACCCGATTTTAATACCTTGCTTTATATTCGCTAATTAAGAACGATGCGAATATCCATTGGATATCTATTCCTGTAAGCATATAACTCGGCAAAAGAATCATTAGTCTATATAGTCAAAAGGTGTTGTCTACACCTTTTGACCCGTTTGGCCGAATTGACCATTTATCTTTGCGAGATGATATTCATTATCATCTCCTCTGCATGACTCGTTCCGTTTAACATCGTACGGTCATTTTTAACTTATAAACCGTTTATTACCTTCGACACAATATGACCGAATTATCGATTTACTTCTTTTTAAACCATCAACATGGCTTCTAATTATGCTCGACTATCTTGTTCCGTACGTCTACACGCCGGAACATCTTACCTCAATTTTGTATCTAACTTATTCATAACTAATACGATAAGAGAATATTCTGAAATGTAAGACTAGTGTAAGCTACACTTACTTTGCATCCGAATTATGCTTTTCCCTTCATTCTTGATTCGTTTGACCCGCTTCCTTTCCCAAGCCTCCACCTAGCTCGTTAGGCGTCAAACTATTTTCAATCATTTACAAGGCGGTCAAATTAGTCATAAAAATCACGACTATTCCACCTCGCTTACTTACTATGCCGAAGCTACTATTCGACTTCATGATTAGTTAACTTAGCTTATCAAAAGTTAACTACTTATTGATCACTTGGTTTACACAATTAAGTCAAATCAACATTATGATTAGAACCCGTTTTAACCCATATTTCACGTAATTAATCAATTAAGGCAATTACGCGCTTGATTCGTACTTTCAACATATAAACATTCACTTAGGCATTTTAACAAACACCTTGTGGGCATATTCTATAAAATCAACAATCAATTTTTCATGACTAGTTATTTACCCAAGTTTTAACATAATTCACAAGTTCTTATGTCTAGCATGCATAACAACACCTAGACTTACTTCATAGAGATCAAAATACACTAGAGTGACAATCAAAATCCTAGTGTTTAACATATTTCTACAAAACTCACTAAACACCCATATTGGTGATTATGAACTTCATCATGATGAGCAACATTCAACAAGCTAATGGCTAGGGTTACCTCCTAGACATGATTTCATTCCAATTTCATCAAAACAACAATCATGCAAGCACAAATTTCGAATCTTATGTGTTCATCCAGAATTTGAGATGGAACCAAATAGTAAAATTTTACATACCTTATGATCCCTTTACTAAGGTGATCACTAATTTGTGCTTGGATTTCGATTAGGGCTTGATTTGCCCTTTCAATTTGATGAATTTCTGAAGTTTAGGGTTGAAGCATGAGAGCCTTTCTTGGCTCTGGTTGAATTCGCAGGCAACACACACACGTATGTGTGTTTTATGTTTTTAATATTTGATTTAATTAAAAACTATAATTCCTTTGTCCATGTTTAGCCCCTCAACTTTACACAAGTTATTTAAAGGATATCTTAACCATATTTGTTCTATAAATATCAAGACATTATCTAACTAGGTTAATATTCCTAGTTACTTGGTGGGTTCCGGGAGTTATAATCCGTAATATTTTAAGTCCCGTTAACTCGGGCTCTTATAAACTCAATTCCTTAAAACTTTGTTTCGCTTGTATTTAATATTAGGATTTCTTATTAAATCCTAAATATTTACCGGGTTATTTTTACTACTAGCGGTACTTTACCCGTCTTTTAGTATTAACGTGAGTTAATTACCAAACCCGTTTTCGGGGTGTTACAAGTCTACCCCCCTTAAAGAGGTTTCGTCCTCGAAACCTTGCTTACCTAGTTCATTGAATTTCTAAACTCAATGCGTTTGACTTGAGTAATCTCTTAAGCATTACTCATACTTTAACCAATCGTTAGTATTACCAGAAAAATTATGGTAATGTCTTTTTGGTTACAGAACCTCTACGTATCTCATATGACATAATGTAACTTCGAAATAACGTAGTCTCGTTATTTCCACTAGTTTAGTTAACTTAGCGATATCCATCGCTTTCATATACCATCGAATTCCTTATGAATCTGTTACTTTGACCCGTTTAAAGGTCTTTTAGTGAAATCTTTCACTTTTAGCAATACTTTCTTTTGTTTTCAGATTTATTTATTCGGTTCAGTCATACCGAACCTACCATTTACAAGCAAACCAAATTTATTTAAATGACCTTGACGAGTCTCACTAATTAGACTTATTAGTCCATTTACTTTTTACCGCTTGCTTGGTTATAATGTGATTCTATTTCACATTACATTTCTTGACCGTGATTGTGTTACGTCATGTTTAATTTATATCAAATTTCATTTTCGAGAATATCACTTTTCGAATATATCATTTTGCGCCTATCAGTGTCAAGACTTGTATCTTTCATGCTTACTATTTAAATTCCTATCAGAATTTATGTTTGTAAAAACATTATTTCTTACTAAAACCGAAGTTTTAGTTTTAGGATCTTCTCTTTAACTTTTGTCAATTATCCATACCAGGATATTGACAGCTCATAATTTATTCTCATTTGGTTATGTCCCATTACCGGGCTCATTATTCTCTTGCATTTAACGCTGCCTTTGTCTGTCTAGTGCTCATTTGTGCCATTCGGCGTTATATTGTATTCAACATGTTTAACCTATTAATGTGAAATCCATTACTTATAAACAATCAACTTTATTCTTTATTCAACCCATTCGACTTCGAATAGTTGAACATATTTACTCCAAATTTCTATATACGAGATTTTATAGTCATAACTCGTAATCCAAGTTACTTTGATTTCTCAACCTGCGTTCACGTCTCATGGTTTACGCATGTGTTTAATTTTTACCCATCCACCGGGTGTTTTTACCGAAATTGTTATTATTGCAACCCTCCCGGTATGCTTTAAGACCTCGCTTCATTTTTGTGTTCCGACTTTGTCTATAAGTTTGACGTTTTACAAAAACGACTTGTTTAGGTACATATTCGCATTTTCCGGGTTCGAGTGTAAGTACACCCCCTCCCAATACTCGTCTAAATCATATTACATGTGTGCGTTTTCCGGGTTCGAGTGTAAGTACACTCCCTCCCAATACTTGTCTAAATCATTTTACATGTTTGCGTTTTCTGGGTTCGAGTGTAAGTACACTCCCTCCCAATACTTGTCTAAATCATTTTACATGCTTGCGTTTTCTGGGTTCGAGTGTAAGTACACTCCCTCCCAATACTTGTCTAAATCATTTTACATGTTTGCGTTTTCTGGGTTCGAGTGTAAGTACACTCCCTCCCAATACTTGTCTAAATCATTTTACATGCTTGCGTTTTCTAGGTTCGAGTGTAAGTACACTCCCTCCCAATACTTGTCTAAATCATTTTACATGCTTCTTTGTCCCTTCTCCCGGGCTCATTATCCTAATGTAATACGCTTCCGTCACACGGCCGTGCGTTTACTTTATTATCAAATATTTTGCTCATTTGATCCATTTGGGTACTTTTTAAGTTAGTCCCATTTACCCTGCCCTTACTACATCGAATGTAAATGTGTCCGCTATAAGAAACTCGTGGTATCATATGCCACTACTTACTTGGCCAGAGTAAGTGATTTAACACATGACGTACACGACCTTTTTATAGTTTTCACATCACGCCCTATGTAAGTAACGCCTCTATTCAGTTTTCTTGGAAGTTATATCCTGGATTTGTATTCTATTCAGGTCTTTCCAAGTTTTTCAAGCTACATATGCAACTATCAGTTTCTACGTTTTTGTTGCATATTTATATTCATGCAATAATTTAAACGTGCACCTGGTAAATGCTTGCCCTAACGGGCTTTTCTTGCCATTAGCCTTGTTAGCGACCATTACGCGATTTTGGTCCTTAATGGGCATGCTCTTCTTGTCATATCTCGGACCATTCCATCATCATATCCACAATTCGTTTGACTCTCGTTGTCTTCAAACGCGAGTGTCCTTCAATTAAAACATTCACAAAAGTTAATAACATCTACTTCAAAAATCGCCCGTATTCTAATACAAAGCTTTTTTTTTTTTTTACTATACGCGTCAATGCACGTATTTTCGCCAACTATTTCAATCATTTCAATTGGGGTAACGTGTAACACACGGTAACCCTATGTGTTGTCTTCAACACTTTAATACGCTAGACCATTAGCATACATGCACTTACCGGATTTGCGATCAAGCCTCGAACCGAACACCAATCTTTATTAAGAGCATAAGGTTTAAGTCCAAGCATGGTTCCTCCCCACCATACTCGAATCTCTTAAACCAAGGCTCTGATACCAACTTGTAACACCCTAGTTATTTTATATGTAAATACCAACAATTAGATGTGTAGTTAAGACTACACATGCTATAAAAATACGAGTTTATTAAAACTTTTACAAATCTTAAGTTATTCTACATCACGTGGTTGAATTCGTTGTTTAAAAATCTACAATCGTGACAAAATGCGGAAGCGTGTATCTATATCGTGTTCGGTTCTTCGTTGAGCTTGATCGTCTTCCGGCATCCAAGGTGTACCTACATTTCATAAACATGAAATTCTTTAGTCATACTGGGCTTTAAACGTGTCTAAACGAATCCGAGAAACAATCGATAACAAAAACAAAAGTTTTAACCTGACCACCACCGTAAATTACGGTGGAACCGTAATTTACGGTGGCCCCTGGATGTTAGTTCCCCACCGTAAGACAGGGGGTTCCACCGTAGCATTTTTCATGTCCACCGTAATTTACGGTGGGACCGTAAATTACGGTGGTCCCTGCATTCCAGCTTTCCAATTTTACCGTTTCTGATACGAAAACTTCCGTATCTTTCAAACCACTTATCCGTTTGACCTACCGTTTCTTCCTACGTGTTTGTAATTTGATTCTCCATCATTTGGAGTTAAAATCCGACATTCGGCTTAACAAAATTTAAGACTTCTAAGTCTTCGGCTTATTACCCTTTTTACCAAATTTTTACCCGGTTATGCATTTATCAAACAAACGTATTTATTTGATTCCTATATTTCATACACTTCATCAAATAATTGTAATATACCATATTAGGTTCTAATCATAGATTTACTACACAAATTAACCCGTTTTCACTAGTATGCTTATTTTGACCCGTTAAGGATATTTTAAGCACTTTTAAGCTCAATTTCGCTTTCATTCTAATCTAGCGTTGTAACCTCTATTTCTTATCTAGTACTCTTCCATCACAACTAAATGTGTGTTGGATTTAAGGTAGATATCTTTGTGTTCCCAATTTATACCCCTTGAAATATCATTTTACGGCAAAGACTCGTATGGAGTCTTTTGGCCCAAGAATTACATCTTTCACTACCCATACTCGTTCTAAACTTTTGTTTAGTCATAAGACTCCTTTCCAAACAACCTCTAAGAGTTGTTTGTTCAATTTAGCCTACAAGGGCGTTTTGGTCGATTTTGGTCCTTCTTTTACAATGAAGGGCTATCACCAATTATTCGACCAAATTAGCACCTTTACATACATCATAAATATGCGTACCTGGCTCGGATCAACAAATAGACCCGATTTTAATACCTTGATTTATATTCGCTAATTAAGAACGATGCGAATATCCATTGGATATCTATTCCTGTAAGCATATAACTCGGCAAAAGAATCATTAGTCTATATAGTCAAAAGGTGTTGTCTACACCTTTTGACCCGTTTGGCCGAATTGACCATTTATCTTTGCGAGATGATATTCATTATCATCTCCTCTGCATGACTCGTTCCGTTTAACACCGTACGGTCATTTTTAACTTATAAACCGTTTATTACCTTCGACACAATATGACCGAATTATCGATTTACTTCTTTTTAAACCATCAACATGGCTTCTAATTATGCTCGACTATCTTGTTCCGTACGTCTACACGCCGGAACATCTTACCTCAATTTTGTATCTAACTTATTCATAACTAATACGATAAGAGAATATTCTGAAATGTAAGACTAGTGTAAGCTACACTTACTTTGCATCCGAATTATGCTTTTCCCTTCATTCTTGATTCGTTTGACCCGCTTCCTTTCCCAAGCCTCCACCTAGCTCGTTAGGCGTCAAACTATTTTCAATCATTTACAAGGCGGTCAAATTAGTCATAAAAATCACGACTATTCCACCTCGCTTACTTACTATGCCGAAGCTACTATTCGACTTCATGATTAGTTAACTTAGCTTATCAAAAGTTAACTACTTATTGATCACTTGGTTTACACAATTAAGTCAAATCAACATTATGATTAGAACCCGTTTTAACCCATATTTCACGTAATTAATCAATTAAGGCAATTACGCGCTTGATTCGTACTTTCAACATATAAACATTCACTTAGGCATTTTAACAAACACCTTGTGGGCATATTCTATAAAATCAACAATCAATTTTTCATGACTAGTTATTTACCCAAGTTTTAACATAATTCACAAGTTCTTATGTCTAGCATGCATAACAACACCTAGACTTACTTCATAGAGATCAAAATACACTAGAGTGACAATCAAAATCCTAGTGTTTAACATATTTCTACAAAACTCACTAAACACCCATATTGGTGATTATGAACTTCATCATGATGAGCAACATTCAACAAGCTAATGGCTAGGGTTACCTCCTAGACATGATTTCATTCCAATTTCATCAAAACAACAATCATGCAAGCACAAATTTCGAATCTTATGTGTTCATCCAGAATTTGAGATGGAACCAAATAGTAAAATTTTACATACCTTATGATCCCTTTACTAAGGTGATCACTAATTTGTGCTTGGATTTCGATTAGGGCTTGATTTGCCCTTTCAATTTGATGAATTTCTGAAGTTTAGGGTTGAAGCATGAGAGCCTTTCTTGGCTCTGGTTGAATTCGCAGGCAACACACACACGTATGTGTGTTTTATGTTTTTAATATTTGATTTAATTAAAAACTATAATTCCTTTGTCCATGTTTAGCCCCTCAACTTTACACAAGTTATTTAAAGGATATCTTAACCATATTTGTTCTATAAATATCAAGACATTATCTAACTAGGTTAATATTCCTAGTTACTTGGTGGGTTCCGGGAGTTATAATCCGTAATATTTTAAGTCCCGTTAACTCGGGCTCTTATAAACTCAATTCCTTAAAACTTTGTTTCGCTTGTATTTAATATTAGGATTTCTTATTAAATCCTAAATATTTACCGGGTTATTTTTACTACTAGCGGTACTTTACCCGTCTTTTAGTATTAACGTGAGTTAATTACCAAACCCGTTTTCGGGGTGTTACAGTTTTGGGGGGGTTTCTCTAGGAAGTATATGTTTCGGTCAGGCTTTGATGTGTTTTGTATATGAACATTTACCTTTTTGCCCTTATGGAAGCGCGCCACACTAATAAAAGTGATGTTATTTACGAAAATGCCACCGCGTCATGTAGTCCATATATTGTTTTGATCTGACGGTTCCTAATCGTTCTCATCGTTCTCACACTTTTAGTCGTTCTCTCTAAATCCTGACCCTATATATATATACTATATTATAATGCATGAGGCAATGGCATTTTAAGATACCCAAAAAATAAGAACTTTTCCCCCCTTTTATTTATCACCTGGTTGTGATGAACAATTAAACCTAGCTGACACGGGTTCGTTTTAATTACAACGAAGGGGAATTGGATATTGTTGTTCAACATGTTATCTCACTGATATATGTAGGTATATATCCTTGTTTTTTTTTAATTTAAATTTTCTCCGTCTAATTTATCATCTTGAATCATTTTCTTCGTAATAGAAATTGAACCCTTTTAGTTTTGTGAATAATGGATAAACATGTGTAAAGTGCAGTTGGAAGGGACAAGGTAATTTAGTGATTTGATACTTTGAAGATTATTTGAAATTAATAAATTATATGTTTGAATATAATTTTTATTTCTAAGTTATATTTATTATTCCGTGCTTACCCATTGAATTTTTGACAGATATTCAGCTACGATAGCTGTTGTTAAATCAGATTCAAGGAGAAAAGCCAGATGATGTGTACTCTGGGATTGTTTCCAGGTTAGGGCTTTTAACTCTAATTTGGAAATATATATTCTTTTTTTTTCTTTTGGGAAAATGATGTTGAAATTGTTGCAAATTCATATAATAATCTAAATATAAGTTTACAAATTCGAAGTGTCCAAGAAATACGAAATCTTATTTTAATCAGAGTGATTGGGATTAGGAAGAGAGATGCAGAGGGAGATCCGACCACTGATTAAAATGCTAAACATATGTGGTCTTTGCTGGCTGGTCTTGTTAATATCACATTGGTGTAAGTTTTGGTTGGGTACGTATACTGCAAAGGGAGGCTGTTTTTGCTTCTATCGTTAAACATTTATTTTTATGTTTTAAGTTTTCTTATGTTTCTAATTTTATGTAACAATGCTACAAATGACTTATGCTCATATTTCTTATGTCATTGAGATGTGTAAGCCTTATAATATAGATAGATCAATTGGTGCCACTAACTCAAAAACCTAAGAAGACAATAAACATAATAAAAATTTGTAGAACATCATACGAATCAGAAAACTAACCTAAGTACTATACAATAGATCACAACTGAGTTGATAAACTAACAAAAATGTGTATCGCGATGCAAATTGTCACCCCGCCACATCGCGCGGGCACCTTGCTAGTATATATATATATAATTTATAGGGGATGGTTCATTGGAGAACACTAAAAAAGTGGGAACCAGAGAACACTCTTAAAACTTAACATGTTAAAAATTAGTTTTTTCTAAATTTTTTTCAACGTTTTTCATATAAATACATGTGGAAACATTTTTAATAAAAATATCACAAACTAAAAACATAAAAAAATGTTTAAAAAAAGTTATATATATATATATATATATATAGAGGCCGGTTATCATACAAATCCTCTAATCGTACATTATGTACGCTACAACAACAACCGTCCGATCATCTCATTAAAAGCGCGTGTTTAAACAATTAAATTAATCTAATTAAAATTAATAAAAGAAACCGCCAAGGTTATAATTTTCCATAGCGAGAACAAAACCCCTGATTATCAGCACCCAAAAACTCAAAATCATTCTCCTTCTCCAAAAACATTACCTGCAACTCATTGCGATTTCAACTACGATTCACTGCTACTCTCCATTGCGATTTCAACTACGATTCAATGAATACTGAGAAAAGAAGCAAAGCAAACAACGACAGACCACAAACGAAGAATATGAATCCAGGTATCTATTTACATTTGCGATTTAAGGTGTAATATACAGGGGCTTTAAAATCAAATGCGATTTTGTTTGTTTATTAACATTTTACCTGAAACATATAGTTCTATAACATTATATATTGATAACAACTTCAATTTTGCTAGGGTTTATTGCAGGAATATTTATTTGTTAGGTTTTGCATTTTTTATGCACTTTTCTTAATGAAACTGATGGGTGTGCGATATCATAAAGGATTTTGTTGTGGTTTTAATGACATTTGCGATTTAATATGATAGAAAGCTAGTATGTATAAGTTTGTTTGTTTTAGGTTAAATTAGATTTGCGAATTGATATAAATGCAAATGCGATTTTATATGAGAAGTTAGTTGTATTGTTTAGGTAATGCTTATGAAACAAATGCGAAATCATAACTCATAAATGCAAATTAATAAAAATAACACATGCGAATTGATATCTAACACATGCGAATTGATGGATTGTTTTGCATAATTAACTGACAAATGCGATTTTGTACGTGTTTTAACTATAGCTTGCGATTTTGTAGAAATAGAATCTGATGAAGACTTTGAAGGACCAATATCAACTCTGATAAAAATTAAAAAGAATAGAAAAAGATTGGTGATTAAAGAAAGTTCAGAAGATGAAGAAATTGTTAAGCCACCCCCAAAAAAGAAAAAACATGAGAAGAAAGAAGATAAAAGAAAATCAAAGATAGTGACAAAAAGACATTCAAAAAAAGGGCAACAACCTAAACCAGAACATAGAGAGTTTTTCAAATACAGCAATGAAGCAATACTGCTGAGATGCCAACCTAACTCATATATGGATACTGTTAGAAGATTTTCAAAAAAACAGATAGATGATGTTAGGGATATGGGGTTTGGAGCTATTCTTGATATCAACATCAACCATATTTCGACAAGATTGGCATATTGGCTAGTGAGAAACTTTGATGAGAAGTTCGATAAGCTAAACTTGGGAAAACACCAAATAAAAATAACATCGGACACAGTTTATGAGGTATTTGGTATACCAAAAGGTCCGAAGAAGGTTGAAATAATAGCCGATAAGAGAAAAGTCAAAAAGCAAGACAAAACTGAAAAAAGTCAAGAACCAGGAAATGCGGTCCGGGATACATTCATCCACCAGTGGGGACAAAACGCGAGACTTACCCATGGCTTAATAGCAAATACAATGGAAAATCAAAGAGACGGCGGGAGCCTGTTTAAATTAAATTTCCTTGTATACTGGATGACGTTCTTTGCAGAAATTACAAAGGCAACACTTGCAAATGATAGATGTTTGCTCGGTGTAGAAGGTGTTGAAGAAATAAAAAATCTAGATTGGTGCTCATATCTACTCGAAACCTTGCGCCGGACACGAGCGGGCTGGAAAAACTATAAGATACAGTTCGTAGGACCTGTTGCCTTTCTTACGGTATACATTACTACATTTAATAACACATTTAGAATACTAGTTTGTTTTGTTATATAATTACATGATCTTGCTATTCATACAGCTTCTGTACACGCATGAGTACAACAAGAGGCTTAACCTGTTTGAGAAAGCTGTGGAAATACCGGTTATTCGTTATATCACATCTTCAGAGATTGATAAAGTCGAAGAACATATTTCGGATAACGGACCTCTATGGATATCAAGTGAGAGTGAAGAAGAAGAAGAAAGTGAAGAAGAAAATGAAGAAGAAAATGAAGAAAAGAATGAAGAAGAAAAGGGTCCTCCGGAGGATGATTATACACTACGACCGCCAGTTGACACGACGATAAGCTACAAAAGAAGGACTGCGCGTGCAGTACACAACGAAGAAACCGGGGAAGAGCCAAAAGATAAGGAGAACATTGATGAGTTCATGGATTTCAGTTTTGAAATCAATGAAATGTCTCAGATGAACATTGACTTTGAAGTTGGAACGCAGACGCAGAAAATGATGGATTATTGCAACACTCCTGCTCAACTTTCACCGTCGGTATTCTATGACACAGCCAACGAACAACAACTAGAGGCTTCGAGAGCAAATAAAAAGGTAATGGTATAAAAATGTTAATTTAACTTATTTAACTTTATCAATTATATTTAACTTCTATACTGATATTACAGAATCTGTTGAAAAAGATGAAAGCAAATGTCAAAAAATACCTTAAAATGGTTCGAGATGTTCAAGAGATGAACAACTTAGTGTCAGAGGCAAAAACTAAGTGTTTTTGGGATGTTGAGATTATGAATGCTTGTAAGGAGTGGGATCAAACGCTTCAGAATAATCCCATCTGTCTGCCACCTGAACCGGTTCAAGAGCATGAACCTGCAGCCTCTCCTGTTCAAGAGCATGAACCTGCAGCCTCTCCTGTTCAAGAGCATGACCCTGAAAACCCAGCTTCTGAAGTTCATCATGAAGTTGCTACAAACACAGAAGGTAAAGAGGATGAAGAAGCACAACAAGTAATATCCAATGTTTTGCTACAAATGGCATCAGAAGGTAACACTTGCGAAATCAATATTAACACATGCGATATAATGTAAAAATTCACTAAAAATTATACATTTGCGAAACCTATGAAAAACACATGCGATACTATCAAAAACATTTTAGCTTTGATTTCGCACACGATGTCATGTATACACCTGCGATTTTGACTCTGCTGTATTAAATAAATAAAATAATTTTAATCTATAGGTACACTGCAACCAGATGATGGAGGAGTCACAGACACCCTTATTGCAAAAATTCAAACTGTGGAACCGGGTGTATATACTTACCAAACAACTGCCAATGGTAATAAAAACCCTTCACTTTATGACAAAAATTAAACATCATAAATTATTGTATATCTTAAATTACTCATGCATGCAGAAACTGGTGAAAATGAAAGTGTTGTCGAAGAGACAGTGAACTTGGCAGAATCTACACAAAAAGTCCAGGAAGAAGTGCCAGAAAAAGACCCCCAACAACTCGATACGGACGTTGAAATTGAAAAGGAAATGGAACCTGAATGCCCTCAGGTCACTGCTGAAGAATTGCATTCAGTTGAGTTGGTTTTGAGCATAGTTCCAACATTGGTAGAAGATAAAGGAAAAAAACCAACTAGAGGGAGAAAAACCACAAAGCCAGATCAAGTTCCAAAACAAGTTATACCAAAAGGGTTAAACGAACTACTTTATAAGACGATAGAACAAGCAAAAAAAAGAGGTGAAAAAAGATGTGCAGATCTTGGAGACAAATTTTGTTCACCTTACTGCAATAGAGTGGTGAACATGCATGAAGCACTCTTGAACCAAGAATTAAGTGTGATCCGCTTCACATTTGCTACCTTTGCAGGCTTGCAGTAAGTAGAAAAACATATATCAACAAACAAACATCTAATAAAAAATATACACAAAACAAAAACTAATTATTTATTTTATGCCTGGCAGAGAAGAGTTTTACCGATCCAAAACTGAGGTTGCAACATTCAAAGCTGTGTTTGAAAGCTTCTTCAGGGAACAATACGTAGCATCAAACGGAATAGATGCATTTGTAGATATTCTAAACCTTGAAGAGAAGAAAAGGGATAGAAAATCATCACCACACAGATTCTTCTTGTATTCCACAATGATGGTATGTTTTCATATACATTTTGTCATTTTAAATTTTAAAACATAAATGAATAATAATGATTTCGCAAACTAGTTATCTCTAAATCGCATGAATTATGGCAGAATTTTTTCTTTTGAAACATTTTCATACTGTTTGTAAAACATCGCATGTGTTGTATATACTATTCGCATGTGAAAAAAATCAAATGTTTGTCTTTAAACCACTGTTGTAATTTCGCATTTGGTACATACACTATTCGCATTTGGTATATTGTTTGCTGGATTTTGACTCTGGTTACATAACATACAGCCGAATATCTTTTACAACGAGGAGAAATACACAGACAACCAACGACTCAGAATATTTGCCTCGAATTTTGAAGACATGTTAAATAGATATGAGGTAAAAAAAACTTGAATCGGTTGACCTGGTCTTTATTCCAGTACTTCAAGGTGACCACTTCTATGTCTTGTGCTTCAACTTGAAATCCGGCAAAATTGAGCTGATTGACAATTCAGCAGCTGAACAAGAATTCAACGAAAGATACAAGGGGCTACCAGACACACTGGTAATACAAAACCCTATACTTATACATGTTATATTTTATGTAAAAGCTACTAACACAATGTTACAAATGTTACAGAGAAGGGTATTGGTTTTATACCTAAAAGATGCTTTAAAACCAACACCGGCTATTGAAGAACTTGCAACCTCAGTGATAGAAAGAAAGCAAATGGTTTGGAGGACAAAGAATAACGGCGTAGACTGTGGAGTGTTTACGATGCGTCACATGGAAACCTACAAGGGAGACCAAAAACCATGGGTGACAGGATTTGTGAATGAAGATGAAGTAAACAACAGACAGAAGGCACAACTTCATCTCCTAAGGACAAGATATCTCAGCAAAATCATTCTATCAGAGCACAACATGCATCGTCAAAAAATAATTAAAATGGCGAATGATTTCGACAAAAGGAAAGACAAAGAGAAGTATATGAAAGATCTGGATAATATAATCCCAGAAAGGATGAAAACATATTTTGACAATTAAAGTTCTTTTGATGATGTACTTATGATACATATTTCAACTGTTTCAACTGCTATAGTTCTCTCATTTGATGATGTACTTATGATACATATTTCAACTGTTTCAACTGCTTTAGTTCTCTTATTAATTTAGAATATATATTGATGTTTGTTAACTGGCATTTGTGTTCTTATTTCGCATGTGTTTTGTATTAAAATCGCATGTTTCACATTGAATTATTAACATTTGCGAAATACAATTCCATTACCTGACAAAACATGCTAATTTATTAGAACATACACCAAACAAAAAAAAAAAAACAGTTCATTCAAAAGATGAAAGAAACTCTAATTTCATCTTCATTGAGCATCTTAATATAGTTATTGCACCAGCCAACTCTTTCAACTGTTTCTCATCCCTCTCACCCAAATCCACCATAAACATAACTGCAATTTCTTTAAGACTACTCACTTGCATCTGGGATAAAAAGTTCAGAATTTCTTGTCTTCTATTCATGTTTTCTGTTACACGAGAAATGTTGGCTTCCAACATCTCTTGACAAGTTTGATCCTCTTGAATCTGTTGCTGAATCCTTTCCCTCAAAACCTGCTTGATACTTGGTTCAGAAGAAGAATAAGAGGATGATGGTAGATCTGCCATTTTTTAATTGGATGTTTTCAATAGTAATGAAAACATAAAATATATAATCAAAAAAAAATTATTGATATGAATTATTGAAATCAATTATTGAACTGAATTATTTGATTTCAATAATTGAAACACACTGTGCAAAAAATAAAAATAATTACTCAAAAAAGATTGGGAAATCAAAATCACAATTAATAAAAAATCTTTAAGGTTTGCGAAATCTCGAATTAAACTTGCGAAATTATATATATAACTTCATTGTGTGCGAAAACACTATATTTAAACATGCGAATTTATGCAACATATCCACTCCTTTACTAATTGGATTATTTTAAAGCATCACATGCGATATATAAAAAGACACATGCGATATAGCAACACAACAATTAATTCCTATAAACACTTAACTTCTATCCCCTGATTATAAATCTAATATAAAAAAATACAAATGAAAAAAATAAACCAAAACTCACCTAAATGACGAAGAATAAAATGGCCGTTCTGTGTGAAATCAATCAAAACCCTACAATCGAATTCAAAAACGAACAACACTTGAATGGAACGGTTAGGAAACGAACTCCATAATTGACGGTTAGGAGATGAAGAATAATTGACGGGATTCAATTATTAGCAGTCGTAAATGTTAGATTAGAATGTCTGATATACCCTTATTTGTTAAAATTGAATCAGGACACGTGTACGGTTGTTGTTGTAGCGTACATAATGTACGATAGTGAGATTTGTACCATACTCTTTACCTATATATATATATATATATATATATATCTTATAAAATTAATTTAGCATGTTAAAAATCAATTTTTTTTTAAAAAATCAGCGCTTTTTTCTTATAAAAATGCGTAGAAACTATTCGAATAAAAAACAATTTTTTTTGTAAAAAAATTAGCCTTTTTTTAGCGGTTTTTTTTTTATATTTTTAGTTTTTGATTTTTTTTATTAAAAATGCTTTTACAAGTATTTATAAGAAGAAGCGTCGAAAAAAAATTAAAGAAATGATTTTTAACATATTAAGTTAAATTTTTAAAAGTGTTCTTCAGTTCCCCACTTTTTTAGTATTTTTCAATGAAACTCACACTATATATATTTATCTTTAGTATGTGAATAAGACACGGATTTATTCCTTTACAGATATAAGGCTTGGAATAAGTTGTGATGGAATAATATGAATATGGTTGGTATACATAGTGACAACTTGTGGGCTTTTTTCTGACGGAAATTTCGGTTCCATACGATTAAGGATCCGTTAGTTGATATGTATAGAAGGGAAAAGATCAAATAGGAAGTTTATTTTGCATAGAAAGTGTAGGAAACAATAGGATTAGGACATGTGGCAACATTTAAAATAAAGAAAAAAGGTATTTTAGTCAATCCAACTCTTTCTTCTTCCTTTTCAAAATCCAGTAACTTCAAAACCCACCATTTTCAAAACCCACCATCTTCAACCATTTCTTCACTTTCTATCTCAATAATCACTACATTATAGTGCGATTTTCATCACCAATCAATTATTCAAACACCCGATCAAAGTCTTCTTCAGCTTTTTTGAAGAAAACCCAGTTTAATTTCATACAAAATCTCGTTTTTACTAGTGATTTTGAAGATAATCAATCGATCCGTTCGATTCGAGCGCTGATAAGTGTTTCAATCATTCAAAATTCGTCAATTGTTGAAGAAATCACTTCGATCCATGTAAGAAATTCTTTAATTTCATTTTTACGATCTGGGTTTTTGATTTAGTCATTGCGTTTTACGATCTTGGCGGGGTCCAGGGGCGCCCCTGGCGGGGTCCAAGGGGCAGAGCCCCTGGCTGGGGTTGAGCTGGGGAAAAAAAATTCGATTAAATTGCTGTAATAAAAATGCATCAGAAAAATTAATTTTCTGTAAATTGCCTCTGGAAACTGCATTGGTTCAGACAGTTCACAGCACAGACAATTCACAGCACAGACAAAACTATTGTCATGGTTCAATGCGTTTTAGAGAGAACACTTTCTTTGGTGTTTTTAGGCAATTGCGTTTTAGAACTAAAACATTTGTATGTGTTTTCTGGCCATTGCGTTTTAGAAAAACACATTCTTGAAGTGTTTTTGGTGCATTGCGTTTTAGGTAAAACACCTTTTTAGGTGTTTTCAGTCAATTGCGTTTTACAGATAACACTTTCTTTTGTTTTTTATGCAATTGCGTTTTAGAATGGGTCATTTTTAAGTGTTTTCTAGCCATTGCGTTTTACAAATAAGACATTTTTTTGTGTTTTTGGTGCATTGCGTTTTAGGTAAAACACTTTTTATGTGTTTTCAGTCCATTGCGTTTTAGAAAACAGACATTTTAAGTGTTTTCTGGCCATTGCGTTTTAGAAATAAGACATTTGTATGTGTTTTTTGTGCATTGCGTTTTAGGTAAAAACACATTTTATGTGTTTTTAGTCCATTGCGTTTTAGAAAGTACATTTTCTTTTGAGTTTTTAGGCTATTGCGTTTTAGAAATAAGACATTTCTTTGTGTTTTCTGGCCATTGCGTTTTACAAATAAGATATTTCTTTGTGTTTTTTGTGCATTGCGTTTTAGAAAAATGTCATTTTTTAGGTTTTTTTTCATTGCGTTTTAGAAATAAGACATTTCTTTGTGTTTTCTGACCATTGCGTTTTACAAATAATACATTTCTTTGTGTTTTTTGTGCATTGCGTTTTAGAAAAATGTCATTTTTTTGGTTTTTTTTCATTGCGTTTTACGTAACTGGGGATTTTTCTATTGCGTTTTACGCAACTGGGTTTTTAAAAAAAAAAAAAATTTGAAAATATAGCAATAGTATACTCGTTTTAAAGATAAAAAAACACTCGTTTTTTTGGTGCAATTTTTATAAAAAAAAATAATGTCGGATGAAAGAGTTATTAACGTTTAAAAAATGGGAGGGAATTGGAGGAGAGAGAAACTATTGGCTTGAATTGACTAGAATGCCCCTAAACAAACTCACGCGCCTCTTTTCTTCCCTTCAATTTCCATCATTTAATCTTAGCCCTTGATTAACTAAATGGATGGTCAAGATCACTTCCTAGCCTTCCTAGCCAAATAAACTTCCTATTGTATCTCCACCCATGCATAGAAATAAATAAATAACAGAAAACGGAATTTATAAAAGTACAATTAATGAGATTAATTATGATCTCCAAGTTTTATAAAAAAAAAAGTACAATTAATGAGTTTTTTTTTTCTAAACTAGTGTACTTACAAAAAGTATTTACCTTTTTAGATATTTTGAAAAATATTTATATAAATGGGCATTTTAAGTCATTATAGTAAGACTTAAAAAAAACGTTAACAACGTTTGGCCTTAGTACTCAACATTGTGACAGGATTTGGCCTTAGTACTCAACATTGTGACAAATTAAAAAGTTAATACCTGATTTTGCAACAAAAAAACTATTAGTACCCGATATTGAAATTTGACAGAAAGCACAAGGACCAACGGTGTAATTTTTTCTCTAAATAATAAAATATGTTATGTCTTCTGCTCAAATTTCTTGTCTCGTTTGTAAGTTGTATGTAGCATAGTTTTTGAAATGAATAAAATGTCGTCGTTGAGTCGTTGCCAGTCAAAAAAGAAAAGTCTTCAACTGATCATGGGCTAAGGAACACAAGGTTAGATTGTCATTTATCAATGTTGGGCTTCTTATACATATTGATATTCTTCACTGAGATTCTTCAAAAATAGTTTCAACATTATTTATTGATTTGTATCACTCATCTTTTTTTTTTTTTTTTTTTTGAAGGGTGACTTTCAATATGTACATGGACCATTGGTCACCGGGTTCCCGTCAAGGACGATTACCCGTCAGCCCTGTATTCGCAGACGCGATGTTCTATCGGGCCCCGATGAAAACCGGGTTGTATCACTCATCTATCTAGAAGATTAAGAAAAGTTAATAAAAATATTTATTACAATGATTTTCTTGATTCTATTAAAAAGTTATTTACATATTTCAATTTCTATAGTTAAAGCGCAAGACAAAGCACTAGTAGAACCATAACTTTACAACTAGAGGGTCAGCGGGAAACATATATCTATATCTATCTATTATATAATAAAATAAAAATCAGTTTATAATGGTATTAGATTTAACTACACAAAAGTTGTCTCCCAAAGGGATACCGACATGTGTTTATATAGATCGAAAACCATAAAAATGAATACGATGTTCGGTCGGTATCAATTTGGTTCGTTAAAATACTAATACTCCTTATAGGCAAATATACCAAAAAAAAATACTTTATTTTGAATATAACTATGTTTACAATAGAATTATTTTGATTATTTTTAAAAGTTAATATATGAACACAAATTATTAGGAAAAAAAATCAAACTAATTGGTAAATGAAATACTATTTAAAAAACCTATATATCATTTTGCTTTTTATTATTAATCACATTAATTCATATATAATGTGTTTTCCTTGTTTACACACTTTTGACTTGTCACCATTTGGCAATTTTACCTAGGTTCTCAGGCTTTATGGTGCGGCTCACGCCTCACCTCCACATCAACCGATAGCGCCTTGTACACCACCTCCTTGCTGTCAAATGAGGTCGCCATCAGTTCCTCCGCCATTTCTTTGGCGAGCACCATGGTGATTTTTTTTTTTTTTTTTTGTGCGAACAACCCAGACAGTAGTCAATCATATTTCCTTTTTTTAACTTTAGTTAAACAATGTTAACTCACACCATGCTAGTTAACGTTAAAGCCCCAGTCTACATAGTATTGACGTGACACGATAACTAGCATTTGAGCTTTAAACCACACTAATCAGCGTTGTTGTTGCATATAGTAGAAAGTGTAGTTGCTCACAATGATGGGTGAACTTTCTTCACTTCTCTCTTGACCTTACTACTCTAGCCATTAAAAATATGAAATCACATTAGGGTATTTGGGTGGTTCGTGATGGAGGGTGAGTGATGGGTGATGGTCTATATCCCTAGTGATGGGGAGGTTGTGGGTGACGAGTATCACGCTGTGATGGTGTGTGTTGTGTGTGTGGCTTTGACTTTGATGTTGAGGTGTTAAGTTGTGATTGGGTGTGACGAGTGTGATGGAGTGTAATGACCATTGCAAGTGTAATAGAGTAAAATGTAATGGAATGATATGAAGGAATGAGGTGTCAAATGGTGAATAGATGTGATGAGTGATGGAGTGTGATGACAACTACCCTTATAAAGAAGAGATAGATGGGAAATGACGTACATAAACTTTCTGCATATAAAGGAAACTTAGACAAGTAGAGGGTCAGGTATATATGTACGGGTCTTAGGCTATAAGGTGTAGTCATGAACCTCATGACCATGACCTTTTACGTCAGTGCCATGTCACCCACCTCTAATCTACCATCCAAAACCAATACCCTATTGGTGTGGTCATAACCCAAACCACTATCCCCTTATTTATTTTAATTTATCTTTGTCTAAAGAAAAAGAAAATGAATTTTTGAAAAATGTAAAGTAGGACCATGGTTGCCATGATTTAATCCATGCAAACCATGGTGGATCATGCAAAATGGTGGTGTAGCATTCCATTCATGTTCCTACGTGGCAAATCATATCCTAACCATGACCCCCACACCCTCCTTTAGCCTTAGGCTATAGGGTGTGGTCGCGATCCTCATGACCACCATGACCCTCCACATAGGCGTCATGTCATCCATCTTTAATCCACCATTCAAAACCACTACCCTAAGGGTATGGTCATGACCCAAACCATTATCCCCTTTATTTTATTTTTTTCTTAAAATTATCAAATAGGAGGGTCGTGGTAATCATGGTTTAATCCATGGGAACCACCATCAATCAAGGAGCTAGACTGTGAAATATATATATAAAAAAGCTGCTATTAATCAGTTGATTTGTTATTAACTTTATTAATGATAGAGTAAATTACAAAGTTCGTCCTTTATGTATGTCATTTATTACAAAGTATGTCTTTTATCTTTAATAAGCTCAGAAAACATACTTAATGTTTGCAAACCTTTGCGTGTTATGTCCTTTAGCCCTAACTGAGTTAGTTTTTATAGTTAAATCTGACAAGGTGGATCCTACATGAGGGTATTTTAGACATTTTACCCTAATTAATATATTAAAATATATTTAATGATTTATTAGTCTTTTCACCCACCCACCACCACCTCCCACCACTACCATCAGATTCAAACAAACCCAGATCCATATCTGAACTTCATCTCTTGGTTCATCACCAAATCCAATCCATCACCGTAGAGCAACCAATCTCCACTGTCGACCTCCGCCACCATAACCACCGCCATCTCCACCATGGACATCCACCGTCGACTTCCACCGCCATCTCCATTGTCGACCTCCACCACCATAACCACCGCCATCTACACCGTCGACCTCGACCACCATAACCATCGCCATCTCCACCTTCGACCTCCACCACCATAACCACCGCCAACGCCATCGAAAAACCCGAAACAACCATGAAAGCCCAGATCCAAATTTGAAATATTTTGAATCTGATATAAGTGATCATCAGAAGAAGCCCTAACATGATGCATACGAACATAGCGGCCAGGAGAAGCTACGAATCTGTCAAAAAAATATTGAGAAGATAACTTTGATTGAGCGGTTTCATGGTGGTTACAGTGGTGGGTTTGAGGGGTTTTCGTGGTGGGTTATCAGATTTGAGGGGTTTTCATGGTGGGTTTTAGATTTGAGGGGTTTTCATGGTAATTTCGGGTTTTCGATTTAGGGTTTTTCATGGTTGTTGCGGTGGTAGTTGCAGTGATGGTTGGTTGGTGGTTGAATGGTTATGGGGATGGGGTGGTACGAATCTGAAGTTAGAGAGAGAGAGAGAGAGAGAGAGAGGGAAAAGAGAGTTTAGAAAGAAGGGTGATTATTTATTTTTGTATGTAATCTTTATTTTTGTTTTAAATTCTTTTATCTGATATATATTTTAAATAAAATAGTACAATTACCAAAATACCCTTATATGGGTCCACTTGATCAAATTTAACCATGAAAATAAACTTAGTTAGGGCTAAAGGACATAACACGCAAGGGTTTGCAAACATTAAGTATGTTTTCTGAGCTTATTAAAGATAAAGGACATACTTTGTAATAAATGACATACATAAAGGACGAACTTTGTAATTTACTCTTAATGATATTTATTAATAGGTTTCTCACTATAGTTTTAGTTTTTTTTTTTTTTTTTTTTTTTTTTTTTTTTGAACGGCCACTGGATCAAACGGAGTACTCCAAGAGTAAACCTAGTCCAACACCATTTTCAGGGAAAACCCATTAACTCACCCGTCCGTAGGCACAACGGAGAAATTACTGGTAAAACTTGTTTAGCTTAAGAATCGAACTCATGTTTCCTTAGGTCTCCTTTCATTGTGTCTCACTGTACACCAAGTGGAAGTTGAAGATGCATCTTCCAAGAGAAATGCAAGCCTTGCACCACTTGATCTAAAGATATTAGTGCATTTTCAATGAAATGATAAAAAATTTAGGGCATGTTTGGCTAAGCTTTTTGACTTATTGGTTTTTTTGAAAAATTAGCATGAAGTAACTTTTTGGAAAAATCACTTTTCCCCTCACATACAACCTGGTTGCCAAGCATCATTTTGAAGCTTATGACTTTTCAAAAAGTCAATAAGTTGTTTTAAAAAGCTTAGCCAAACATGCCCTTAATTTACATAAACAAATTAAATGATAAAATAAAAACATAATAAGTTATTTGAGTAATACATTAATGAAGTTAAACCAATTATAAGGCACTTAATTACAAAAGAACAACAAGTTAAACGAGTTGAAAGTCATACGAAATATATTTAAATACATAAAAACTCTAAACTACTTAATTAAAAATTGTTAAAAACAGTATGAACTTTTGTAATCGCCTTCATTCTCGATTTTGTTATAAAATTAAAAAAAATTGCATGTAGGTCGGTAGTCATAAGTGGATTCACGAGTTCAATTGATCCAGGGAGACGTTGAAGTGGATGGATGCGACTGCGATGATCAAAGAAGAGGTGGTTTATACCATTGTTTTGTCTACATGGTGGGTGTTCGGGAGATATCAGAATTGCTTGTGTTAGATATTTTAGTGTAATCGGGATTGACTTGATGATTAAAGCGAATAATAATGTACATCAAGCAAGTTAGGAGGTGCGGGAGTGCACGCTTGTTTGAGTTATTATAATTCGAAGTGTACGGGCGGAGCCCGTACTCTACGAGGGTTCCAAGGGGGCAGCGCCCCCTTGGCGGGGGTCCGGGGGCAACGCCCCTGGGAACAAGGTCCAAGGGGCGGCAGCCCCTGGCGGGGTCCAAGGGGCAGAGCCCCTGGCTGGGGTCGCCACATAAAATTTAGAGGTAGGAAAATTTTTATTTTTATTAAATTAATTTAATAAAAATGCATCAGTAAATTTTATTTTCTGAAAATTGCCACATTTTCGAAATATTTAAAAATGGCAGTTAATAGGCAGTTTTGTCCTAAAAATATAGTTAACTGCCATTAGGCAGTTACACCCCAAAAACCCAAATTCGTAGACAGTTTTTTGGTTGCATTCTTGCTGGTTCGAAAATTCACAGACACACAAACATACCCTGGTTTAATTTCTCACAAAACCAGAGTTGTATCCGATTGAATTTTTCGGGTGAACCACCGAAATAATTTGATCTAAGAGTGATTACACGCCTCTCTGATCATCTCGCAAACTAAAATTCCCCAATAGCTTGGACTTCAACAAGGATGTTCAATTAAAAGATACCATTTGTTATTCCGTTTTTTAATATTCCTTTTTTTCTGGTTCGTTAATAGGAATACAAAATTCCGGCTAGTTTTTTTCTCTTTTTCATTCTTTGAACATTATACACATATTACTGTACTATTGTTTACTAAGACGTTGTTTGTTTTTAAGACGTAAAATGCATGCGGTCTGTCGATCACATCTGCAAACATCTATAGAAGAAAAGGTGGACCAAGCTTCTGCAGTCTGCAAGAAGAAAGTTGTTTGTTTTTTAACGTATGTAGACTTATAAAATAAACTGGTGGTAGTGTACGGACGGTGGTGGTGTTGGACGGTGGTGGGCGTGGACGGCGGGTGGTGGTGGTGAAGGAAGGTGGTGGGTGTAGTGGTGGGTGGTGTTGATGGGTGGTGGACGGTAGACGGTGGTAGTGATGCTGGTGTTTAATCCTCTGAAGATTTTTGAAGATCTTAGAAGTGGTTGGGCCAACTCTGCATCAAGAAGGGCTCACGCATTAATGAAACGTCTTCGAAAAAACAAACATTCTGCAGATGTCAATGTCTGTGCGTGGTCTGCGCGGCGCAGACAGAAGAGCCCACACAAATCTTTTTTTAGAAAAACAAACACCACCTAATTAACAATTACGTACTTGACTTGTTGACAGGGCGGACCCATCACCCATGTGTATGGGTGGGTGGGCCCGTGCACCCCTTGAATTTTTTTTTGTTATTTTATATGCAAAAATCTCGATCGCACCCTTTGAAAATATGGTTGAACCCCTCATTCGCAACCTTAGAAAATAATAATTGGGTCCGCTTGGTTTGCATATCAACATTATTTCGAAGGAAAACCTTAAAGTCCAAGATTGAAGAGTGGATTTGTTGAAATGCCTTAATACAGATTTATTGTTGGATAAACATACATCTACATCTACAATAATTATATATAAATCCATTTGCGCAAGAGAACTCGATGTTAATTGAAAAATTAAAAAACCTTTATCCACTTGTTGATAAAAAAAGGAAATGAATTGAGCTGCTTCTAAGCTATTTGATTGCGTTTAAAAATATCGGATCAAGCTTTAGAAAGATAGCTAGTAACGAATCAAGATCAAGCTTAAACAAGCCTGGACTCTATTTGACTTGTTCACACTTTTTAACAATAAAAGTAACTGTTATTAATTTGATAAGAATAATAATAAAGTAAAAAATCTATAAAAGTCATCAATAGTGCAAAGGGCTAAATGTGTACGCGAATGTGTACCTTGCACTTGAAACAACAAGAACAACGCTTTGAGCTCCACCTTTACTGCCCTTCCCGACCCATGGAGACGTGTGAGGCTCTTACAGGCGATTTGGTCTAATATTATGCAACAGCACTTGCTACGGGTTATCCAATCCCGACCCTTGGAAACGTGTGAGAGCCTTACAGGCGATTTGGTCTAATATTATGCAAGAGTACTTGCTACGGGTTATCCAAATAGGCCAAACGCACCCTCACAAGCAATGTATTGACAATGCTTTAATAGTTTATATACTTCATAACAAAGTGGGTTTAATTAAAGATGATTAAAAAGTAATAAAATTGATATGAAAACTATAACTATAAATAATATCACATCTATTATTTTTTTTAAAGTTATAGCATTGAAATTTTTTTTTTTTTTAATTTTAATGAGCCATGTTTAATAAGTACTATAACCGTCTTTTGTTATATATCAACTACATAGGAATTATATATAGTTCGATCATAATCTGAGAGGTGTCTATAATAATAACATTTATGTTAAATTTTCATTAAATAGTTTGATATTTCAAATGATGAACATCAATGATTTTATACAAAAAGTAATAATAAAATATGTAAGTATTATAAAAAGTAATAATAAAATATGTATTATATTTATCATTTAGATGAAAACATTTTTTTTAATATTGCTTATAAAAGAAGTATAGATGGTTGTTGGCAAAAGAAATACAATGCATGAGAAGAGTGACCGTATGGGGCAGACAATGAGTACACCCAGTAGGCCCGTACAAAACATTAGGCCGGCGGCCCATGGTATTGGTACGACAGACAGACAAATACCTCATTCCACCTTATCCAATTACGTGTCAAGATCCCAATTGGCCATCTTTTGTCTTACTCTACCACTTGCATTCTCTATTTTCTTTTTCGGTATTTTCTTTTTCAGGGAAATAGCCAAAATAGCTGTTGACTAGTTAAAATATCAAAAATAGCCAATTGAAACGGCTTTACATGCCTTTTCATGAATTCTGACACGGCTCCAAGAACTTTCCTCAGCAACCACTTATCTTTTGCCACGTGAACGACACCCTTTCTCTCTCCTCTTTTTGTCATAAATACAAAGACCCCTTCTCTCTTTTTGTCAAAACTTGCATCTCTCTTCTCTCTTTCCTCTCTCTCTCTCTCTCTCTCTCTCTCTCTCTCTCTCTCTCTCCTGTTTGATGAGACTCGTCCACCTCCATCACCACCACCACCAACACTGTCACACCTCCACTTCGAAACTCTGACGAAACTCTTCTAAACCTTCTCCGGCAACAAAAAACCACCATTAACCATTTAGGGACGGAATTGGTGTGGGCAAGGAGATCGAAATCTTCGAGGATGCAAGATATGGCTTTGAAGAGACTGATGGCTCTGGTTTTAACGGATTCTAGGTTAAGTTGTTGTTGTACGACAGTTCAAATCTACAGTTTCCTCATCTGGGTTTTGTGAAATATCAATAAAAGATCTCAGATTACACTTAATAATCCAAAAACTGATCTAGGTCTCAGTTAATGATCCACAAAGAGTTGAAAGATACCCTTTTTGAGTTTTTTCAAGAACAATGATTTTTTTTGATGAAATGAATAGATTTTGTTATAAAGATTTGTTTGCTGTTATAAATTCTTGATTTTAGCTTGTGGGTTGATGAGAAAGAAAAAGGATCTGCACGAAAAGGTATGCATTAGACAGTCCATCAGTGGTGTTGAGGGAGATGCACGGAGACAAAAGGAATGGGTTTGTGAATTGGCGTTGGTGAAAGGAGAGGAAAAGATGGTTAAGGAAAAAAAAGAGGAGAGAGAAAGGGTGTCGCCAGTCAAGTGCATTTATGATCCACAATGTGCTTAAACGGTTTTGAGACGTGTGGAAATTCCTGGCGAGTCAACTGCATTTATGACAAAAAGAGGAGAGAGAAAAAGTGTCGCCACATTGCAAAAGGTGAGTGGTTGGTTCTTGGAGCCGTGTTGGAACTCGTGAAAAGGTTTGTGGAGCCGTTTCAGTTGACTATTTTTGATATTTTGATTAGTCAACGACTATTTTAGCTATTTCCCCTTCTTTTTTTTACACTAACCTAAATAAATATCATTTGCTTACAAATGAGATTTTAAGGCAATGTTCGTTTAGTTAAATAATGTGTTTGATCGGTATAAATATCAATTATAATTTAATTGAAATGTATAATTATATAATTACCTTATATTCAGAAAAAAGAAGATGAACCAGGGAATTTAGATTCAATTTCTTCTTTTGTTGAAACAAACTGTATAAATGATGAAATCTACATTTCAATTTGATTCAAAATCCATTCAACTATGTGAAATGAACATTACCTAAAAATGCATTTGGTTCGCTGAAATTCAATGGAATTGGAATACGAATTACAACTCTGAAGATGTTTGTTTCACAAAACTTGTTGGAATTGCACTCTCAATTACAATCTTCTTGTGTTTGGTTGAAGAAGGAATTGTGATTTGGTATGAATTCCTTCAAAATCCTTTAACTTAAGGAATTCAAAATCATTCCCAGATGTGAAGGAATTCAAATAGATGTAGATTCATTGGAATCTTGGACCGGTTGACATCGTCGGATACGCCACACCATCACCATCCATTATGCTTGACCGTCCAGTCAACGTCTTGACCCGACCCGGCCCGTTGACGACCCGCACCATTTTGACCCGAACTGTTTTGACTTGTACCATTTTGACCCGTACCGTTTCTACCGGCACCGTATCGACCTGAACCGTTCGACCCTATCCTTTTTAACATGAACCGTTTCGACTCGAACCGGGTGGTTGTGGTAAAAGATTCCAATTCATGTTACAGCTAAACACATTAAAAATGAAACTGAGATTCTAATTCCAACAATTTTCAATTCCTATAGAATGTTTAAATTCCAATACCTTTAAATTCCAGTTTTTATACAAATTTCAATTCTAATTTCAAAACATTTTGTGAACCAAACTCATCCTAAGAGTTTAACCATCATCAAGTGTGGGAGACATCATTTCAACACTTTGGAACCATTAGATCACATGCCATTTGGTGAAATCTCTATGTAATAAAAAATATGCATATATGATCATGACATTAGTGACTCGTTCTTATTTTATAACATACGTGACTCCACTAGAATTACATGAGTGATAATTACATAGATGAAAATACACACACAATTACATAGATGACAATCACGGCCCGTTCTTCAAAAAATAGGTTAATATGAACAAAAAGAAATTGCATACGAGTTTATTTGATTCACCTCAAATTAGTTCACAAGTATTATAAAACTTTGTTTACTTAAAAAAAATGTGTAAATGAGTCAGCATCACCCATGACCATTATTTGAATTCATCAAATACTTGTTGTCGTTGATACCACCACCACCGACCCGCACCACTGCCAGTCTTTCAACGTCGTCACTCCAACACCAACACGTCCACTGTCGTCGTCACTGCCACAACCACCACCCCCGTTCCATCACCGCCACCACTCCACCACTAATGAGTTCACCTTCCCCTATGCTTCGACATTCCATCGCCACCATCACCACCATTGTCTCCGTCTCCACCATCGATATTGTTGTCTCCACCATTGTCATCCCACACCACTTCGTAGTCGCCCTGACCTCACTGTCGCCACTAGCCACCATACAAAAAATATAATGAGTGATCCTGAATGCTACCTTTTTTTCTAAACCGTCTCATTTCAACCCGACTTCATTTTGGACATAACCCATTTTGACCACACCAAATTGATACTTTATTTTGGGTTATTGGATTTTAATAATCTGAAGTTTCACCCGTTGGCCACTAATAATCTCAACTTCAAAAATTCGCTGTAACAATCCCAACTTATAAGATTTTGGCCCCCAATGATCCTTTGCTAACTGGGTTATAACCCAGTTAGTTTTTTGTTGACGTGGCTAATGACGTGGACACAACTTTGTTATTTGTTGACTTGGCTTCTTATGTGGCACCATCACCACCTCCACCTCTCCCACTGCCACCATCATCTCCTCCAGCCACCACCATCATCTACCACCATCACCCACCACCATCACCTACGACCACCTCCACCTCCACCTACACCTCCATCCACAGTCTTCCACCACCGGAAAAACACTATCACCTCCGACCACCTCCATCATTAGCTACCGGAAACCTCTGTCACCATCACCACCTCCACTCCATCATCTTTAAACTTTACCACTAATTTCTATTGATGAATTCTTCAATCCACCCATGGTTCGGTTCATTGGTTGAGTGATTCGGGTTTTAAAGAATCCATGGGTGGATTGAAGAATTCATCAATAGAAATTAGTGATAAAGTTTAAAGATGATGGAGTGGAGGTGGTGATGGTGACAAAGGTTTCCGGTGGCAGATGATGGAGGTGGTCGGAGGTGATAGTGTTTTTTCCGGTGGTGGAAGACTGTGGGTGGCAGTGGAGGTGGTCGGAGGTAATGGTGGTAGAAGATGGTGGTGGCCGGAGGAGATGGTGGTGGCAGTGGACGAGGAGGAGGCGGTGATGGTGCCACATAAGCAGCCAAGTCATCAAATAACAAAGTTGTGTCCACGTCATCAGCCACGTCAGCAAAAAACTAACTGGGTTAACCCAGTTAGCAAAGGATCATTGTGCGCCAAAATCTTACAAGTTGGGATTATCACAGGGAATTTTTGAAGTTGGGATTATTAATGGCCAACGGGTGAAACTTCGGATTATTAAAATCCAATAACCCTTTTTAAAAATAGCCGGTTCTGATCTGAACTCATTTTAATAAAAAACCACTCTTACGCAACCGACCCTCCCGGTTTGGTAGGCTTTCACAGGATGACACAAAGTAGTAGCATATATCGGAAATTATGTCTTCATTCTGCCTCTCAAATCGGATTGATTGAAACTTTATTTTGTCTATTAGTTTAAGCCATGTAAGTTAAGATATGTCTCGTCTGCTCATTGATGACCATGTAATGTGTGTATTCCCACCCTCATTTTATAGTCACTATTCCTAATTATACAAGAACAAAAATCCAACGTAAAAATGACACTTTTGTTTGTAAATCGATATAATTAAAGGATGATAATAAGAAACAAAAATAAATGGCTTTGATTTTGATAAGATCTAATTTGGTGTTTTGCAAAAAACAATTTTGTTTTTATGTAAATACAAAAAGATTTATTTATTTTCTCCTGACATCTATATTATCTCACAATTACAAGCAAACAAAATATATGTTGTCGCTTTCAATAACAAACTAATCCGCTTTGTATATGATGTTAACATAACTCGTATGATTTGTTAAATATAGTGATTACATGATTTGCTTAGTGCTTCTTATGCTTTCACAATATAATGTCTTTGTAAAGTTTGTATTATAGCGTTTACTGTTTAATTAATTTAACCCTATAAAACCAGTATCAAAATTTATTAGATATGAAAATAAGCAAGTCTTAATCAACGAAGATGAAATTATTAGTTGTGTTGCGTAACAATTTTATATAAGGAAAATTAAGTAAGAATGGAAGATAGATAAGCAATAAATTGCGCCACAACCCCTTTTTAAATAGCAAATCCGATTCTACTGAAAACAAAACTCTGGTTCCTCGACGTCGAGAAATTGTTATAACAAATTAAAAAAATCTGACTTTTTTGCCCTTCATTAAAAGGGAGGAAAAAAACTTGATGTTAACTGAAAATCTGACCAGATTTTGCTTTTTTGATGAAATTGACAACAAAATTGAAACCACAGATACTTGAATTCGAAAGTTTTGTACTAAAATTACAAAAGTAACCAAACCTCAGAGACTATTTTAGCAGTTTACTCTTTGAACTTTAAATCCCTATATTTTGAGCAACAAGTTTTGAACTTATAATATTGTTTTCCTTCTCCTTGAGTTCTTTTAAACATGTTGAAATCTATGAAACAATTGTTAACAATTTTTATGTATGATATTGTTAATAAAACAAAATTTAAAATGTAAATAACTTTTAATGTGCATTTGTTTACTTTATTAATTGGTAGGTTATCTCTATCAACTAAAGTGAACTTATTCGTGGCCGGCAATAATCAAATTCAGATACACTTAATTCAATGTTTTAAAACCGGTTCAAGCCGACCGGTTGTCCGGTAAAACCAATTAAACCACCCGGTACACCTGGTTGAACTGTCCGATACACCCGGTTAAATCGTTTCTGAGCCAAATCCGGTACGATGTAAAAACCGGATTTCAAAACATTGCTTAATTATCTTATATTTTAATTTCTTAAGCTTTTTGTAATAATATTAAATACTTAAATGGGGACTAAAGTTGCGTTTGGATGCTTCCCTTATGGTTTGATTCTTTAAAATCAATTCCTTCTAGAAGAAATAAGACAAACACCTCTTCATAACCATTTTTATAATCAACGTGATTTATTATAATAATAATAATATCGATATTTATGCTGCTGCTACTACTATTTGTTGTTATTATTATTAACAAGAAAAAAGAACTACACTCAAACCATATAAATAAATATCCATGGTTTGGGACATTGAAGTTCACGACTTGATAATATATGTTGTCCAAACCACTTTTGTCTCCGATAATATTTTGTGGATTAACTATTATTCACTCAATGATTGTTTTATGCACTTTTTTTGAACGACATGCAATGACGTGTTAACCACGACTACTCGACCGTCGTCAGCCCATTGGCTCTCCCAGATGCGCGGAAACCCGACCTCCACCCGTCCGAAGGCACGACAGTGAAATAATCGGTAAAACCTCGTCTCCCATCCAAGATGAACCGGCGCCACCCGTATTCGCCCTTCACATGGATGCCGCATAAAATAATGGAGAGAGTGAGAGTCGAACCTATGTCACAAGGAACACTACCTCATTGGCAGATTGTTTTATCTACTCTATTTTTTAAAATTTACAAGAACATGTATAATTGGTTGTTTATTTAGTTGCAAGTGTGCTTTACAACAATGATGGTAATGTGAACCCTTAACAGGTAAAGACATTGAATTGAACCATAAACATGGAACGAGACTACAACTCTAGTTTCCGTACTACAATGTGAATGAGTGAATCCAAACCTCAAACCTTGTTTTTGTTTTGAAACGAACTTAACCCTATCATTTTTTAAATACTAGACTTGTGATAGTTGTGAAAACACGTATAAACGATATTAATAGACGAGAAATAAAAATGTTATTAAAGCGCATGTAGTGTATGGACTTAGGTTGGAGCTAAAGCCATGTGAGAGAACTACTCACTCAATATGTGAGATTGTGGTCAACGTTATTCTTATCATATTACCTAAACATAAATCAACATAGCTTTTGTATTTTTATCAACACATCTCTAAATTCTAGTGCAAGCTTAAGCATCAAACACTAAATTAAATCATATTTTAACCACTAACTCCTCTTAAGCAGGTTACCTTAACACACCAAAGTTTGCCGGTGAGTCGGTGACATGCACAAGTGCAACCCATAAACATTAATCAACAAAATGGGGGCGGTCAGTCAACCTATTTGGTACATTGAAATTTAATTTTTATCCATGATTCGAAATCTAGTTGTTTTTTATTTACCGTTACCTATACCATTCGAACAACATCAGAACCGGTACCATATTCGTTTTTATGATTGCCTTGATGTTTTTTATCTACCGTGACCGATACTGTTCGAACAATACCATAACCAATACCATATTTATTTTTATGGTTGCCTTGATGTGACAGTATACAAAATCATTTGTGATCGTGGAGTTATATGAATAAATGTGTGAAAGGAAATCATTAAAACAACAAACAACAAAATCCTAGAGAATTCAGAACTAATCGTGAGGAGCACATGGATTGTGCAAGTAGCCGCCAACTTCCAACCTGTCTTAACAACCAGTTTTGCCACATCACCATCCAATCCGTCACCTCCACATCATCAACCCCATCCACTGCTTCATCCAACGGCTCTGCAGTCTGCTCACTTCCAACTCATCAACAATCCAACGGTTTAACTCCTCTTCTAGATCCTTCCCACACCCAAGATTACGGTATAAATTAATAGAAAAGTTAGTGCTTGTAGTTTGGGCTATTTTATCAGTTAGTGCTAGTAGAAATGAAAAGAAACGTTGTCATTTTAGTCAAAATAGTTTCAAGTGTTGCCATTTTAGTTCACTGGGTTAAATCCGTTCATTTTTTATGTTAGCTAGAAGGGTAATTCGATCAGTTTATATGGTCGAATTGTCCTTCTAGTTAACAGAATTACATTTAAAATGAACAAAATGCTCTTCCAGTTAAAAAAAAAATAAAGGGATAGAGTTAACCAAGTGGACTAAAATGACAACGTTTAAAACTATTTGGACTAAAATAGCAACGTTTTAAACCTTTGGACTAAACTGACAAAATAGCCAAAACCACAGGGGCTAAAATGGCATTTAACTCTTAATAGAAAATAACAGAGAAAACTACCTTTATGACATGTATTTACAAATATACCCTTTTTACGTACATGGACGCGTTTTATACAGAACAACCTTTAAATAGGTAACCACGAGAATCATATAAAACTTGTACTATGAAAAATAATCACACGCACTCGAACAGAAAAAACAGAGACAGCTAAAAGATCGTCTTGTGTAACAAATTAAGAAAATAAATAAATGGTGCGATTCTCACAGTTCGATCTTTAGTAACATCAACGATCAACCATCAAGTCATCAACGTATGAATAAATACACAAACGAAATAATCAATATTAGCTTTAAATGGCACTTTAGAAAATCTTATGTGACTCATATCAACACTTATATGTAGGACTTTTGAAAATAATCACATAATCGATCATACAAACAAAAACCGCTAAGACTTACTTGTGTAACATATTTACAAAATAAATAAATGTACGATTCTTACTATTCTTTAGAGGGGAAGGATCTACTAAAAAGTGGATTTTGCCTAAGTAGCCTAAGAAGGATTGTGATGATGACATGTGGCACTCCTAATAAGTAGGAATAAAGGGCATTTTGGTCCTTATAAATAGGAGTGAAAATGACATGTGACACCCCTTTTGTTTTTAAAAAATATAAACAAAAACAATCTAGTACAAAAAAATCTAGCACAAAAAATCTAGCACAAAAAATGTAGTACAAAAAAATATAGCACAAAAAATCTAGCACAAAAAAATATAGTACAAAAAATATAGCACAAAAAAATATAGTATAAAGAAATATAGCACGAAAAAATTTAGCAAAAAATGTAGTACAAAAAAATCTAGCACAAAAAAGGAAAAAAAATTTAAGACAAAAAAATATAGTACAAAAATTCAGCACAAAAAATGTTATATAACATAGAAATACAACACATTTAAGTGGGTTTTTTTAGTCTTCATATTTTATATAGCAATATGGTACTCAAATTAAAGATAAAAAGACGCTTGATTTTACGGTGAAATTTTTATGAAAAAATAATGTCGTATAAAAAAGTTATGAACGTTTAAAATATGAGGGTGGAATATGCATGTGACTTGCATGTGGAGAGAGAAAGTCCATAAATAGGATTTTCCCAAGATACCCTTGCACTCCTCCTTTCTCCTACCCTTTCATCTTAACCATTGATTTGAAAAATGAATGGTTAAGATTCCTTCTTAGGCTACTTAGGCAAAATCCACTTTTTAGTGGATCCTTCCCCATTCTTTAGAAACATCAATGCACGAGTGAATTCACAAGCTAAATAATTAATATATCTTGAAATAGCATTTAAGAAAATCTTATCCAACTCGTATAAACAATTATATGTAATAGAGTAAATTACGTTTTTGGCCCCTGTGGTTATGTCAGTTTTACTATATTAGTCCAAAATAAGAATTTTAAACGTATCTGCCCCCATGGTCCTTATATCTAACCATTTTGGCCCCTAATTCTAACCAAACCCCAACTCTGGTTAACTTCTTGGTCACATGGGTTGCACATGATGGGTAAAATTGTAATTTCCCCTCCCCCTTTTAATGACTTTGTAAAAAAATCCCAGATCTTCAACCAAACATCATCATCTTCATCTCTTTCCTTCCCCTCCACTTTCTCAAAACACTAACCCCAACTTCCCATTTTTTTTCTACAACACTCACACCTTATCTCCATTTTCACCCCACATAACACACACTTGCGTGTTTAGTTACCAGAGAGAGAGAGAGAGATGAAACTAGTGGATTTCTAGCCACCCATGGCAGCCGCAGGTGGCGGCGCACGGTGGTGCACAACGGTGGCCCCACATAAACTCAGGGAATGATGATGATGGTTATGTATTTGAAGATCTGGGTTTGATGATGATATGTTCTTGAAGATCTGGGTAAGAAGACGAAGATGTTCTTGAAGATCTGGGTTTGAAACACATAAACTTTAAACACAAAATCTAACCCAGATAAACTTCAAACACAAGATCTTTAACGAACATCATCATCTTCAACCATCATCATCATCCCCACATAAACTTCGAACACAAAATCTAACCCAGATCATCATCATCATCCCCCACATAAACAACATCCAAACACCCCCTAAATTCCTAACACAAAATTGTCAAAAAAAACATAACAAAATACAAACCTGAAGATGAAAATCCACATAACAAAATACAAATCTTACAAAATAAAGTATAATATCCCAAGGTGCATAACCCAGAACAAGAATATCATTATAACAAGTATCACTATCTACAAGAAATCAAAAACATACTTAATCAAACCCTAACAAAACACAAACACCTGAGATAATTTCCAGTCAAGAGGCGGTGGAGGACCATCGGGAGCTGCCGCAACATCTCCGCCATCGCCACCGTTCATTTCTCCTCCTCTTTTTCGATATTCAAATCAATCAAACGATAAATCGATCAAATGAATCCAAACTAAAACCAAATCAACAACAACAATCACGCGATCGATGAGTGTAGGTTCGCCGGAAGTTGCAAGTTCGCCGGAATCTGGGTAAAGTCGCCGGAAGTTGCAGGCTCGTGGATGGGGTGGGGTGTTTTATGTTTAAAAAAATTAGACACTATCTCACTTGAGATTGATTGATTGCTTGTTCTGATTGAAGATGATGACGGTTGAAGGTGATGGGTTAGAAGATAATGATGATTGAAGAGGGTAGATGATGGAGAAGTGATGAAGAAATCTGCAAATGTGGGTTAAAAAGAAATCAGGATGAAGGGGGAGGTGAAATTACCATATTACCCATCATGTGCAACCCATGTGACCAAGAAGTTAACCAGAGTTGGGGTTTGGTTAGAATTAGGGGCCAAAATGGTTAGATATAGGGACCATGTGGGCAGATACGTTAAAAATTCTTATTTTGGGCTAATATAGTAAAACTGACATAACCACAGGGGCCAAAAACGTAATTTACTCTATGTAATAATACGAAATTTTTGCCCCGCTTGCGGTGTGCACATATAATGTATATATATGTGGGCGCTCGGGGGGCAAAAGTATAAAAACCCTCCTAAAATTTTTCTGATACCCTAATATATTTTAAAATACCCCTATATGTCTTAAAATACACCTCGTATGTGAAAACCGAGCCCAAAATATAAAATATCATTAAAAATAATTAAAAAAACAAGAAAATTGAAGTTTACGCGGGGCGCGTAAGCTTTCTCTTGAGCTTACGCGGGCCGCGACAGCTTAAAGGTCAGGCGAACCTCTGTGATGACACGTGTCATAACGCGTGTTGAACCTAGTTCATGACCCGGATTAGCTACAGCCTAACCCCCTAGTACGCGGGCCGCGTAGGCCTTGGCCTAAACCTTACGCGGGCCGCGAGAACTTCAATTTTCAGCCCTATATAAGAAGGCCTCGGGATTTCGTTTTCCGTCGCTCAATTCATTTCTTTCTAAACGAATTCTCACATAATAGGCATAATTTTCGAGTATAATACCCCCTAATTAGCGAGGTTCTGCTCCGTTGTAAGTATTATAACCCCAGTTACGTATTAGATACGTTGCCCGATTGATCCAGGGTTCCGTAACAACTGTCGTGGTTCTGCCCGACGTAGTTGTTGGAATACCGTCTCGGGGAGGGTAGCGTTAATATAAATAAAGAGTTATTATACTAACATATATACATTTGTGTAAATTATAGATCAACATTAGGAAACCCTAGAAGAAGTCTAAAACAGCAATGTGAGTTTATCCGCTTTTTGTAAACCTTTTGTGAACTGTTTTACAAAACCTTAAATGCTTTACAATATGATTAAGCAGTGATTGAGTCTTTGTAGTTCTTCAATAACTGCCGGTATGTTGGGGTTTTGTATACAAAATGTGGAACACGTTACCATTGGACGACGAGTTAGCCAATGTGTAATATGACCCACCAGTCAGGATTGACAGCACTGAATGAGTAATTGTGTAGAAATAAACAATGTGATCGCTCTCAATACTGTGTTAATTGATAAAACTCTTCTTGATTAAACTGAGATTCACTCACCAGTATTTCCACTAACAAATGTTTTTAAAACGCGTTTTAGGTAACACAATGTGACAGCTAATTAGGAAAAAGCCAGCTGGAGAGCACTGACGGCTTGGAAAAAATGTGGCTATAAAAGTTATCTAAAAGACGATGTTTTAAATTCAATAATATAGGGTTTATCCCTATTGTAATAATAAAACTTGGGTTTACCCATGTGTTTATTAATATAAAATATGGTGGTTTTACTCTGATAAACATTTCCTAACTACGGTCCTGATGTAATTTCCGCTGCCAAATTAATAACTGATATCACCACAAACGAATGTTCGCGGCCGTCCGTTCCCGGGACAGATAAGGGGGCTAGTGGTCTCACTTGAAGCAACCTCTCTATTTGTAAAGAGTAGAGGTAAAGCTGTCTACGTCTACTCTTCTGAGACCATACCTTATTTTTGCTACTGGTGATATTTAGTGAGTATGATGATGATGATGATGTAATATACGAAAATTGATCACCCATACAACAAACAAACAAAAATCGCTAATAAATTGTTACGTAGCATTTTTTAGAAAAAAATATTATGCGAGTCTTACCGTTTTTCAGAAACATGAATACTTTTAGAAAAAAAATATTATACGACTCTCACCATTCTTTAAATGGTATTTAAGATTGAATAAATACGAAAAATAAAACAGTTAACATATCTTTAAATGGTATTTAAGATAATCTTATCTGATGCATTAAACAATCCTTGATTTTACGCGTAAGTTTTAATTTAAGAATAAAATACCAATACTAAGTCTGCCCGAGTTTTCGTCCCACCCTGCGTTACGCTAGAGAGTGTGCAACTCTTGTTGTAGCGCAACGTCTGTCAAATGGCAGTCGGAGGCAGTGGCGGACTCAGGATTTTTTTCCTGGGGGTGCGAAATTTTTTTAAAGATTTTAGACCCCTAGGGCCCTAGCTATATAAAACAATTAGTTCATAGTGGGTCGGATTGGGTCGGGTCGGGTCATATAAAACAAGTAAACACAAACAAAGTTTCATAGCGGGTCGAATCAGATCGGGTCGGATCCATTTCAATTTTCAAACAATCAAACACTAGTTCCTAACTTCCTATCACATAGCACATGTTCCTTAATTTTCAATTTAAAATTTTGAATTTCAAGCCCTACTATTGTTATTTACCAACCAACAATCATATAATCAACAAAACCACCAACGGTTTTTTTTTTTTTTTTTATTACGTGGACTGATTTTGTTTAACAAAACTAGTAGTTGGAATGGGGCTTGAATGGGTATTAAGTTATTGGGCTTGATGGATTGAATTAAAGTTTTATTAAAGGGGTTAGTGGGCTAACTTGTTTACATAATTTGATCGGGTTTCAATCTGTGTTCATAATTTTTTTATATAAATTCCTAACATTTTTTTCTAAGGGGTGCGGACGAAATTTACAAGAGGTGCGGTCAGGATTTTTCACGAAAAATACCACAAATTTTTTTTTTCAAGGGGTGCGGCCTCCCACCCACCCCATAAAGTAGGTCCGCCGATGGTCGGAGGTATGGTTTCCTGGGGAAACGGGCAAGCCAAACTCTGAAGGCAGCGTTGATCCGGTTAAGACGGAGTGGGGCAACGAGGCTCTACAAATTTGAAGAGTGTTGTAGTCTAACACAAGAAATTCGGCGTTAAAATAATCTAATCTAATATAAATAAATTATAATAAAAGACTCTAAATAATGCCACATGTTATTCTCTCGTTCAAACTCATAAATTTTATTTATATTTGTTTAATAAGCTTCTTTTAATATTAATTAACAACCAATATATAGATAGCACTTATTTTTATCCCTATCTAAAATTAATAAATAATTTCAATTTTGTAATTTAGACCCTTTGTTTTTTTACTTTTAACCCAAAGTTTTTCATCTTTTGCAATTTAATCCCAACTCTTTTCTATTTTCAATTTTGGTCCACCATACTTTCATCTTGCCCAAGTTTTTTATTTCGTTCTAAATTTTGTGAGTTAACGCCTCGCAACGTGCGTGTGAGGTTCAACATTTTTCGTATATTTTTTTCTCGTTTGACTGGCTCGTCGCGTCACATCTATTTTTATGCGTTTGACAAGTTCGTCTAACACGTGGGGTCCTGGATGGACTTAGTTATTTTTTTCTATGTTTTACGTTTCGGTTTAATTTTTCAACAACGAGCATGCGTGATTCAAAGATTTTATGTCTGCTTTTCGCTCGGCGTTATTTTTTTCTTGTTTTTATTTATTTTGTTTTTACGAGCTTTTCCAGTGTTGATAGTCGCTGACAATGGTATGATTTTGCTACTACTTTGTTTTTTAAAAGAAGTATTGCTACTATTTAATACAGTTTTATAACAAACGCTAAAACGTATTGCTGGTAATAATAATAATAATAATAGTTAATGCGCTGCAATATAAATATTTAATGTGCTGCTCAAGTACATTATTTTACACAATATTTTTGACATAAAATTTACACATTGGCCCCTCCACCCCTATATAGATAATGCCGAGAGGAAGGAGATGGTTTTAGAGAGAGAAATCGAAAGATTTTTTAGAGCGAGAAAAAGGAGCAATTACAGGGAGAAAGGGTTTTGTCTTTCTTCTCTCTCCGTCTGAATCTATCTTATCCCTTTAACGGAATAATAATAATAATCACATCATGTCTTCTTCACTCTCCCTTTGATTCTTTCTCTCTGATTCTATCTACAGATCGATTCATTTGGTGAGTTTCCTTTTTCCAATTTAGGGTTTTCTTCTTCCTGTTTATCCTATCTTTGTTTTTACATTTTTTGTTTAATAATCTTCATTTGGAGCTTCATTAGTAGCTCGTTTAGCTGTATTGTTATCATCTATTGGTTTGATTTAACTTTGGTTTGGGATTATGAGAGCTTTTTTCTTCATTTTGTTGGTGCCTGCTAAGTGTTTGTGAAAAGTCCTGAGAGAAAAATGATTGTAATATGCACTGTTAAGTGTTGGAGAAGCTGTTAAGGTGTTTTGTACTTTGTAGGTTGAGTATGATTGTATATTTGTTTATGTTGGTGATGAAAAATGTAATACTTTGTTGCTTACTAGATCTTGTAAAGTTTGACCTGTATAAATTGATGATGTGTTCATGGTTGCTGAGTATGGTTAATGAGTGTTTGCCTGTTTGGATAAATATGTTGTTAAGGAGTGATCTCACAAGTTAAGAAACAAATATTGTAAAAAGTTTGTTGATTTCTTTAATAAGCATTGTTTTAAGGAGATAATTGATCACCGGTAGTCGTCTTTCGGGTTATTTAAGACATTCTTGTGTTCTTTTGGTGTACAGATTTGCTCTGTGAAGAATTGAGGGCGGATTTTGTTGTTTGACGATTGTTTGTGCGCCATACGGGTTAACCGCAATTCGTTTGCAGCTTGTTTCCGGGTTTGGATCCTTTTCGGGAGTGAATAGGAAACGTTTACGGTTACCTTCATTCGGTTCATGTCTGCTGACCTGGACAGCCCAGTTCAAATCCAAATGGCTGTATCACTTTTTAGAAGTCCTTTAGGACGCGAGTACCATGGAACCGCTAGGATTACAGGGGCGAAAACCACTGGCAGAAGACGCGTTTTTGTTCAAACCGAAACTGGTTGTGTGTTAGGGATGGAGCTAGATCGAAGTGATAGCGCTCATATGGTTAAGCGTAGGTTACAAATCGCTTTAAATGTTCCAATTGAAGAAAGTTCGTTGACCTTCGGAGATATGGTTTTGAATAACGATCTAAGCGCCATTCGTAACGATTCCCCGCTTCTTTTAACCAGAAATCTCTTACATCGGAGCTCTTCAACTCCCTGTTTATCCCCCACCGGTAGAGACATACAACAGAAAGATCAAAGTGGGCCCGTTGAGATCTTGGGCCATTCGAGTCGTTTTGTGAGAGCGAAACATCTCGTTGATGAGGTTGTGAAAGCGATGAAGACCGGAGTTGACCCGATACCGGTGCACGGGGGGCTTGGGGGTGCTTATTATTTCCGGAACAGTAGAGGTGAAAGTGTCGCGATAGTAAAGCCGACTGACGAAGAACCGTTTGCACCGAATAACCCGAAAGGGTTCGTCGGTAAAGCTCTTGGTCAACCCGGGTTGAAACGTTCGGTTCGTGTGGGTGAAACGGGTTTTCGCGAAGTGGCTGCTTATCTTCTCGACTACGGTCACTTTGCTAATGTTCCCGCCACTGCATTGGTCAAAATCACACATTCGATTTTCAACGTTAATGATGGTGTAAGTGAACACAATAAAATTCAACGAAAAAAGAAACTTTTTAGCAAGATTGCTTCATTCCAGCAGTTCATCGCACACGATTTTGATGCTAGTGACCATGGGACCTCGAGTTTCCCGGTGTCTGCCGTTCACCGCATAGGTATATTAGATATACGAATTTTTAACACTGATCGACACGCGGGAAATCTGTTAGTTAGAAAGCTTAACAGTGACGACGGTACAAGATTTAGCGAAGTTGAACTCATACCCATCGACCACGGGCTTTGTTTACCCGAAGATTTAGAAGACCCGTATTTCGAGTGGATCCATTGGCCCCAAGCTTCAATTCCGTTTTCAGAGGATGAACTCGAGTACATTGGAAAACTCAACCCGTATGAAGACGCAAATATGTTAAAAAATGAACTCCCGATGATACGAGAGGCCTGTTTACGGGTTTTAATCCTCTGCACGGTTTTCTTAAAAGAAGCCGCTGCTTATGGTTTGTGTTTGGCTGAAATCGGTGAGATGATGAGTCGGGAATTTAGGCGCGGTGAAGAGGAACCGAGCGAGCTAGAGGTTTTATGCATGGACGCTAGAAAAATTGTAGCCGAGGAGGCGGAAATTACGGTTGTACCCCCTGAGGTCGAAGCTGAAGAAGACGGATTCCAGTTTGAAATCGATTACGATGATGTAGCGTTCGACTTCACTCCAAAATTATCATATGACAACTTGGGGTTCGGGTTCGGGAAAACCCCGCTTTCGAAACTTGAAGAGGAAGAAGAAGAAGAAAGTGAAGAGGAAACGGATGTACCTTCTGCTTCAAAGTTGTCGTTGAAGATGTTGAGTTTAGGTAATAACAGTGGTATTAGTAAGTTAAAGAGCCTGAAGACGAAGGTGGAAAGCGGTGGTTACATGGCGGTGAATTCGTCGTCTGGACACAGGAGTGCGAATGAACCGCTAGCAGCCTATGCAAGCTTTGTGAAGTTGGGTGACATGACTGAAGAGCAATGGGAACTGTTTCTCGAGATTTTTAAAGATCTGCTTTACCCTGCGTTTGCGAAACGGAAGTCCGTTTCAACGGGTCAGAGGCAGAGACAGAGGCTTGGAACTTCTTGCCAGTTTTGAGATAGGAGTACTGCTACTACTATTACTACTATGTTACTGGTTATATGGGTTTGACTTTGAATAAGTTGACCTGCAGACTTGTGGGCCGGGTTTTAGAGTTATTTAGCGTTTAGGGTTTAGTTATTTCAGTTTAGTGGTAAATATTCTTTCTCGGGACTGTTAGCTGTTTATTTGTTGTTTCGTTGTTATGTTTATAAATAAATTTGTTAAGAGACAAAATTTGATAGTGCATATTTATTTTACATATTGTTGCCACAGCTAATCTCGCCTGCGGGTTGAACTGTTTTACCATTCCAAAGTCCAAACATAAGTTGCAACACATGGAGAAACCGTGAGAAGGTGACCCGAGGTTAATGGTCGAGCTAACACCCTTTAACGATCAATTAACGATCAATTCTGAATAATACGTGGATTATCCAACTCTGTATTATATGCGGATTATGTTACTATATATATAATACGTGCGGTTTACTGTATAGGAAGAGAAATAGAGAATACTAATACATGGTGTGTGTGTGTGTATCAGTGTATGCAAGAGGATTTGGACTGGTTTGGAACTTTTCAGACAGTTCTGTATGTTATTCGACTTATTTCCAATTTAGGATACCCTTTTAGAAATCTGTTTCACGGGTTCCACGCTCCGAACAATGGGCTGGTTCTCTCGCATTTGTTGTTCGCGGACGATGCCCTTCTAATTGGAGTGGTCAATAGATAATGTGTCGAACATGGCGCGCTTATTAAGATGTTTCCATCTAGTTTCTGGGCTTCAAATCAGTTATACTAAATGTTTCCATTTCAGGTACTCTTCCTTGTAAATATCTCGGGCTTGTGCACGGGGCTAATATGAACAGAATTAGGAACTGGGATTCGGTTATTGATATCTTTGGTAAGAGGCTAGCAACATGGAAATCTTCGATGCTTTCGGCGGGTGGAAGATTGACACTTTGTAAATCAGTAATGGAAACACTTCCGACTTGCTAGGTACCTCGTTTAATGAAAGTTGCCGTTCAAAAAAAAGGAAACAAATCCATATAAACAAACGTATCCGGTAAAATCCCACTAAAAGAACTCCTATCATCAATACATCAACTTCCAATAGAAATTCTCATTAAGATTAAAAGTCTTATTATTTACATAATTGTTTTATTACAAAAATATCCTCACTTATAATTAAACTTCTTAACAAGATCAAGCCCATTACATACACACCAATATAAATCAAACTGAAATGCATCCCCTGTGAAATAAAATCAATAATGTTAAAATAAACAGCTCTCTCTCTCTATATGTATATCCAATAAATACTTGAAGTTAGACATGTCTCCATGGTCTTTCAGCAAGATTCACACATTCACTAAACCTAAAACAGTCAACAAGATGGTCAATGCTCATTCCAGCAGCCTGCATGAACGAATAAACGATCACTGGCCCGACCAGTCGAAACCCATGCTTCAATAAATCTTTGCTAATAGCTTCTGCTTTTGGTGTTCGAAGAGGGACATTTCTTGAATGTCTGCATCTGTTAATGGTGGGCTTATAGTTTACTGATCCCCACATGTATCCACTGAATGATCCATGTGCTTTAGCAATCTGCATCAATAATTGTTGAACGTTTAGATCTTTTTGAAGAAAATGTTTAAATTAATCTTAACGACGATTTTAGAGTTGTAAACTTACCTTAAGGATGCATCTGGCGTTTTCGACGATGGATCTGACTCGACTTTCGGCTAACATTATGTCCTTGTTAGAGGCTATTTCCATGATCTCGTCCTCGCCCATTTTGGCAACAATGTTCGGTTCAAATCCAGCGAAAGCTTCCCTACATTAATGAACAAAAAAATGTTTCAAAATCTTAATTAGGGATGCAAACGGACCGTATGAACACAAACAAGACCTTGTTCTTGTTTGTTTGTTAGGGAAATATATGTGTTCACAAACTGTTCATGAATAATTACCGAACAAGATTTTATGTTTGTATTCGTTTCGTTAAGGAAAAGAACGTGTTCGTGTTTGTTTGTTTTAGGAAACGAACGTTCATAAACACAAATGAACGCAAACAAACGTTCATGAACACAAATGGAAACACACGAACCTAAACAAGAGTTCATGAACATAATATATAATACACTACGATACTTATTAAATATTGTATTTGTTGGAATTTTGAAGTATTTAAATAAAATATAAAAACTAAAAACACTGATGAAATATCGAACATAAATGAACGAACACGGCCTCTGTGTATGTTCGATCATTTATTAAACGAACCAACACAAACGAACTTCCAGCCGAACGGTTTGCTGAACTTTCAGTTCGTTTACAGACCTAACCTTAATGGTTCTAAAGACAAACTAAACATATGTTAGTTTTTGTTACCTGAAAAACGGACTCTGTGTATGTTCGTTCATTTATTAAACGAACCAACACAAACGAACTTCCAGCTGAACGGTTTGCTGAACTTTCAGTTCATTTACAGACCTAACCTTAATGGTTATAAAGACAAACAAAACATATGTTAGTTTTTGTTACCTGAAAAGATTCTTCCTTTTCAAGATCTCAGTCCAATTGTAATCCATCAACATTCCACACAATGACAGCAGCTCAAACAGTTGACTGTTAATTTAGAAGTCATTACAAGTTAGCTTCTGCATACTATCCAGTTAACCGTTACTTATAATAAAACTAAAAGAAGCAAGGGATGGTTATTTACTTGTCATCATACACGGGAACTCCCCAGCATTCGTCGTGAAACTGTACATAAAGTTTATCTGAACAAAACGAAAAACATTAAAATTCTGAATTTGTGTATTGATCGCAAGTAAATGATTAGATCGCGTCGTTAAGTACAGAAAATATACATTTTACAAGATGTTTTTACGGTTGATGTTTCTGATGCATCGGGTTGTTTTAATATCTTTCAAATGTTGTTATAATGAATGTTTAAAGTATCAATAAAACACTAGAGTGGTTGTAGACATAACATATTTTATGGGTGTCCATGATTAGTCAAGATTCATTACAAGGGATACAAGTTTAGTGTATTAGGTTTTATGTTTCTGTCATACCAAACACCAAACTATTATAAAATCCAAACAGGAAATTAGTAAATTACTAATGAAATACCTGACTCATTGTATATACATGTATATAGTATTTGTTTTGGATTATTCTTTATAAATTCTAATAAAATACTTGAACAACATTTTGTAGGTAGCAAGGAATAGATTCTATTTCAACTTGTTAATTTACTTGTTTTTTCAATGCCTAGTTTGGAAGTGGATGCTCTTATAACAGATTAACTATGTTGTATCATTTCCTTAATTAGATTAAAGAGTTAACTACCATTTTCGTCCCTGTGGTTTGTCCAATTATGCCAGCCCATGCCAAATTTCAAATTTATACCCTTTTCGTCCCCGACATTCTTGAAACATGTCAGTTCCATAAAAAAAAAATGAGTTAACTTCCATTTTCGTCCCTGTGGTTTGTCAAATTATTCGGTTCAACCTTAGTTTTTTGGGCAGAACTGACATGTTTCGAGAATGTCAGGGACGAAAATGGCATAAATTTGAAATTTGGACTGGACTGGCATAATTTGACAAACCACATGGACGAAAATGACACTTAACTCTAGATTAAATAATGTGAAGATAAAACTCTAATGAAAACAATAATGTAGATGAGCATGACTGATCAATATAATGAACACGGTCGTGTGTTTCTGGAATTCAAGCAACAAATTCGCGAGTTGCACACACATTTTTATCATTGTTTTTGTATTCATGTTAAAGATGTTAATATTTGTAAACTCAGAAAAACATAAAATCTCATTTGCAAACATGTTTTATAAGTTTTAACTGACAAATGTTTAAACATGTTTTATTTGTCGTCTAGGTAAATAATGCCTCAACTACATAAAAACTTAAAACTTACCGCTATTTTTAGTAATCCAGTTGCATCTTCTCAAGCCATCCTCGCCGTTGCTAGGATCCAAACTCGGTTGTGGAACTAACCCATGAGTACTAGTTTTAGCAGCAGGTGAATCTCTTCGAGCAGGTGTTGGTGATGATGATGGTGCGATCAGTTGAAGTGCAGACGAGATGGTCTGCTCGAGTGTAGAAGAAGAATCTGTAAACGAGCCACTCGAGTTATGCGAAAGAGTTAAAGAAAGTGAAGAAAGGGAGAGAAGTGAGCTTGTTTTGTGTATCCCAACAGGATAAACTTTCTTCAAGTGTTTTGATAACAAATTTTGAGTTGATGAAAGCTTTTCTTTATCTCTCGTCGAATTCGGACTGCTGTTGTTCTTCTTCTCCACAATGTTTCTCCTCATGTTTTCTTTAGACATTCTTGATATTTGAAAGAGAATATAAATTAAGAACTAACACGTTACAGAACTATTGATTTTATTACATTTGGCTTGGAGTTTGAATATTTATAAAGATGAGAAGATGGTTGGTGAAATGCCATGACTTTTTAATGTACCACTAGCACCTTATTATTCTCACATATTCAAACAAAAATAATCACCTTATTTTGAAAATGACAGTTGAATATGAATATCATCTGGGCTATGACAATATTCAATTCTCAATACAAGTTTGATTTTAAATTGCAATAAAAGTTTCTATGATTGACTATAAAATTTTATAAAATATGACTTAAATTTAGACTAGCATCAGAAATTTTATAAGACAAATTTCGTCACTCCGGATGGCCAAATTCCATTGCAAATGCTTTACGATGAAAAAATCGATCACAAATAGTTTCGTTGCGACAAAATAAACTTGTGATATGTTAGCTAGGCTCCCTTGTTTGTCTCCTTGATAAGTATATAAGTTCATAACACAATATCATATTTATGATTTATAAAACATGAAGACCTATTTTATTTTGCTAGATAAAAAGTGGCATGATTATGGTCTGTATTGCCAGCTTATTAATAGTATTAAAACCAGAAACTTGCAGAACTTAAGTTATAAGTATTATTTAATCATATCATCAGATTTGATACAAAGAAAATATCCATTTCTTTACAAAAGTTTCTATCTTATTCATGCTAAATATAATTTTTGGGAGTGAAAAAGAAAGCACATTATATATATGCATGTTTATATTTCTAGTAATTGAAAGTGGTTGGCATGTGAGTTTCAGAAAGGTATGAAAAACTTAAGTGCCACTCCACTTGCATATATCTTGTAAGTTTGAGGCATACCCATTGCCCAAATAGAAAAAGATATCCCATCTATTGTTCTTCCTGGTCTTTTACTACATGCTCACAGTCTAGAGGTATCATGATGCCATTTTCACACTAATTTTGGTTTTTCTATTTTAAATTACAAGGTAGGGAAAGATGAGAAAGAGGCCTATAGATGCCTCTGTGACACCTAATAGCTAGCCCATTATGTTTGTAATTTTTTTTTGGAAGGTGACTTTCTATGTACTTGACCAGTGGTCACCGGGTTCATGTCGAAGACAATCCCCCGTCAGCCCCGCATCTGAGGACGCGATGTTCGATTGGGCCCCGGCCCCCGCGTAAGCTGACTTCCGCCCGGAAACCATACTGCCCCCACACGAGAGATTCGCTGGGGTAACAGCTGGGTAAAACCGGGTTGCCCTCAGGACCGCACCATGCCTCGGTAGGATACGATCCATCATTGGGACGTCCCCCCCCTAAGGCCACGAGTGGGAGTCGAACCGGTGACCTCCAAGGAGGGCCGGCCGACTTAACCCAAGTGGGAATACCCACTGGGCCACGAGGGGAGGATCATTATGTTTGTAATTTAGAAATCTGAATTTTATATATCAGATATTTATTAAAAAAATTTAAAGTTTGTTTCTTATGAACATTAAGTATTTAATAATCTGATGAAGCTACAATATACATGACATGTTCCTTTCATATGGTAAATTTTCAATTTCTTCCTGTTTAATCAAGAGATTGCGGTTTTTGGCCCGTGTATACCTGTGAGCCAGCGGGCTGTTAGCGAAAGTTAATAAATTTCGACTAAGTGGTGAAACAAAGTTTGTTATGTAAATATACTTGCAAGGAATGTTGATTTGCCTTTTGATATTGAATAGAGCCAATTGGGCTAACTATTCTTATCAAGTTATAAACTCTCAACAACCACCATCTCCTCAGCTTTATATGTAACCTAAAATTGATCCTAATCTCCTTAAACCCAACCTACATTGTTATAACTCAACCTAATCCTACTTGAGTTAAAGCAAACATATATACATTGCCAACACAACTCAACCTAATCCTACTTTAATAGTCTTATAACCAATGGAACAGTAGTTATATCCTCTCCACCAAACAATGGAAACAAAGATTGCTACAACACTTCTAATAAGCCATTTGAATCATGATTTGGTTGTCTTCAAAGTTAATATTGGATTTACCAGGCTGGTTATAGGTTCTTAAAAGGTCTTGTGTCTACAAATGAATTATACTTGATTAGCATATTTGGATCTGTTTCCAAATGATGTTTCACTATGATAAATTTTTCAGTATGACTCATTTTACTAGACATATTCACAAATTTAGTATGGAGAAATGTGATATGACAAGTTTCTTTTCTTTTTTTTTTTTACCTTTATGAGTGTAAAGATTTCATTTCTCTAAATCTTATGAGCTTCTAATACTTTAGCTCACTCATAGGTGCCGCAAAAACACTTTTTTTTGGAACCGCAAAAATACTTAGGAAAAGCAACTGATTTCCGACGAAAAATAGTAGCAGTTTTCTAGTAGTGGAGATATATTACGAAGAGCAACTGATCTATACTATGGCTAGTCCGATATAGGTTATGATTGTGGAAGAACCGGACTATTACTCTTTATCTAAGGTTATGGTTTTATTTATTTACTTTTTTTCAAAAAATAAAATATTTAATTTCCTCATAATAACAAATTTCTATGTTAATTATTTGAAAAGATATTTTATTATCCCAAATAACAAATTTCTATGTAATTATCGTATAGTTACATGTTTTTCTTTTTTACCCCACGTGTCAACCCTTGAACAAATAAACAAAACAAACATATACTTAATAAAAAAAAATTTATGGCTACATATCAAAAGTCGTAATAAGTGATGACTGATGATAACAAAATATTAATCCAGCTGTTTGTTATCATCACTTATTATAACTTTTGACATGCATCCATATATTTTTATAAGGTATATGTTTGTTTCATTTGTTTGTTTGTCAAGGGTTGACATGTGAGGTTGAAAAAGATGTCACTGTATGATAATTACATATAAACTAGAATTAGTACCCGCCGCGATGCGACGGGTGTTAGTTTCATATATCAATAAAGTCGTACGTTTATTACATAAAGCATGTTTGTTGCGGACACATCTACTATTCTTGCTACAAAGAATGAACTAAAGTTTGGTTAATGAACTTAAGGCATGACACCAAAAACTTGCTAACCAACAGAATTAAAATATTCCCCAACAACAAAACACATTACCATAAATGATAGTTTTCAAAGTCTTACTTTTGACTACTTAGGGGATACGGAGTGGGCGGCAAACCATGAGCGGCAAATGGGTTTGCCGAGCGGGAACACCACCGCCGACCCATTTTGCCGCTCGGTGAAGATGGAGAAGCGGTGTTTGGTTACCGATTGGGGAGAGGGAGGGAAGGAGAGAGATGGGGGTGTGTGTGGTGGGGTCCATGCCATCTCAACCAATCACACATTTTTTTTAAATAGTTTACCAATTCATGAAGTGTCTAACCATTGCCAACACTTTTGAGCATAGTTTAAACACTTTTTATTGAATGATATGGCACACTCTCATTGGTTGATTTTGAAGTTTACCACTTTCAAGTGTCTAACCACTCCCTACACCCTTAGAAGCAAAAGACACCTTTGCTTACTTATCAGTTCTCTTCATCACCATCGGCTGGACTTCCTTCGACAACTGGACTATCTTCATCAACCGGGCTACCCTGAGCTGCACCGCCATCATGGTCAACCAAGGTCTTTGTTCGCACGCAGGGCTTGGGCTACGGTTGCCGCCATTGGCTTTATTTGGTTGCAAGATTTCGAACAAAGTTTAAACTGGACCAAACAAACTAAATGATTCCTATAGATTTAAAATATGTATATATATTCGATTATTATTACAGATATTAAAGGAGAAGATAATGACCTGAAAGAAGCTTGCGATAAAGCGAATAGGGGTCTGGCTTGAGTTTTACAATTGCATGATCAATCCAGGATCTGAAAGTAATTGCATGTTTCTTATCTGCATAACCAAGGAGAAAATAATGACCTGAAAGAAGCTTGTGATAAAGCAAAATGGGGGTCTGGCTTGAGTTTTACAATTACATGTGTTGTGAAAAAGTAACATTTCAGTTAATCTGCAATCACTGATGAGTTTAAAGTCAATAAAGTCAAACCGCTGTTGAGTACTAAGTCAAACAACTGAAGAAGTCTTATAAGCACTGCTAGTGATTAGAAGGATAAGCACTAATGGCTAACAACTGTTGGTAAACAGATGATGGTGAACGACTACTGCTGTAGTGGGTAATCAGTGGTTAGTAAAGCAGTCGTTATAAAGCAGTGTTTAGAAGTGCAAGGTCTGATACTTATTTCCTGATAAGTTCAGGGGGCTTTATGAAAAGTTCTTGCAACAGTTGTTGTAACAGACTTTGTAGACTTAGTATAAGTCGGTGGTTTGTCATAGGTGTAGTGAGTTCGTTTTCTTTCAATTCTTGTAATTTCGTTTCTTGTATTCAATCATTTTCGTTAATCATTCAATAACAATCGTTGGTTTGAAGTTTATCTGGATTCAATTTCTGGTTGTTCTATAACAAGTGGTATCAGAGCCATTGGTGGCTCGATTCTAAGAAATTGATTTTCAATTCCGCAATCAGAGAACAAGGATGGTGTCAACGAAGTTCGAATTGGAGAAGTTCGACGGGAAGAATGATTTCAGTATGTGGCGTGTGAAGATGAGGGCTCTTCTTGTAACGCCCTGCTTCTTCGTACTTTCCATATTTAGAAGGTCTTGTTTGTATTCCTATTTTTGGAAGTCTTGTGTTCTTGTAATCGTTCTTTCTTTGTAATCGTTGTAAAATCCGAGACTTGGATCATAAATAAAACTCGTATTTTTTTTTTAAATTCATGTTGTACATACCTTATACATGCTCATACATTCAATTTCGTGAAACAATTGATGCTTAATCGTAATTCTTGGAAACTATGTGCTAAACTTGCAAATATGTGAAACTTATGCATAAAACATCTTTTGAACGTATACGAAACTTAACTGTGACACTCATACGCTTAATTATACTTGATTTATGATCCTTATACTTATTTTGTCCTTAAACTACGCTTATATGATGAAAATAGTCCCTAAAACACCCTAAAACCCAAAAATATAAACTTCAGGGGGCTAAAATGTCAATTTTTAAACTTAATTCCGGAAATCACACCCGTGGCGTCGCGCGACGGGGAGACCCCCTTTGTGGTCGCGTGCGGTGACGGCCTCAATCCGGCAGAATGTTGTTTCTAGCTTATGGATTGGTCATTTTTGTGCTTCTTTGGTGTGTTTTCTTCATTTATAACTCAACTAAACCTCACCTAATCTCCCTCTATAAAACCCAACTCAATCCCACACTTGAATCACTTTACAAACTCACTAATCCACTCTCTAATCACTCTAAATCTGGTGCAAAAACAGTAGCAAAGTCAGAAACATTTCAAGTTGCAAAAGTGAGTTTAACCTCACTTATCTTCCATCTTTTTCATCCTTTCTTGCTTTTTAACACTTGGAACAACCCTAGGGATGTTTCCATAGGTTTTCCCTGGAAAACCAAGGATAGAACATCATCATAAAAGGGTTATAAGTGCAAGAAACTTCCTGTTTTATACAAACACTTTGTTAAACTTAACCAAACTTGAGTTTTCTCATCTCAAACCTATGTCCTTATGCTTATAACCACTTCTATGGTTAGTTAGGCTTAAAAACAAGGTTGAGACATTCAAAATAAGAGGTTAAACCTCACATACTTTCTGTTTTGTTTAGGGTTTTTAGCCCACAAGTAATGTTTAAGTCCAAGACTTAATGTAGGTGTGATTATGGACTAACTTGGGTTGTCCAACATAAAATCCCCACATTACTTGATGATTTTTCATAGTATAGTTGTTTATATTCTTGTATTGTTCATAGTTCATGACACTCCTTGTATGTTTTTACATCAAGTGTAGTGGTGAACACATAGAGGTACCTAAATGGAAGACTTTTCTTCCTACCTCCTACATGACTTCCATGAAACTTAGAGGTACCTAAATGAAGATTTAATCTTCTACCTCATGCTTGACTATTGGACATAATAATACATATACTACTTATATATATATACTATTCAACATTCGAACTCTTGATGGTGAACTTGTGTTCATTCGTCAAAGTGTTAGAATAACATCATCTAAGACATAAGACTTGTTATGATTCTAATGAGTGTACTACTCATGAAAATATTAACCCTTGAGGTTCCATAGTGTCAAACCAAGTACTTGGTGTTGAGAGATGATTACTTTCGTATACATATATTCTTGTGTTTTAAATTCCCAAAATCCATAATCTATCGTTAATCTCCGAAACTCATACACTTTGTTTCTTCGCGTAGAAGGACTTGGTGTTCCAACCTCCTAATCAACAACAACTCACTCGCGGAGTCACAAGTAGAAGACTTACAAAACCGTGAGTATACTCGCAACCCCCCCTTTTATGTTTACCACTTTTGGGGTGTAACATGTTACATTATTAAATCACAGTTAAACTTATTCTTTATGCAATGCACGAAAACAATCCTTATACATGAATACTATGTTGTGATACTTGATGCTTATACGTGGACCATACTTATGTGATGTACTATAGTTATTAGCTTTATACGAGCCTCCATTTGACATGTATAGCGCTATAGGAGTAACGCACCGCCCGTAGACTAGTGGTCATATTGAATTATATCATTTTACGTAAACAGAGGGTTGACTAGAAATATTGCATTTCATGTTATATTGATCTTGTATAAACTAAGTTGCCATGTGGATTCGTTTTAAACTTTTATACTTATACTTATTCTTAAACTTGTATACTCGTCTTTGCTTTTGCATTGAATTGTATTTTAAACATGTTACAGGTTGAGGATTGATGATGCCATGAAATGGATTAGCAAAGATGCCTAGATACCCACTTAGACGTTTAGGTTTAAAGTGTTGTATCAATTTTGTTATTGTTATGTTTGAACCATGTTGTTATTTGAATTTTCTTGTAATATTTGACAATTTTGCTATGAAATGAAATCGGTTGAATTAAATATTGTCACAAATAGTGTTATGAAGTCTCTTGCATTCTCAAACTAGTCCCACTCTAATGATTCCGCCATTGGTTGGGGTGTGACACTTCTGGTTCATAATGGTGTGGTAGATGCGCTTAAAAGAGAAGAAAAACTTCCTGAAGGCTTAAATGATAAAGAAAGGAAGGATATGCTCGAGAAGGCTCATAGTGCAATTATATTGAGTCTTGGTGATCGAGTTCTTCGTGAAGTATCAAAAGAGACATATGCTGCAGGGATTTGGACAAAGTTAGAGTCATTGTATATGACGAAGTCTTTGGCCAATCGGCTGTATTTGAAGAAGAGGTTGTATACATTTCACATGTCATCAGGAAAGAGTCTTGAAGATCATACAGATGAATTCAACAAATTAATCTTGGATCTTGAAAATATAGAGTTGGTGCTGGATGATGAAGATCAGGCAATAATATTTCTCACATCTCTTTCATCATCATATGAACACTTTGTGGAAACTATGATGTATGGTAGAGATTCTCTGTCCATGGAAGATGTCTTGTCTGCCTTGAATTCAAAAGAATTGAAGAAGAGGTCAGATTCTAAAGAAGAAGGTGGAGATGGATTGTTTGTGAGAGGGAGGTCAGATCAAAGGAATTACAACGGTAGTAGCAAGAATTTCAGGTCAAAATCCAAGACAAGATTCAAGAGGAGATGTTTTGTTTGTAATTCAGAGAAACACTTCAAGAAAGACTGTCCAGAATTTAAGAGAAGAAAAGGTGAAGGAAGTTATTCCAGAGGGCAAAGTAGTAATTACTCAAAGGGGCAAAGTAGTCATGTAGATTCTGATGAACAATCAGAAGGTGGTTATGACAGTGCTGATGTTCTTGTGGCTACTAGTGAATGTAATAAAGAAAAGTGGGTAATTGATCGGCGTCGATGTACCGATCAAAGATAGAGATAATTGTTTTCCTAAATACCTTAATTTAGTTAGGGCAAGTACGGTGTCGAACCACGAAGAGCTTTTGGTTAGTGTTTAGACTCAATTGATTCATGAACATAATGTAAACTTGATTCTTTGATTTAGTTGTTTAGATTAAGTATTTCGCAAAAGTAAAACCTAAAGTGATTGATTTTATCACAAGTAATTAAGAGATGGTCACACCAAGGATCGGGTTGCACATTCAATAAACAATCTAATTAAATAGCACATTAATCACTACATAGACATAGTGAACTTTACCACATTCACACATTGGATAATCAATGGACTCTTCAATCAAACAACAACTCTTTTAACGATTCTAGACCGAATAATTTATGTTGTAGGATGAGGTTATTATCAATTATCAAAACACTATCCGACGCTATCAATCAAAACACCTTGTTCTCTAATGATAAACACCAAATAGAAGAAACAATGTTGTGAAGTGTTCAAAATAGTAAATTGTTCAACATTGAAACATGATAAACACATGAAATCACAAAGAAATTGTCAAGTACTTAACAAATCAAAGCAAATCCATGTCAAATGTACTTACAATTCAGATTGAATACTAAATGAGATCAAACCCTAGACCTTGATGCAACCATGAATGATTTAGCTACTCATGATGATGTGAAATGATGATGAAGTGTGGAATTCGGAAGTGAAAGACATGATTAGGATGATAGAAAGGCTTTGTCACTCAAGATTCTTCTTCCTTGGTCGTCCCTTGGCACCCCCTTGTGTTGAATGTCGAGTTCCTTGGTCAAAACTTCATAGAAAAACATTAAAAACCGTCCAGAACCGTTTTTGTTCGTTTGCAGGAGTAGGGCTACGCCCAGGAGAGTAGGGCTACGGCCTCTCTAAAGTCAGCTTTCCTGAATCTTTAAAATTCCCATGCAATACACCCAAATATCAAATTTGAGTAAGAGTAGGGCTACGTCCATGCTTGTCTTTGCTTTGTTTCCATCCTTGTGTACATGTAAAGCTCCAACAAATCATGATATCTTTGCCGCAAACCTACACAACCAAAATACACACAAAGTGACCATATTCCAAGCATAATTCCAAGTGAAAACATACAAAATCATGACAAATTAGACCATCCAACCATAACACATCAACATCCCCACACTTATGTTTTGCTTGTCCTCAAGCAAACTCTCTTGTAACACTATGACAATAATTAGACAAACGCATCAAAACATCTCTTTACCATATGTGAGTTAAGGTCCAAAGTCATGCCTACTTCTTAAGACAAACATATTTATAACCCAACAAGCAATTTATATTGATATAAACAAGACACTACCTGGCCAAGCCTAACATACTTCAGGTTTCTAGTCTACATGCGTTCACACCCGTCACAATTAATCACACCACTCGGTTTATTTCTGGACTAGTCAAGATGCACTAGTATATATGTGAACACTCAAAACCAATATGCACATCATTACCATAAGCTTGTATAGCAATCAAATCGCCACCAAATAACACAAACACAATGCGCGAATCAAGAGGACTTATTGGGTTGTAATTTGGCTAAGGTTAAGGGTATGGTAAAGGAATATAGAAAGAGAAAAAAAATGGCTAAGGTGGTGAAAATCCAAGTAGTTAGGCTATATAAACAATCTAAACACACGAACTCTAAACTTTGGATCAATGTGACCCATATACGTAGCTCTATTTTTTTTTTCTTTCCTTTTTTTTTTCTTTCTTTTTTTTTTTTTTTTTTTGCTTTGGTCTTTTTGACCCAATATATCACTTTTTTTTTCTTTGACTAAACAAAATACACAAAAATACATAACTACTAGACCTAAATTTACTCGGATTTCACCACACAAGGTTTTAAAAAAAAAGGCTAAAGGCTAAATGGGTAGTGTAAATGGGTTTTAACAAACGAATAGGTAAAGGCTCAATAATGGCAACTAAGGGATCATGTTAAGGTAGTGGATAAAATAAAACAAAGAAACAGGCTTTCAAACAAAGGTTTAATCCTAGTGCCTCTATCATTTTCGTGCAAGCATTTGGTTCATGATCTTGATATGCATCAAACTACACAAGTTCTGAAATTGAAATACATAATGGCAACACTCAAACCAAAGAATCCAAGCGAACACATAAATGTGAATAGGCTCAAAATCTCACGGAAACGGTGGAATAGGGTTGCCGATGTGAAGCATGTAGATTTGCCCCCACTTAGTATGTTACCCCTAATCAGGCATTTCTTATTATATTGAAAACAACTTGTTGAGAAACTTTAGATTGTAGCTTAAAGAATTAACCATGATTAAGGACCTATACATGTGCACCGGCAAGTAATGAATTGATGACTTGAAAATTTTTGTTTTCGTGCACAATTAAGATTTACTCAAAGGACTTTTCATCAAATTTTTTTAAATTTACCCTCATCCCCACACTTGAGTCATACATTGTCCCCAATGTATATTTTGTAAACTAGAAAGTATGTGCGAATGGAGTTTTGAATCATTCACTTGCATCATGCATAAGGGACTTCGATGATATTCAAACTGATGAAGTCACTTAAACTAAAAAAAATAACTAAGTCTTAAAAACATGACAAACTAAAACAAAGAAGTTCACCAAACACCAACACACAAAAGACTAAAAAGTTCAACGATAAAGTACAAGGGATAGAAAGTGCACGTGGACCTGATCAATTGAGATCAGAGAGTGCTCTGATCAGTTTGGCCCGCGATGGGGGCCAAAGAAAGACTCCATAACACCACGCGCAAGAGGCCGAGTCGCGTACGGATCCATATGTTGCTCATTGCTTGAACTCTCTCCTTGATCATAAACTTGAGCTGGTGTAAATATTGATCTCCAACTAGGAAATAGCATCCGTGGGTAATACGGGAGTGTCAAGTTTTCATCATCCTCATCCCAAGGTGGTAGAGTGCTATAGTCCACCCTTGAAACATTCTCGAAGTAATTCAAACCTGCACGATAGTCCTCGTGATGACGAACCTGTTCAGCATAATCGAAGAGCTTTTGATAGTTCCTTTCTTGTTGGTACACACACAATTGCAACAATTCCCGTTGCTCGCTCCTCCATTGTCTCGCTTCTTCATACTCCATTGTACTTCGATCCCACATTGCTCTTTGAAATGAATTCCAGCTTCTATATGCGGGATGCCGACCTGGATATGGATTTATGGGCTCATTTCTCCCTAAATGATCATACTCTCTTTCTTCACCGTTAGGACCCCCATCATTCTCCCCCATAACTACGTCTTTAGCGATCTCATGGACCCGCCTATTACTCATATCATGTAGAACAAAATGGGTCACAGTTTCCTTATAAGCAAATTCTCCTTTTCCCAATTGAGATCTGCAAAAATCTGTGAAAGGCACGATCCTTGGTGTACTTCTTTTAGAGATAACATTTGCATTCTTCAATAAACACGATAACAACCGACAATGTGGGATGATAGCTCTTTTCGATTTTTCATGTGCTTCCCAAACATTTAACATGATTAACTGACGAAAAGGGAAAATTGGTTTACCGGTCACAAGTGCGTAAAGAACTCTCACATCACAATGTCTTACTTTAGCTTTGTCACTCCTTCTTGGGATAATGTTCCAAGTAAAAATTTTCGAGATTAATCGAGGCAATGGTTTCAAATCACTCGCCTTCAAAGGCATTGATTCAGAAAATTGCTCAAATGGAACTTCAAACAATGTTTCCAACATTTCAGCCCATTCCGGCCCTTTTGCTTGTTTTATATCAAGACATATGTAATTATCCGGATGAGTTTCATATTGTGCTTGAGGTAAAGTGTCAAAGGGAGCAATCTTCAATAGAGACTTCATAGACATTGTTACTTCAGTTTTATTCACTGTACCAATTAACTTTGTGTCCCAAGGATGATTATCACCCTCCACTTTCCTTAAAGTAGACATCCACTCGATAATCTCTTCTTGATATACTTCCGGATTATCCTTGTTGTTGAAAGTTAGTGCAGCCAACCATCCCAAACGTTCAAATCCTTCAACCAACCCAAAATGACGGAAATCATCCAATTCAGTTTTCCGTTCTGGCACAAGAATCTCTTCAGACTTAACATCTTCCAGTTTCTCCCTATATAATTGTGGTCGCCAATTCTTTTCTATGTCCGATAACTTTTTGCTTCCCCAAGATGGCTTCTTGTTGCTTGATTCAGCAACTTCCTTTGAACTTTTCCTTTTGGATGCCATTCTGCGAAAACGAAGAAAATAACCACCATTTAGCTCACATGATATAACGATTTCTCATAAAATCAATTGTAAATGTGTTTGTTTCCTATCTAAGTAGTTTAATCATTTTTTTTAACAACTTAACATTTGAAATTGGCAATTTCACAAACTTCCTTCCTAACTCAACTGTACCATCCATCTAGCATAACACAATGTCAGCAACCAAACCTAACCTTGTTCACCCAAAATTACACAACATATGATTTTTTTCTTTTTGACTTCACAGCATCCCACATTATCATTTTCATGTTCTATCTTAAAATTAAACTTCAAATTTTCAACTTTTCTCACCTCCATCACACATCTGACAATGCAGCATGTTTAACCCACAATTATTTTTCATGTAAATAATCTAAGCATGAACACCATTTCTAGTTATTTAGCATGATAAATATGCAAGATTTTCAGCATTCATGAAAGTACTAGCAAAATAAAAAAAACGAAATTTCTTACCTTACTTATCTCGTGATGGTGAGAATGTGACTAGATGAAAGCTCGCACCAAAAACACACAAAAACAACCCAAATTCGTGAACTTCAACCACTGAAATCGTTTGACTCGTGAATGTTTTTGAAAAATTTCTCCATGGGTTTCGATATACTCGTCAACACGAACGTTTTGACACCAAACTCATTGATTTTGATTAAGTTTTGATGAAGTTATGAAAATGGGTGGCTAGGGTTCTTGAGAGGTTTTGAAAGAAAAGGTGAGAAAGATGAGGAAAAAGTGGTTTAATGATCTGGGGATTGATGTATAAAAGGGGTGTTTGGAGAGAGAAATTTGAATTACCTTGTAACCGCCCCTAGTTTTTTTTTTAATTTGGGATTCAGCATCCGTACGGCACCCAACGTATGGATACGGTGTTTAGAAAACACATTGCCAGCGTATCACAAACGTACTGCAGTAGGAAAACTAGATTTTATATTAAACAAAGCGTATTCATACGCATCTCAACGTGTGCAGACGTTGAAAGATCAAACACAACATTTTTGTTTTATGTGATGAGCTGTTGATTTTTTTTTTTTTTTTTTTTTTTTGGCTTTCATGAATGTATTTATTATTTAAAACTTTTCTTTTTTTCTTTTTAACTAATGAACCAATTCCAACCATTTAAATTCACATGTTCAAGTTTTAATGCAATAATAATTACTTCAAAATATTGATTTAAGTTCAAATCAAAGTATTCTTTATTATTATCATTTTCTTTTAATTTCCAAACTTCCAAACTCTTTGTCAACATGTAAATTTCCTTTTTTTTTTAACAACTTTAAGATCGGCATTTTAAAACTACATTGCTTTGTAGGGTGTTTTTTTTTTTTTTAACATTTTAAAACCATTTTTCACAAAAGATACATGTTGTCATCTAAAAAGACTCCCCTCCCCAACTTAGAAATGTGCATTGCCCTCAATGCATTCATAGTGGAAATGAGTTTGTAAAACGTGACAACCATTGTATGAATCTCCAACGATCCCATCCCCAACTTAGATTCTTGGAACTATGTGAACAATGAACAGGTTGGTGTCGTGATTGAAAAGCAAAAGAAAACAAACAAAAACACACACAAAAAAAATAAAAATAAAAAGGAAACAAACAAACGGGTTGCCTCCCGGGTAGCGCTAAGTTTTATGTCCTCAGCCCGACATTACCTGGCCCATTTAGTCGACCTCATAAGTCGGTGAATCCACAAGGAACTTCACCACCTCAATCGGTGCACCTTCCTGATCAATAGCAACAATGTAAGGTTTTAGACGATGCCCATTTACCACTTGGTTTTGACCCCCAATCTCATCTTCAATCTCTATATTTCCATACTTTCCAACACTTTTGACAATAAATGGGCCCGTCCACTTACTTTTTAGTTTGCCCGGAAAGAACTTTAGCTTGGAGTTGTAAAGCCAAACTTTTTGCCCTACCTCAAACGTCTTGAGGCGCAGTTTAGCATCATGAACCTTTTTCATCTTAGCCTTATAACTTTCTGAACAATCATAGGCCTCATCTCTTAGTTCCTCCAACTCCGCCAATTGCAACTTTCTTTCTTTACCTGCAGCATCAAAATCAACATTCACGGCTTTCACCGCCCATAGGGCACGGTGAGCCAACTCGAGAGGTAAATGACAACCCTTCCCATATACAAGTCGATAAGGGGTTGTGCCAATCGGTGTTTTAAAAGCGGTACGATACGCCCATAAAGCATCGTTTAAACGTGAAGACAAATCTTTGCGATCGGGACGTACCGTCTTTTGCAAAATATCTTTAATTTGCCGGTTGGAAACTTCGACTTGCCCACTTGTTTGTGGGTGATATGGGGTTGCAACACGATGGTGGATGCCATAATGTTTTAGTAGTTTGCCAAATTGAAAATGTTTGAAATGAGAACCCCCATCGCTTATGATAGCACGAGGAATTCCATGTCTTGACAAAATGTTTGAACGAACAAAATTGCAAACTACCTTATGATCGTTGGTTCTTGTGGCTATGGCTTCTATCCACTTAGAGACATAATCTACAGCCACAAGAATGTAAAGATAACCACACGAGTTTGGGAAGGGACCCATAAAATCGATGCCCCAAACATCAAAGATTTCCACCACAAGGATGGGGTTAAGAGGCATCTCATCTCGTTTGGATATGCCACCAACTTGTTGACAACGATGACATTGTTTAGCATATTCAAAGGAATCATGAAAAAGTGAAGGCCAATACAAACCACAATCTAAAACCTTATGACCTGTTTTTCGACCACTAAAATGGCCTCCGCATGCAAATGAATGTGCATGTGCCAAGACACTTGGAACCTCTTCTTCAGGAATGCACCTGCGGATAATTTGATCTGCACCAACTTTAAATAAATCAGGCTCATCCCATATATAGTACTTTGCTTGGGCCTTGAACCGGCTCGCTCTTCTTGATGTCCAAAACTCGGGAATCTTACCTGCAGCCAAATAATTCACAAAATCAGCATACCAAGGAATTTTAGAAACAACAAATAAATGTTCATCCGGAAATTTGTCATTGATTTCTCTTGTATCTTCATCCTTGATTTCAGGGATTCTTGACAAATGGTCAGCAACAACATTATCACTACCTTTCTTGTCCTTGACTTCAAAGTCAAATTCTTGCAACAATAGCACCCACCTAATCAATCTCGGTTTGGCATCTTTCTTTTCCATTAGATAACGAATTGCACTATGGTCAGAAAATATAATCACCTTGCTACCCCAAATGTACGATCGGAACTTATCTAAAGCATAAACAACAGCTAGTAATTCCTTTTCGGTGGTTGTGTAATTAAGTTGGGCATCGGAAAGAGTTTTACTAGCATAATAGATTGCAACGGGCTTCTTATTCACCCGTTGCCCTAGGACAGCTCCAATTGCATGGTCACTCGCGTCACACATGATTTCAAAAGGTAAGGACCAATTGGGCGATTGCAAAATGGGAGCTTCAACTAGGTGTTGTTTTAATGCATTGAAGGACTTAAGACATGCTTCATCAAAAACAAATGGTGCATCTTTTTGCAATAAATTACATAACGGTTTTGAAATTGCACTAAAGTCTTTGATGAATCGTCTATAAAAACCCGCATGTCCTAAGAATGATCGTACGCACTTCACATTTGTTGGTGGGGGAAGAGTAGAGATGACGTGTACCTTGGCCCGATCTACCTCAATTCCTCTTTGAGATATCACATGACCTAATACAATTCCCTCTTGAACCATGAAATGGCTCTTCTCCCAACTCAACACAAGGTTTGTCTCAGTGCATCTTTTTAAAACCTTTTCTAATTCATCAAGACAAGTCTCAAAAGTATGACCAAATATCGAAAAATCATCCATAAAAATCTCTAAAGACTCCCCCACCATATCGGAGAATATGCTCATCATACATCGTTGGAATGTGGCGGGGGCATTACACAAACCAAACGGCATTCGCCTAAATGCGAAAGTGCCGTACGGGCATGTGAATGTAGTCTTTTGTTGATCTTCCGGGTGAATCGCTATTTGGTTATACCCGGAATAGCCATCTAAGAAGCAATAGAATTTCTGACCTGATAGTTTTTCAACAATTTGATCAATGAATGGAAGTGGGAAGTGATCTTTAGATGTTGCTGCATTCAATTTTCTATAGTCAATGCAAACACGCCACCCCGTTACGGGCCGAGTGGCGATTTGCTCACCATCCTCACTCTTAACAACTTGAATACCTGATTTCTTTGGAACGGTTTGAGTTGGACTAACCCATGTGCTATCGGAGATTGGGTAGATTATACCCGCATCTAACCATTTAAGAACTTCTTTTTTAACAACTTCACGCATATTTGGGTTGAGTCGCCTTTGAGCATCCCGACTTGGTTTGGCATTTGGATCAGTGATGATCTTATGCATCACTATAGAGGGTGAAATTCCTTTCAAATCAGCTATGGTCCATCCAATCGCCGATTTGTGCTTTGACAATACTTCCACTAATGCATGTTCTTGCTTGGGTTGCAAGTTTGAAGCAATAATCACCGGTAAAGTTTGCCCTTCCCCCAAAAATGCATACTTCAAGTGTTTAGGCAACTCTTTTAACTCTACCTTTGGTGATTCTTCAAGAGATGGCTTGAGCTTTGAATCAATATGCTCAGGAAGGCTTTCTACTTGCAAGGTCCATGGTGGCCTCCCATCTTCAATTGCCATAACTGCTTCCGGGCATTCCTCATCCATCATGCTTCTAATTTCTTCCAAAGCATCCCTGTCATAAACAAAATTCTTTTCTTTGGTGTTGTTATCCTCCTCTACACATGAAGTGTAAGTTTGGACACAACCATCAATGACATCCGCTACAAAACAATCACTTTCAACAGATGGGTTAGTAACATTAGAAAACACATTTAATCTCAATTTCCTATTCCCAAAAGTAAGATCCACTGTCCCATCCCTACAACCAACTTGAGCATTGGCTGTTGATGTGTGTAAAATGCAACATATAAATTACATCAAATGAGGCATAAAACTAACCCTTTTTAAGTACTAATATTGGAAAAAGAGTGTTTTTGTCTTCCTTTTGTATTTTCAGGATTAAATGTGCTCAAAAACGCAAAAGAAGCAAAAAGACAGCTAAATCCAACATAAATACAAGGAAAGGAACATTAGTGGACTGCCCGACCCCTCAACAGCACCTTCCAAAGCAAAAAGGAGAAGACAGAAGGCTGAACACGCCCCGTGCTCAGCCAGCACGGGACCGTGCCCAAGAAGCAGCAGAAAAGACAAATCTATAGAAGCTTCTATTGCCCATCACGGGGCCGTGCTCAGTGGACACGGGGGCGTGTCGAAAGTACAGCAGGCGCATTTATTGTAATTGCGAATTACAATTAATGAGGAGAGAGATTGTTAGATGGACACGGGGCCGTGTCCAGCGGACACGGGGCCGTGTCCAGCACTCTGTTCAGCCTATAAATAGGAGTGCTTGGATTCATTTCATCTCATCCCTTGGCACACCACCTCTCTCACACTTCATCCACCACCCACCACCATCACAACACCATCATCCACCACCATCATCCATTGTCCATCGTAGAGTGTGTGAGTCGTCTCGGGATCCAAGATTGATCGTAAGAGTTCTTGACAATCAAGGCCATGTTTGCCTAAGTCTCTTACATCACTTGGTGAAGACAAAGTGTCTAGTATAATACTTTTTATTTCTAATCTTTTGCACTTTTTATTTGGTTTTGTATTAATGACTTTAATAACTAGTTACTTATGTTAAAGGTGCTCTTTCCTTATCGTTTGTCCGTGGTGTCTTGGCATTATTTTACTGTCTATATAAAATAAAGGATTTTCACCATTCATATCTCCACGGTCTATATGGAGGTATGTTGGCTACCTGGTAGGGGGTTAAGGGAACGGTTTGGTAAAGGTCTTGCCATTGTTCAGCGTTTAGAGGTCCTGCAATGGACCTGGGTCAAATTTAGTAGGACCTCCTTCAATACTTCACGGTATTGGATGGCGGGGGTCCAAACTCTTTGATCCCCTCATAAGTTAACTACTATTAATACTATAACCCGGCTATTTAGGACTGTATCCCTGCTGACTCAGACTACTTAGCCGAGGGTAACGTCACCGCCAAAAGCGGGGCCTACCACAATACTGCATTAATAACTTAATTCATTATCTTCCAATAATCCACCCTTTTAGGATTGTATCCCTGCTGACTCAAACTACTGGGGTGAGGGTAACGTCGCCTTCAAAAGAGGGGCCTACTACAATAACTAAGATAATCTCTTAATTATGTGCAAAAGTGCGGAAATAATCAAAGGTTATACTAGATACGAGTCGGAACCAAGTGATTCATCTTGTCTATCTGTTTTTCTTTTATTTTTATTTTCAGCATTTTAGTTAGTTTTAATTTTCTTAGTTTAAAACATTTTTTCTAAACTTTTATTTTGGTTAGACGTTGAGGATGAACCGGTACTAAAAGTTCTTGTGTCCTTGGACGACCTCGGTATCTTACCAACGCTATACTACACTCAACGATGGGTGCACTTGCCCATATGTGTGTTTAGTGTTAGTGAAATATCGTGTTTTATAAATTTAAAACTTGGCTAAAATAAGTGTTAAAAAGGGCTTAAAATATACACCTAATATATATAACACTTCACACGCATCAAGTTTTTGGCGCCGCTGCCGGGGACACAAGGATTTTAAGAAAGTTAGGAATCAACGGCCTAATCATCTTTTATTTTTCTTTTTATTTTTTTAGGATTTTTTTTAGATTTTCAGCTTCTCCAGCGCTCAGCACGGGCCGTGCCCGGTCAGACACGGGCCGTGCCCAGCATCATCACTGGCAGTTTTTTATTTTCTGAGTTACAGAGAGCTGAACACGGGGCCGTGTCGGTGCAACACGGGGTCGTGTCCAACTCCCAGTAACAGGGATCCAGAAATCAATTACTGTGCCTCTGAACACGGGCCGTGTTCATTTAGCACGGGGCCGTGGTGAACATTCTGACCAGCGTTCTTTTCTGTTTTTGTTGCAGGACTTGGAACCCAGGCGCCACATTTGAACCTCCTACGTAGTGCATGAGCTCCAGTTCTAGTAGAGACATAAAAGAACCCCTAGACGAACCCGAGCGCTTTCTCAGAAAAAGACTAAAAGCTAAAAATCAAGAGAAAGCTTCGGGGGACCCACTTCCAATGGCGGACCAACGTACCCTCATGGATTACCTACGGCCTACCGTAGGCAATCTTGGCGCCGCTATCAATGCACCAAATGTCGAGGCCAACAACTTCGAACTTCGGCCGCATTTGATACAAATGCTCCAAAACTCCGCAACCTTCCACGGGCTTGCGGACGAGGATCCCCATCTACATATTACTAACTTCTTAGAAATATGTGATACCTTTCGGATCAATGGAGCATCAAATGACGCCATCCGCCTTCGAATGTTTCCTTTTTCACTAAAAGACCGAGCTAAGGCTTGGCTTAACACCCTCCCAGTTGGATCGGTAAACACCTGGGATGAACTCGCCCAAAAGTTTTTGTATAAGTATTTCCCTCCTGCTAAAACAGCTAAATTAATGACTGAAATTAATACATACTCACAAGAGGATGGGGAATCCTTATATGAAACTTGGGAAAGTTTCAAGGAGCTTTTAAGAAAGTGTCCTCACCATGGTCTAGCGGTATGGCAACAAGTATCCACTTTCTACAATGGATTGTTGCCACACACAAGACAAACACTTGATTCAAGCTCCGGGGGACTCTTAGGTAATCGTCGCCCAAATGAAATATATAACCAAATTGAGGAAATTGCTCAAACCAATTTTCAATGGCACACTCCCCGAGGTAATAAATCTATTGCCCCGGGCGCCCATAAGGTTGATGAAAGCACCTCTTTACAAGCCCAAATCGAGGCCCTCTCCTCAAAAATCAAAAGGCTAGAAATGACAAAAACGGCCTCGGTTATGGCTTGTGAAGGGTGTGGTGGGTCACATGAAAATTGGAGTTGTATGAAAGAATTAGATGAACAAACTGAAACGGTAAACTACTTGGATAATAGACCTAGGCCGTCGGGTCCTCCAACGGGTACCTACAACCAAGGATGGCGTAACCACCCAAATCTTGGTTGGAGAGATCCCGGCAATAGTAGTAACCAACAAAACCAACGAACTAATTTTCAACAACCGCAAAACTTTTCTCAACAACAAGGTGGAAGAGAAAGGCTTGAAGATACTGTATCTCGCCTCATCTCTGACACTGAAAAGAAAAACTCGGATCGATTTCAACAATTGGAATCGAATTTTAGAAATCAACAAGCTAGCATTCAGAACGTTGAAAAACAATTAAATCAACTAGCTCAAAATTTCTCCGAGAGACCACAAGGCGCGTTACCTAGTAATACCGAAACAAACCCGAAGGCACAAGTACATCTCATCACATTGAGAAATCGAACCGTGGGTCCCGAGGATGCTCCATTGCCGCCAAATGAAAGAAGCCATTCTAGCCAGCCTATAACTCCCCCTGCGCCAGAAAAGGCTTCTATACCAAATCAAGAGCCCACCAAGACTCCTCCAATCCCGTACCCCGGTAGGTTAAATCGTCAAAAGACCGATGAGCAATTCGCAAAGTTCGAAAGTTTACTAAAACAATTGCATGTTAATATTCCTTTTATTGAGGTCCTAACCCAAATGCCTAAATATGCAAAATTCATGAGGGATTTCCTCACTCACAAAAGGAAAATTGAATCATTGCAATTAGTTAACTTAGGCGAAGAATGCTCTGCTCTAGCACTCAACAAACTTCCACAAAAGAAAATCGACCCCGGGAGCTTCACAATCCCTTGTTCAATTGGGAAGTCCCCCGTCCGAAATGCTTTAGCCGATCTTGGGGCTAGCATCAACCTCATGCCCACATCAATGTTCAAGCGACTCGGCCTAGGAACAACAAGCCCTACAAAGATGAGCATACAACTCGCCGACAGATCCGTCAAATTCCCACAAGGTGTCGCCGAAAATCTGCTAGTCAAGGTTGACAAATTCGTCTTTCCAACCGACTTTGTCATCCTAGATATGGAAGAAGACACCGAGGTCCCCCTCATCCTCGGGAGGCCATTCCTAGCCACCGCCCAAGCATTGGTGGATATGAATGACGGAACTCTAACATTGAAGTTTGGGGATGAGGAAGTGAAATTTGAATGTGGAAAGCGAGTAGAGGAAGAAGATCCGGTCACTTACATGAAGGTCATAGACTCAAGCTTGGATGACGCTCTCCGACGGTGTAACATGGGATGCAACACATCCCACTTGGGTAACATATGACCAAGCTTTGGGTCTAGCCAAGGACCCTTATAAACGTGGCGCACCATGGAGGCATTCCACGGAACTATCCTTAGTTTAATTTAGATTAATTTTTATGCTTTCTAGTTAGTTTTAATTTTCAGAAATAAAACACACTCATGGTGGTAAAGGATGAAAAGGGGAACGAGAAAAATGAACCCATGCACAAGAACAAGGCAACCCGACAATTTTCTCCATTTCAGAAGGTTCAACACGGGCCGTGCTCAACCAACACGGCCCCGTGCCGAACCACCTGCAGAAAAACGCCCAGTTCAGGTACCTGGACACGGGCCGTGTTCACCCAACACGCCCCCGTGTCCAGTCTTCTGTTTCTCTTATTTTAATTTTGTTACTGGCACTTGAACACGGGGCCGTGCCCGGATAACACGGGGCCGTGTTCAGTGCCCAGTAACACAAATTTTTGCTTTTTAAACACCATTTTACACATCTAATCAACCTAAAAATTTATTTTTGGGACACATTGAGGACAATGTGTAATTTAAGTGTGGGGGGATGCTAAAACCTTGAATTTTGCAAGTCCTAAATACAAGCCTTACACAAAACTCTATTGGAACCGCTAATCACCCCAAAATTTTTTCAAAAAAAAAAAATTTCATTTTTTTTACTTGTTTAGGTTTAACTCGGGAAATTCAAGTTCCCAAAAAGGTTATATTTTTACAAATTTACATCCGATAGCGTAGTGATAAAAAGAACCAACATAAGAAAATTATGAAAAGGCATGACAAACTTATTTAAAATTTGATTATATATACTTGATCACATAAAAACCCATTCCCACAAAAGTGAGTTTTGAGCCTTTATTGAGCACGCAATTACATATCTTTTGACTAAATGCTCATTTTTCGTTTCTTGTGTGAATAGCCGCTTGGTTCTTACTACTCTAGAACTTGCCATGACAATACATTCCCGGTCCTTATCAACTTAAACCCGAGTAAGTAAATGATGGAGGCATTAGGACTAACCCTTTTTATCTTCTACACCATTATTTTTCTTTTTCTTTTACCACCTACCCAAAAATCTCCCTAGTTAGCCCCTTTGAGCCTAAACCTTTTCGTTTCATCACCCAAACAAAAACCCTTTTTACCCACCAAAACCTTTTTCATTTTTAACCCTTTATTTTAGTAACAAGTTCGGTTCTTCGTAAAAAAAAAAAAATAATAATAATAATAATTTTTGATGAAGCAAAAAGAAAATAAACAAACAAGTTAATAAAAAATAACTTACTTTGAATAAAGGCTTCATCAAAATAAAAAGTTGCAAAAATACGAAAACCGACACTTGTTACGCTTTTAGCCCTTTTTCTACTAACCACTAACCCAACCACCTACCTTTAACCCTAGCCTAACCCTTAACCCGCAAAGTCCTCTTGATATCTACAAAGGTATAAAAGTTAAAAAGGAGGAGGATTGATTTCTTGGCAAGCCTATGGTAGGAATAAGTTCCATGCCGCTCTCGAGTGATTCACTAAAAATACACCTTCGGCCGAGTGTGAGTGATTTCCCCGTGAGGTATGTGAACTTGTATATAAATAGAATTTTAAAAAGGCATGTTATGCCCAAATAAGTAATTTCTTTTATGAAAAGTTCTAAATAAATCATTACGAATAGGAGTGTAGATAAATAAAAATAAAACCCAAAAAGATCTTGGAAATCCCGACACTCTACGACAAGCCCAAAACCTTCTCTTCTACCTATTCTATTTGGGAGTGTAAGCCACATATTAAAGAGTTTTGCTTGAGGACAAGCAAAAGTTCAAGTGTGGGGGTATTTGATGTGTGTAAAATGCAACATATAAATTACATCAAATGAGGCATAAAACTAACCCTTTTTAAGTACTAATATTGGAAAAAGAGTGTTTTTGTCTTCCTTTTGTATTTTCAGGATTAAATGAGCTCAAAAACGCAAAAGAAGCAAAAAGACAGCTAAATCCAACATAAATACAAGGAAAGGAACATTAGTGGACTGCCCGACCCCTCAACGGCACCTTCCAAAGCAAAAAGGAGAAGACAGAAGGCTGAACACGCCCCGTGCTCAGCCAGCACGGGGCCGTGCCCAAGAAGCAGCAGAAAAGACAAATCTATAGAAGCTTCTATTGCCCATCACGGGGCCGTGCTCAGCGGACACGGGGGTGTGTCGAAAGTACAGCAGGCGCATTTATTGTAATTGCGAATTACAATTAATGAGGAGAGAGATTGTCAGACGGACACGGGGCCGTGTCCAGCACTCTGTTCAGCCTATAAATAGGAGTGCTTGGATTCATTTCATCTCATCCCTTGGCACACCACCTCTCTCACACTTCATCCACCACCCACCACCATCACAACACCATCATCCACCACCATCATCCATTGTCCATCGTAGAGTGTGTGAGTCGTCTCGGGATCCAAGATTGATCGTAAGAGTTCTTGACAATCAAGGCCATGTTTGCCTAAGTCTCTTACATCACTTGGTGAAGACAAAGTGTCTAGTATAATACTTTTTATTTCTAATCTTTTGCACTTTTTATTTGGTTTTGTATTAATGACTTTAATAACTAGTTACTTATGTTGAAGGTGCTCTTTCCTTATCGTTTGTCCGTGGTGTCTTGGCATTATTTTACTGTCTATATAAAATAAAGGATTTTCACCATTCATATCTCCACGGTCTATATGGAGGTATGTTGGCTACCTGGTAGGGGGTTAAGGGAACGGTTTGGTAAAGGTCTTGCCATTGTTCAGCGTTTAGAGGTCCTGCAATGGACCTGGGTCAAATTTAGTAGGACCTCCTTCAATACTTCACGGTATTGGATGGCGGGGGTCCAAACTCTTTGATCCCCTCATAAGTTAACTACTATTAATACTATAACCCGGCTATTTAGGACTGTATCCCTGCTGACTCAGACTACTTAGCCGAGGGTAACGTCACCGCCAAAAGCGGGGCCTACCACAATACTGCATTAATAACTTAATTCATTATCTTCCAATAATCCACCCTTTTAGGATTGTATCCCTGCTGACTCAAACTACTGGGGTGAGGGTAACGTCGCCTTCAAAAGAGGGGCCTACTACAATAACTAAGATAATCTCTTAATTATGTGCAAAAGTGCGGAAATAATCAAAGGTTATACTAGATACGAGTCGGAACCAAGTGATTCATCTTGTCTATCTGTTTTTCTTTTATTTTTATTTTCAGCATTTTAGTTAGTTTTAATTTTCTTAGTTTAAAACATTTTTTCTAAACTTTTATTTTGGTTAGACGTTGAGGATGAACCGGTACTAAAAGCTCTTGTGTCCTTGGACGACCTCGGTATCTTACCAACGCTATACTACACTCAACGATGGGTGCACTTGCCCATATGTGTGTTTAGTGTTAGTGAAATATCGTGTTTTATAAATTTAAAACTTGGCTAAAATAAGTGTTAAAAAGGGCTTAAAATATACACCTAATATATATAACACTTCACACGCATCAGCTGTAGCCAAGAAAGGTCTTCCCAGAATCACATTAGCTTGTTTATCTATGTGTTTTGATGTAGAATCAAGCACTAAGAAATCGACGGGATAATAAAAGTCTTGAATTTTCACAATTACATCATGTAGCATTCCTCTAGGGAGTTTAGGTGATAAATCAGCCATTACCACAGTAATGTCAGTTTGTTTAAGTGGACCAAAGTCATGTTGGTCATATAAACTCCCCGGGAGAATACTAACACTTGCTCCCAAATCTAATAGTGCTCGTTCAATGCCAACATCACCCACTTGGATGGAAATTAGGGGTGCCCCGGGATCCTTAAGTTTTTGTGGGAGAGAATTTGATAAAATTGCACTTACATTAGCTGTCAAATCAAGTTTCTTTGGTAATTTATGTTGTCTTTTCTGAGTACACAAATCTTTCAAAAATTTTGCATAGGATGGGATTTGACGAATTGCATCAATTAAAGGCAAATTTATTTTCACTTGACGAAAAGTTTCCCACATTTCTTCAGCTTGGGGCCCCTTTTTCCCAAAAGATGATGTTTTTGATGAATTTACTAAAGCAGAGGGATATGGGACGGTATTAGCCTCCATGCCCTTATCCATTGCCTTAATTGATTCTTTGTTCAAAACATTTTGGTTTGTTGAGCTTTCAGAAATTTTGTTGGATTGGACATTAGTGGAGTTTGAATCAATTTCATGATCACTTTCAGGTTCATCACTAACATCCTCCACTATACCTTCAACAAGTGGTGGTGAGAATTCATCGTTGTTCTTATAAGACTTACCACTTCTAAGGATACATACCTCATTGACGTGTGCATTTTTGTTGCTCTTTGATGATGATCCTTGATGTTGTGGATTGATTGTTGTGTCACTTGGAAGCTTTCCCGGTCGTCTTATAGCTACTTCTTCCGCTAGTTGACCAACTTGTTGGGTTAGAGATCCTACGGTCTTACCTTGAAGTTCTTGTTCTTGCACCACCCCTTTCAAGATTCCTAAAATCTCATCTAACTTGGTTGAACCTTCATTGTTTGCATTTCCTTGTGATGAACTTGCTTGGCCTTGATTTTGACTTTGACCTTGTTGGTAATTTCTTGAGTACCCTTGTTGTTGAGGTATTCCTTGTTGGTACCCACCTTGATTGAAGCCTTGATTAAATCCTTGATTGAATTGCCCCCTTTGATAGTTACCTTGAAAGTTCTGTTGACGGGGCTGAAATTGTTGTTGTCCACCTTGTTGACTTGATCCTTGAAAGTTAGGATTCATTTGATTAGCGGGGTTGCCATATCGGAAATTTGGATGATTCCGCAATCCGGGATGATACGTGTTAGAATTCATATTCCTTTCCCCATGTACTTGATTAACTTCTTCACTACTTCCAAAATTCATAGGGCAATCAAAAGCAACATGCCCCATATCTCCACATACTTCACATAACTCTTGTACCTGCGAAACAAAAGAAACATCCCTTCCCATCTTTTGGCAAATCATATCAATTTTCTTTTCTAATGCATCAAACCTTTCATTACTAGGTTGGTCATTTACAACTTTAATTTGATGTGGTTTAACACTCCGATCAGCCGAAGCTTGAGTTTTTGAACCTTTACTTAAAGTTTCTAAAAAGTTCCATTCATAATTCTCATCATGAGTCAAAAAGGTTCCACCGCTACATGCAAAGACAACTTTTTGATCCTCGGTAACTAAACCATCATAAAATTTTTGACCAAATCCCATTTAGGGATGTCATGATGAGGACACATTCTAAGCATTTCATTAAAACGTTTGAAGGCTTCATGAAATGTTTCCCCAACATGTTGACTAAAAGATTTGATAGCATTTCGAGCTTCACTAGTTTTACTCATCGGATAATATTCCTCAAGAAAAGTTCTTTGCATTTCATCCCATGTTCGAATACTATCGGATGGTAAAGTTGAAAACCATTGTTTAGCTCTATCTTTGAGTGAAAATTGAAAAAGACGTAATTTTACCTCTTCGGGTGTAAAGCCTTGTTTCCCAATGGTGCTACATATTGCTGCATAGTCAATCAAATGTGTGTAAGGCTCGTCTGATGCAACTCCCCTAAAGGTTGGTAAAATAGCCAAGTACTGAGGCCGGATTTCAAATACTCTCCCATTTAAAACCGGTGTAACAATTGTAGATGGGTTTCTAAAGATCGTCGGCCTGAAATGAGTGTCTACTCCGGGTAATGGTGGGTCACCTTCGCCACCTGCCATATTTGTGCTTTCGGTATCACTTCCTTCCGAATCAGAAATGTATGAAGAAATTGGGCTTGAAGTCAAGCTTGCTCTATGGACCACTCGGTTATGTCTTGCTAATCTTTCTATCTCTGGTTCAAATACTAACGGTGATGATCTTCCAGATAATCTAGTATGCATCCATCAAACCTATTACCTGCACAATCAACACACCTCGCGTAACCGTGAATAAAAAGTAGCAATCTTTATGATGTTTTTGGATTTTGGAATTTTTAAACAGAAAATTAAAACAAATCAACTAAAATAAAACACCAAGCGCAGAAACTCCCCGGCAACGGCGCCAAAATTTGATCGGCGTCGATGTACCGATCAAAGATAGAGAGAATTGTTTTCCTAAATACCTTAATTTAGTTAGGGCAAGTAGGGTGTCGAACCACGAAGAGCTTTTGGTTAGTGTTTAGACTCAATTGATTCATGAACATAATGTAAACTTGATTCTTTGATTTAGTTGTTTAGATTAAGTATTTCGCAAAAGTAAAACCTAAAGTGATTGATTTTATCACAAGTAATTAAGAGATGGTCACACCAAGGATCGGGTTGCACATTCAATAAACAATCTAATTAAATAGCACATTAATCACTACATAGACATAGTGAACTTTACCACATTCACACATTGGATAATCAATGGACTCTTCAATCAAACAACAACTCTTTTAACGATTCTAGACCGAATAATTTATGTTGTAGGATGAGGTTATTATCAATTATCAAAACACTATCCGACGCTATCAATCAAAACACCTTGTTCTCTAATGATAAACACCAAATAGAAGAAACAATGTTGTGAAGTGTTCAAAATAGTAAATTGTTCAACATTGAAACATGATAAACACATGAAATCACAAAGAAATTGTCAAGTACTTAACAAATCAAAGCAAATCCATGTCAAATGTACTTACAATTCAGATTGAATACTAAATGAGATCAAACCCTAGACCTTGATGCAACCATGAATGATTTAGCTACTCATGATGATGTGAAATGATGATGAAGTGTGGAATTCGGAAGTGAAAGACATGATTAGGATGATAGAAAGGCTTTGTCACTCAAGATTCTTCTTCCTTGGTCGTCCCTTGGCACCCCCTTGTGTTGAATGTCGAGTTCCTTGGTCAAAACTTCATAGAAAAACATTAAAAACCGTCCAGAACCGTTTTTGTTCGTTTGCAGGAGTAGGGCTACGCCCAGGAGAGTAGGGCTACGGCCTCTCTAAAGTCAGCTTTCCTAAATCTTTAAAATTCCCATGCAATACACCCAAATATCAAATTTGAGTAAGAGTAGGGCTACGTCCATGCTTGTCTTTGCTTTGTTTCCATCCTTGTGTACATGTAAAGCTCCAACAAATCATGATATCTTTGCCGCAAACCTACACAACCAAAATACACACAAAGTGACCATATTCCAAGCATAATTCCAAGTGAAAACATACAAAATCATGACAAATTAGACCATCCAACCATAACACATCAGTAATGGATTCAGGGTGTTCATTCCATATGACACCTCTGAAAGAAGCATTTAAATAATTGAAGATGGTGGACATGGGGTCTGTAAAGCTTGGTGATGATAGGCCTTGTCAGATTCTTGGAATTAGCACAGTGACAATGAAGATAAAATCTGGAATTACATTTGATCTTAAAGATGTGAGGTATATTCCTGATCTTAAGAGATGTTTACTATCTCTTGGTACATTAGATAAGATGGGATGTCATGTTAGTCTTAGAGATGGTAAAGCTAGAGTGATAAAAGGGTTTATGGTGGTGCTAAGTGGTACTAGAGTCAAGAACAATATTTACATGTTGGATTGTAAAATTGTTGATGGAGTAGCCTCTTTAGCAAGTGAAGAAGGAAATGATGAAGCCCTGAAGTGGCATAAGAGACTTGGTCATATAAGTCAACAAGGCCTAATTGAGTTGTCAAAACAACAAGTTCTTGGTGAGTTAAAGAACTGTGATATAAGCTTTTGTGAAAGCTGTGTTTTGGGCAAATAGAAAAGAGTGAAGTTTAGTAAAGGGAAACATATTTCTAAGGGAGTCTTAGATTATGTTCACTCTGATCTGTGGGGGTCTGCTAGAACAGAAATATTGGGGGGTGGTAGATATTTCTTGACAATCATAGATGATTACTCTAGAAGGTTGTGGGTTTATGTTCTTAGATATAAAAGTGATACTTTCAAGAAGTTTAAAGAGTAGAAAGTATTGGTTGAAAATCAGATAGAAAGGAAACTGAAGAAACTCAGAACAGACAATGGTTTAGAGTTTTGTAACAATGAATTTAACCAGTTTTGTAAAGCAAATGGGATAGCCAGACACTTAACCATTCCTGGTACTCCTCAACAGAATGATTTGGCTGAAAGAACGAATAGAACCATTTTGGAAAGAGTGAGGTGTATGTTAGTTACTTCAGGGATGCCTAAGAAGTTCTGGGGTGAAGCTGTATCAACTGCAGCTTATTTGATAAATAGATGTCCTTCATCAGCAATTAAGATGAAGACACCTATGGAGATGTGGGCTGGGGTTAAACCTGAGTATGAAGATTTGAAAGTGTTTGGATCTCTGGAGTATTCTCATGTTAGTGATGATAAATTAGATCCAAGGTCACAAATGTGTATTATGCTGGGCTATACTGAAGGAGTAAAGGGATACAGACTTTGGAGGTTGAAAAATCCAAAGGTTATTGTGAGTAGAAATGTTCAGTGCAGGGAAAATGTCCTGTACAAAGATGTTGTAGAGTCTATGAACAAGAATGTATCCAAGAGGGATGATCTTCAGTTTGAGGTGGAGCCAGTGTTAGAAAGACAAAAGGTTAATAGTGAAAGATCTGATACAACTCAAGGTGAATCCAGTCAAGGTGGTCCTGATTCAAGTCAGGTTGAAACAAGTCAAAGTGAACCAAATTTGGAAGATTACATTTTGGTGAGAGACAGGTCTAAAAGGAAAGTTGTGAAACCACTGAAGTATAGAGATATTGAAGATATTTCTGCAGTTGCTTTTGTAGCAGCTGAGAATGAAAGCATCTATGAACCACTAACTTTTGAAGAAGCTGTAAATTCAGAAGAAAGTCAAAAGTGGTGTCAAGCAATGGATGAGGAGATGGATTCTCTGTACAAAAATGGTACATGGGAATTGGTGAACAAGCCTAAAGATCAGAAGTTGGTATCTTGCAAGTGGATCAATAAGATTAAAGAAGGTGTTAAGCCAAGATAGGGTCCAAGGTATAAAGCAAGATTAGTGGCCAAAGGATTCACACATAAGGCAGGTGTTGACTACAATGAGATCTTTTCTCCTGTAGTCAAACATGTCTCAATTAGAGTCATCTTGTTATTAGTTGCATCATTAGATCTGGAATTTGAACAAATGGATGTGAAAACTGCTTTTTTGCATGGTAATTTGGAGGAGCAGATTTATATGGCACAACCAAAGGGATATGAGGTAAAAAGCCAAGAAGATAAAGCTTGTTTGTTGAAGAGATATTTGTATGGTCTCAAACAATCTCCCAAACAGTGGTACAAGAGATTTGATGAGTATATTGTGACCAGTGGTTTCAGCAGGAGTCCTTATGACAGTTGTGTGTATCATAGGCAGTATGACAGGGGTAAATTTGTGTATTTGCTCTTGTATGTGGATGATATGCTGATAGCTTGTAAAGATAAAAGTCAAATAGAAGAAACCAAGAAGCTGCTGATGAAAGAGTTTGAAATGAAGGATTTGGGGGAAGCCAGGAAGATACTTGGTATGGAAATTCACAGAAACAGGGCAGAAAAGGTGTTAGCACTGTCTCAATCTTATTATATTGAGAAAGTGTTGAAGAATTATGGAATGGGAGAGTGTAAACCAGTTACAACTCCTCTTGCAGCTCATTTTAATTTGTCAAAGAAAGATTGTCCTCAAACAGATGAGAAGAAAGAGTACATGAGCAAGGTTCCATATGCAAATACTGTTGGAAGTCTGATGTATATCATGGTTTGCACAAGACCTGATATTGCATATGTTGTTAGTGTTGTGAGTAGATACATGGCAAATCCTGGTAAGAACCATTGGGCAACTGTGAAATGGATTCTAAGGTATTTAGCTGGTACAAGAAAACTTGGTTTAAAGTTTGAAGACCTAACTGAGAAGAAGAGTAACATGATCAGTGGTTATGTTGATTCTGATTCTGCCAAAGACAAAGATAATGGCAGGTCTATAAGTGGTTATGTGTTCTCAGTGATGGGGAATGTAGTCAGTTGGAAGTCTCAGTTGCAGCATGTAGTTGCACTATCCACAACTGAGGCAGAGTTCATAGCTTTAACTGAAGGGGTAAAAGAGTCTTTGTGGTTAAAAGGTATGGTTGCTGATCTGGGAATCAGGTTCGATAGTGTGGAGGTGAACTGTGATAATGAAGGTGTTATTCAGTTGTCCAAGAACAGTGTTTTTCATGAAAGAACCAAACACATCAATAAAGATGTTTTGGATCAGAGATGTGGTAACTTCTAAGGAAGTTGTGGTCAAGTGGGTTGGAACAGATGTTAACCCAGCTGATGTGATGACCAAGGCTTTGCCAGGTACAAAGTTTACATTTTGTTCTAACTCATTAAGTTTGGGATAAACTGAATTGTTACTTAGGTGGAGATTGTTGTGAAAAAGTAACATTTCAGTTAATCTACAACCACTGTTGAGTTTAAAGTCAATAAAGTCAAACCGCTGTTGAGTACTAAGTCAAACAACTGAAGAAGTCTCTTAAGCACTGCTAGTGATTAAAAGGATAAGCACTAATGGCTAACAACTATTGGTAAACAGCTGATGGTGAACAACTGCTGATGTAGTGGGTAATCAGTGGTTAGTAAAGCAGTGTTTAGAAGTGCAAGGTCTGATACTTATTTTCTGATAAGTTCAGGGGGCTTTATGAAAAGTTCTTACAACGGTTGTTGTAATAGACTTTGTAGACTTAGTATAAATAGGTGGTTTGTCATAGGTGTAGTGAGTTCATTTTCTTTCAATTCTTGTAATTTCGTTTCTTGTATTCAATCATTTTCGTTAATCATTCAATAACAATCGTTGGTTTGAAGTTTCTCTAGATTCAATTTCTAGTTGTTCTTTAACAACATGATTAATCCAGGATCCGAAAGTAATTGCATGTTTCTCATCTACATAACCAATCTAATTATTATGTGTTCTGTGTTTCTAGTTTTCATAATTTGATTACAATTTGGTTAGCAGTAGTTTTTCATAATCACTAAAACAAAAGAAGGCATTTATAATATATATCGAACTGAATAACAACAATAATATCTCAAACTAAAACATAAGAAGGCATTTTTAATAACTGATTTAATTACAACAATAACCACACTAAACAAAACATATAAACCTATTAAGTTAGAGTAAACTGCCATTTTGGTCCCTGTGATTTGGGCACTTTTTCCATTTTAGTCCAAATCTCAAACTTTTTAAATCTGGGTCCCTGTGGTTTCACTTTTATTGCCATTTTAGTCGAAAATCCAAAAAACCCCTATTTTGACTGTTGAAAGCTAATTGTTTTGTCCTTTTCTTCAGGGTCATTTTGGTCATTATACTTTTATTATAACTAATTATTAATTAAAAATAAATATATATATAACTAATCAAATTATATATAAACAACTAAACATGTCTCTCTCATACACATCCCCTCCTCTCTCTCTCTCTCTTTCTCTCTCTCTGCAACTACTATCACGCAACAACAACTTCATATCTGAATGTTCAATCGCAAAGATCTCAGACCTGCAATCCTTCAATTTTCGATAACAAATAGATCTGCAACTGGGGGTTTTATCAGCAATCAGGGTTTTATCGGCAATGGAGGTTTATTTGGCTGAGAAAACAGGGATTGAAAGGGTTTCGATGTGAAAATAAGGGTTCGTTAGATGACGACAACTACCTGTGCGTTTTTAGGTGGATTGATGCGGTTTCTAATACTAGATCTAAGGATATAGGCAGCGTACTAGGGCTTCAATGTCGGCTGAGGGTAGAGGCTGTGGTATTGAGGGTGTACGGTGGTGGTGGGTATACGGTGGTGGAGGGTGTACGATTGTGGAGGGTGTACGGTGGTGGAGGGGAGACAGTGGTGGTGGGTGCACCGTGGTGGAGGGGAGACGGTGGTGGTGGGTGATTCTGGTACAAGCGAAACCCTTCTTTTCTCTTTCTAACTGTTCACCGGTGAAACGAAACCCTTTGTTTCTCTCTCTAACTGTTCACCGGTGACATCGCCGGAGAAGATGAACCGGTGCTGCTCCACTGCCAGGTGTAGGGGTAATTGTTAGGGTTTTGTGGAGAGAAAGATCACCGGAGAGAATGTTGGAGTTGATTTTTGGGTCTTTTGTTTAGAGGCGTGATTAACGGAGATGATACTGTATTAGATGATGGATGTTAAGGCTGGTGAGTTTAGAGAGAGAGTGAGAGGAAAGAGAGACTGAGTTTCAGATTTGGGGGTTGAAGATGATGTAAATGGGGAAACGAGAATTAATAAGGGTTTTTAATTTAGTTTTATAATTAAGAAAATTTTAAATGAAAAGCACTTGGACAAAAATACCCCTGCACAAAAAGACAAAATAGGCATGTTGGAACAGTAAAAAACGAGAGTTTTTTAATTTTAGGCCGAAATGGAAAAAAAATGAAACCATAGGGACCCAAATTTAAAAAGTTTAGGATTTGGACTAAAATAGAAAAAGTGTCCAAACCACAGGGACCAAATGACAGTTTACTCTTACCAAAAATATCAAATTCAAAAGTCAAAACAAAAGATGAAAAAGTACTTTTATGAAGCTTAAGCATGGGGCTCTTAAACCGGTTCCGGTCAGCAATCGCAGCCATATGAGCGGCGGTGTTCAACCTCCGATCCTCGTCGCCGCACTCAGGTAATTTCCCTATTCCCTCAAGGTCTTAACCATGTGTGGACAAACCCACTGTAACGCCCTGCGTTTTCATACTTTCCGTATTTAGAAACTATTTCTTGAAACTCTATTTTTGGAAATCTTACGTTCTTGTAATCATTCTTTCTTCGTAATCGTCATAAAATCCAAGACTTGGATTATAAATAAAACTCGTAATTTGTCAAAAACATGATGTACATACCTTATACATACTCGTACATTCAATTTCGTGAAACAATTGATGCTTATTCGTAATTCCTGGAAACTATGTGCTAAACTTGTAAATTCATGAACTTATGCATAAAACGTACTATGATCGTAAACGAAACGTAAATACGCCATTCATACGCTTAATTGTACTTTGATTATGTTTTTCATACTTAAATTTACCTTATACTATGCTTTTATGGCGAAACAAGTCCCTAAAACACCTAAAAACCCTAAATTATAAACTACAGGGGCCAAATTGTCATTATTTAAACTTGAATTCGGAAAGTACACCCCGTCGCGTAGCTCGATGGCAAACCCTTTGATGCTCGCGCTACGCTAGCATGTCAATCCGGCAGAAGTGGTTTTGTGTTCATGGATTGGTCCATTTTGTGTTTCTTTGGTGTGTTTTTTTCCATTTATTAGCCACCAAACCAACCCTAATCACCTCCTATAAAACCCTACTCACTTCCACACTTCTCCCACTTTACAAACACCTCATTCCCACTCTCAAATCACTTCAAATCAGTAGCAAAACTCAGTTTAAGGGCAGAATCATTCAAGTTATAAAAGTGGGTTTAAACTCACTTATCTTCCATCTTTCTCACTTCTTCTTGCTTCTTAGCACTTGGAACACCTCTAGGAATGTTCCATAGGTTTTCCATGGAAAACCAAAGATGGAACATCACCATATTGAGGTTAAAAGTGCAAGAACTTTCTGTTTTAAACAAAAACTTTACTAAGCATTCTTTAATCTTGTGTTTTAACCATACATTCCTATGTCCTTATGCCACTAATCAAGACTATGATTAAGTGTGCTTAAAAACAAGGTTGTAACATACAAATTCAGAGGTTTTAATCCTCTAAACTTTCTGCTTTAAAAGGGTTTTAACCCACAAGTGTTGCCAAGTCTTGAACTTGAAGATGGTGTGACTACTTGGCTAGCCTAGGCTAACCTACATAAACAAGTCCACACATCACTTGATGTTTTGTTTAGTTAATTGTATTATTTCTTGTACATATCTATGAGGTTCCTAAATGGAAGGTTCGCCTTCCTACCTCCTACATGACCTATATGTTAACATATCATTCGAGGTACCAAAGAGGAGGGTTTCACCTCCCACCTCCTACTTGACTTATGACACCAAGAGGTACCAAAGTGGAAGGTTCAACCTCCCGCCTCCTACATGACTAAACATATTATTAAGTATATATTATGACTATAATAACCCTGAAAACCGAACCCTTGGTAGTGATTATGTAATCCTCTATCAAGTTAATAAGTTTCTCACTATGTGTGTAGTTCCTTGTCGCGATTCTAATAGGTCTTGAACCTATGAAATCACATACAATCCTTAGGGATTACTATAGTGTCAAGAACAAGTGCTAACACCATTGTGATTATTTTTATAATACCTACTTTATCATCCTTTAAATCTTAATCCCGAATCTCGACCCTAACCATACCCTGAACCTAAACCCTTATACATTCGTCTACACTTGGATAATCGGAAGAAATTGCAATATTGTGAGTACACTCGACCCATTTACATTTTAAACCACTTTTGGGTTGTAACATGTTACCATACAAAAACTACACTTACACACACTTAAACATACTTTGTGAACTCAATCCGATATACATGCTACTTGTTATGCTTGACTAGTAGGGTGCCCGCGCGATGCGGCTGGGGTGACACTTTGGATTGCGGCACTCGTTGCTGGTAGTTTTCTTATTTGTATATGATAACATTATTGTGGTGGATATATGTCATAAGTGTTACACATGGGAGCCTAACACCTATAATGTCTTGCAATGTTCGATCAACTGCCTCTATCGCCTGACGTTTCGCCATCGATGCCTCATCCCATATAATTAACTTGGAGGACCTAATTAGTTGACTTATAATTCCTAAAATTTTGGGACATAGTTTACTATTTATATACTAAATATCATAAATTAGTATTAAATAATTCCTAAAATTTTGGGATATAGTTTACTATCTATCTACTAATATCGTAAATTAGTATTAAATAATTCCTAAAATTTTAGGATATAGTTTGCTATCTATCTACTAATATCGTAAATTAGTATTAAATAATTCCTAAAATTTTGGAACATAGTTTATCTTCTATCTACTAAATATCAAAGTTTTGTTTTGTTATAAAAATTAATAATAAATAAAGTATAGAAAAACTGTTTTAAACATGTAAAGATTCGTTTGTTAATAAAAAATACTAAACAAATGACAAAAGTAAATTAGTTCAATCGAGATGTAAATTATAAGTGCAATAAAATAACACAAAACATAAACTTCAAATATAAAATAAACTTTATTATTCATGGGATAGTCTAGATCAAACAAAAACAACTGAAAATGAAAAAAAAAAACATAAAAACACTTGATATATTTCATCTAATTTCTCTTCTTTTTTGATCCGTTTTTCTTGTTTGTGCTCGAATCAGCAGTATCATCTAATTCATCTTCTTTCTCATCGTCCTCAGAATCATCTAAATTTATAACCTCGACCCATTTCCATTCAGAGAGTCTCTTAGATCTTTTCTTTTGATTCTCATACTTCCGATCCTTAAAAAACAAAAAATTAATAAAAAAGTTAAAAAATGATTAAATAAATTTTATAAAAAAACAAATATTGAATAAATTTTTTTTAAAAAAGATTAAATAAATTTTAAAATTACCTCTTTACTAAATTGACGTTGAAGATTAGACTTGTATGGACTGAACATTGCACCATAAGAAATAATTTCAACAATATTATCACCATCATCCTACAATAAAACACCAAATAATAACATAACGAACTTGTTAATATGAAAGATTATAAGGGAAAATATTACTTAAAAACTAACAAAAGCTTGTTCGACAACTGGGGTGTTTAAATTGGTGTGTTGAATCTGAAAAATCAAATAAGTTAGTATTCACATGAAAGTAAATAAAAGAAAACAATTATTCATTATTGCGATATAACAAAACTTATCATAGAACCGACCTTAGATTTTTCAATATCGCATGCTTGTTTTTTCGCATCAAGTGAATTCAGAACTGGCTCCATATTTTAAATCTGTTTAGCAATAGAAATGTAGAATTGTGAGTGTTTGCTATGTATTTATAGTAGTCCATTAGGGTTTAGTTTTAGATTGGTCATCCATTTATTTAGGAAGTTTGTTGTGAGTTTTAAGTTTTTAAAATAAGATGCACATATCCTGTTTAGTTTGTTGTGGCATGTTTAATAGGAAGTTTGTTGTGAGTTTTATCTATACTATATTAAACATGCCACAACAAACTGACTCTGTACAAGTAAAATTAGGGAATATTTTAGTTTATTAATGTCGTTCAAAACAAAAAACTTGGGTAAAAAACAAATGTTAATGCACGGTAGCTAGGTAATGGTCAAAGCTAGCTTGGGTAAAAACAAATGTTGGCTTTAATCAATTGTACATTTACGCATCGGCTATTTGTACTTTATGAACGCACGGCGAAACTAAAAAAAGACAACTATCGAAACGTTTAAAAAAATGTGCCGATCGTCATGGTACCTTCGGATTTTTTTAAAACATTACGGGTTGTAAGATATCGCAGGAATACATTAAAGAATTAAAGAGGGGGGGAAGTGTAACTAATTACCCATAATTATGTTAAATGTCAAGGATTTAAATGTAATAGATTGAGGGACTAAAAAATAATTATGGTTTAAAAGACCAATTTACCCTCATTCTAGGGGTTTATTTATAAATAATGGGGGAAGAAGTTCTTAACTTTTGGGAATCCTTCCCTCATGTATTATAATATAGTATAGATAATACATGCTTTATACCATTACTATGTTATACCCTCGCCTAATGATTATAGCGCTATAGGAGTAGCACACCACCCGACGGGGGATTGTTAGGTCTTTATACTATACGGTCTCGTCACTTTTGTGGCGAGGGATGCTAAATACTAGTGGACACTTTGGGTTTAGACGTAATGATATGTATGCTAATTACCTTGCTTACAAATTGTCATGTGGATTCGAGTAAAATGCTTTTATACTTATGCTATACTTATTCAAACCTTGTGTACTCGCCTTTGCTTTCGCATTGAACTTTATTAAAACATGTTGCAGGTTTAGCGATGATGTTGATGATGCATGGAATCTAGTAGGATGCTTAGATACACACTTTACATTTTGTATTTTATTTGTATTGTATTTCATTATTCATGTTGTACTTGTTTCAAACTCTTGTAATTGATTTCTTAGAAATGAAATGAAATTTACTATTTAAATACTTGTCACGGTTATTAGTGTTATGATGTCTCGAGCAATCTTCACACTTCGTCTCATCCCGATGTTTCCGCCATTGGTTGGGGTGTGACACCCACTGCCATGGTGAACACACCAGCAACCAACTATCCACACAACAGGCCCACCAAAGCTCAACCCACTATTATACAATGTTTTTATTCCTGTAACCACCGATATAATCGAAGAACAAAACGCAAATCTCCAAAAACAATACCCACAAAAATTCAAGATTGAATAACATAATATGTTGGATGAATAAAGAAATCAAAAGGGGTTGCGAGAATATTATCCCGATTCGTTTAATCGTGAGTGACCAGAATCTTGTGGGTGTCAATCGGAATGTTCGGATTGAAGAAGAAGCCATAGGGTGCTGTAGCGATGCTGCTTCTTTTGTTGTTGGTAGGTGTCACGACCCCCGACCCCACCCTGGACGGAATCGGAAGCCGCGAGCAGCAAAGTGGTACCGGTGGTTATTTTGAAAAGTAGTGCAGCGGAAATTTCATCAGAACCGTGAGTTAGGAAAAATATCAGAGTTTAGAAAACACCGGATTTTATTTATTAAATAGATGGGATAAAACCATGTTTTGAAAGGTAGCTTTAATATAGAATAAATTCGAATACATAAAACAATTTTTCTTAATTTAATTTAATTGATAAAATAAGCCACTTCTGTAAGCCTTGTTGGTGCCGCATCCAACTCTAATTCCTGATCTACAGTAATTACCGGAAATGCATTTTAAAAAGATTTGGTCAGCAGGAAATACTGGTGAGTTCATTCATTTTTATAAAATGACCCTTAGTTATAAATTACAGCATAAGAGCGATTACAATGGCTTCTATCTTATTTTTATCTGGCGCCGTGTTACCTCCTGGTGACGATGGTCATACCACTATTGGGTCCTGTCACCCAAGTAGTGATGATTATCACTGTTAGGGCTTATTAGCCTAAACTGTGTTAGGGCTTATTAGCCTAACCTGTGAGAAATTAGTAATGTGCACAATACCCCACTAGCCAGTGATTAAGATTACCACGACTTACTCCCTGTAATTATAACATTTGAAAATGGAGTATTGTAAAATGCGTTTGATAAAAAGAGAATGACTCACATTGCAGATTTATACGGGCAGAGCTTAGCCTACTGATTAGCCTTGTACCCTAATTAAATAATAATGCACACGAACTAGGTCAGTAACTAATACAGCATTTACGATAACTCACGAGATTAAAACCCTCACAACGAATGACAAAATGCAATCACTTAAACATCCATCGGATTCACAACGAATGACAGAGTATTCCCCGAGTTCGGGTGGCACTCAAACATCCTGTCGGAATCACGACTAATGACAAAGGATAGCACTTAAACATCCGGTCGGATAGTTTCAATTGATCGGACATTGAATTGTAGCAGCGATCGAGTTAATACCCTGTATCGTAGCAGCGCCTCACTAATTTGAGAGTAATATACGAACAAAATTATAAGGAGTTTGAAAGTTTCGTCGACACCATCGAACTGCTCAGGAGCCAAGCTATTTATAGCTGAAATTGGGTTCTCTCGCGGCCCGCGTAAGCCTCCGGCCAAACCTTACGCGGCCCGCGTGGAAGTGTGGATCAGATCGGAGGTTGCTGAGTCACCGGTGGTCGCGACACGTGTGACGACACGTGGCCTTCATGCATATCCGGAGACCTACAAGCTGTCGCGACACGCGTGACCTCCCGCCTTTTCTTTACGCGGCCCACGAGAAGACTAAATATCTGATTTTCTTGATTCTTGATATGGATTGGGGTTTCAGGTGTCCGGGTTTTTACTTACGGATCGTTTTGGAGTATTTTTAAATATAATTATATCATAAAAAGGGAATAAAATGGTGAGAAAAGAGAAGGGACCCACTTTGTAACTTTAGGGTTCAACTAGAAAGCCTCCTGGTATAAATTTTGGGTATAACTTCTAAGCTATATAATATATATATATATATTTGTACTCGTGTTAAGTATAGTACCCCTAATTCAACCGTGTCCCTGTGTCACGAGACAGAACCCCAACGAACTAGTCAGGCAGAGCCTTGACATGCGTTATGGGGCTCAGATCAATCGGAAAGGGTAGCGGTGATCGGGAGTTAAAATACTTAAAACGGGCATCACTTTATTATTATTATTATGGGTTAAATAATAATAAATAAAAAAAATATATATGTATCTATTTGAAAGAAAAGCTTGCGAGAGAAAGTAAGAAAGAAAGGAAATTTTGAACAAATGAGAATGTTGACACTGCATTCTATTTATAGATGATTTTCGTTTGGAAAGTAAGTTAGTGAGTACATATGTAGATAAAAGGAATGTACAGCATATTCAACATTTTGACTAGCCTATTTCATCTTCACACACGTGCACTTGTTAAGTTTTAATTATTATTATTTTATTTTTATTTTTGATATACACGTACATGATTCACAAATTCAAATAATAATATTATTATTTTATTTTTCATATTTTACGTATACTCACAATTCAATTGAATTGTAATTAGTATTATTATATTATTATAATTAATTTATATATTATAATTAATTCAATTGGTTTACTTCTTTGGCGCGTATAACTTCTAAAATATAACGTTTTATAAAATAATAAATATATCATCAGAACGAGAATATTTTTGTCTATCTTTTGAATCAAGTTTCATTAAAATAGAGTAGGTTCAAAATACAATATATTTTTATAATTTAATTATTATACGGTTCCTAGGCCCGTCTAAGAACTTCATATTTCTAATAGTCAACTTACCCGTAATCTACACGTCTAATTATATGAGTTTTTATATACTTTTATTTTATTAGAAAGGTCACCCATATATAGGCCAATTAATTGGTATAGCATTCCAACCAACTATATATTAAATAGTTTTTAAAACTATTTGGGTCGAATAATTATAATAAAAATAAAACCACTGACTAGTTACTAGTGGTGAATAAATTTAAACAACCCTATAATTCTTATATGATAGAAATAGGAATGTTACATCTTCCCTACCTTGTTTTAAATCTCGTCCTCGAGATTTGGGCTACGATATTTCTTTTAGACTTATGTCACGTCTTAATCAATAAAATAATATTAAAGTAGATGGTATAGAATCAAAATATCAAATTTTATGAATATGAATTTTACAATAAATTGGACTCAATGGTTCAACTGAATTAGTTTTCAGAAATCGATGTCAAACGAATGATATGAAATGATATAATGACTAGGTTCAAGCCAAAAGATATATGATCAATAGATATTTAAAATGAATGTGAAGGACTTTTAGAATCAATAAAATTCTTTGTCAAAAGAAAGCTTACTTTGATTGGCAACTGAGGAAGACTTAGGATCGACAGGTTCAAAATGAAATAAAAGCATGGAAATGATTTGTCAAATATTGAATTATGATATAAGAAAATCAATGTGCTGAGATGAGTGAATTGCAAGGATACACGAAAAGACAATAGAGTTAGTGTATTATTGTCTTAATACAAAAATTTTATTATATATATATATATATATATATATTTTTGATTGATGAGTTGAAAGACAGATGTGGTTTTGAATGATTCGAATGATTGTGATTAGCTCAAGCTATAAGTTTATACTGATATCGCAAGGTGTCGTAATGATTGAAATAGTTCAATAATTATGGTGATCGAACAAATTCACCGTGTAAAATCAACTGAAAGCTTTTCATAAAAAAAATCTAGGGGTTTACGTCTCTGATCTGCATAACTCTTTTGTCGATCTTGATACATAATACTTTTATAAGTACTTAATAGTTGTGGAATATTTAAACAAGATGAATAATTACTTATAAGTATAAAATGTCTTGTCCATGAATACTTAGACAGTTATTTAGATAATTTTATTCGTCCCTCAAATTCTTGTATTGTTTTATGAAAATATGTCTTCTCCTTACAGTACAAAGTATATATATATATAAAATATATAATTAAAATTTACTAAATAAGTATGATGCCTTAATTTATATATATTAACTAGTCATTATCATGGTTGGATATTGGTTAGTGCTGCCTTGTTTAAGCATGGGTGATCAGTCCATGCCTAACTAAGGCTAGACTATCCAATACCTGCCCCTGACAATAACCCTAGTACTTAAAAATAATACTAACACTACTACTATTAATATATTATTACTAATAATAAAACTAATATTAATTATCAATAATAAATAACTAAACATAAATTTTAAATGAGAGTATACCTCAAACATAATAAATTTTATTTTATTTTTTTTTCAACTGAAAGTTTTAATGAATGAATTTTGGATATTCATTTCAAATAAATTTTTATAGGATTTTCAATTGATGATGAAAGACTAAATGAATATCATAGAATTTTTAATGAAAGAATCTTTAGAGGTACACAGGAATATAATATGAATTTGTGTACTCTTATCTTAACACATAATTGTATTAAGAATGTTTAAGATAATGAACCAACAAAATTTAAATAAATAAATCCATACATTAGATGTGAAAAGAAGATTAACTCAAGTTTTAAATTAAAGAAAACGCCACCACAAGGTGATCGTGATCAAAGAAACGATTTAATGAAGTCGAAGACCAAACAAGCATGTTAAGAGAATTGAAGTGCTTGTTGGGATTATTTCGAATATGATGGCTTCAATTCATCATATGGAACCTTGAATTAAATATGTAATGCGAGCAAGTCAAACAATTGAACTTGGTTTAAACAAAACGAGTTTTAATAAGAAAGTTCTGACATGGTCACAACAAAAACCATGTATGCCAAAGAAAATTGAGTTTTTTAAGAAATTCATCGACTCGATATCAAAGAGTCATCGTTTTGCAATAATGCGGTTCACAGTGCCAAAAAATCAAGTATAGCGAAATGATATTTGAGTTTTGATAAAACAACAAATTGGAATGAAGCCCTCCAGTGGTCTTTATAAATTAAACGAACCACATGCGCAACAAACAGAGCATGTGTAATGTGTGGATTTACCAAGAAATGAAATAGATCAATATTTGCTACTATGAAAGAAATACTCATGGTATGATGACCATTAGGGGAAGTAAAAACATGAAAGTCAACTCATTATATGCAGAAGTCAGAATTTCAACAAAAGAAATATAAGAACTTTATCTGGAATTTCGTGTGATAAATGTCTTATTTCTAAAACGCAATGGCCAGAAAACACTTAAAATGCCTTATTTCTAAAACGCACTGGCCAGAAAACACTTAAAAATGTCTTATTTCTAAAACGCAATGCCTAGAAAACACATAAAAATGTCTTATTTCTAAAACGCAATGGCCTAAAAACACAAAAGAAACTGTTCTCTCTAAAACGCAAGGAACTGAATACACATAAAAATGTGTTTACGTAAAACGCAATGAGTAAAAACACTTCAAAAATGTTTTATTTCTAAAACGCAATGACCAGAAACTGTTGTTCACAGAACCAGAAACTGTCTAAAACGCAATGACCAGAAACTGTTGTTCACAGAACCAGAAACTGTTGTTCACAGAACCAGAATCTAACTAAAACGCAATGACCAGCACCTGTTGTTTACAGAACTAGAAACACTGTCTACGAATGCAGCTCAACCCCAGCCAGGGGCTCTGCCCCTTGGACCCCGCTACCAGGTGCGCTGCCCCCGGACCCCCGCCAAGATCGTAAAACGCAATGACCAAATCAAAAACCCAGATCGTAAAAATGAAATTAAAGAATTTCTTACATGGATCGAAGTGATTTCTTCAACAATTAACGAAGTTTGAATGATAGAAACACTTATCAGCACTCGAATCGAACGAATCGATTGATTATCTCCAAAAACAAGATTTTTTACGAAATTAAACTGGGTTTTCTTCAAAAAAGCTGAAGAACACGTTGATCGGGTGTTTGAATCATTGATTTGTGATGAAAATCGCACTATAATGTAGTGATTATTGAGATAGAAAGTGAAGAAATGGTTGAAGATGGTGGGTTTTGAAAATGGTGGGTTTTGAAGTTACTGAGTTTTGAAAAGGAAGAAGAAAGGGTTGGATTGACTAAAATACCCTTCCTCTTTATTTTAAATGTTGCCACATGTCCTAATCCTATTGCTTCCTACACTTCCTAGCCAAAATAAACTTCCTATTTGATCTTTTCCCTGGTGGACATTTACATAATATAAATTAGCAACAAATGGAGGCATTAGGTGTTGTAACCTATGTTTTGGGGGTTTTCCAAAAAAAAATTGTTGATATTTCATTTTAAACCCAAAAGTACTTGATATTGTAGGTTTAACCCAAAGTTTTTTGTTTTTCCAATTTAACCTCACAACTTTTTTACTTTCAACTTTGATCCCCTATGTTTTTCATATTTTGCAAAATTTTTCGTTTTACCTTTGGTTCTAAATTTTGTGAGTTAACACGGCACAATTTGTGTGTGGATCAACGATTTTACGTTTTGTTATAAGCTTCGTTCTAAATTTTGCGAGTGAACATGGCGTAACGTACGTGTGTGGTTCAGTGTATTTACGCCGTCTATTTTTTCCCTTTTAATAAGTTCGTCACAATGCGCGAGTCCTAAATCGAGTTAGTTATTATTTTCTATGTTTTATATGTCCGTCTAATTTCTCCACATAAAAAAGCCACAACTTCAATGTTGGTGATCGTTGGCTATAGTGTGGCGTTGGTGCTATTTGTCACGGTCTTATGCCCCCGCCGCAACGCAGGGGCTTAACACGATAGGTTATTTATATGGATACAAGTCATGTAACGTAGTAATTATGATACCATTAATTGTATTGAGCATATTTGGTGAATTACTTATTTGTATAAGATAGTTATTCAGACTTAACCGACAAAAACATTTTTAACACATTGTAAATGTGAATCTGATCAACAGTGTGTCGATTTCGTTGGCCGCTGTGCAACGCGCGCGGGTCAATGTTCTAGTTAAAATGGAGAAACAAAGTATGACCACCAAATATTAAACTATAGTTTATAATTCGATGAGAAACTTCTAATTCAAAAATTTCCATCTTTTACGATTTAACCACTTTGATTTTTTTTACTTTTAACCTAAAGCTTTTCAACTTTTGCAACTTTGACCCCATATACTTTTCATCTATCGCAAGTTTTGTGTTTAACGTTTCGTTCTAGATTTTCCGAGTTAACATGCCACAACGTGCGTGTGGAGTTCAACATTTTTTCATTTACTTTATCCTGTTTGACAGGCCCGTCACAACGCGTCTATTTTTCTCCGTTTGATAGGTCTATTGCAATGCGTGGGTCATAGATCGGCTCAGTTGTTATTTTCTATGTTTTACACACAGGCTCGTGGTCATGTAAGAAACATTTGCCTTTCATCTAATATGATATATAACTAATGCATGGCGACGGGTGGTAATTCTAGTTCTTAATTAAAAAAAAAAACACTCCCTAACCTTAACCTTAGAGTACAACTCATTAAAGCACCAACATCTTCTATGGTAATTTTGTAGTATGGTAATTTGTTATTGCTGTAGTGTGGTAATTTGTTATTTGGGGATGATAAAATATATACAGATAATATGAAGAGTTAATTGCCATTTTCGCCCCTGAGGTTTGGGCACATTTGCCATTTTCGTCCAAAAGGACAGTTTGGTACCATTTTGCCCCTCACGTTTGGCCATTTTGCCATTTTCATCCAAATCTCTAACCTAGTTAAAAAGTTATGTTAAATGAGAATTTTTTTAATTTAATTTTTTATATTTACTCTATAAAATATAATAAACAATTATGTTATTTTTAAATAAATAAATAAAATATATGTATATATATAAAAATACACACAGATCACCATCTCCATCTCTCTCTCTCTCTCTCTTCTCTCTCTCTTCTCTGTCTTCTCTCTCATCTCCTATCACCGCCACCACCGTTCCCCACCACCTCCACCACCATTCCCCACCGTTATAGCCTGCAAATATTATTCCCTCTCCCCCCCCCCCCATTCAGTTGCAACTTCCATTTCGTACTATTTCGCAACAGATTTCCCCTGCTGTTTCCATGATCATTCTTCTGATCCACCCATTTGACTAAAATTGGTTAGGTAAATGATGGTTTTGATGAAGATGCTAAGACCCTTTGTAGCAAACAACGCATGGGACTACTGCATTGTATGGAAGTTTGGTGATGATCCTTCAAGGTATTAACTATTACTCTGACACCCAATTTGATTAACACATCACTGAATAATATATCTGGGTTTTTAGTTTTGGGAGTAATTGTTCAGGTGTATTGAATGGATGGGGTGCTGTTGTAGTGGTAGCCAAGGTGTTTGTAGAAATGTCAAAGAGGAAATGGAGCTGCTGCATGTTCCTTACCTTTGCAGAGATGTGTACGTTAAACACTCCATAAGGACCAGTGCTTATGAAAAACTTGCCATGATTCCTTCTTCTTTGTCATTGTTTCATGGGTAACCAATCATCTTTGTTTTTGGTTTAATGTTCTGTCAGTTAAAAAAAAGTATATATGTTGTTAATGTTTGAATTTGCACTACCAGAATCCATGGAGAAGTAGCTGTGTCTAAACAAGGGCGAATTGTTTGAATGGATGGTCTCCGTATGCGATTTGATGGTGGTGGTGGGGTGCTGCTGGTGGTGGTCTCCGTATGCGATTTGATGGTGGTGGTGGGGTGGGGTGATAGTGGTGGTGGTGGTCTCCGAATTGTTTGACCAGCGATTTGATGGTGGTGGTGGTGGTGGTCTCCGTATGCGATTTAATGGTGGTGGTGGTGGGGACTGGGGGTAATGTTGAAGATGAAGTGGGTAACGGTGGGGAATGGTGGTGGAGGTGGTGGGGAACGGTGGTGGCGGTGATAGGAGATGAGAGAGAAGACAGAGAAGAGAGAGAGAAGAGAGAGAGGTAGAGATGGTGATAAGTGTGTATTTATATATATATATATATATTTTATTTATTTATTTATTTAAAAAGAACATAATTGTTTAATATATTTTATAGAGTAAATATAAAAAATTAAATTAAAAAAAATCTCATTTAACAGAACTTTTTAACTAGGTTAGAGATTTGGATTAAAATGGCAAAAATGGCCAAACGTGAGGGGCAAAATGGTACCAAACTGTCATTTTGGACGAAAATGGCAAATGTGCCCAAACCTCAGGGGCGAAAATGGCAATTAACTCTAATATGAATATATTATCGGTAGGGAATAGTTTTATTTTTTTAATCATTTGGTGGACATTTACATAATATAAATTAGCAACAAATGGAGGCATTAGGTGTTGTAACCTATGTTTTGGGGGTTTTTTTTAAAAAAAAATTGTTGATATTTCACTTTAAACCCAAAAGTACTTGATATTATAGGTTTAACCCAAAGTTTTTTGTTTTTCCAATTTAACCTCACAACTTTTTTACTTTCAACTTTGATCCCCTATGTTTTTCATATTTTGCAAAATTTTTCGTTTTACCTTTGGTTCTAAATTTTGTGAGTTAACACGGCACAATTTGTGTGTGGATCAACGATTTTACGTTTTGTTATACGCTTCGTTCTAAATTTTGCAAGTGAACATGGTGTAACGTACGTGTGTGGTTCAGTGTATTTACGCCGTCTATTTTTTCCCGTTTAATAAGTTCGTCACAATGCGCGAGTCCTAAATCGAGTTAGTTATTATTTTCTATGTTTTATACGTCCGTCTAATTTCTCCACATAAAAAAGCCAGAACTTCAATGTTGGTGGTCGTTGGCTATAGTGTGGCGTTGGTGTTATTTGTCACGGTCTTATGCCCCCGCCGCAACGCAGGCCGGCTTAACACGATAGGTTATTTATATGGATACAAGTCATGTAACGTAGTAATTATGATACCATTAATTGTATTGAGCATATTTGGTGAATTACTTATTTGTATAAGATAGTTATACAGACTTAACCGACAAAAACATTTTTAACACATTGTAAATGTGAATCTGATCAACAGCGTGTCGGGTCAATGTTCTAGTTAAAATGGAGAACCAAAGTATGACCACCAAATATTAAACTATAGTTTATAATTCGATGAGAAACTAGGGATGCGTCTCCCAATTTCTTCTAGTTTCTACCAGAAGGATGCCTAATGATACAGCGTTAGCGATACATCGCATATTTTTTTTTACTTTTCTTATAGTATCATTGAGATAGATATACATTAAAATTGAAGTAATCGGGTAATCTATTTCATTGTGTTAAATATGGTTCGGTCGGTTTAGTTATTATGCCCAACCGAAGCCGAAACCAAAGTTATCGATTAGTCTATTTTATTAATCAATCGGTTTTCGGTTAATCACTTCGGTTTATTCGGTTAGATTGACAGGTTTTGGTTTGGTTAATTTAATTTCAATTAATAGCAAAAACCAAACTTGAGGCTAAAACTTATGCTTAGAAATATATGAAATTCATGAATTAATACATTAAATGAAAGTATAAATATATGATGAAGATATAAAATATGGAATATATGAAGTCAAGATATAAAAGCTAGAAATATATGAAAATACGAATGATTTGGTTCAGTTAAGCTAATTTTGGTTAAACGGGAGTACAAAAAATTGATAACCGGTTTTTGGTTAATTCGATTTCCAGTTATCAGTTAATTCAGTTTTTAGTTGATTTCGGTTCGGTTTCATCTGTTGTCGGTTTGGTTTAGGTTAACGATTTAGTTATTGCTCACTGATAACCAGTAGGTGCGCGAGCGATGCGGAGGGAAACACAGATATTGCCACAATGTGTATTGTTTGGTTAGTTAAACTATTATCCTCAACCGAAATTGAGGTCATCGATTAGTCTATTGTATTAATCAATCCGTTTTTAGTTAATCCGTTTGGTTTATTCAATTAGATTGACGGCTTTTGGTTTGATTTCATTTAATTTCGGTTAATAGCCAAAACTAATCTTGGGCTAAAACTTTTTGTTAGAAACACATGAAATTTAGGTATAAAAACATGAATTGGATGTAGGTATATGAAATGAAGGTATAAATACATAAAATGGTGGTATAAATATGAAATATATGAACTGAATATATAAAAGCTAGAAATATATGAAAATATGAATGGTTTGGTTCAGTTAGTTTTGGTTAAATGAGGGTAAAAAAATCGATAGTTTTTGGTTAACTATGGTTTCGGTTAATCAGATTTCGGTTAATTTAGTTTTTGGTTGATTGTGGTTTGTTTTCGGTTAACGATTTAGTTATTACTCACTCTTAGACACTGTTAATCACGTAACATAGCATTTTTTTAATTAAAAAAATTATAACAATATTATACTCAAATTAAAGAGAATAAAATACTCATTTAATGGTGTAACTAAAAAAATATATATTAACACCCTTTAAAAATCGAGGGGAGGGAAAATGTATGTGGCCTAGTGGTTGAGATTTCACTTATTTGTTTTTGTGTATCATTGACTACGCAAAACTATATGATTATCTTTTTATGATGCAACTAAAATAGTAGAAGAGTTCATAAAGGCTTCATACCTTATCATACCATTGCATACAACTCCATACACACTACTCGAAAAGTGAACAATTGTCACCTTTGCTACCGAAAAAATGATAACAAAATTAATGACCAATTTCCCACGAGATTAGAATTAAGCGTACTTAATATAATATGGTAACTAAGCGGTTAAAAATTTTACCACCGTTTATTTTTGGTGGCAAACTCGTGTGAAAAATAATTAATTTATAGAATAACGACACTAAATCATTGTGAACATATGAAAATAAAAGGTTATCTTAAAATTGCTACTGTCTTAGCAGTAGCAACATGAAATTTAATTAGGCGGGTTAACTTTTAATATTTTTATTTTTTATCGATCCTGCTCACTTTCATAGCCCTCCAATATCAGGGTTATGATAGAAGGATTTAGGAGACGCAAATCATAATAACCATAACTATTTATTAAAGACCGAAGTATACAAGATTATCATTCTTACAACCACTTCTTTAACATAAACATAAAAATACAACAAAACGAAAAGAAACAAAAGCAAAACTATGAAGAAAAATATGAAAAACACAACCTAACAAAGAAACCACGATACATTTATTAATTTTTAAGCTCAAAAACATTACGTAGTAATATATATAGTTTACATTATTTTCATATTCATTTTGACTTTTACATAAAGCAAGTGACCTCCCGAATCTTTTGGTATAAGAACTCGACAAATCACCTGTTTAGTGGAATAAGTCAAATCACAAAACTGAAAATGAAAATAATGTAAACAATAAGACAGTTTAATTAGTTATTCTTTGGTGGATGATGCCTTGGTTTATGGTAATCTTCAGTGAAAGCAACAAAATTCACATTTTTGTTTCCGGAAAGGGTTATTCTCCTAAAAGTCATATACTTTCCTCTTGCCATTAATTTTTTTTCGGCCTTCTTGTTAAGTATAATCGTTTTATCGACCACCATTTTTCGGGTTTTTAATGTCTTTTCTCTAGCAGCTGCAGCAGCGGGAACAACATAAACGTTCTTGGGGCGTACCTATACATATGCAACGTTGTTTAATTCGCTTTGAAGCTTCAACGTTTACTAAAAATATTATACAACAAAAAGGGAAACTTTAACTTGAGTAACAAATTTGTACCTCTTCATCTGAGGCAGCAACGAGTCCAACATTTTTTCCTCCTGATATTACACATTGAAGTTAAAGGTTATAAAGAGATAATAAATGAACATTTATACCTATTAATATTAAAATTTGTGTGAGATAGAAGCAATAATTTTGTCTACTTTTGTTTAATAGCCAACGAATACTATACAAGCCTACTCACACGGGCAAACCCATTGACGAAAGGCCACTCACGCACTGCGAACACAGACAGCGTTGGTGACCAGACCCGCCCACCACTACAGAGAAAACCCACCACCCGAATGCTCACTATAGTAAAACCTCTGACCCACCTGGAAAATATTACACCAAGTGGGACTCTAACCCAGGACCTCCACATTAAAAGGCCATGAGGTGCCTCTTCTCAAACCAATTAATCTAGAACTCATTGGCTCTACTTTCAATTTGAAAGAGTAGTAATCTTCATATAGTCATACTATAGATATGGAATAAGCTTTTCTAATGCTATAAAATACAAGAATAAATTAAAAACTTTAAATCATCAAACTACTCAAGTCGACCAAGATTTTTACAAAATATATAGTCACTGAATTTTAGGTGGCCCCAAAAGCACGGGTTAAGACCCCCTGTAGTGGGGCGTGATATTTGGTTTTTTTTCTCCCATAACGCCCCATAACGTCCCGAACACCACGACGGGCGGCGTTATGGGGGCTTTTTTGGTGGGTGGCGCCATGCATATAGCGGCGCTATGTGTGTTTGGTTTTCAAACTTTGACCAATCAGAAACGTTTAAGGGTTTTTATAATTAAATAAAAAAATTAAAAATTAATAATTAGGTAATAATGGATAGGGGCTTTATGACTACGGCCTTAAGTGACATAATGCCCCATAAAGCCCCTGTGTGATAAGGGTTTTTTTTATTTTTTACTTTTACATATATAACGTTTAAAATACCGTAAACCAACTGCAAAAAAACAACTAGAACAAATATATATGGAAGAATACATACACGAACAATGCCGATAAATAATGCTAAATTCCAAATTCATAACATAATGTTCTATATATAATCTCTAACGTTAAATGCAATGAATTGAAAAAGTACTATAATAAGCTATAATAAGCTAAACTGTTAGTGACTATTATTGAGCATAATATCTTAACAAAATCAATCATGCATGCAAGAAAGATATATAATCAATGCACACACACCTTTGCAGTGAAAAGCAGCGAAGAGGATGCTTGCAATGGCTAACAGCAGTAACGAACTTATAGTTATAAACCTTAAAGACATCCCTGTTGTCTTGTGTGGTACGTTGATCATTGTACGTACTAAATAATCTTAATTTTTTTTTCTATGAGTATGTCTGTTTTTAATAGTTGGACAGAAAGAAGAATGAAGAAGAGAATGATATTCTGCTTTTGTGTAGCCTTATATAGACCCGAGGTACAGTCAAAGATGGTTCAAACTCTTGAAGTTAAATTAGGGTTTTGGGGTTTAGGATTTGCAAATTTACATGCATTCTTGAATTTATCAAAATCGGGGACCAAGTTGTTTGGAAATGTAATATTTTAAGGTGGGTTTACATTAACAATCGTGTCAAACCCCATGTGTATAGTTTCATTCACTTATCGATCACCGATGTTGCCTATGATCTCGAGAAGTTTTGATGGGTATGGCCTCCTTTGTAAATTATTTCTGGTTCTAAAAAAATTCATTTCACCAGGTGAATTGCATTTTATTACAGAATTGTTCTAAACAAATGTGATTTTCCCGCGCAATGCGGCAAGAATTTGGTATTTGTAAAAACATAAAATTGCACATTACAAAGTTACAGTGGCCCTTTTGTACGGGTAGTGAAAAAATATCAAAAACGACTTGTATCAAACCAAAAAACATAAAAATAAATACCTATACCAATGAAGTTCTTTTGGTTTGGTAAAAGTTAAACTCATTACAAAATAGAAAAATTTAGTTAGCATTACAAAATTATAAAAAAAGGCAAATTGGAAAATAATAATCCCATCTTTCTGAAATTGGCCGATAATAATCCCAAGTCAGTTATTAGCCAATAATAATCCGACCTCGTCCAATTTTTTTGTAAAATAGTCTACCGCTAAAATACGCTTAACGGAATTAAGTGTTTTTCCGAATTACAAACCGATGTTTTAGGGCTTTTAATCAGAACGAGAATACGAGTCGATTGATGTAAAACTTACCGCGGAATTGTGTTCGAAATGGCTTGAATTTTGTTAATTGGAAGTTAAACACCCGAATTGAAGCACCGTTTTCATGGGTAGGGGCGGTATTTTGAGGTAAGTTTTACATCAATCGACTTGTATCCTCGTTCTGATCAAAAGCCCTAAAACATTGGTTTGTAATTCGGAAAAACACTTAACTCCGTTAAGCTATTTTAACGGCGGACTATTTTACAAAAAAAATGGACGAGGTCGGATTATTATTGACTAATAACTGACTTGGGATTATTAGCAGCCAATTTCAGAAAGATGAGATTATTATTTTCCAATTTTCCAAAAAAAAAAACCCAACTATAATAGTTTAATTACATAAAAGTTGTCTCGTGTAACCAAAATATAGAGTGATATGTCCAAAATTATAGTGACACGTGTTTTACGACGGTCGAAAACCATAAAACATATAGTGATACATGTTCCTGTAAAACATATAATGGTGTTGATGTTGTTCGATCGTTTCGTTCAGTTCATTAAGTTACCCTTATACGTTACGGTACTTGGTATACGTTACCATACAAAAATGTTTAGTTATTTCATTACACAAAAGTTGTATGATGCAACCCAAAAATTAAAGTCGTGTTTTACACCGATTGAAAATCATAAAAAAACACCGATGCTCGTATTGATGTTGTTCAATCAGTATTAATTCGGTTCTTCACACTACAAGTGCTCGCAATAGCTTAGGATACTTCTAATCAGTTATCATAGCTTCAGTATGTGTTCTCAAAAATCTTGATGTATATATGTTTTTTCTATAACTTTACAAACGTTGAAATAAACCAAGTATCTTTCAAAAAACAGTTTTTATAATTCAATGATAAATTGTTTTCTTTTTAAAAGTCATTAAGCATAATATATATAGTACATGTTTCATCTACAAAACCGTTGTATAAGTGTATAACTGGATTGTATAGTTAATCGGGTTATAATTTTTACTTTGTGCTAGCTTACGAAGCTATAGTAGGCCGTGACGGTCTTCAATGGCCTTGCCAAATTCAAGAACTCCATGATTCAGTTGTAAGATTAAATATATTATGTTTAATATTTAATCTAGTAGCCATTATAATCATTTACATTATATAGATCAAAATATATAACAACCTATTAAATAATTAGTTGGTAATTGTTGATGGACCATATTACCCTTATTAACTAATTGGGTTTCCTCTTGGGTGCGTATATAAGGAGAATTATGTAGAGGTTAAAGGGTTACACAGTTACACACTTAGACATAACCTAATAAGCATAACATCATATTCGACCTCTTCTCCATACCGAACTCCCTATTCGGTTTAGTCATCACCATCATCAGTCAGCACCCTAAGGAGGAACCAGATCACACTGACAACTATGTCGAACTCGATGTCATCTTCTCTGATTGGATTCTCCATTGCACTGTCTGCTGTAACAGGTATGTTTTCATGTTTTCCATTATGATTAAACAAAACTGATCCAACATGTGGTATCAGAGCATATGTTGATTAGTCGGTTCTGTTTTCATATCCATCAATTCTGGGATAGAAATTTGGAAAACGGAATTTTGATAACTTAATGAACATTCACAGCCGGTTTCGAGTCGAATATGACCACTCAAAATCCCTGTTTTCGGAAAAGGATTAATTATATGTTCACTCGAAACCAATATGGGTAATCTTATAACCGAAATCTGTTTGAAAAGCCTTAAAATTTAGATTTCGGGTTCCAGAATTTATGTTTTATTTTTTAGGGTTCATCATGTTCTTAGGAAAATTCGAAAATTCCTTTATGTTTTGGAATGTAATTCGGATTGATGAGTGTTTTTTTTTCCTGTTTGATCCAATTTAATCTGTTAAGTTTATTCGAAAACTGTTAAAAAATATACAGTTATAATTTTCGAAATATTTTTGATAAAATTAGATCATCATAAAACAGGAAACACTATCACACAATACCTTAAATTTCGAGTTTTCAGTTATGTTTTGCATTAACAGCTGTTAACAGGAAGTTTCGAGGTCCTTTTCATCAAGCCGAGAACAAGATCTCGACTCGAGACCACGAGATCTCGACTCGAAATCATGAAGGTTCTCAAATTATTCACAACTCGAGACAACGATTTCGACTCGAGACCATAAGGTCTCGACTCGAGACCACTAAGGTTTCGACTAGGGCTTCAATCTTCACAACTCGAGACCACGGTTGCGACTCGAGACCTCATAAGGAGTCGAGATCTCATAATTCACAGCAGCCGAGACCATGATTGCAACTCGTGACACTGAGGTTGCGACTCGAGACCTTAATGAGTCGAGACCTCATAATGATGAGTCGAGACGTGACTCGAGATCTCACTCGAGATCTTTTAACTGAGTCGATATCTCACTCGAAACCTCATTATTTTAGGCTGTTTAATGTGAACTAAGATGAGTTCGATCCGCGCTAACAGGTGGTTTGCTATTAAATAATTGGTTTTGTAATTACTTAGTTAATTAATCAGAATCAGATAATGTTTTACAAAAACCAAAATGGCTTAACTTGAATGGGCTTTTGATGTATCATTTCTGGCCAAAGCTGATTTGATACATCTACTTATCATCCAAGTATTACAAAAGCTATGTTAAGTGTGCATCATAAACATGAATGTCTTAATATCTGGCCAAAGTTGATTTAATTCCTTCATAGATGGCATACTTAACAAGTGCATAACTAAAGTGATTGTCTCAATTTCTGGCCAAAGCTGATTTGTTACAACCACTTTACACACATAATTAAATGATTACACTTTTGGCCAAAGCTGATTTGTCTTCGTTTAAGTAGAATTTTAACTAAGTCTATTATTTTGATGTTAGTAATAGACAATATCACAGCTTCATAATGTAAAATGGTCATTATTTATGCCTGCCTTAGTTCAACGTGCCCTTAGATCACATTAGGATTTCTTCATTAGTATCATAACTTGCTCATCTTATTTCCACTATCAGCGCCCAATTGCGGGATTCCACCTTTGACTGGTGATAACTTTGCTGCATGGAAGGATGCTCTTTTGCTTACACTTGGATTGCTGGACTTTGACTATGCTCTAAGAGAGGATAAGCCAGCGGACCTTACTCCACAAAGTACTGCTGCTCAGCAGTTAACTCATGAAAAGTGGACTAGGTGTAACCGCATGTCTCTCATGTTCATGAAGCAGTCTATAAGCAATGCAATCAGGGGAGCTATTCCTGATTCTGAAGATGCTAAAACCTACTTGGCTTCTGTGGAGGCGCAGTTCAAGGGGACGTCTAAAGCACACGCTAGTACCCTTATCCTCAAGCTGGTGACAACTAAGTATGATGGGAGGAGCGGCATTCACGAACACATCATGATGATGAATGACATGGCCAATAAGCTGAAGGGGCTGGAAATGAAAATCAGTGATGGTTTTCTCGTTCATTTCATCATTACTTCGCTTCATTCGTCCTTTGAAGCATTCAAGATCAATTACAACACTCAGAAGGACAAATGGACGATGAGTGAGCTGGTCGCTATGTGCGTACAGGAGGAAGAGTGTATGAGGATGGATCGCACTACTGATGTTGCTAACTTCACCACCTCCAACTCTAAGAAATGGAAGAACAATCATCAGAGGAAGGATGCTTCAAAAGTCCAAAGGCCCAATCCTAATACAAGTGAACCTTCCAGCTCTAAGAACTCCTTAGGCAGAATCCACTGCAAGGTCTGCAAAAAGGCAGGACACATGCAGAAGGAATGCCCTGACTTTAAGGAGTGGCTGGCTAAGAAAGGTAACGATTATTTTATGATACTTGAGTCCTATAATTTAAGTGTTCCTGCTAATTCTTGGTGGTTTGATTCTGGTTCTATGGTTCATGTTACCAATTCAACTCAGGGATTCCTTACAATCCGGAAGCTGGAAAGAAACCAAAGAACGCTTAAGGTTGGGGATGATCGAGAATTAGAAGTGAAGGCCATTGTGTCACACCCCAACCGATGGCGGAATCATCGGGGCATGGCACTGAGCGAAACAGATTGTCCAGAAGTTTCCATAACAACTATCATTACCATTTAATTAAAGCAATACATCCTATACCGTATCATAAATAGTCAAACAAGCTATTACAGACAACATCAAAACAAATATTCTGTTCCGACAACTCAGATTTAAATAAGTAGCAATTGTTTATCTGCTTCTAGAGACCCCTAATACGTCATCTACAGACAACTATTTGTTGGGCTCTAAAGCTTTATTCTAGCTTCCATTTCCTACCACACATGCATCCTAAGCACCTGTCACATACGTTAAAATAAAGTCAATACATAAAATGTAAAGGTGAGCATACAAGTTTGATAATAGCATATAGAGTTCGAATTCGTTTACGCATAACCAGCACGTACACATAGTGAAATGAAGCACGTTAGTTATCGACATAGATCCATCGATACCAATGACTGCGGGTTGACTGCCCGAGGCAGTTCGCATTACATGATTACCACCGTAATCCATGCAAGTAAAAGATCCTTAACAATCCCCGTGTGAACGAGTGCTGAGTCCAAACTATAGTACTATCGTTGCTAAGGCAGGTAGACAGCATTCCATGTGTAAACATAACAAACAAGCATTCATAAGCCACGTATAACATGCATTAATGGTTTAGCGTTAAATTAGCTTGAGTAGTGTGATAGTTGTAGTTTTGAATAGTCGTAACGTATGTAACACCCAAAAGTGCTAAAGCAAAAAGGGTTCGAGTATACTCACAGCGATTGTGGATTGAAGGGAGCGCTTTACAGCGAGTACGGTTAGCCTGAATAGATTCGATAACGTAACGTTAAGTGGCGCGTAAAATGGTACAAAGTGAGAGCGGTTAGGATGGCTGATCGTGCGGGGCAGCTATCCGTGAGAGGAAGTCATCCGTGCGCATGAACTATCCGTGCGGATGGTGATGCGTGCGGATGGTGATCCATCCGGATAAGCTATCCGTGCGTTCAAGCTGTCCGTGCGAATGGTAATCCGTGCGGATTAGTTGTACGTGCGGATGGCTTATCCGTACGGACAAGTCGTTTGTGCGGATAAACGTTCAAGTGGATTGTTTCTTCCTACGGATGTGTTTGTGTATGATGGCTTGTGCTTTGGAGTTTTCGTTGTAGCATTTAGAAAACACATAAGTGTTTCTACCTTTCAAGCCGGTCGCGCGGACGACAATCCGTGCGTATGGTAGTCCGTGCGGACAGTCTGTGCGCGCGGGCAGAGACAATCCGTCCGGATAGCCTGTCCGTGCGGATGACTTAACCGTGCGGATGAACACTGTTTGAATTCGTTTTAAGGCCTTAGTATCTCATGATCCGAAGAGTAATCCATTCAGAGGCCGTCCGTCCAGATTGCTCATTCGTCGATACTCAAACCTTGTTTGGAAAGTGGGTCCCAAGGGTAGCTCGTACGGGTGACAACCCGTCCGTATGGCCTGTGCGTGCGGACAGCTTATCCGTGCGGACAGCTTGTCCGTGCGGATAACTGGTCCGTGCGGACAGCCTCTGGTCTGATTGTTCCGTTCGTCTACTCTGGGTTCTGTTGTCGTTTATCGAGACCTTCTGATTACGTGGCAACCACTTGGAATTGTATTCTCACCCGCGTGACTAGACCGGTCAGGAACCACCCTAACTCGGCCTGTCGGCGACTCAGAACGGTCATTCCGGTTGACCCCGAATCAGGTGTCTGTGGGTAGAATCTAGATCCAGGACTAGTGCTTCACTATTATCGAGTAGAAGACTAGAACCGATCAGATTCGTACCGATTCTAAGGGAAAAAGAAGGAGAGAACTTAGGTTCATTTCTTTCAACTCTTTTACCCTTAGAAAAGTTTAGATCTAGGTGAAGTTATTGTGAAATCTTGTAGAAATCGTTTAGATCTGAGTTATTCTTGGTGGAATGAGGTCAAGCTTGAAGTTCATAAGAACTTCATGATGACGTCACCCGAGAATACCTCAAGTCCGGATGATTTCATGGTTAAAAGTGAAGATTTGAAAGATGGAAAGGTGTAGAATTGTGTAGTGATCAAGAATGTACAAGAATTAGTGCAAGATCTTACCTGGATTGAGAGAAATCTGAGAAAAAAGTGAAGAATGCGTGTGGTTCGGACGTCACTTGCCAAAAGTGGAAAAGTTGGAGAGTGACCCGTGTATTTATAGGATGCCAAAAAGGGAAAGGGTGAGCCGTGCGCATGGCACGTACCCGTGTAGGCTATCCGCGCGGATAGGTCATCCGTGAGGATTGGCAATCCGTGCGGATTGGCCATCCGTGCGGATTGGCCATCCGTGCGGATTGGCCATCCGTGCGGATGCCGCCTGCTTTGGTGCGTTCGGTGCGATGTTGCTTCGATTTCGATTTGCGAGCGATTCGATAGGGTTTCCTAGTCAAATTACTTTCAGTCCCAACTACTTCTTATATGGTTCGACTCGGAATTCGGGTTCGGGTTCATTTACGTTCGAGTTAGACTTCGAGTTCGATTGAGTTCGCTTGATTATCACGACATAACATAAAATAAAATAAACATGCACAGGTAACACGTAAGGCACACACACACGTATAAATAATAAGTAAAATACACAGTTCGAGTTATGGTTCGATGTCGATTTGACTAGCATAGCTTGATTAACTTTATCGCATTGTTACTTCCTATCAATCACAGTCGTAGGTCGATAGAAATACGGTTAGCATGACTCGATTATTGTAATGAACGAAATTTACTCCACATAATATAAATAAAATAAAAACATTTCTATGAGTCAAGTCGCGCGAAATCGGTCGTTGACTTTGACCTTGACTTTGACTTTCACTCGTGAAAACACGGGGTGTTACAGCCTCCCTTTGTTTAGGGAATTTCGTCCCGAAATTAAGCTGGAAGTCGTAACTAACCGTGGATCACATGTGAGAGTCCTTCGTTCGGCTTACTGAAAATCGTCAGATGAATCGACTTTTACAGATTAAAAATCGCTGATTTTCGGGTATGATATGCGAAATTGTCTGATCTAAAAGCCTATAAAGTTTCAGATTTCAATTCGAAGCCGTTTGGGAGAAATTTGAATTTTTGTTAGAGAAAGGTTGAATGTTGCTGTTGATGTTCATCGCACGCATGACATATCCGTATTGACTTTGTTGACTAGCTTAATCGCATGGGTAATTGTTGACTCTAAGGCGTGCGGAATCCGTGAACGTGTGCGACTAAACATAATCGTAACGGAGTCAAAATCGGTCCTACAAGTGGTATCTGAGCAGGTGATCGATTGCGAGGATCAAACACACTCAGATTTGAGCAATTTCTTCATCTTTCATATTCATCACGTTTTTCTCTTGAATCGCTAAACTAAACAACTTTTTCGGATAGAAATTGCTAAAACTGGAATATGTTGTGCGAAAACACCTGATCTACAAGCCTACAAAATTTCTTAATTAAACAACTGTGGATACTTTGCCTTCATGTCGCTTTCGAGTTCCCAAGTAAACTCCGCGCCTCGTTTGCCTTCCCATCGGACCTTCACAATAGGAATGCGTGAGCGCCTGAGTTCTTTGGTTTGACGATCCATGATTTCAACAGGCTTTTCCACGAAGTGTAATGTTTCGTTCACTTGTAGATCATCGAGAGGAACATGTAAGTCGTGGTCGGCGATGCACTTTCGGAGGTTTGACACGTGGAAAGTCGGATGGACATTGCTAACTTCCTCCGGTAATTCGAGTCTGTAGGCGACTTTCCCGATCCTTTCCAGGATCTTAAAAGGTCCAACATATCGAGGCGCGAGTTTCCCCTTCTTGCCGAATCGGACTACACCCTTCCAAGGTGATACCTTTAGGAGTACGTAGTCACCAACGCCATATTCCCGGGGCTTGCGCTTTTTATCGGCGTAAACTTTCTGTCGATCCCGAGCTTTCGCTAGGTTGTCCCGAATTTGGAAGATTTTGTCTGTCGTTTCTTGTAGCAGCTCCGGACCGGTTAGTTGCGAGTGACCGATCTCGTGCCACACAATAGGCGATCGACATCTTCTTCCGTATAAGGCCTCGAAAGGTGCCATCTGGATGCTAGCCTGGTAGCTGTTGTTATACGAAAATTCGACTAACGGAAGGTGTCTATCCCAATTACCACCGAAGTCTAGAACACACGAACGGAGCATGTCTTCAAGTGTACGAATCGTTCTTTCAGTCTGACCGTCGGTTTGTGGGTGGAACGCAGTACTTAGATTAAGCGTTGTACCGAGTGCCGTTTGGAATGTTTCCCACAATCGTGAAGTAAACCGAGCATCACGATCAGAGATGATGTCACGAGGCGTCCCATGTCGACAAATGATCTCGTCGGTGTAGATTCGGGCTAATCATTCCACCTTGTAGTCTTCTCGTATTGGCAGAAAGTGAGCTGATTTAGTCAAACGGTCAATAACAACCCAAATGCTGTCGTGACCTGATGACGTAGGCGGAAGCTTGGTTACGAAATCCATAGCTATGCTCTCCCACTTCCACATGGGAATTGGTGGTTGTTCGAGCAAGCCAGAGGGTCTTTGATGTTCAGCCTTGATTCTAGCACAGGTTAGGCATTTTCCGACGTAGAGAGCGATATCCCGTTTCATACCCGGCCACCAGTACCTGTAGCGAGATCATGGTACATTTTGTCAGCACCGGGATGAATAGAGTATCGGGATTTGTGGGCTTCATCCATGATAATCTGTCGCAGGTTGGTTCGCTTGGGAATCCAAATTCGGTCTAAGAAGTGGAATATCCCATTTGATTTGCTCACGAGTTGGGCTCCATCGTGGTAGATTCTTTCTTTCTTCAAAGTGCGTTCGTTGAAACATGCGTGCTGGGCATCGCGAATGAGAGCTTCGAGGTTGTGCTGGGCTTGAACATTACAAGTGCTAAGCAGATAGCTCCGTCTGCTAAGTGCATCGGCAACAACATTTGCCTTGCCTGGGTGGTAACGAATCTCACAGTCGTAATCGTTGAGAAGTTCTACCCATCGGCGTTGACGCATATTTAGTTCCTTCTGATTAAAGATGTGTTGTAGGCTCTTATGATCGGTGAAGATCGTACACCTTGTACCATACAGGTAATGTCGCCAAATCTTTAATGCAAAAACAACTGCGCCTAGCTCGAGATCGTGGGTTGTATAGTTCTTCTCGTGGACTTTGAGCTGACGAGATGCGTAAGCTATGACCTTGTCCCGTTGCATTAGGACACAACCGAGACCAAGGTTGGAAGCATCACAGTAGACAATGAAATTATCGTTTTCGTCGGGTAGTGTGAGAACAGGAGCATTGCAAAGCATGTGTTTGAGGGTTCGAAAGGCAGACTCTTGTTTGGTTCCCCAGACAAAAGGCTGGTCCTTATGAGTGAGAGAGGTGAGTGGTACAGCAATCTTCGAGAATCCTTCGATAAATCGTCGATAATAGCCCGCTAGCCCTAGAAAGGAGCGGACTTCAGTCGGGTTCTTAGGCGTAACCCAGCTCTTAACAGCTTCAATCTTCGCAGGATCAACGTGAATACCCTGACTATTTATGATGTGACCCAGAAACTGAACCTCCCCCAACCAAAACTCGCACTTGGAGAATTTGGCGTAGAGTTGGTTCCCCTGGAGTAACTCGAGAACCAAACGTAGATGTTGTGCGTGTTCGGCTCTCGTCTTGGAATAGATCAAGACATCGTCGATGAACACGATGACGAAGCGGTCGAGATATGGTTTACACACTCGATTCATCAGATCCATGAAAACCGCTGGTGCGTTGGTTAGGCCAAACGGCATGACAACGAATTCGTAATGGCCGTAACGAGTACGAAACGCGGTTTTGGGTATATCCTCCTCCTGTATACGCAGCTGATGATATCCTGAACGCAGATCGATCTTCGAGAAACACGTAGCGCCTTGTAGCTGATCAAACAAATCGTCGATTCGAGGTAGAGGATAGCGGTTCTTGATAGTAAACTTATTCAATTCCCGGTAGTCGATGCACATCCGGAACGACCCGTCCTTCTTTTTGACGAAAAGGACTGGTGCGCCCCAAGGAGAGGTGCTCGGGCGAATAAAGCCTTTTTCAAGCAATTCCTGGAGTTGGGTTGAGAGTTCGCGCATTTCGGACGGCGCGAGTCGATAAGGAGCTCTGGCGATAGGATTAGCTCCAGGAATGAGATCAATGCGAAAATCAATATCGCGCTTCGGAGGTAGTCCGGGAAGATCCTCTGGAAAAACTTGAGGAAATTCTCGAACCACAGGAACATCCTTTACTTCCTTCTTCTCTTTCTTTTCCTTCTCCGCTGCTACCACGTTAGCCAAGAAGGCCCTGTATTCCTTGCGGAGATACTTGCTAGCTTGTAGACATGACATAAGCTTGAGACCCTTCGAAGTAGTATCACCATAAACACACAACGAATCACCGTTTGCGAGCGAAAAACGAATCATTTTATCGAAGCACACAACTTCGGCATGGTTTTCGCGAAGAAAGTCCATGCCTACTATGACGTCGAAACTTCCGAGTTGCATCGGAATGAGATCGATTGAGAAGATGTGATTGTTAAGCTCGAGAGTGCAATCACGAATAACAGAGCTCACAGCGACGGTTCTTCCGGTAGCGACTTCAACATCGAATGCAGAGGAAAGTCGGGAACGTTTACGACTAAGGAGTTTCTCAAATTCGAGTGACACAAAGCAATTATCGGCTCCAGTATTAAACAAACATGAAGCATAAATACCATTCACAAGGAACGTACCATTGACCACGTTGTTGTCGGCCTGGGCTTGACGCACATTGAGATTGAAAGTTCTGGCTCGTGCGGCCTGTTGTTGCTGCTGCTGCGGTTCTTGTTTCACCACCCTGTTCGGGCACATGTTGGCGAAATGATTCGGGTCGCCACACGTGAAGCATGCTCTGGCTTTGACTGCGGGTGCCGGAGGAGCTTGTTGACCCTGTGGGGCAGCGAGTAGAGCTTGATTGGCAGGAGCTTGACGAATACGGCAGTTGGCAGTAAAGTGGCCGTAGACGTTGCAATGAGCACAGAAGCGGCATTGAATAGCTGTCGGGTGAGGATAGGTGCAAGTAGGGCAGAGCGGGTGTGGTCCAGTATATGCACGCTTTGCAGGCGGTGCATTGGCCACAGGCGCCGCTACTTGACGCTGTTGGGCAGGTACAACTTGGATCGGTGCAGCAGTAATCGCACAGTTCTTGTTGGTGGAGCTGTTCTTTCTCTTGTTCTTTCTCTTGTTGCTTGACGAGGTGGTTTCAGCAGTTGGTGCAGCAGTAGTGGCTTGATGCAGATGCTTGGAGGTCTTATCCCACATCCCAGCCTTAACCCTTTTGTCATTAATTTCAGCGGCCAGTAGATAGGTTTCCTCGATCGTGGCAGTCATAGCCGCTTGCACGAAATCAGCAACCCAGTCGGGCAAAGCTCGGATGTACTTCTTGATGGTTATCTCAGGAGTCTTGACCTGGTCAGGACAGATAATGCTGAGCTGTTTGAAGCGAGCAGTAAGACCAGCATTGTCTCCATCCTTCTGATGTATGTGCCAAAATTCATCTTCAAGCTTTTGTCGCTCGTGAGGAGGGCATAATTCCTCTAGCATGACTTCCTTGAGCTCGTCCCACGACAAACCGTAAGCTGCATCATTCCCTCTCTTGTTCCTCTCGGCCGTCCACCAGTCCAAAGCACGGGACTGAAAGACGCCGGTAGCGTTCAGAGTTCGAAGGTCATCAGGGCAACCACTTTGTCGCAGAGTAACCTCGATAGAGTCAAACCAGTGGAATAGAGCAGTAGGACCTCTTTCGCCTGTGAATTCTTTCGGCCCACATGACTTGAATTGTTTGAAACTGAAAGGTCTTGCGACAGCTCTAGGACCTTCAGTCCTCGATTCTTCGGATGATTTGTTGGCATTCTCATAGGCATCGCTCACTGCCTTTGCTACGGCTTTCGCGACGATGGAAGCAAGGCGTCTGTCCTTCTTTTCCTGGCGAGAGAGTGGATGACGGGATCCAGACGACATTGTCTGCAATGGACATCGCCATGGAACTCAACACATGTATTCGAATCTCACCTCACACGTCTACTACTAGTAAAGCTCAGTAACACGTACCATGTAAACGCATATAGTCACAAAATCACAGAATTGTACAGAATCACATAAACACATAGAGCACATAATCACAATATTCCTAAACAGATAAGCACAATAGCAAAACACACATAACTTAATTACTAAAAGCAATCAGAAAACAGAAACCTAGTATTCAGAGTTTGCGAGTGTTCGAAAGCAGTGTAGCGCGAGCGATTTGTCAATGTTGTGTCATGTGAGTTTTGTGTTTTAGCAGAAGCAATAGTGTTGGGTCGAAACCAATAGTACCTCAAAACGTTAACAAATAACAGAAAATGCATAAAGTTTTCATAAAGATCGATAAATCGAAGGTAGATTGTCTGCGGCTAATAGACTTCGACTAACCAAAGTGGCTCGACTATTCGCAAGGATCCTGTGTGCACAATTACCTCCAGGACTATGCCTTTGCCTCGATTCTTGGGCGTTGGCGCAATTCCCATTGGTTATATTGTGTCTTTAGATCGTTGGAGTCCATCGAACTTTGGCGGGAGTTTTTGTATAAAAGCAGGACGAGTCGTCAAGGTTAGGGTTTCACCCCTATCTTGCAACTTTCGTCCTCGTTTTTGGTAAAAATTGAGGAGATTATTCATCAAAATATGGATTTCACTCCTGATTTGGTATGATTCTCCTCGTTTGTAGCTTAAACGCAAGCTGGTTAGGCAACTTTAGTCGAGAGTTTGCGGTTTTCACACCTATTCTCGGCCTCATTACCTGTTCACAACTTGAAAATTCGAGTGCAGTGATAGAAAAGAGTGAGTGATAGTGGCGAGTTTACGCATACGCGTGAGTTGGTCTGTTGGTTCTTAACTATAGGCTAGGTCTCTAAGACTTCGACCCGGACTAGGTCGAGTCTTGCCTAATTCCCTATAGTTATGGCTCTGATACCAATCTGTCACACCCCAACCGATGGCGGAATCATCGGGGCATGGCACTGAGCGAAACACATTGTCCAGAAGTTTCCATAACAACTATCATTACCATTTAATTAAAGCAATACGTCCCATACCGTATCATATATAGTCAAACAAGCTATTACAGACAACATCAAAACAAATATTCTGTTCCGACAACTCAGATTTAAATAAGTAGCAATTGTTTATCTGCTTCTAGAGACCCCTAATACGTCATCTACAGACAACTATTTGTTGGGCTCTAAAGCTTTATTCTAGCTTCCATTTCCTACCACACATGCATCCTAAGCACCTGTCACATACGTTAAAATAAAGTCAATACATAAAATGTAAAGGTGAGCATACAAGTTTGATAATAGCATATAGAGTTCGAATTCGTTTACGCATAACCAGCACGTACACATAGTGAAATGAAGCACGTTAGTTATCGACATAGATCCATCGATACCAATGACTGCGGGTTGACTGCCCGAGGCAGTTCGCATTACATGATTACCACCGTAATCCATGCAAGTAAAAGATCCTTAACAACCCCCGTGTGAACGGGTGCTGAGTCCAAACTATAGTACTATCGTTGCTAAGGCAGGTAGACAGCATTCCATGTGTAAACATAACAAACAAGCATTCATAAGCCACGCATAACATGCATTAATGGTTTAGCGTTAAATTAGCTTGAGTAGTGTGATAGTTGTAGTTTTGAATAGTCGTAACGTATGTAACACCCAAAAGTGCTAAAGCAAAAAGGGTTCGAGTATACTCACAGCGATTGTGGATTGAAGGGAGCGCTTTACAGCGAGTACGGTTAGCCTGAATAGATTCGATAACGTAACGTTAAGTGGCGCGTAAAACAGTACAAAGTGAGAGCGGTTAGGATGGCTGATCGTGCGGGGCAACTATCCGTGAGAGGAAGTCATCCGTGCGCATGAACTATCCGTGCGGATGGTGATGCGTGCGGATGGTGATCCATCCGGATAAGCTATCCGTGCGTGCAAGCTGTCCGTGTGGATGGTAATCCGTGCGGATTAGTTGTGCGTGCGGATGGCTTATCCGTACGGACAAGTCGTTTGTGCGGATAAACGTTCAAGTGGATTGTTTCTTCCTACGGATGTGTTTGTGTATGATGGCTTGTGCTTTGGAGTTTTCGTTGTAGCATTTAGAAAACACATAAGTGTTTCTACCTTTCAAGCCGGTCGCGCGGACGACAATCCATGCCTATGGTAGTCCGTGCGGACAGTGGTGATCCGTGCGGACGACTTGACCGTACGGATGAACACTGTTTGAATTCGTTTTAAGGCCTTAGTGTCTCATGATCTGAAGAGTAATCCATTCAGAGGCCGTCCGTCCGGATTGCTCATTCGTCGATACTCAAACCTTGTTTGGAAAGTGGGTCCCAAGGGTAGCTCGTACGGGTGACAACCCGTCCGTATGGCCTGTGCGTGCGGACAGCTTATCCGTGCGGACAGCTTGTCCATGCGGATAACTGGTCCGTGCGGACAGCCTCTGGTCTGATTGTTCCGTTCGTCTACTCTGGGTTTTGTTGTCGTTTATCGAGACCTTCTGATTACGTGGCAACCACTTGGAATTGTATTCTCACCCGCGTGACTAGACCGGTCAGGAACCACCCTAACTCGGCCTGTCGGCGACTCAGAATGGTCATTCCGGTTGACCCCGAATCAGGTGTCTGTGGGTGGAATCTAGATCCAGGACTAGTGCTTCACTATTATCGAGTAGAAGACTAAAACCGATCAGATTCGTACCGATTCTAAGGGAAAAAGAAGGAGAGAACTTAGGTTCATTTCTTTCAACTCTTTTACCCTTAGAAAAGTTTAGATCTAGGTGAAGTTATTGTGAAATCTTGTAAAAATCGTTTAGATCTGAGTTATTCTTGGTGGAATGAGGTCAAGCTTGAAGTTCATAAGAACTTCATGATGACGTCACCCGAGAATACCTCAAGTCCGGATGATTTCATGGTTAAAAGTGAAGATTTGAAAGATGGAAAGGTGTAGAATTGTGTAGTGGTCAAGAATGTACAAGAATTAGTGCAAGATCTTACCTGGATTGAGAGAAATCTGAGAAAAAGTGAAGAATGCGTGTGGTTCGGACGTCACTTGCCAAAAGTGGAAAAGTTGGAGAGTGACCCGTGTATTTATAGGATGCCAAAAAGGGAAAGGGTGAGCCGTGCGCATGGCACGTACCCGGGTAGGCTATCCACGCGGATAGGTCATCCGTGCGGATTGGCAATCCGTGCGGATTGGCAATCCGTGCGGATTGGCCATCCGTGCGGATGCCGCCTGCTTTGTTGCGTTCGGTGCGATGTTGCTTCGGTTTCGATTTGCGAGCGATTCGATAGGGTTTCCTAGTTAAATTACTTTCAGTCCCAACTACTTCTTATATGGTTCGACTCGGAATTCGGGTTCGGGTTCGTTTAGGTTTGAGTTAGACTTCGAGTTCGATTGAGTTCGCTTGATTATCACGACATAACATAAAATAAAATAAACATGCACAGGTAACACGTAAGGCACACACACACGTATAAATAATAAGTAAAATACACAGTTCGAGTTATGGTTCGATGTCGATTTGACTAGCATAGCTTGATTAACTTTATCGCATTGTTACTTCCTATCAATCACAGTCGTAGGTCGATAGAAATACGGTTAGCATGACTCGATTATTGTAATGAACGACATTTACTCCACATAATATAAATAAAATAAAAACATTTCCACGAGTCAAGTCGCGCGAAATCGGTCGTTGACTTTGACCTTGACTTTGACTTTCACTCGTGAAAACACGGGGTGTTACACATTGGAACATTACAATTATTTATGAAAACTGGTTTATGTATTAAACTTTATGATACCTTATATGTTCCTGAGGTAACTCGGAACCTTGTATCAGGACCAAAGTTAGACATGGACGGTTTTATTGTTTCCCATGGTCATCGCAAACTCTCTATCCTCTATGATTCTGTTCTTTATGGTACTGGTATTCTGGATGGTGGTCTCTATAGATTAGAACTAGATGATAATTGTTCCAAATCTTTGTTGTCATATAACATTAATGAATCACTCACAAAGATGAAAGAGAAACGAGACTTAGAGACTTCATCCATGTTGTGGCATCAACGTTTAGGCCACATCTCAAGAGAACGATTAAATCATCTCGTAAAGGATGAAGTCTTACCTCCTCTCGATTTCTCTGATTTTGGAACATGTGTCAAATGTCTTAAAGGTAAAATGACATTAGCGAATAAGAAAGGTGCCACTAGGAGCTCTAATTTATTAGAACTCATTCATACTGATATTAGTGGTCCCTACCAAATCGCTGGCATAACAGGACATACTTCATTTATCACTTTTATTGATGATTATTCTCGTTACATGTACTTGTATCTAATTAAGGAAAAGTCTGAATCTATTACAACTTTTAAAGATTATAAGGCTGAAGTTGAAAAGCAATTAGATCGTCAGATTAAAGTTGTGAGATCAGATAGAGGCGGTGAATATTATGGAAGACATACTGATGTGGGTCAAGCTCCTGGTCCATTTTATGAGTTTTGTAAGGGCCAGGGGATTGTGAACCAATACACCATGCCTGGTACACCTCAGCAGAACGGTGTCGCTGAACGAAGAAATTGTACCCTTATGAACATGGTGCGAAGTATGTTAGCCAACACTAATTTACCATTATTCCTCTGGACTGAAGCGTTAAAAGCAGCTGTTTATATACTCAATAGAGTTCTTTCTAAGTCTGTCCCTAAAACTCCTTATGAACTTTGGACAGGAAGGAAACCGAGTCTTAAATATATGAAAGTATGGGGCTGCATTCCTGAAGCAAAACTTTACAATCCTTTCCTAAGGAAACTTGACCCTAAAACAGTTACCTATTTCTTTATCGGGTATCCTGATAATTCAAAGGGTTATCGTTTCTATTGTCCTTCTCATGTCACCCGTATTGTTGAAACCAAGCGTGCTGCGTTCCTGGAGGATTTCAAGGTCAGTGGGAGCAGTACCAACCCTTACGAAGAATTGCAAGAAGTACAAGACGCGGGGGGGAGAGACTCGTCGCTTACCATTACTCCGATTACTCCTCTTGTACCCAATGCAACTACTGCACCTGAAGCTACTGCACCAACTCCAAATTTATCTCTACAATCAGAACCCATTATACCTCATGACGAAGGAACATCAAACGCTCAAAACCAAGACAATGCTAAACCCGATAATCCACTCAGGAGGTCATCTAGGCAAAGAAGGCCTACTAATTGGGATGATTATATTACCTACCTGACTGAAATGGATCCCGGAAAGCTCAATGATCCTATCTCTTATAATGAAGCCATTAGCAGTGATCAGTCTTCTGAATGGAACAAAGCGATGATTGATGAGCTTGAATCCATGAAGAAAAATGACGTTTGGGATTTGGTAGAATTACCCAACGGTGTGAAACCCGTAGGATGTAAATGGGTGTTCAAAACAAAACTGGATCCGAATGGGAACGTTGAACGCTACAAAGCGAGATTGGTTGCAAAGGGCTACACTCAGAAAGAGGGAATTGATTATCAAGAGACGTTTTCACCTGTCTCTCGTAAAGATTCATTAAGGATCGTCATGGCCCTAGTAGCTCATTTTGATTTAGAGTTGCATCAGATGGACGTTAAAACCGCTTTCCTTAACGGAGACTTAGACGAAGATGTTTACATGAAACAACCAGAAGGCTTTAAACCTGAAGGTCAGGAGCATCTAGTCTGTAAGTTGAAGAAATCCATTTATGGGTTAAAACAAGCATCACGTGTCACACCCCGACCACGTAAAACAACAAGACGTGGCGGAAACGTCGGGGAGTGTTGTAACAGAATCATTGTTTCGTAACCATGGAATAAATAATTTTGTTTTATTGAATAAATGAATTCATTGTTTTAATACAATCAAATAAGTACAACTATGATCTTCCAAGTTTTAAAGTTGTTAAGGCACGAGTCCATCCTAAGTGTAGCGTGTATCAACAATCATCACAAGACAGCACCTGAAACATGTGTAAAAATAGGTACGTCAGCATAAAAATGCCTGTGAGATACATAGGTTTTATGAAAGTAGGATTCATGACTTATATGATCAAAGAAAAAAAAGAATGTTTTAAGAAAAGTAGTCATGATCCTTGTAATTTGTTTTGTTTTGTAAATCATTTGAAAAGTGATAAACAAAACAATGATATATATATTTATAAAAGAATAATGTATGGTTAAGTGAATAACCATTTAAAATGAGTTTGTATTGAATGTATTGTTCGAAAAACAATATTTTGATAAAAAAAAGCTTATAGTATATGTGAAAATATACTTTGGATTTCAAGAGAATCGAATGAATAATATATTATAATATATTTCAGTTCCAATATCGTTAACCCAAGTGTACTAAATAACGCCACGGTATATAATGCAATGAAAACACTTATATATAAGAAGTACCAGCGGCGTATCTACCATGTTTTCATCACATTACACCCGTCTCGTTATCTAAACGCTAACCAAAACCCAATCGTTAGATAGATAGTATATTAAATATACTTTAGTTGTTTAAAATAATAGTTTTCAGTAGTATATTACAAGTATACTTCGGATTTATAAATAACATATTAAACTATGTTTTGGTTTCATAAATAACATATCAAAATATGCTTTGGATGTGATAAATAATATATTAAACTATGTTTTGGTTTTGTAAATAACATATCAAAATATGCTTTTGATGTGATAAATAACATATTAAACTATGTTTTGGTTTTGTAAATAACATATCAAAATATGCTTTGGATGATTAACAAAATATATGTTGGTTTTGTACAATATCGCATATGGGAGCATATCAAACTATACTTTTGGGAGTATAACTAAATATACAAAAATAATGTGATTTAAGAATTCATTCAGACCTAGTGCATCAAAATACACCTTTGAGACTATAGGGATACCACAAAGGCAATCCCTATTTGGATGGAGAAACAAATTGGTTTCAGACATTCCATGACAACAGGAATGGGGTGTCTAATCCTATAGCGCTATATCATACTACCAACCGGTCCGGTGAACAAAATAAGTACTATTCCAACAATTTTGTAGTCTTTGAAAAATCAGTGTTTAAACCATAGATAGTCATTTAGTTTGTCAGAAGATAAGTACTAACATGTATAATCAATTATACTTTGAAATCATGAACATAACAAATAGGTACACATGCTTCACCCCAAAATAGTTTGAAAACAGTAAAAGAGGGGACTATGTACTCACTTGAGAGTGCTTAGAAGTCCTAGGATAACCACCAAGCAATGCTAGTAGATTACGGAATCAAACGGCACCTAATATAGGTAACTATGTTAATAAACGGACCTATTCGGGGAAACGGGTAGCATGAGGGTTCATAAACCAAATGAGTATGGGAACTCATGTAATATGGTTTAACAAATCCTACATACTAAAATGAAACCTAACCTAAGTGCTTACGACCCATTACGACCCGTTTAGGTAGCTTATGCTACTTTAACGCGTCGTTCGCGTGAAACACGTTCGGAATGCCTAACTAGTCCTATGATAAGTAAAATATGCCTTAACATGTCTAATATTGTTACCAAATCAGTTTAGATACCAAAAGTTATGTTACATATGCTTAAATTGAATTTTGGTGTCAAAGGGGTATTTTGGTAATTTACCTATGGCATATAAACTACCTATCATACAACTAACTAAACGTCGTGACCATAAGGTATAACCTCGGAAGGTTATTCCCTATATACTATGGTCACCTAATGTATTTGGTCGGATCCTAATGATTGATCAAATGGGTCGGGTTCGAAAGTATAAGCGATTGATTAGATTGCTTACCTTTACGACCCTAGACAAGCACAAAACTAAAAGTGACGAGCTAAGCATGTTAAAACATGCTTAACTAAGTTTAGAAAATAGGTTTGGTATCAAAACAAACGGTTTTGATACCTAAGAGTAGTTTGGTTACAAAATACGCAAGAATACGCATTTTGGCCGAAACTACGACTCGTCACTGAGCCTAGATAATGTGGTAATCAGTAGGTATAGTCACTAGGGACTATAACCATCGTGATTACGCTCACGTTATGTAGGTCAAATGAACTTCGCATTGACCAAAAACTGGTCAGTGCAGAAAGTCAAACAAAGTTTGACTTTCGGACTCGAAAAGCGATAAAAGAACGAAGGAATACTCACAAAGGGTCCCCGCAAGCTAATCTTGATCCAAGTAGCTCAGGTATGAAGCAATGGCTTCAACTTAGAGCATTCTTAGATCAGATTTTGTGGGTTTTGTAAGTGAATGGGTTGGGTATTTATAGGAAATGGACCACCGTTAGGATCGTTTATCGAATAACGTGCTTCAATCTCATCCCTACATTTGTTGGAACATTAAGGATACTTCAATTGGCCCCCCATGATCAGGTATCAACATGTGTGGGTGAAGAGATGAGTGGGTAACAGGCTGTTAACTGATTTTTTTTCTGATCTGGTAGGTCCTTACGGACCGTATGGCTTAGGGCTTACGGTCCGTAAGCTAACAACTTTCACAGAATGTCAGTTTTGGTCCCTGCAGCTCCAAACTTGGTTTTCGATGCATTTTTGACACGTTTAAGCCCCGTTAACCCCATTTCAAAGCTCTAAAATGAAGTTAAAGTATAGGGAACTTAAAATGTGCTCAAAAATATCTTGGATGTCGGTTCGTTTGGCCGTACGATTGCGTTGTTCGGTTAATTACGACGGAAGTCGTAACGGACGCAAAAATGATCCAAATTACACGACGAATGGATTTTATCAAGCCAATCACTAAAACATAATATTTTAATGATTAAATAAAGTTATTGGATGTCCGGATGTATTCAGAATGTAAGTTATGCGCGAAAATGCAAACTTGTGCACTTTTTGACGCTTTTAGTCCCTGAATGACCCAAAAGTTTATTTCAGCACACCGAACCCCTCAAAGCCTATTTCTAAGCTATGTAAAGGATATTTATGGTATTTTTAACTTATGTTCATGTTCCGAAATGTCTGTTACAGCTCAGATTGGCATACTTTCGCGGTTTGTCAAGTTTAGTCCCTGTAAGCGAATTAACTTGATTTTGCCATACCAAAGCCTTCAAAAACTTGTTTCTAATTTATGTAAAGGTTATTTAAGGTATGCTAAGCATATGTCACTATTACGGAGTGTTTGTTGCATTAAACTGGTTATATTTACGCATTAGTGCGCGTATAACCTTCCAGAAAGTGATTTAAAGCCCGAAATTGAACAAGAATTGATATGTGCAAATGATACATATATTTATAAAAATCCCAAGTATGAAATATAATATTTTATTGGTTTGGTCTTTGTTTGATGGTTGAAGTGACACAGGTGTCACAGTCTCCCCTACTTTAGGAAATTTCGTCTCGAAATTTAATTCTAGAGGAAACTTGTGAAGACAGCTGTGACGGTTTCGCCTTCAAATAGATCCATTGAACCCTTAAGTAAAACTCTGGGCCATGTTAGGATTCTTAGCGAATTTGTTAACCCTCAAAGTGAAGTCCTTGTAGTAACAAAACATGGGATTTTGAATTACGGACAAAAGAACATTTCTCCTGAAGACTTATCATAGGAAACTTGTGTATGCTAGAAATCAGAATTGGGGAGTGTAAGATAAAATGACATCGGTCAAGGTCCAAGACTTCTCCCGTATCATTATTCTTGTCACTATAGGTCTTAACACATGACAAAACTTCTTGTGGTTTCTGTGCACTGAATTTCCATAATTACGTAATTCCTTGCACAGTCCGCACAGTTCATTTCATGATGCGTAGAGGAAAAATCAATTGAATAAACATGAAGCGACTTGACTAGACCACCAAAGGATCTTTTCAACTAGATCAACGAACGATCTTTTTAACTAGATCAACACATGGTCTTCTTAACTAGACCGTCGTACGGTCTCCTTAAATAGACCACTTAAGGGATCTTTTTAATTATATCATCACATGATATTTCTAATCAGATTTTCAAATCAATATGTTTATCTAGACCACTCAAGGGGTCCAATTTTAGAATAGTACTTTAAAACCCAAGGGACTTGACTACAATGTAGAAGTCCATTAAGGATTTAATATAGTAACTTTGGATATCCTACTATGAATTCCTCATATGAGATATGAAAGATTCTACGAGGTTTTGGATGGATCACATACAACCACAAAACATGTAAGAAAACACATAAGCACAAAATTAGTTAACTTGATTCTTTAATTTGTTATCTTTGGGCATGGATATTTAAAGCACACTAGGAATCCAATCCATGGATTTCATTTGGCACTTTAATCAATTTCAAGGATCTATTTATGAAGATAGAAGGATTTTCAATAAGCGTTTGGCTTCGTTTCTTAAAAGAATCAAGCGTTTAAGGTTCTTGGGGAGATCGCAAGTGATCATAAAAATGACAGAACCACACGAGTAGTTTGTCTTTGGGTTGACATCATAAGGTTGCATCAAGCATTCACACAATCGCAAAATTTTGTAGAAATAAAAACAACAAATCTTTATTTATGTAACAACCGAATTGTCTTGAAGTGTCAAAAGATAACAACCAAGGAATTACAAAACACTAATTGTTCACTGCTGCATCATTGTTCACGTTTGCCTCATTGATGTTAAACACTCATCCACGTGCTGGAGGTGCGTTAACAAGTCTTGGGAAATTGTTTCTGTAGTGAGTAAGGTCACCACAGTTATAACATGACCCCCGTGGAAACCGTGCTTGAACAGCAGCAGGGTTTGCAGCAGCTTGATTTGCATAACGACAAACATTGATCAAATGTCCCAACCGCCCACAGTGGGTACATTTGTGACACTGCTCTTGCTCTAGATGATGACGGTTACACTTGTTGCACAAAGGTGCGGTACCAACATAGTTTTGCCTTTTGCGAGGTTGTGCTGGCTGGTTTAGTGCAACCTGTTTGTCTTGAGTAGTTATAGCGTAGTTTTGAGAGGCTTTGCGCTTCTTCTTCTTGGATACCTCAGCCTGTTTTTCCTTTGGTTCAACTTGAGCAGTCTTGTCAGATGGTCTTGGGTCGCCCTTCCGAAACAGCTTACCCTTCCTGATATGGGATTCAGTCAGAGTGGCAGACAATTCAATGGCTTGTCTGACAGTAGTAGGGTTGCTGCCAGTAACGATATCCTAAACTATGTCAGGAAGACCATCTATGTATTTCTCAATCGCCTTATCCAGAGACGTAACCATAGTAGGGAATAACAGGCTCAATTCCTCATAGCGGTCAGTATAGGCTCGATGTTCTCCACTGTCTTGCTTCAGGTCATCGAATTCCATTTCTAAAGCTCTCAATTCATGACGAGGACAAAACTCCTTCATCATAAGAGCCCTAAGTTCAGCCCAAGTCTGTGCTAATGCAACCTCAGCACCGCGGTCTCTCATAACCCCGTTCCACCATGTAAGAGCCCTTTTCTGAAACACACTGGAAGCAAACTCGACCTTGCGATTATCAGGACACTGAACGTGACGGAACGTACTCTCAGTGCTCTCGAACCATTGTAGGAGCCCAGTTGCTCCTTCAGAACCACTAAACTTGAGTGGCTTAGCCGAATTGAAACTCTTGAAATTGCACGGAGCATTATTGTTGTTGTTGGCTTGGTTCAGTTGAGCAATAAGATTTAGGAAGGCAGCAGCCATTTGCGGCGCGATGATTTCCGCCAGTTCGGCATTCGCCATCTGATTGTCACGTCGAGGAGGCATTCTAAAAGAGGAACATGAAAGGAAACGAGTGAGAGAATTAGACGAAAAGAATGAGATGAAACAAATCTGATGAAAACAAGGATGATGGTCATTTGTTTATTACTACAAAGCAACAAACGACCCCGGTGATTAATCAAAGTAAATAGGTCAAAAATAATGTATCGCGAAGACATGCTCGCCTATAAGTGGACACTCACCCCAAGAGTTCCCAGGTAAGAGTGACTGGTCCGATATTGCGGATTTGTACGAACACTCTAGCCTTAGACAGAAAGCTCAGGGTACAGGCACCCACCCTTCCAGTTTGCACGTGTTCACATTATTTAGACCAACTTTGACGGGATTTTGAAAACTTAAAGGGTTCAAAACCATATAATAAATCATCCTAGAACAGATGATTAGTTTTCAAAGCGGGATAGAAATTTGTGTTCTTATTGTGGTTGTCACCTAAGAATAAGTGACGGTATTATTTTAAAGCTAAACACAAGAAAACTTGTGTTAGGGTCCTAGGAAGGTTATAGTCTAGGTCAAAGTATTACTAATAACCTAATTCCCTATAACCATTGGCTCTGATACCAACTTTTCTGTCACACCCCGACCACGTAAAACACCAAGACGTGGTGGAAACGTCGGGGAGTGTTGTAACAGAATCATTGTTTCGTAACCATGGAATAAATAATTTTGTTTTATTGAATAAATGAATTCATTGTTTTAATACAATCAAATAAGTACAACTATGATCTTCCAAGTTTTAAAGTTGTTAAGGCACGAGTCCATCCTAAGTGTAGCGTGTATCAACAATCATCACAAGACAGCACCTGAAACATGTGTAAAAATAGGTACGTCAGCATAAAAATGCCTGTGAGATACATAGGTTTTATGAAAGTAGGATTCAAGACTTATATGTTCAAAGAAAAAAAAGAATGTTTTAAGAAAAGTAGTCATGATCCTTGTAATTTGTTTTGTTTTGTAAATCATTTGAAAAGTGATAAACAAAACAATGATATATATATTTATAAAAGAATAATGTATGGTTAAGTGAATAACCATTTAAAATGAGTTTGTATTGAATGTATTGTTCGAAAAACAATATTTTGATAAAAAAGCTTATAGTATATGTGAAAATATACTTTGGATTTCAAGAGAATCGAATGAATAATATATTATAATATATTTCAGTTCCAATATCGTTAACCCAAGTGTACTAAATAACGCCACGGTATATAATGCAATGAAAACACTTATATATAAGAAGTACCAGCGGCGTATCTACCATGTTTTCATCACATTACACCCGTCTCGTTATCTAAACACTAACCAAAACCCAATCGTTAGATAGATAGTATATTAAATATACTTTAGTTGTTTAAAATAATAGTTTTTAGTAGTAAATTACAAGTATACTTCGGATTTATAAATAACATATTAAACTATGTTTTGGTTTCATAAATAACATATCAAAATATGCTTTGGATGTGATAAATAACATATTAAACTATGTTTTGGTTTTGTAAATAACATATCAAAATATGCTTTTGATGTGATAAATAACATATTAAACTATGTTTTGGTTTTGTAAATAACATATCAAAATATGCTTTGGATGATTAACAAAATATATGTTGGTTTTGTACAATATCGCATATGGGAGCATATCAAACTATACTTTTGGGAGTATAACTAAATATACAAAAATAATGTGATTTAAGAATTCATTCAGACCTAGTGCATCAAAATACACCTTTGATACTATAGGGATACCACAAAGGCAATCCCTATTTGGATGGAGAAACAAATTGGTTTCAGACATTCCATGACAACAGGAATGGGGTGTCTAATCCTATAGCGCTATATCATACTACCAACCGGTCCGGTGAACAAAATAAGTACTATTCCAACAATTTTGTAGTCTTTGAAAAATCAGTGTTTAAACCATAGATAGTCATTTAGTTTGTCAAAAGATAAGTACTAACATGTATAATCAATTATACTTTAAAATCATGAACATAACAAATAGGTACACATGCTTCACCCCAAAACAGTTTGAAAACAGTAAAAGAGGGGACTATGTACTCACTTGAGAGTGCTTATAAGTCCTAGGATAACCACCAAGCAATGCTAGTAGATTACGGAATCAAACGGCACCTAATATAGGTAACTATGTTAATAAACGGACCTATTCGGGGAAACGGGTAGCATGAGGGTTCGTAAACCAAATGAGTATGGGAACTCATGTAATATGGTTTAACAAATCCTACATACTAAAATGAAACCTAACCTAAGTGCTTACGACCCATTACGACCCGTTTAGGTAGCTTATGCTACTTTAACGCGTCGTTCGCGTGAAACACGTTCGGAATGCCTAACTAGTCCTATGATAAATAAAATATGCCTTAACATGTCTAATATTGTTACCAAATCAGTTTAGATACCAAAAGTTATGTTACATATGCTTAAAATGATTTTTGGTGTCAAAGGGGTATTTTGGTAATTTACCCAAGGCATATAAAATACATATCATACAACTAACTAAACGTCGTGACCATAAGGTATATGTAACACCCTAGTTATTATTTTAAGGTTTTCGTATAGTTTACGGAACCAACAATGTAATTACAGTTACATGTACTTTGAAAAACACGGTTAATTTAAAACTTTTACAAATTAAAAGTTTACAACATAATGTAATTTAGTTTGTCATTTAAAAGTAACAACGAAACGGTGTGCGGAAGCTTGATTCTTGATTGTGTTCGGTTCCTTGTTGAGCTTGATTGTCATCCGGAGTTCCAAATTATTCCTACATTTCATAAACCATGAAAGGATTTGTTATACAAGCTTAAAATGAGTTTAGAACAAGTCCGGATACGAAAACGGTCAAGAAAATTAAATTTGCCAACTATGGGTTCTCACGCGGGCCGCGACAAAGACACCTTAGTCTTACGCGGGCCGCTTCATATCGTCGCGTGTCGCGACAGATTCCTGGTCAGCCGTCGCGTGGCGCGGCAGATAGGATTTTCCAGCGAGTTCAGATCTGGGTCCTGCATTTTCAGCAACGTCTGTTTTTACGGAAACGGCCATAACTTCTTCGTTATTAATCCGTTTTACCCGATTCTTTTTCCTACTAGACCGTAATTTAATTCTCCATCTAATGGAGTTGAAATCAAACATCCTACATAATAAAATTTCAGATTTTAATTCTTCAGATAATTACCCTTTTTACCGACTTTTGACCCGTTCGTGATTTCATCATCCAACATGGTTGTGACCCTTGTTTCTTCTGTAAAAAATGTTATTATAATTATTTCCTATTATACAAGGTTTAATTCACGGGTCATTACACATTCTTAACCCGTTTCGCTAAGACTTCTATTTTGACCCGTTAAGGGTATTTAGGCATATTTTGATCATGAAACGTTCTCATTTTTTCTAGCGTTATTATGCAACATTTCTTATCAAGTAATCTTCCACCACAACTATATTTGTGGTGGACTTAATGAGGTGATCTATATAATCCGAGTTTTTCTCGTCGGATTGCTAATTTACGACAAAGACTTATATAGGGTCGTTTGACCAAAGGCCTACATCTTTCGCTTCTCATACTTATTCTAATTACTTATTTGATCATAAAACTAGTTTCAAAACTACCTTTAAAGGTCGTTTGTCCAATTTAGCTTATAAGGGCGTTTTGGTCGATTTTGGTCCTTCTTTTACAATGAAGGACTCTCACCAATTATTCGACCAAAATAGCACTTTTAACTACAACATAAATATGCGTACCTGGCTCGGATCAACAAATAGACCCGATTTATACCTCGCTTTTATTATCACATTTTCTATGGCGACGGGAGTATCCGAATCGCTAAACGCTCCTGATAACACAAGACTTGACAACCACATTAGTCGATATTGTCAAATGGTGTTATCACGCCATTTGACCCGTTTGGCCTATATGACCAAGCATCTTCATAAGTAGCAAAACATCGTTAATAATTACCAATTTGCCTATCCGACCCATTTCGGATTTTTGTCACTAAACTCCTTTTTAACTACAATTTACTTTAGTCGGTACTTGACTAAATTTCCATCTCTACTTATTTTCTCGTTATTAGTTGTTCTTACAAGTGATCTTAACGAAAACTCATTAGTTATTAGTCATTACATGACCAATTTACCATTTTGCCTCTTTCACCATTAATCATGGTTTAAAACATTTTATTGGTTCCGACTCATTTCATTTCGTGTCGGAACCCATGTTTCGAACCTAATCCTTTATTGTATTCATCGCTTATAAAATAAACACATATACTACAAGTGGGTGTAAGTTTTACTTACCTTGCATCCGAAACACGCTTTTACTTCACACTTGATTCGATTGACCCGCTCACTCATCAAGCTTCCACCTAGCTCGTCAATAGTCAAACTATCATCATAATTCGTAAGACGGTTAGATTAGTCATCATTATTATGACTATTTTGTCCTACGGATTGTATGTCGAAACTACTTTTCGACTTCAATGTTGGTTTATTTGACTTTCGATAGTCAACTAACTTTAATCATATTATACACACAATAAGTTCAATCAACATTAGAACCCATATTATTCCGTATTACACGTAGTTAGTCGAGTTAGCCAATTACGCGTTTCTTTCATAATTTCATTATGTCAACATTCATTCGGGCATTTTAACAAACACCTAATGTGCATAATATTACTTATTTACTAACTAGTTCATAACTAGTTATCTTTACCAAGATTAGCATCAACACATTCAAACCTCTAAGTCTAGTGTTCATGAACTACATCAAAAACTTATATCATAACCTCAATATTCATCAATCTTACATTCTAATATGAGTGTTCATCATATTATACATAAAACCCACTTAACTTTTCAATGGATCATTATGAATTTCATAGATTATCCAACAATCTAACATGTTATTGACTAGGGTTTACTCCTAGACATCATATTACTTCAAGATTCACTCATGCATGACACAATCAAGCTCAATTTCAGTTTCTTACAAATAACCTAGAATTTAAGATGGATCAAAACATCACAATTTTACATACCTTGTGATCCTTTCAACTAGGTGTTCACGAATTTGTGCTTGAAATTCGATTTGGAGCTGATTTGAACCCTTAATTTGATCAAGTTTGGCATGCACTAGGGCTTGGTGGGGAGCTTGTGTCGCCCCTGTGTTCTTGTTCGACCAGACACCCCTAAAGTGGGTGTTTGGTTTGTTCTAATTCTTGTTTTTAATCAAACAAGTTTCAAGTTTAACAAGTTTGGCCCCTCCATTTTCCTTAGTTCATAATTTAAGTGTTTTAACCCACTCATAAGTCACTTTCTAACTAGGTTAGAATTATTCCTAGTTAGCTTAGTAGGTTCGGGAAGCCGTAACCCGTTTTACTTTAAGTCCCGTTAAATCGGGCCTTTTATCATCCTATTTTCTTGAAGCTCTTATTTACTTTAAATAAATATTAGGATTATTCAATAAATTCCTAATACTTGCCGGTTTACTTTTACCACTAACGGTACTTTCCCCGTCTCTAGTATTAACGAGGTTTAATTACCAAACCCGTTTTCGGGGTGTTACAAGTCTACCCCCCCCCTTAAAGAGGTTTCGTCCTCGAAACCTTTTCTTACTTAATTTATTGAGTTTAACTCAATGTATTCGATCCGCGAAATCTTTTACACATTACTTATACTTTTATCCACTAGTTAGTATTACCAGAAAAGTATGGTAACATCTTTTTGGTTACTAATTGTCTACTTAACTCATACGACATAGTGCAACTTGAAATAACGTAATCTCGTTATTTCCACTAATTTAGTTAACTTAGCGATATTCATTGCTTTCATATAATATCGAATTCTTTATGAATCCGTCACTTTGACCCGTTTAAAGGTCTTTAGTGAAATATTTCACTTTTGGTAATAATTTCTTTTGTCTTCAAATTTATTTATTCAGTTCAGTCATACCGAACCTACCGCTTACAAGCAAACCGACTTTATTTAAATGACCTTGACGGGTCTCACTAACTAGACTTATTAGTCCAGTTACTTTTACCACTCGCTTGGTTATAATGTGATTCTACTTCACATTGCATTTCTTGACCGTGGTCGTGTCACATCATGTTTAATTTATATCAACCTTTTATTTATTTTTTTGAAAATATTACTTTTCGAATATATCGTCTTGCGCCTATCAGTGTCAAGACTTGTATCTTTCATGCTTACTATTTAAATTCCTATCAGAATTTATGTTTGTAAAAACATTATTTCTTACTAAAACCTAAGTTTTAGTTTTAGGATCTTCTCTTTAACTTTTGTCAATTATCCATACCAGGATATTGACAGTCCATAATTTATTCTTATTTGGTTATATCCCATTACCGGGCTCATTATTCTCTTGCATTTAACGCTATCTTTATCTGGCTAGCGCTCATTCGTGCCATTCGGCGTTATATTGTATTCAACATGTTTGACCTATTAATGTGAAATCCATCACTTATAAACAATCAATTTTATTCTTTATTCAACCCATTCGACTTCGAATAGTTCAACATATTTACTCACAATTCTATATACAAGATTTTATAGTCATAACTCGTAATCCAAGTCCTTTGATTTTTCAACCCGCGTTCACGTCTCTTGGTTTACGCATGTGTTTAATTCTTACCCATCAACCGGGTGTTTTACCGAAGTCGTTATTATTGCAACCCTCCCGGTATGCATTAAGACCTCGCTTCATTCTTACATTCCGACTTTGTCTTTAAGTTTGACGTTTTACAAAAACGACCCGTTAAGGGACATATTTGCATTTTTCCGGGTTCGAGTGTAAGTACACTCCCTCCCAATGCTTGTCTAAATCATTTTACATGCTTGCGTTTTCTGGGTTCGAGTGTAAGTACACTCCCTCCCAATACTTGTCTAAATCATTTTACATGCTTGCGTTTTCTGGGTTCGAGTGTAAGTACACTCCCTCCCAATACTTGTCTAAATCATTTTACATGCTTGCGTTTTCTGGGTTCGAGTGTAAGTACACTCCCTCCCAATACTTGTCTAAATCATTTTACATGCTTCTTTGTCCCTTCACTCGGGCTCATTATCCTGATATAATACGCTTCCGTCACTCGGTTGTGCGCTTACATTATTATCAAATATTTTGCTTATCTGATTCATTTGGGTACTTTTTAATTAGTCCCATTCACCCCGCCCTTACTACATCGGATGTAAACGTGTCCGCCATAAGAAGTTCATGGTATCATATGCCACTACTTACTTGGCCAGAGTAAGCGGTTAACACATGACATACACGACCTTTTTATAGTTTTCACATTACGCCCTATGTAAGTAACGCCTCTGTTTGGTTTCTCTTGGAACAATATCCCGGATAGATTTTCTATTCGGGCTTTTCCAAGTTTTTTTTTTTAATCTACATATGCAACTTTCAACCTCTACGTATTTGTTGCATATTATTATTTGTGCGATTATTTAAAATGTGCACCTGGTAATATTTGCCCCGACGGGCGTTCCTTGCCATTAATCTTGTTCGCGGTCGTTACGCGATTTAGTCCTCGGTGAGCATGCTCCTCTTGTCATACTTCGGACCGTTCCATCATCATATCCACAATTCGTTTGACTCTCGTCGTCTTCAAACGCGAGTGTCCTTAAATTAAAACATTCACAAAAGTTAGTAACGTCAACTTCAATAATCGTCTGTATTATAATACAAGGCTTTTTCTACTATACGCGTCAACGCGCGTATTTTCGTCAACTATATCAATCATTTTAGTTGGGGTAACGTGTATCACACGTTAGCCCTATGTGTTGTTTACAACACTTTAGCATGCCAAACTATTAACATACATGTACTTACCGGATTTGCGATCAAGCCTCGAACCGAACACTAATCTTTATTAAGAGCATAAGGTTTAAGTCCAAGCATGGTTTTCCCCGCCATACTTGAATCTCTTAAACCAAGGCTCTGATACCAACTTGTAACACCCTAGTTATTATTTTAAGGTTTTCGTATAGTTTACGGAACCAACAATGTAATTACAGTTACATGTACTTTGAAAAACACGGTTAATTTAAAACTTTTACAAATTAAAAGTTTACAACATAATGTAATTTAGTTTGTCATTTAAAAGTTACAACGAAACGGTGTGCGGAAGCTTGATTCTTGATTGTGTTCGGTTCCTTGTTGAGCTTGATTGTCATCCGGAGTTCCAAATTATTCCTACATTTCATAAACCATGAAATGATTAGTTATACAAGCTTAAAATGAGTTTAGAACAAGTCCGGATACGAAAACGGTCAAGAAAATTAAATTTGCCAACTATGGGTTCTCACGCGGGCCGCGACAAAGACACCTTAGTCTTACGCGGGCCGCTTCATATCGTCGCGTGTCGCGACAGATTCCTGGTCAGCCGTCGCGTGGCGCGGCAGATAGGATTTTCCAGCGAGTTCAGATCTGGGTCCTGCATTTTCAGCAACGTCTGTTTTTACAGAAACGGCCATAACTTCTTCGTTATTAATCCGTTTTACCCGATTCTTTTTCCTACGAGACCGTAATTTAATTCTCCATCTAATGGAGTTGAAATCAAACATCCTACATAATAAAATTTCAGATTTTAATTCTTCGACTAATTACCCTTTTTACCGACTTTTGACCCGTTCGTGATTTCATCATCCAACATGGTTGTGACCCTTGTTTCTTCTGTAAAACATGTTATTATAATTATTTCCTATTATACAAGGTTCAATTCACGGGTCATTACACATTCTTAACCCGTTTCGCTAAGACTTCTATTTTGACCCGTTAAGGGTATTTAGGCATATTTTGATCATGAAACGTTCTCATGCGTTTCTAGCGTTATTATGCAACATTTCTTATCAAGTAATCTTCCACCACAACTATATTTGTGGTGGACTTAATGAGGTGATCTATATAATCCGAGTTTTTCTCGTCGGATTGCTAATTTATGACAAAGACTTATATAGGGTCGTTTGACCAAAGGCCTACATCTTTCGCTTCTCATACTTATTCTAATTACTTATTTGATCATAAAACTAGTTTCAAAACTACCTTTAAAGGTCGTTTGTCCAATTTAGCTTATAAGGGCGTTTTGGTCGATTTTGGTCCTTCTTTTACAATGAAGGACTCTCACCAATTATTCGACCAAAATAGCACTTTTAACTACAACATAAATATGCGTACCTGGCTCGGATCAACAAATAGACCCGATTTATACCTCGCTTTTATTATCACATTTTCTATGGCGACGGGAGTATCCGAATCGCTAAACGCTCCTGATAACACAAGACTTGACAACCACATTAGTCGATATTGTCAAATGGTGTTATCACGCCATTTGACCCGTTTGGCCTATATGACCAAGCATCTTCATAAGTAGCAAAACATCGTTAATAATTACCAATTTGCCTATCCGACCCATTTCGGATTTTTGTCACTAAACTCCTTTTTAACTACAATTTACTTTAGTCGGTACTTGACTAAATTTCCATCTCTACTTATTTTCTCGTTATTAGTTGTTCTTACAAGTGATCTTAACGAAAACTCATTAGTTATTAGTCATTACATGACCAATTTACCATTTTGCCTCTTTCACCATTAATCATGGTTTAAAACATTTTATTGGTTCCGACTCATTTCATTTCGTGTCGGAACCCATGTTTCGAACCTAATCCTTTATTGTATTCATCGCTTATAAAATAAACACATATACTACAAGTGGGTGTAAGTTTTACTTACCTTGCATCCGAAACACGCTTTTACTTCACACTTGATTCGATTGACCCGCTCACTCATCAAGCTTCCACCTAGCTCGTCAATAGTCAAACTATCATCATAATTCGTAAGACGGTTAGATTAGTCATCATTATTATGACTATTTTGTCCTACGGATTGTATGTCGAAACTACTTTTCGACTTCAATGTTGGTTTATTTGACTTTCGATAGTCAACTAACTTTAATCATATTATACACACAATAAGTTCAATCAACATTAGAACCCATATTATTCCGTATTACACGTAGTTAGTCGAGTTAGCCAATTACGCGTTTCTTTCATAATTTCATTATGTCAACATTCATTCGGGCATTTTAACAAACACCTAATGTGCATAATATTACTTATTTACTAACTAGTTCATAACTAGTTATCTTTACCAAGATTAGCATCAACACATTCAAACCTCTAAGTCTAGTGTTCATGAACTACATCAAAAACTTATATCATAACCTCAATATTCATCAATCTTACATTCTAATATGAGTGTTCATCATATTATACATAAAACCCACTTAACTTTTCAATGGATCATTATGAATTTCATAGATTATCCAACAATCTAACATGTTATTGACTAGGGTTTACTCCTAGACATCATATTACTTCAAGATTCACTCATGCATGACACAATCAAGCTCAATTTCAGTTTCTTACAAATAACCTAGAATTTAAGATGGATCAAAACATCACAATTTTACATACCTTGTGATCCTTTCAACTAGGTGTTCACGAATTTGTGCTTGAAATTCGATTTGGAGCTCATTTGAACCCTTAATTTGATCAAGTTTGGCATGCACTAGGGCTTGGTGGGGAGCTTGTGTCGCCCCTGTGTTCTTGTTCGACCAGACACCCCTAAAGTGGGTGTTTGGTTTATTTTAATTCTTGTTTTTAATAAAACAAGTTTCAAGTTTAACAAGTTTGGCCCCTCCATTTTCCTTAGTTCATAATTTAAGTGTTTTAACCCACTCATAAGTCACTTTCTAACTAGGTTAGAATTATTCCCAGTTAGCTTAGTAGGTTCGGGAAGCCGTAACCCGTTTTACTTTAAGTCCCGTTAAATCGGGCCTTTTATCATCCTATTTTCTTGAAGCTCTTATTTACTTTAAATAAATATTAGGATTATTCAATAAATTCCTAATACTTGCCGGTTTACTTTTACCACTAACGGTACTTTCCCCGTCTCTAGTATTAACGGGGTTTAATTACCAAACCCGTTTTCGGGGTGTTACAGTATAACCTCGGAAGATTATTCCCTATATACTATGGTCACCTAATGTATTTGGTCGGATCCTAATGATCGACCAAATGGGTCGGGTTCGAAAGTATAAGCGATTGATTAAATCGCTTACCTTTACGACCCTAGACAAGCACAAAACTAAAAGTGACGAGCTAAGCATGTTAAAACATGCTTAACTAAGTTTAGAAAACAGGTTTGGTATCAAAACAAACGGTTTTGATACCTAAGAGTAGTTTGGTTACAAAATACGTAAGAATACGCATTTTGGCCGAAACTACGACTCGTCACTGAGCCTAGATAACGTGGTAATCAGTAGGTATAGTCACTAGGGACTATAACCATCGTGATTACGCTCACGTTATGAAGTTCAAACGAACTTCGCATTGACCATAAACTGGTCAATGCAGAAAGTCGAACAAAGTTTGACTTTCGGACTCGAAAAGCGATAAAAGAACGAAGGAATACTTACAAAGGGTCCCCGCAAGCTAATCTTGATCCAAGTAGCTCAGGTATGAAGCAATGGCTTCAACTTAGAGCATTCTTAGATCAGATTTTGTGGGTTTTGTAAGTGAATGGGTTGGGTATTTATAGGAAATGGACCACCGTTAGGATCGTTTATCGAATAACGTGCTTCAATCTCATCCCTACATTTGTTGGAACATTAAGGATACTTCAATTGGCCCCCCATGATCAGGTATCAACATGTGTGGGTGAAGAGATGAGTGGGTAACAGGCTGTTAACTGATTTTTTTCTGATCTGGTAGGTCCTTACGGACCGTATGGCTTAGGGCTTACGGTCCGTAAGCTAACAACTTTCACAGAATGTCAGTTTTGGTCCCTGCAGCTCCAAACTTGGTTTTCGATGCATTTTTGACACGTTTAAACCCCGTTAACTCCATTTCAAAGCTCTAAAATGAAGTTAAAGTATAGGGAACTTAAAATGTGCTCAAAAATATCTTGGATGTCGGTTCGTTTGGCCGTACGATTGCGTTGTTCGGTTAATTATGACGGAAGTCGTAACGGACGCAAAAATGATCCAAATTACACGACGAATGGATTTTTATCAAGCCAATCACTAAAACATAATATTTTAATGATTACATAAATTTTTTGGATGTCCGGGTGTATTCAGAATGTAAGTTATGCGCGAAAATGTAAACTTGTGCACTTTTTGATGCTTTTAGTCCCTGAATGACCCAAAAGTTTATTTCAGCACACCGAACCCCTCAAAGCCTATTTCTAAGCTATGTATAGGATATTTATGGTATGTTTAACTTATGGTCATGTTCCAAAATGTCTGTTACAGCTCAGATTGGCATACTTTCGTGGTTTGTCAAGTTTAGTCCCTGTAAGCGAATTAACTTGATTTTGCCATACCAAAGCCTTCAAAAACTTGTTTCTAAGTTATGTAAATGTTATTTAAGGTATGCTAAGCATATGTCACTATTCCGGAGTGTTTGTTGCATTAAACTGGTTATATTTACGCATTAGTGCGCGTATAACCTTCCAGAAAGTGATTTAAAGCCCGAAATCGAACAAGAATTGATATGTGCAAATGATACATATATTTATACAAATCCCAAGTATGAAATATAATATTTTATTGGTTTGGTCTTTGTTTGATGGTTGAAGTGACACAGGTGTCACATCACGTCAGTGGTACCTCAAGTTTGATGAAGTCATGAAGAAACAAGGTTTTATGAAGAATCAAGTGGAACAATGCACCTACCTCAAGATGAGTGGGAGCAACTTTACTATACTTGTCCTTTATGCAGATGATATTCTATTGGCAAGTAATAGTTTAGACATGTTGCATGAGTCGAAGCGGTTACTCTCGCATAACTTCGACATGAAGGATCTCGGAGATGCTTCTTACATCATTGGCATCGAAATTCACCGAGATAGACACAAAGGGATCTTAGGATTGTCTCAAAAGGCTTACATAGATCGTGTCCTTACACATTATAACATGCAACAGTGCAAACCCTCCGTCGCTCCGGTAGTTAAGGGAGATGTTTTCGGTTCATTCCAGTGTCCGACAACAGAGGTTGAGAAGGAGCAAATGAGCCAGATACCTTACGCGTCAGTAGTCGGGAGCCTGATGTATGCTCAAGTCTGTACTCGCCTAGATATCGCTTATATTGCTGGAATGCTAGGCCGTTATCAGACTAATCCTGGCCTAGATCACTGGAAAGCAGCTAAGAAGGTACTTCGATATCTGCAAGGGACGAAAGACTGTAAACTGACTTATAGAAGAAGTGATCATTTAGAAGTGGTGGGCTATTCTGATTCTGACTTTGCCAAATGCAAAGATGACAAGAAATCCACTTCGGGCTATATCTTTATGTTAGCAGGCGGCCCTATCTCATGGAAGAGTCATAAACAACAGTTGACCACAACTTCCACAATGATGGCAGAGTACATTTCTGTTTATAACGCAACCTGTCATGGAATGTTGCTTAGAAATCTGATCGTTTGACTCAAAATCGTTAATTCCATTTCTAGACCATTGAAGCTTTACTGTGATAACTCAGCTGTCGTTAGTTTCTCGAACAATAACAGTTCGACTGGAGTTGGTTTATATCTCGATACAAAATATTTGTTCGTACGTGAACGAGTTGAGGAAAATAATCTTTGTATCGAGTATATTAGTACTAAAGATATGCTTGTGGATCCGATGACTAAAGGTCTCCCTCCTAAGGTTTACGAAGAACATGTTCGGAATATGGGATTTAGTAAAGACCTTATTTAAGCATATTGTACTAGCTTATGTTTTATGATTAATGAAATTTCCTCAGTTTGATTTTGTATGTCTATTAGAATATGTTCAACCGGTATAATGGCATATAGACAAATAAAGTTACAAATCAAACAAAGGGCTTATGCGTATTTTGATCATGACGATTAGGTTTTAAATTAAGGTTATAGTATGACTAATGGGGGTCCTGAGTCGCATAATGATTCAACGGCTGTATTTCTCTGCTATAGTACTTGTTTAAAGCTAAAATGAGTGTTAACTCCTGATCAGGCTTATCTAATACTCATAGTAAATGATTACTCGGCTAAGTGGAAGAATGTAAGATTAAATATATTATGTTTAATATTTAATCTAGTAGCCATTATAATCATTTACATTATATAGATCAAAATATATAACAACCTATTAAATAATTAGTTGGTAATTGTTGATGGACCATATTACCCTTATTAACTAATTGGGTTTCCTCTTGGGTGCTTATATAAGGAGAATTATGTAGAGGTTAAAGGGTTACACAGTTACACACTTAGACATAACCTAATAAGCATAACATCATATTCGACCTCTTCTCCATACCGAACTCCCTATTCGGTTTAGTCATCACCATCATCAGTCAGCACCCTAAGGAGGAACCAGATCACACTGACAATTATGTCGAACTCGATGTCATCTTCTCTGACTGGATTCTCCACTGCACTGTCTGCTGTAACAGGTATGTTTTCATGTTTTCCATTATTATTAAACAGAACTGATCCAACATCAGTTTTAAGTACCGAAAAGTTGTGCGCAATGGGCCTGTATGTACATTCCTTATCAATTTTATAACATCCTAATATAACGATTTTTGGTGTTACTATTATAAATATATAGTTCATCACAAATATTGATGATATACTACGGTTACAATAAGTCTAATAATCTCTCACTCTTAGACAATTATAAATTCATCATGAGTGCACATATAGACACGTGTCGTAACGTTTCATACATTACAATACATGTTAGATACACACAAATTTTTCATGGTATACATAAGTTCCACAAAATTAATCAATACACAATTTAGAGTACGTGTGTATGATTCATCAAGTGAAGCCAATTTACAACATGATTTGATACAAAAATACCATTAGCTTATAATTGTTCAATTGTAGGAAGACAATAAGTTTTTTTTTTCTGTGTAAATCTAGTCGAAAATTGAAGTTTGGGAAATTTTACTCTCAAGACAAATGACATAAACCCACTGTAAAAAAAAAAGTCAAATAATGTACCCTACGAAATATCAGGCTCTTGCCGGTGGTCCTCTCCGCCTACCCTCAGAGCTGGCCATGATGTTGTGGTAAAGTGTTTCATCTATGTCCATAAGATGAAAGGTTTAAATCTTATAAAACGAATGTATAAAACATTTAGAAGTAGATTAATTTGTCGTTAAAAAAAGATAAAACTAAAAAAGAAATATATCATAAATAGTGTCCATGGTAATGCATAAGGATCGGTGAGAAGGGTAGAATAACGTGGAATGCAAGATACAGGTGCTTTGTGCCTGTCTGCCGCCATGCATGCATTTCGAGAGAACTTCATAAAACTATAAAATTCATTTGTACTGTTTGTCCTTTTATTTCCGGAGAAGAATTTTGATTTCAGTTTCCAATATAAATGCACAAATCTCCTTTTGGTTTGTAGCCTTTCTAAGTTTGGAATAGTGGTGGGCCTACATCCACCAAAACCGAATTTCAATGTTCAAAAGTTATTAGATTTTATTACTCTCAACTATTGGTTATTGGTCGTTGTCACCCTCAACTATCATTTTGACGTCCGTCACCCATAACTTAACAATTAGTATGTTTTGTCACCACGTCGTTAACTAATCACTAACTTTTGATTTTCTTACTACACTTTTTGGGGTGTCATACGGATCTTGGGAAGGTTTTAGGGATCTTAGGACACCCCCAAAAGTATAGTAACATGATCAAAAGTTAGTGATCTGGTGACAGAACACACTAAGGGGCTGTTTGGCAAGTGCTGAACCAGTAAGAGGTCTGAATGGGTAAGAGGCTCTGAACCAGTAAATGTTGAACCATTAAGAGCTGTTTGGTTGTATCTCTGAATGACTGTGCAGAATGACTATTTTACCCCTCTGAACTATTATGTGTTGAATGAAATGTATCTGTTTGGCAAGAGCTTTGAATAGTGTACAGATTGATGAAAAATTGTAAAAGAAAAATACAAAACGCCATAGAAAATCCAAATTACACATCAATCCTTTAAATTCCATGGAAACATACGAAAATCCAAATACAAAATAACACAACATACGAAATCCAAATACAAATAACACAACTCTGCATACAATTTTAATTTGAATCATTTGAAAGCAACTGATTAGCAATCTGGTTACGTAAAGAATTCATATAGTCAATACCTTGTGAACCCCACTCTATGTCTTGAACTAACAGGCCATCATTTTCCCCACTTTGCATTTCATGAAACATCGTGTTCTCATCATAGTCCATAAATAACTGATCATAAATATTGCATTTCCTTATAAAATTATGGATGGCGAAACAAGCAACCACTATGTCTCTTTGTATTGGAAAAGAAAATGGAGCCATTTGCTTTAGGATTGGGAATCTCGTCTTTAGAACACCATATGCACGTTCAATGACATTTCTGAGTTGTGCGTGAGCATGATTGAATCTTTCTTCCTTAGTTAACGCACGTTGTCGTCGAAAATCGGCTAACCAATACCTCGTACCACGGTAGGGAGTCATAAATCCACGAGTGTTGGTGTACGCAGCGTCACAAAGGTAATACTTATCTGTATCAGTATCAAAACTATCATATAAAAAACAAATAATGTATGAAATGAACATTGAAGAATGGTTAAAAACCTGGTGGCGGAAAAGGAAAGCCAGAATTTGGGTTGAATGCAACTTCTTTTAAAACTCGTGAATCATGTGCAATGCCCTCCCATCCGGCCCATACGAATGTGAATATCATATCAAAGTCACAAATTGCTAATACATTTTGAAAGCATTCACCTTTTCCTCTTCCCCTGTAACGAGTCTGTTAATCAACAGGCACGATCGCATGTATAAGAGTTCCATCTAAGGCACCTATTGCTCCAGGAAATATTTCTTTTAGCCTTCTATGGCGTTCGGAGTTATTTGCGCTTACATTAGAAGATGTTGGAACTATAACTTCTCTTGCGAAATTCATCATTTCCTTTAGGACCTCATGAAAACATCTATGAATTGTTTCTGTTGAGTGTTGAAACCTTCGTTTAACCATTCAAAAACGTTCATTATGTCCAATGACCATAAAAAACATAGCCAACTTTTCTTCCAAGCTTATTGACCTACTACTTTGCACCCAATTTTTTTGTTTAAAATGATTGCACAATAGTATAAATGCATCACGTGAAAGACGCATCATCTCATGACATTGTGTAGAAGTACCATGCAATAATTCTTGCGTGTATTCATGACCGGTTAATGCCGAATTCAAGTCTCTTATCCTTTCAACATTTATTCTCGAGGCTAATAAAACCCAATACCAACAAAAGATCATGATAACTATAATCTCATCGTCCGGATCCATAAGGTACCCATCATAACATAAATAAACAACTATATCATCCACATTAACATCTATAACAATAACATCCAAAACATAACATCCATAACATAACATCTAACCAAAAAAAAAAAACAATCAAAGCACAATCTTAGTTAAACAATCCATACTTTGCTCCCGCATTCTTAACCCATTTCTCACAATTCTGCGGCTTAAGACGTACCCACAGTTTCCTAAGATCGGCACTCTCACCAAAAAGCAAAAGCGTTGTTTCGTATTTCGCATCCGACTCATCCCAACCCAATGTCTCCAACTTCTCCAAACATGCATCCATATCATCAGAAAGTGTGTTTCTCAATCATCATCTTTGTCAACTTGCTAATATCTTCACCAACTTTTATAAGCTTTGACTCTAATGTTGCCTTATGTTTTCGTTTCTCTCCTTTTTCTTTTTTTGGGACCGAATACTTGACTCCTCACTAACACCTTTACCTGGGGAATCCACTTGAGTGCATTCGACATCCATACCATCCAAATTGTGCTCATTCCCTTTCTCAGAAGGATGAGGAAGCGTAGAACTTGGCCCCCAACTATCAAACCCATTTGAAGTAGACCCCTCATACAATTGACAACAAAGCTCGGGGAAAGCAAGTGGTGCACTTCTCAAAGCTTCTACATACTTGTTAGACTGTGTGAAGAAATATTTTAAAATACTATAAAATTAATGAAATATGCCACTACTAATTATTAGTATAAAACAGATACCTTCATCTCAATTTGCCACTCTTCTTCTGACAAGTTAAAACTGTTTGTAACTGGATCATAGACATTCCTGGTTTTGTTTTTAAGCTTTAACCAAGCTGCAAATTTTCCTTTTAGAAAATCATAGTGATTCTTCTTTTGACGTTGTTCCACTATGAAATTATGTTGTGTTTTCAAATTTTCAGCTACAGTTTTCCATAACGCTTGTTTAAGACTGCTTCCTTCACGTCCATTAACGGTTATTTCATGAACACATGCTTCAAGAAAGGTTTTTTCAACACCTTCTTGCTTCCAGTTAATCCTAATCCTTTTTGCCATTTCTTTGGATATTGGTTCCTAAAGATTAGGGATTTAAACCACCTCAATCATACCAATTATCCAATATTTCTAATATAACAACTAATAACAATCAACATACAACATAAAGAAAACATGTATCTTTTTTCAACATACAACATAACCATTCACAAAAAACTAAGTTCAGAAAAATAACCAAATATTAGGGATTTAAACCACATCAATCATACCAATTAGCCAATATTTCTAATGTAACAACTAATAATAATCAACATACAACATAGCGAAAACATCTATGAATTTTCAACATACAACATAGCGAAAACATCTATGAATTTTCAACATACAACATAACCATTCTACATATAACATCAATCAACATAATAATGAGTAAAATATTGGAAAAAAAATTAGAAAAAACTAATAGACAAAAAAATCAGAAAAATAAACAAATCCATAAAAAAACCAAATCAAACTTAACCACATCATAATAATGAGTAAAATAAATGAAAAATCAGTTTAATACAAAAAAAATAACCAAGAAAACGAACCCGGGTGCTGTTCGGCGGTGAGGAGAGGGAGGAGGGCGGCGGGAGGCGGGAGGTGGTGAGGAGAGGGAGGAGGCGGCTGTTCGGTGGTGAGGAGAGGGAGGAGGGTGGCGGGAGGCGGGAGGCGTTCAGTGGTGAGGAGAGGGAGGAGGAAGTCGGCGGGAGGTGGTGAGGAGAGGGAGGAGGAGGCTGTTCGATGGTGAGGAGAAGGAGGAGGAGGGCGGCGGGAGGCGTTCGGTGGTGAGGAGAGGGGTGGGGGCGAAGGTCTTGGCTGATGAGAGGTAAAAGGTGTAGGGTTTCTTGTTTATACAGAGAAGAGAAGGGAAAGGGTAACAATAGTCTTTTTTTCATTCAGCAACATCTTATATCTGTATGATTCAGCACTGAATGATGCCATTAAGAGGCTAGTATTTTGCCAACCAAACAAATACACCTCTGTCCGAATAAGAGGGGAACCTCTTAATGATTCATTAAGAGGGTTGCCAAACAGCCCCTAAGTGTTAAGTTGGGGGTGACATACGTCAAAGTGATAGTTGGGGGTTGCAGCGGCCAATAGCCAATAGTTAAAGGTGATAAAATCCAATAACCTCATTAACTATCATAAAAATATGTGTAGTGAGAGGGAAAGAAAATGCCCCTATCCTTGGCGTTTTGCACCATGTGACAGTCCAGTCAGTAATTGGCCTTTATGGTGCGTTTTTCTAAAATGGGTATAGTGGTATAATGCCTAATAATGCCCCATCAACGATTACCCAATTATTATTTTTTTCAAACTAAAAGTAATAAAAGTTCATTGGTCGAATTATGAAAGGTGTGCGGCATTTTGAAAGATGTGCGACAATTTGGCGTTTTATAAAGCACGCTCTAGAGGGTTTTTTTTTTTTTGGAAAAACGCCCAGGGGGCGGTTTACAGGCGTTGGGGACGTTTTTTGCAGGAAAAACGCTAAAAACCCCACTACGGATGGTCTAATACGAATTTAAATGTTTGTATTTTAAATGAGACATTTTCTAACATTTTCATAAAATAGTAGGATTTACAAAAATACGCAGAGAGTGACTAGCTAGACAAGTGATACATGTGTTCAACGGTTCATCGCTTCGATTTAAACTAATGTTTTATGTAGGTGAAGTAACTAATCAAAGTTTAATTAATATGAAAGTAAACGAAAAAAAATAACAAAACTTTATTGCATACATAGTGGTGAAGTATGTGGTTAGTATTAGTGTAATGTGACAATTGACATAATGTATTTACAATACGCGAATACAAGCAGGTCATGTGTTCAAACATGAATCACCATATATTTTTTCTATATTTTTTTCGCTATTAGATCTCGTATAGTCTTCTTGAACACATTATAACACACTTGACAACCAATCACTAAATTTAAAAAAATCCATGTCAGGAACAAAAAAGACCACAACAAGTGCATCATTCATGCCATCTTTTACAATTAATGGTAGAGATTCAAAAGATTTATTAATTTTTTTAACGACGGTTTTTTTTTGGTAAGATTTAAACCCACAACTAGGGCTGGAAAATCGCGTTTTAACGGGTTTAACATGTTTCTGACAACACGGACAACACAAGTTCTAAACATGAATACGACTCTTTTAACTATTTTATATCCAATATCTATAACATAGTTGTCTGTTTTATGTACCAAGAAGGAGAATTAATAGATTCTAACTTTCTAATTTTAATTGTTTTTAAAAAGGTGAAAATTCACATGGTGTGATTTTCAGTAAACTTGTCTAATCGTGTCTTTTACAGGTTACCTATTGCCCGCCCTACCCACAATCGAACTCTTGATTGTGGGACCACTATCACACCGCTAGACCCCAACCCTCAACCGTTAAGTTTATCATATGTATATTAAGGTTTAAGCCATTAAAAAAATATGTATATTAAACTTAACATTTTCATGCAGCAATTTTACATTTTCACTAATGCCATTTACGCTATTAATTGTTATATTCTGGAAAAGATTACCATAAAATATAGTTTGAAAGTAAGATTGTCCAAAGCTATATTTTACTGATTAATATCATCGATTGTAATGTAACCACCTACCAATTTACCATCTTATTTTCGTCAACATTTCTTGAACGGGTCATGCTATTAACACACGGCCAAAATTATTTTCACATCTCAAAGCGCCGCGCTTTGGCCATAGCGCGGCGCTATGATCGACAAAAGTGCTTCGATTGACGTTTGAGACATTCCCTACTGTTTGACAGACATAAAGCTGATTGACATGTTTTGTCGTTAACCCTAAGCGCCGCGCTTTGGCCATAGCGCGGCGCTTCGACCCAAATTTTCACTTTTAAAAGCAAACTACTGATTGAGGTTCTTCTTCAGAGCTCTCGGTCTTCTTCTTCTTCACGTTGTTTACAAACATACGTGGGTATTCGAGTGTTTTGTTGTTTGTTGTTTACAAAAAACGATGTCGTGGTTAAATAACTATATTTTCGGTCAATATTCTGACGAGACAGTTGTTCCTGATTCTTACGAGGGGACCGCTATTTCTGACTCGTATGAGAAACCGGTCTCGTCCAACTTGAGGGAGGCAGAGGTTGTATCTGGCATTCGTTATCGTGATAACACGGTGACGCTGGATTTGAATACCCCTGTGGAGGACCCTTACGCACAACAAGGTTATTCGAATTTCGGTTACGGTGGCGAGTATAGCTTTGTACAGCAGGAGTGTGGTCCAAACGACAGTTACGGTTGTCAACAGAGCTTACAAGGTTATTCGAATTTCGGTTACGGTGGCGAGCACAACTTTGAACATCAAGTATATTCGGACCTCGGTGACGATGGTGAGCCGGGGGATGTGTCTGTTGACGAGGAAGGCTGTTACCCGGTAACGTTTTCGTTTGATACGACGCAGACCTTTTCGTCACGTAAAGAGTTGGTGCGTTGGGTACAAGACACGGCAAAAGACAACGGTTACCTCATTGTGACTAAGAGATCGAATAAAAGAGGAGAGAATTACAAGATTTGGTTTCAATGTACTTTTGGTGGGGAGCATAAGAGTATAGCTACACAGAGGAAAACGGGTAGCAAGAAAATAGGCTGCCCGTTCGAGATGATCGGGTTTTCGGAATCATCCGGAAGTGTTTGGAGGATCGAGGTGACGAAGGCGAAGCATAACCACACTCCTATTGAAAACTTAGAGGGTCACGCGTATGCGAAAAGGCTTTCTTCGGAGGATACAAAACTGGTTAAGGAGCTGGCAGAGCAAGACATTCCCAACCAAAGTATCTGGCGAACGCTGACAAAAAACAATCCGGCTAGAAAGCTTATTCCGAAAGATATACACAACGCTGTTCAGAAGATCAACGCCGAAAAAAATGTCGGTAAGTCTCCGATGCAAAAACTTGAAAGCATTCTTCTCGAAAAAAATTACACTTATTACATGCGCACGAATGAGATATCAAACGAAGTTGAAGATGTCTTCTTTGTTCACGAAAGATCATTCAATATGTGGTGTGCCTTCCCGCATGTGCTAATGATTGACGCCACCTACAAAACGAACATGTACAACCTGCCATTTGTTCAGGTCGTAGGCATGACGTCGACAAACAAATCGTTTACGGCTGCTTGTGCGGTAATTTCCGCTGAGAAGTCAGAGAACTACCTATGGGTGTTGCAGAGGATCAAGTCTATGCTGGTAGGATGTATGGAACCGCGCGTGATTTTAATAGACAGGGATTTTGCGCTAATGAACGCGTGTGAACAAGTTTTTCCAAAAGCGCATAAGTATCTTTGTCGGTTCCATATTCAACAAAAAATTAATAAGAACAGCAAGAAGAAATTCTCTGACAAGGATTGGAAAGAATTCGTACGTAGTTTTTGGTTATTGTGCGAGTCTACGACCGAGGAAATATACAGGTATAACTTGGAAAACCTTGAAGCACAGCTGAAAGAAGATGACCGTGAACGTAGGTATTTCTTACATAATTATGTTCAAATTTTATATAATAACAACAACTGACTATTTACGTTTTTTTTTAATTTTAGAGGTTTTTGATTATATGAAGAAATCCTGGTTGGATCCGTACCGTGAAAAGTTTGTATCATGCTGGATTAACAAAACTATCAACTTTCACCAAACTACGACCAACAGGGTTGAGGGCATGCATGCAACACTAAAAAGTCACTTTCCAAGTCATCGCAACACACTGGATAAACTTGTACTGTATGTTGATCATGTTGTTGATAGACAATACACCGAGATTAGTAGTAGCTTTGAAACAAGCCTCCGAAAAGTGATGACGCACCACAAGAAGCAGCCCATGCTTGCATATATTCTCAGAAAGGTTTCAATATATGCGATTGAGCTTTTGAGTAGGGAACTAAAACGTAAGGAAGACGGGTTGAGAGCCTACGGTGCAAGCTGTGGTTGCCAACTTTTTACCAGCTGTGGTTTGTCATGTGCCTGTCGTTTGGAAAAGTTGGAAAATAAAGGTAATTAATATCTTTGACCTTTCTCGTTATGATTTTGCCACCTAATTTGTTTTCATCCACAGGTCAGCAACTCCGGATCACACACATAGACGTGTTCTGGAAGAAGCTTAACTTCAAGCCTGCAAAGAAAAACATAGAGGATATCGATGTAGACGCGGAATTTGAAAAATTGAAACAAAAGATCGATCCAACACCCCCTCAGGTGAAAAGGAGCTTCTTTGAAAAGTTTCAGCAAATCCTCAATCCAGGGAACAATAACAAAAAACCTCCTGCTGTTCTGAAAAAACTCGTGGTCGCCCAACATTGAAAACGCAGGAAGAAAGAAAGGTTGAAGCCGCTAGAAAAAGCGCGTACATTCCGTCGGGAGAAACTTGGGTCGAGGCCTCAGACGATCTTCCCCGTCACAGCTCGTACATATCACCGTCACAGCCTCAGACGATCAACCTACACCCTGATTTCCCGATGATCAAGCTCGGTCCTAAGACGGATATAGCGATCCGCAACTACGCATCCCAGATTCCCGAAGTGATCCATCCATACATCGTTAGAATAAAGGACGTGAAACCAGATGGTCATTGTGGGTTTCGATCGGTGGCTGTTGGGTTAGGAGTGAAACAAAATTCATATTTGATGATCCGGAAACAACTTATAAAGGAGTTACGTATGAAAGAATCGCTTTGGAGGCAGTTTTTCGATCCGGAAAACATAGGACATTATGATGCGCTGCTTAGACGGATCGATTTCAAGGGGGTGGGACGAGCAGATATCGAAAATTACATGACGATGCCTGAGACGGGGTTTCTTATTGCCCAACGATACGGTGTGATTGTTCACACCTTCGACATGCGTGGGAGCTGTACAATTTTCCCTCTGCTGGGCGGGCCAAACGAAGCTGAGGAACCTCACCAGGTGGTTGCGGTTGTGTTCGTTGACCATGGGCATTTCATACATGTAGAGCTTGGAGGTTGTTATCCAATGCCTCCCCCAAACCCACTCTGGACAGCACACAGAACAGAGCGCGCAGCAGCCTGGCATACATTATACAGGGATCAGATCAACACGTACGAAATGCTTACGTATCGTGCCCCTGACCTTAATGTAACCCCATATGTTCACGATATATGTTAAATATACATCATAATACTACAATTAATGACAATATACATCATAATACTACAATTAAAGAAAAAATACGTCATGTTCATGTACGGTAGGCGGCTGATACACATAACACTTCTCACAGGAGTACTTGTGCTTTCAAACCAAAATGATACGATATAACGGAATAAGACATCACACGTAACCGATTTTATCCGGAACTTGCAGTATAGTCCATATATAATAAAAAATGATGTATAATGGAGAAAACGTAAAATTTAGACTATTATCGCCGCGTTTGTGAATTAAAAACAATTTTAAAAAATTTAAAAAAGGCCCAAAGCGCAACGCTTTGACCATAACGCAGCGTTTTGGGCCCGAAGCGCCCCGCTATGGCCAAAGCGGGGCACTTTGGACCCTCGCTATAGCTGAAGCGGGGCAGCCTTCTCCCCCATTTCAACCCCACACACACACACACACATTAAGGTGCGATTTACACACACATCAACGTTTTCAAGGTTTCAACCGCTAAAAGGTACGATCGAACTTCATTTATTGTTTTGGTTCAAGTTATGTGTTTCATTTTGTTTGAATTTTGTTTGATTTGGGCGGTATGATCGATCAGCTGGGGCTGTTCTTCAAAACGAAGAACTAAAGCGCCGCGCCGAGGCCAAAGCGCGGCGCTTTGGTTCATTTTAATTTTTTTTTTATTTATTATTTGTTTAATATTATTTGTTTAATAATATTTGTATAATATTATTTGTTTATTATTTATATTTAATATTATTTGTTTATTCTTTTATATTTAATATTATTTGTTTATTCTTTTATATTTAATATTATTTGTTTATTATTTAAAATTTTATAAATAATATTATTTGTTTATTATTTTATATTTAATATTATTTGTTTATTATTTAAAATTTTATAAATAATATTATTTGTTTATTATTTTATATTTAATATTATCTTGTCAACGTGCAGGGATGGATTCCTCCGATGACGAGATTGAGCATATGGAGGCTGAGGGAGATGTGGGAGAGGAGGGAGAGCCGGCATGTCCGTACCTGCAGTTTCCGCCGGGGTCACGGGAGAGGGGGAGATGCGCGAGGTTGCGCACCATCCCCATTGGGGAGCATGTAGGGATAGACTGGGGCCTGCTGGAGACCGTGGGAGAGGCCGCGCGGGCGCGTGAGATAGTTGGACTAGATACTCCTTGGTCGCGCCTATTTGAGTTAGCGATGGAGGACTCGTACCCTGAGCTTACGTGGGAGTTTCTTTCCACGTTTACATACGCGCCGCATCCGGCGGATTACGTGGAGGACCCGGATTTTCCAGTCCACGAGGTTACATTCCGTCTCGCTGGTCAGGAGTTTGAGATGAGTGTGCGGCAGTTTGCTGTCCATACAGGTTTGTTTAAATAATATTATTTATTATTTTATATTTAATATCATTTGTTTATTTAATGTTATTTGTTTATTTAATATTATTTGTTTATTTAATATTATTTGTTTATTATTATTATTTGTTTATTTAATGTTATTTGTTTATTTAATATTATTTGTTTATTATTATTATTTGTTTATTTAATGTTATTTGTTTATTTAATATTATTTGTTTATTATTATTATTTGTTTATTTAATATTATTTGTTTATACAGTTTTGTACACTGAGGCCGAGCTTGATACTGATTTATATACGCAGGCAGTTACGATGATGGACAGGCAGACGCTTATCAGTTTCTGGAGGTCCATTTCCAGGGTTCCCTTTGGGAGATCCTGGCAAAAGGCCACCACCATCAGAGACCCCTTGTTCCGATACCTGCACCATGTTATCGCGGCAACTATCGTGCCGCGGGGTGCCAGTAGGGAGAAGGTCAACCTCAGTGACCTTTTCTTTCTATACGGCCTACTGCGACGACAGCCCTGCGATCTAGCAGCCAGCCTGGCAGATTACTTTGCCACAGCATACCACCGGCAGCTCCGCGGGTGGGTGCACACTGGCTCATACATCACCGCCATCGCACGCTCGCTCGGGATCGTGCCCGAGGGAGATCCGGTGCTGTCCGATCCGGTCCCGTCTACCAGGTTGGGCCGCGCGTCAGTTTCTAGCATGCAGATCACCCGTACCTTTGATGTTGGTCTGAGGTTTAGGGGCGGAAACGGGCTGATTTGGCAGTCGGAGCCGGTGCCGGAGGTCATCCCGGTTGTTATTGAGGTGAGGGCTGGAATGTTGGCCCCTCCTGATGTTCAGGCGGCCGCTCGGCAGGCTCCGCTACAGGCTCTGGGACTCGATGAGTTTCCGGGCCAGCCTCAGGCTGAGGCTCAGGCTCAGCCTCAGGCTCAGCCTGTATTAGAGGATCCGGCTCAGGAGGAGCATATCGAGGAGATCCCGGTACCACCAGTTCAGCCAGCTCCTGAGCCGCCACAGTACCCGCAGCACGTTTACGCTGACCTGCCTCCGGTAGCGCGTGAGGTGGCTCGGGACTTCGACCGGCGCCTCAGACGCCAGGCCGCACGCCAGGACTGGATCATCGAGACGCTCGTTTCTCTACGAGAGCACGCTGGGTTGCCTCCACTTCCCCTCCCACCGTCCCCACCGCACGTGGATTAGTATCTTAGTTTGTTTGTATAGTGTTTTGTTATGTATTATGCAGTCAGTTGTACCTTTTTTTTTGTATGTACAAACTGATATATATATATATATATATATTGCAGTTAATCTTCTATTTACATCACGTTGGTTTTGGATTGTTTACGTTTAATTCTTATGGTTTTCTGTACAATTTATTTAACGTGTTCGTTTAATTTAACAAAATAAACTAGGTTAACAGTTTATAAAGACGCACTTATATTATATACGTTCTATAAAAATAATGACGTAAAAAAACGTAATTATAAAACAACGTATTATAAAGGCCACCCATTATAAAACTCAAATACAATTTTTTCCTCCAAAAAAACACTACCAAACTAACCCACATCCCACCTATTTAAAAAAAAAAAAACAACACAAATTCCAGCCAACGTTTTTTGTCTTTTTGCACACTCGAAGCGCCCCGCTTTGGCCATAGCGGGGCGCTTTGACAAAGGTCAACAGACAAGGACTGACAAAAGATCAACAGACAAGGACTGACAAAGTCAGTCCTTGTCTGTTGACCTTTGTCAAAGCGCCCCGCTATGGCCAAAGCGGGGCGCTTCGAGTGTGCAAAAAGACAAAGGCCGTGTGCGAATAGACCAGGCCTTCTTGAACATATAAATTGACATTTGAAATCACTGTTTCACATGATTGGAAATTGAATTCCCAAGATGATGTACTGCTATACTCTATGGGCCATGCCTAAAACTAAGTGTTGTATGTTTTTTTGAACGGTAAAATCTAATAAATTTAAATAGAAGGATTAAGTGTAGGAATGAAATATATTAGTTTTAAAAACTTTATAAACGGTTTTTAAAAATCGAGGAGTAATTTTAAAATTATTCAAATGTAATAAATTCAAGAGTAAATTACACTTTTCGTCCTTTATGTTTATAGCGGGTTGTAATGGATAGCCTTTAACTTTAATAATTACAAACACAATCCTTTGTTTGGAAAACTTATTACACATTTCGTCCTTTAGCACTAACCTGGTTAAATTTTTCAGTTAAATATGGCATGTGCCTTGCACATGAGGGTAGGTTAGTAATTTTACCTTTTATATTAAAAATATATATACAAAACATAAACCAGAATCCACACCCCTCTCGGCTCTCTCTCTCTCTCTCTCTCTCTCTCTCATCAACTCCATAGCAGAAAAACAAGAAGCGCGGCTTTCAAACTGAGAGTTAGCAAATTAACAAGAAGGTGAATGCTCTTACATACTTAGAAAAACAAGAAGAATAGCAAATTAACACACGCCGATCAAACTGAGAGGTAGCTTTCAGTCTGCTCTGATCTTCTCGGTCATCCGCCGGCAACCACCAACCAATCTGGCCGCTATCCTAACCCCTCAATCCTCTCCGGCGATTTCTGATTATTATTCATACAACACACTATTCACCGGTCAGATTCTTCTACCGCCACTATTTAAACATCCAATCGTAGGGTTTCGAACTCAAATTTAGGGTTTTACACTGTGATGGGAAGTTACGGTTCACTATGTGGGTGTAGATTGGGTCACGATTTTCAAATCTAGAAAGGTGTCGAATTTGGTGAGGTTTGGTGGTGGTCTCACAGGTTCTGTTTTCGTGATGGAAAGTTAGACTTTGGAATCGGGGTGAATGGTGGATGTGGTCTAGCGAAGGCCGGTGGTGATTGATGGTGGTGAGGAGGTCGGTGGTGGTTGATGGTGGTGGTGATGGAGGCTTGTTGATGGTGGTGGTGATTTGAAGAGTTTACAGTGAGAGAGAGCGTGTGTGAGAGAGAGTGATTTTTCAGAATTTATTAGTTCTATATATTGTTTTTCATATATTAAAGAGAAAAATGCCCGGATAGTCCCTGTGGTTTCGCCTTTTTTCACCTATAGTCCCTAACTTTCTAAAACTACTTGAATAGTCCCTGTGGTTTTCCGTTTTGTTCTCGGATAGTCCCTGGGTCTAACTTCAGTTACTTTTCTCAGTTAACTGGGTGTTGAAATGACCAAAATACCCTTTCCTTAAAAGGCCAAACCATAGGGACTATCCGGGCATCTTCTTCATGTTTATTTATAAAACCCCACCACCACACTTCATCTTCAACCTCCACCCACCATCACCCTCCTCCACCCTCCACCATCACCGCCATAGTCACTCTCCATCTCTTGTTCCCCTTTCATCTTCCATAAATTGACTGGAAGCATTAATGGTGTTGTTGCTTTATCCATTGATGTCTCACACCAGAATCTTCAAGTTCTTGATGTATCACATAATGAATTATCCGGTGAAATCCCATCGGATATTGGGAGATTTACCAGCTTGAGATTCTTAAACATGTCTAAAAATTCACTAACAGGTGAAATCCCAGAAACCGTTGGAAAGCTAAAGGCTTTAAACAGTCTTGATTTGAGCGAAAACCAGTTGAATGGAAGCATTCCAAGTTCAATCGGAACCAGTTCATCCCTCACGTCTCTGTAAGATTCTCTTTATGTTATTACATGTTTCATTTTTTCTTTACTTTTTTGTTATTTCGTGATCTAAATTAGGCTTTCTGCAGGATATTATCGCGAAACAATCTATCGGGTCAACTTCCAGTATCAATGTCGAAACTTGTTGTTCTTGAACATGTAGATTTGTCTTTTAACAAACTCACTGGCACCCTACCTAAGTCATTAGAAAACCTCGTCCATCTCGTTACATTCAATGTTTCACACAATCAACTTCAAGGTGAACTACCAGCTGGTGCATTCTTCAACACCATTTCTCCATCCTCTGTGACCGACAACCCAACTCTTTGCGGCACTGCGGCGAACAAAAGTTGTCCAACCGTCCTTCCTAAACCAATCGTACTAAACCCGAACTCAACCGGCACAGACCCTGACTCAGTCCCACAAACCCTCGGTCACAAAAAGATACTCCTCAGCATTTCAGCCAGTGGCGGACCTGGCAGAAAATCGAACCCTTCGTCTCTACGGTAGAAATCCCTAATCGAAGCCCTAATCGTACCTGCAAATCGAACCAATTCCGTCGTGGATGATGGTGGTTGTGATGATGGTGGTAGTGGTCAGTGATGATGGCGGCGGTGGAGGTGGAGGTGACGGTGGTGGTGGTACCAGAGAGAGAGCAGGGATGAAGAGAAAGGGATAATATGGCGGCGGTGGTTGTGGTGGAAGTGATGGTTGTGGTGGAAGTGGTGGTTGTGGCAGGAGTGGTTGTGACGATGGTGGTGGTGGTCAGTGGTTGTGGCGGCGGTGGAGGTGTAGGTGATGGTGGTGGTGGTACCAGAGAGAGAGAGAGCAGGGAGAGAGGGATAATCTGTGACATATAGATATATATTAGTATGAAGAAGATGCCCGGATAGTCCCTATGGTTTGGCCTTTTAAGGAAAGGGCATTTTGGTCATTTCAACACCCAGTTAACTGAGAAAAGTAACTGAAGTTAGACCCAGGGACTATCCGAGAACAAAACGGAAAACCACAGGGACTATTCAAGTAGTTTTAGAAAGTTAGGGACTATAGGTGAAAAAAGGCGAAACCACAGGGACTATCCGGGCATTTTTCTCTATATTAAATGAAGGGAAAGAAAAAAAGAAATAGAAAAGACAATATTACCCCTTATGTGATCTGATTTAACTTAAAATTTTAATCTAGTTAGGGGTAAAGGATGAAAGGTGAAATGAATTTTTCAAATAAAGGATTGTGGATGTAATTATTGAAGTTAAATGCTATCCATTGCAACCCGCTACAAACATAAAAGACGAAAATTGTAATTTACCCTAAATTCAAATAATTGAAACGTTATAACATATAACCAATTAGTTACGGTGATGTTATAAGCCATTACTAACGCATATTTCTAGGGTTATAAGCAGCACCATGTAAAAGCAATATGCGTTAGTAATGGACTTGGGCTTAAAAAATTTAAGGTAACTTCATGGGTTATCTCATTTTACATGGTGTTGTTGATACGGACTAACTGACCCATTATCACCCATCCTATGTTTCCAAGCCCTCACGTTTCCCTTCCCCACGTACTATGTTTGTTAAATCTCATGTTTTCCATTTGTTTTCCATTTCTCCATGTTTCTTTTATACTCTCGTATGCATGTGCACGTTTTTTGTTTCAAGTCTTTAACCCTATATAACACATCTTATTTGGTTGAATGTTTAGGAAGAAATTTGCAGAAAAGTTTACGTTTTCATATTTAGATTTAGTAGGAGACCGCTGATCTCAAATCCGCTATCTATCATTTACCATTTCAAGTTGTATTTGTTATTTTAGTGTTTATTCATGTTCATCTTGTTCACAACTTGATAAAAACATAAACTCATATTGTTTCAACCTTGTATGTTCCGATATACATATAAATCACATGGCTTTGAAGCTTTTAGTTGAAATAACTTACCACTTTTTTAAATAAGCGGGTTAAATGGTATTCTCTTTAATTGTTTAAAATGACTATTAAGTATTTAGTATAATGGTTAAAAAAACGATCTACAATGATGGGTTTCCATGGTTAAAAGTTCTCTCTCTTAGTTAACTCACGACACTTCTCCCTAAAAACTATTTTCACTCGTCTTTCTCCCTCACTCTTCAAGTACCCATGAACTTCTCCAACCATATCTTTTCCACCTCACATTTGTCTTTAGGAAATAACCCTCCATTGGTTGTGCTCTAAGAGCATTCACATCCCTTCCACCATTTTTATCATATAACTAAAAACAACTAAATTTTCTTTCTTCTTTCAATTAAATAATACATTTTTATACTTTTATTATTAAATTTTCCCTCTCTTCCACTCACAACCATTTTCAAAATATATTAAAAAATTATAAAGGGTGAACGGTATTTACTCAAATATACAGATGAACAATATTTTTCTCTCTGCTGCACTCACAACTACTTACAACCATTTGGTGGAAGGGATGTGATACTCTAATGTATTTAATTCAAAATGTGCTTACGTGATGAATTTTTTTAAAACAAGTATAGTTGTTTTATATTTGTTAATTAGTTTAAGTATAATATGCTTGTATAATAAAATTTTAAAAATCTTAAACTAACTTTTCTTAGGGTCAGTGTCAAAATTATATTGCGACGCGTGGGATTAAGTCACATATATATTAAAAAAAAAAATCACACGGTGCGGAAGACCCCTATGTGGATCTAGTAGGTCAACCCATGTTCATCAGTATAAATGTTTTTGTTTGTCTGTGTTCTGTAAAAGTTACACAAAAGAAACAAACAAGTCATTATTCATATCCGTTTGACTCATAAGTTTACATGTCTAAACCTATGGGGTAAGGTTTCGCATAACGCACCCAATATAAATAGAGAGTAAAGTAAAAAGAGATTAAGCTTGACAGTTTTTAAGTCTGTTATCATCTCTATTTGACAAATAAGTTTTGATACACCAAAATGTAGTTTTGGTAGACAATACATTTATTTTCATTCCTCATAAACACAACATAAAAATGAAATATGTTTGTTATCTTCATCGATATTTTGGTAACGCGTTTTTTTTTTAACGACAGACAAATGTTACTCCTACTCTACTATCCAGGTTTGAACATGTGACCTCTTTAAGAGGTATGTACCAAATAGGCTAGCCTCACATTGGCTTTTGGTACAAATAAATTTTCAAATTCTCATGTTCCTTGGTATCTATTGATATTAACTAGTATTGTATTATATACTTATGTTTATTATAATAGGAAGCTCAATATTATTTGACTATCTATAAGACTACCTCCAATGCTTCTTGTTGGGGGGTTGCACTTGATGATGTGGAGGGTGCATTTGTAAAGGAAGCATTGGGGATAGGTGGCATTTAAGGGGGTTGCATGTAGGGAAGTGCACCTACATGCAGGAGAGAGAAGGTGAAGGTGGGCCGTTTTAGAGAAATGCATGTGGGAAAGAAATGGTGATGTGGAAGAGAGAGGATGCATGTGGGAAGGATGTGTTGGAGTTAAAAAGAGGAGAGAGAATGCATGTGAGAAGAATGGGTTAAAAGCTGATGTAGCGGTGATGACTAGGATGCATGTAGTAAATGCAGGTCGTTGCATTGCGGACAGTCTAAGGGGTGATTAATGTACGACACAAGAAAAATATCATGGTAGTGCATAAAAGATCATGGTAGCGACGTAGCGTGACTATGGTACATTGGTAGTTTGGTACCCTTGTTAAAGTGGTATGAGCTAGCAGCACCTAAAAGCCCGTACATATTTGGGACCGTGTACCCAACCCGAACGGTCCACTTTTGTTATTATAAAAGAAGCGAGGCCTAATGAAAACTCTATTATGGAGACTAAACTTGTTAGAGTTTGGGCCCAATGAAGTCATTTCCTAAAACTTAAAAAGACCAAATCACCAAAACCATAATTAAGACATACTATAAGAAAGAAACATGTAACTAAAAGGTAAAAAGGACAAGATTCTATTCTATCATTGAAACCATTATATTATATAGGTATTTATTTTTATATGTTTTCATTTGTTAACATATATAAAGTATTGAATCGATCAAAATTGTATAGTTATTGAATCTATACCACCCTCTAAGCACTAAAGATGACATGTAGTGGTGCACAAATCAGGTTTTTTTTTAAACCGGTTCCGGGTATGGAATCGGGTTCGGGTAGGATCGGGTTTTACAAAATCGGTTTTTTTTTTTAAACCGGGTCGGGTCCAGGTTTTCTACCAAAAATGTATACCCTCTATACCCGGGTTCGGGTAGGGTTAGGGTCGGGTTTTATAAAACCCGGGTATTATAATACCCTATTTCCGGGTTCGGGTCCGGTTCGGGTATTCATCGGGTAGGGTTCGGGTATGCATCGGGTTGGGAAAAAACCCACACCGGGTATTAAAAAAAAACCCGACCGGGTATTAATGCTTCTTTATATGTTTTAGTGGATGGTGCCTATTGAAATTTTAATGACATTTCAAAATTTAAATTCGATAGTGCTAGATCGAAGGAATAGTCCTGATTTGAATCCTTTTGGATTAGATAAACAACAATATATTTTATTTGCTATGTTATGTTTTAACCAAGTTCCATCAATTTTTTATTTTTTTTTATTAGACAAACACCAATAGATCTTTCCAGCAAATAGATGGGAATAATGACCAAATACTTCAAATATCATTAGAAACCTATTAATTAAACAAGATTGCATCAAAGTGCATACATAATTTTGTTAAATCATAAGAACTAGAAGTCTTAATGCTTGAAAACATAGATAAAATAACATAGATAAAAAAAACATAGATAGGACTTGAATCGTCTTCGCTTCTTGATCTTCTTTTTGGTCGTCTTCCCTTTTTGATCGTCTTCGTTTAGTCTTCTTCTAGTGGGCTTGACATTCCCATTTCGACCTCTTCATCGTGTATATCCGTTTCAACGCCATTTTCATCTTCAAGTGACTCCACATGTTGAATCCTCTCCGCCGCATCCAAATAGTCCTTCAAGAAAATACACATTTCAACCGACTCGGGACTAACCTTCGTCCTCCTTAATGAAATGACTCGGCCACTAAAAGAAAAGGCAGACTCCGAAGCTACCATGGAAGCTTGGACACTTAGTAGATCACGGGCCATTGCGGCTAGAACCGGAAATTGGGGTTTCTTTTCTTTCCACCAAGCCAAAATGTCGAAATTATCAAATTCTTCTTCGGAAGTGACGAATGCTAAAAAATCCGATGCAATATATCTCCCGAACTCGCTACTTGGGGTGTTACCACGAGCTCGTTTAGCATTGTCACTTCGCAAAGTATTAAACAAACAAATTTTTAAGTTTCTATTACGGCTTGTTGAACTACCACTAGAAGAACCCGCATTTTCATAAGCTTGATGAACTTGTGAACTTAATTGATCATATTTTGCGTAATAAACATCAAACAACTTTTCAAATTGTTTGTTAAAACTTGCTTGCGCTTTTGGCACAAAATTAGGATTTTCTTCTTGCAAATCCAAAGCAAAACATATTTTCTCAATCAATGTTTCTACACCTCCTTTGTTTACGTATGGGTTTAGAGCGGCCGAACAAGTAATAACGGGAGGCAAAACTTCAGAATACTTTCTAAACTTTTCTTTCAACGGCTTCATCAATTTAACAAAAATCGGACCTTTATATTCCAAATCTTGAAGCATTGTTGCGATTATGAAAAGTTGGTTAAGAACTTCGCAACTTGTGGGATAATAAACTCCCGATAAAAACTTTGTTGCTCTTTTAAAAACCCCAAGCACATCGGTTAAAGTTTCAATAATAGCCCAACTAGACGGCGGGAATGATTCAACCTCCATTTCGTCTCCAAGCAAATCATGAAAAGCAATCAAACAATGCTTTTGTTTTATAGCGCTTTCAAACATGCTACAAGTCGAGTTCCATCGAGTCGCTACGTCCCAATTTGTAACGCCCACTTTTTCACATTCGAAAATAATAAAAATGACATACTATTTTTTTTTTACAAAAATTGGGCATGACCCATTCGTAATTTAAGCAATTCCCTGCTTTTGACTTTTACCATTCAACTAAAAACTACAACGCTTTCAAAAGACGTATAAAACGTAACCATACAAAATTTCATCAAAGCGTTATGTCCAAGCTACCAAAATAAAGTTTTAAAATCCTAATTTACTTACGAAAACATCCTAAACATGGGTTTAACATTTACATTAAGAAAGTGTTTCGACCCATTTTCAAAAGACAACTTTAACCGGAAGCGTGTAAAAGGGCGATATGGTGTGTTCGGTCCGAGCTCGTCGTCATTAAGCATGAGATTTACCTATCATTCGTAACACCAAACATTTATTAGTTCGACATATATATGCAATAACAAATCTTTTATTTAACTACCATTATTCGACCCGTTAACATAATTTATCCTTTTGTCAACAAGCTTATTTCAAATTCATTCTTTACTTTTTAGCATAAATTTCTTTATGCTCTTCAACATTTCTTTCGGAAATGTTCAACATATAGTCTATCCGACCCATCCGTAATGGTTCGATACATACCATTCATTTAACGTACTTTCATCATTTTGACTCGTTATTAACAAGTCATTTTCTAACCATTTACCATCCTACTTTCCAAACGATTTATGACCCACTTGAGTGGTCATTACACATCCAATACTATTGGGTTACTTATCCGTTTTCTAACATACAACATATCACAATTCTACCATAAATCAACATACAACTCAACACTAAGATTTAATTAGCCAACCATCATTCGTAGATCTACATGAAAGGAGAATTAAGTTCATGTGAACTTACCGTGATCTTGTGACGCTTGCGACTTCAAGTAACTCGTACCTTCTTCCTTCTTCGTGCCTATACATTATAACTTCATGCTTTTAGCTTTCTTAAACATTTCTTCACATATGCATTTTTTATTTATGCATCATGACTTAATATAATTACCCATATATCCATTTTCATTTACATTACCATTAATTTAAGAATTCATGTCAAACTTCAACTAAATCATTCCTAGGCATTTCATCGAACACATGGCATGCGTACTATCTATAAAGTATGAAGTACAAGTATTTAAAGCATATTTTTTCCATAGTTCATCCATTGATTAACATAAGCATTCCCATCTTCATAATTTGTCACCCTAACCAAATCCATGTTGTTCTAAATCATCTATTCATCAAGATTTCATCAACATTAATCTAATTAGCATATAAAATTTCACAAATTTTTATTCATCTTTTGACATACAAGTGGGTTTTACCCTAATTCATCATTATAGAGAAATTTGAGCATAATTTCAACTCCTATATGTTCATATCATTCTGCATTCATGTTTGATTCCATAGAAACTCACAAATTCCACATAAACTATTTCATCAAACATTACCAAATCATGAAATTAAACTTACTTGATGTCAAGAACACTTAGATAATCAGAGTTCCTGGCTCATGCATTCGATTAATCTTTGATTTCCCTTTCAATTTGATAGATTTCAGGATGTTAGGGTTTTGAAGGGAAAGCTCTTCCTGGCCTCTTCTCACGATCGCATACACACATTCAAGCACCGGGCATTTTTTTGTTAAGTGTTTTAATTACATATTTCTCATTTTAACCCCCTCATCTTTTAGAGCATGACACTTTTCTCATAATTACATACTAATTTAGTAAACCTTCATGCATATTTATAAGATTTTAGATTTGCTAAAAGCTATAAATCTTAATAATGGTAAAAATCTATGTTTACCATTTCTTTTCGTCAAAGTATTGAAATTAAACATTATAATATGTCATACGAAATTTGGGGTGTTACACAATTCGCACCCAAACTTTTAACACCCGATTCTTTACAATATTTTCTATATCGCATATATATTCCCTTGCTAGTAGCAAAACTATCTTGTAGCATTTGTTTAATTTTTTTTCTCAAATCCACAATTTCATTTAAACCGTCTTGCACAACAAAATTGATAACATGTGCCACACAACGGCTATGAAAAAAACACCGTCGCAAGTCGGTTTATATCTTAACTTTAGTTGTGTAACCGCGATGGTGTTGTTGGATGCATTATCAAAAGAGATAGCAAACAACTTGTCACCAAAGTTATAACCATCGATTACTTCTTTTAAAAGTTGAAACAAATTATTTGCGGTATGTGGATAAGGAAATAACTCAAAAGCAACCGTAAGCTTTTGCATTTGCCACGTAGAGGGATCTATCCAATGCGCGGTAACAAAAAGGTACGATTCGGGTAATCCATGAGGTGCCGACCAAACATCGCACGTCAAATTCACACCGGTTTTTAAACTTTGATAAGTCGAAAACAATTGTTGTTTTGCTTGTTTCCACGCTTTTAGACAATTACGTCGAAGAGTAGTGCGGCTTACTTGGTTATAACGTGGTTGTAGAACTCTTTGGATGAGACGGGTCAATCTTTGGTTGTCAAAGAATTGAAATGGCAAACCTTATTGAATCACGAAATTTCCGAATCCTTCGCGAACCAACTCAACGTCATAATGCCAAATTTTCCCGTCGGTTGACAATGGTGGTTGACCTTGGTTCGGATCATTCCTCAAAACTTTGCAATACGTTGACAAGTGTTTTTTCAACGTCGTGTTCGAATCGGACTTCAACATAGCTCCACAATGAACGCATCGAACTTTGCTTGGTCCAAACGACATTTTACATAACGCGTAATGAACCCAAAATTCTTGGTTTCAAGTTGTAGGAATAACCTCCACGACGCTTGCTTTGGTAGCCGTATAACCCACGCTAACGGAAGACGTAGCACTTTGCGAAGCCATTTTTAGAGTGGGGTTTTGTTGATTTTCAGTGTAAAATTGAGTTGTGTTTTCTGGTTGTTTTGTTTGTTGGTTCCAGTTCTTGCTGGGTGTTTGGTTTAACTTTAAAAAAAACATAGAAACAATAATATTACCATTCGGATTTATATATACTAATTTTTAGTTGTTATGCATATTAATTGTGGTCTAGGCTTATTTAATGGGTCTCTTACGTGGAAATTGAATCCAATGAGATATGGTTGGGGATTGACCAAATGTAATTAATTGGAGCAAAACCACTCCATTCTGCAATAAATAATCTCCAACCACTCTCTGTTTTACATGTCTTTAAAGACTGGTGTACAGTAATGTCACATCAAGTGCAGGCCCCCTTAGCTATATAACCGGGTATAAAAGAACCCAGTTCCGGGTATTTATAAAAACCGGTTCCAGGTATTTATAAAAACCGGGTTTCGGGTATAAACTAGGTACAAAAAACCCGGTTCCGGGTTCGGGTTTTAGATAAAAAATGAATACCCGGTCCCTACCCTATGGGTAGGGTCGGGTTCGGGTATAGAAAACCTGGTTTTTATAATACCCGGTTTCGGGTTTTTTTTCCGGGTCCGGGTTTTTTGTGCACCACTAATGACATGACATATGCAAGATAGACAATAATTATATAGGACAATTACATAAAAGATAGTGATACGATATATCGTATGCAGTGTTTTGGGCCAAAAAAACGCAAAACGACGATCAATGATTACTCAAGTGGGAAAATAATCATTTTATATATATAACGATTAATACATTCATTTGACAAATGAAAGTCCAGTACTTTAAATAGGGTTGGCATATCGGGTCAACCCGATCTGTTAAGACACGAACCCGATAAGACACGAACACGAAACCTGTAAACACGAACACGAAACCTGTAAACAAGAACACGACACGAAATCTTATCGTGTCTGATTTTCCAAACACGAACACGAACCTGTTAATAAACAAGTTACACGAAATGACCTGTTAAGACACGAAAATGTTACCAACATATCATATGACCTGTTTAAGACACGAACACGACCTGTTAAGACACGAACATGACCTGTTAATACACGAACACGACCTGTTAAAACACGAACATGACATGTTAACCCCACATATTTGATATATTTTTTTAATTTAAAATTATAAACAGGTCACTAACGGGTCTTAACAGGTTAACGGGTTTTAACCTGTTTAGACACGAAATTTAAACAGGTCTTATCGTGTCGACCTGTTTAGACACGAAACCTGTTAAGGTCAAACACGAAACCTGTTAACTTCGTGTAGGTTCGTGTCGTGTTATCGTGTTCGTGTCAGAATTGTCAGCCCTAACTTTAAATGCAAATCTATATACATATTATGATATTTTTATACATATTAAGATATTTTCATGCAATTTGTAATACAACTAGTTGATGCCCCGCCCGCGTTGCGGGGCGATTACCGAATAATTCTCAATCAATTAAAAAAAGACTACTATAATTTTGCTAGGAAAAAAAAACAAAAACGATGATAAGACCGTAATTTTGGGCTTGGGGCAAAACTGTAATTTTTCAGCACTAATGAGCCAGTGTTAGGCTAGGCGGCTCATTGACACGAAAAAAAAAAATTAAATCGAGTAAACCAATTAAAACAAAAAAACCTTTATAGTTTTGCTAAAAAAACTAAAATGACGGGGAAAACGTAATTTTTAACTAAGGGCGAAATCATAATTTTAATTCGGGGATAAATCATAAATTAAATGGACCAACGGGGGAGTGCCAGGAAGCTGCCGGCACGACTGTAATTTTACACTGGGAGCAAAATTGTAATTTCACCAGGAAAACAAACAAAAACGAAGGGCAAAATGTAAATTTAAGTTGAGGGCAAAATCGTAACTTGGCTGTGAGAAAAAAAACTAATAGCAAAATTATAAATTTATATGGGGCAAAATCGTAATTTTGAACTGAGGGCAAAATTGGAATTTTTAGTTGGGAGTAAAAGCTTAAATTTATTTTTAAGTGGGGGTAAAAACATAATTTTGAACTGATGGGAAAATCGTAATTTTAAGGGAAAAAACTAATGGCAAAACTGTAAATTGAAACGGGGCAAAATCGTAATTTTTAACTGGGGGCAAAATTGAAATATTTAGCTTGGAGCAAAAGCGTCAATTTATTTTTAAGTGGGGGCAAAAACATAATTTTGCACTGATGGCAAAATCGTAATTTTAAAGCGGGATAAAATCGTAAATTTGTTAGGCCTATAGGGTAGTGTCAGGCATCTGCCTGACACTATTCCTTTGCCGCCCATTTAGCCAAATAAAGGGGCAGGCATATTCCCGCCGACACGCCGACTTTGTGGTTTGTAGTTGATGATAATTACTTTCAACAGCGCATTTGTTTGTGTTATTTGGGTTTGCTCTATAGAGTTGGCCAGGCCTCACATAATATTTTAACTTGGAAGTTGTTATAGTTAGATGATATTTTAGCTGTGAATTTTAGGGGCTGTTTGTTTACCTGTTAATGAGGCTCTTAATAGTTTAGACCTTTTATTGGTTCAGCACTTAATGGTTTATACTGTTTGTTTCGTGAGTAGATGTCTGAATGGTTCAGATATTTGACTCTAAATGGTTAAGTATTATACTGAATCTGAATGGTTAAGACTTTTATTTTGAATTGGTCAAATATTTGCTTCTGAACGGTTAATCATTATATTGACTCTTAATGGTTCAAACCTCTTACTGATTAAGCACCTAATAATTCAGACATCTTACTGATTCAACACTTAACTATTCAAAAGTTGCGAAACTGCCCTTAGTTTAGTTAGCTAGTTTTTAGTTATGTATTTCAACTACTTTATGTTTGTACTTTTTGGGTATAATTTCATCCATAAAAGTTAAAAAAAAACAATATTTTATTTTTCCACTAAACCACATGGCTTTAATTATAACGCATGCAACATAGTGTCTAAAGTAATTTGGACTAACGGCACTAGTGAATTACAATATCTGGTGAGCATTTAAATCTTATTATAGACATTATACATATTATTATATTATATATATTAACATAAAGTTATCATGAACAGTAGTTTAAATATTTTAAGTATTTATTTTTATTTAGTAATAATTTATCAATTATTCATTTCATTGTTTAGTAATAAGATAATTTTTAGGTATTTGTTCTTTTTATTAGTAGCATTTTGTTAGCATTTAGTTTGATTTTTTTATAATAATTTACGTTCGGATCACTACGATAGCAACACGATATATGTTATCAAACAAAAAACTATAAAAATTAATACATACCGGTACCGATGTTGTTCAGTTCGGTACGGTATGATAGCAATACGATCTTAGTTTATCGAAAGGAAAAACAACAAAAATAAATCCCGGTAATGATACAAATGTTGTCCAGTCGGTTTCGGTTTGGGTTGGTACGATAGCGGCACAATAGCCGTTTTCCATAATGTTTATATGGCAAAGTTGAAAAAAATAAACATAGAATGCAAACCAACCAAACTGATATCTACTGAACAACATACAAATCAAATGATGTGTTGTGAGGGTTGATGCATTGTATTGCAAGCAGCTGACGCAAGTTCGATTATTGTTGTGTCCGATTCTATGTTTTGCCAATGTGGGGCTAGCCCAATTGGTAGAGGCATATGCCTCTTAAGGGAGATGTTCCATGTTCAATGTAACACCTGTGCCTCCACGGCCATCAAACAAATACCGAACCAATGAAATATTATATTTCATACTTGGGATTTGTAAAAATATGTGTATCATTTGTACATATCAATTTTTGTTCAATTTCAAACTCTAAATCGCTTTCTGGAAGGTTATACGCGCACCGATGCGTAAATATAACCAGTTTAATGCAACAAACACTCCGGAATAGTGACATAGGCTTAACATACCTTAAATAACCTTTACATAACTTAGAAATAAGTTTTGAAGGCTTTGGTATGGCAAAAACAAGTTAAATCGCTTACAGGGACTAAATTTGAAAAACTGCGAAAGTATACCAATTTGAACTGTAACAGACATTCCGGAACATGGCCATAAGTTAAACATACCATAAATATCCTTTACATAGCTTAGAAATAGGCTTTGAGGGGTTCGGTGTGCTAAAATAAACTTTTGGGTCATTCAGGGACTAAAAGTGTCAAAAAGTGCACAAGTTTGCACTTTCGCGCATAACTTACGTTCTGAATACATCCGGACATCCAAAAATTTATGTAAGCACTAAAATATTTTATTTTAGTGTTTGGCATGAGAAAAATCCATTCGTCGCGTCATTTGGATCGTTTTTCGCGCTTATGCGCATTCCGTCGTAATTAACCGAACAACGCAATCGTACGACCAAACGAACCGACATCAGAGATATTTTTGAGCATGTTTTGAGTTCCCTATACATTAACTTCATTTTAGAGCCTTGAAATGAGGTTAACGAGGTTCAAACGCATCAAAAATAGCTTAAACGGGCTGCAGGGACCAAATCTGACATTCTGCCAAAAATGGTCCTTGCGCACCGCAACAAATATTTGTTACGGTGCGCAAGCAGTCTGCAGATCAGCAGAATTGCAGAAACATTGGATCTGGTCGTTTCCACACTTGCACATGGTATTCCTTGAATCTATGGGCTGGTTTGATGTGCCCATGGTATTACAATACCATGGGTGCAAGTGTATGGCCAAGATCGAATCACGTTTTCCAAGAAACGATCCTAACGGTTCGGGAAACACTATAAATACCCCATGCCATCCATTGCTAAACTCACTAGAATTTTGATTTGAGAAACTCTAAGTTGAAACCATTGTTTCATACCTGAGATTCTTGAATCGAGATTAGCATTCGGGGACCCTTCGTAAGTATTCTTTCGTTCTTTTATTGTTTTTCGAGTCTTTTCGAGTCTGAAAGTCAAACTTTGTTTGACTTTCTGCATTGACCAGTTTATGGTCAATGCGAAGTTCGTTTGAACTTCGCAACGTGAGTGTAATCACGTTGGTTATAGTCCCTTGGGACTATGCCTACTGATTACCACGTTGTCTAGGGTCGTAGGGTAAGCGATCTGATAAATTGCTTATACCTTCGAACCCGACCCATTTGGTCGATCATTAGGATCCGACCAAATACCTTAGGTGACCATAGTATATAGGGAATAACCTTCCGAGGTTATACCTTATGGTCACATCGTTTGAGTAGTTGTATGATAGGTAGTTTATATGCCTTAGGTAAATTACCAGAATACCCTTTTCATGTATAATTGGTAATTAAGCATATGTAACCTAAACTTTTGTCACATGACTGATTATGTAACATGTTTAGGCATATAACACTTGTCATAGGACTACTTAGGCGGTCCGAACGCGTTTCACACGAACGACGCGTTAAAGTAGCATAAGCTACCTAAACGGGTCGTAATGGGTCGTTTTGTTTTACCTGGGAATTCTTGGGATGAGTGTTCACTTATAGGCGAGCATGTCTTCAGTGATACATTAATAAGACCTGTTTACTTTGATTAGTCACCGTCTCATTTGTTTGCCTTAGGTAACAAACAAATGATCTCAATTTCTATGCGTTGTCATTTTGTTTTATTTGTCCAATAATCTTTCACTTGTTTCTTCCTATGTCCTTCATTTCCTTCTAGAATGTCTCTTCCTCTCAGCAACGGCCAAATGTCCGAGCAAACAGCCAAATTTGCCCAGCGAATAGGCGAAGTGATTCTGAAGACTGTGGAATTAGGAATTGCCATGTCTCGTCTCAACAATGAAGCCACTCAAGAGTCACCAAAGGAAGCAGAAGTCAAGCCAGCACTACCAGCCAAGAAACCAATCAAGGAATCAAAGACCATGGATGAACGATCCCCTAAGAGGTCAAAGAAGCGAAAGGCTTCTCAGAACTTCGCCATGGTCGCTCACAATGGTCAAGCCATCCCCAACCAACCAGCTCAACCCCCTGCTAGGAAGCAATACAACGGAACTGCACCCTTGTGCAACCAATGTAGCCTTCATCATCAGACTAGTGTGAAGTGCCACAAATGCCAAATTTGTGGACTTATAGGTCATACGGCAAGGGTTTGCCCAACTACAGCAGTACCAAATCAAACAGGACCCATCCGGGTGGCAACACCACCTGCTAAGAAGCAATACAAGGGAACGGCACCAATATGCGACAAATGTAATGGGCATCACCAAGCTCACTTACCGTGTCGTCTGTGTGTATCATGTGGGCGAGTTGGTCACCTGGTAAGTGCTTGTCGATGTAACCCAAACCAAGGTGGTCCAGAACAACCACAAGCCAACTCTGCTCAAGCTCGTTTCTCACTAGGGTCTTGCTACAACTGTGGCGAGATGGGTCATTTCCTAAGGGATTGCCCAAAGCTTGCTAATGCAAATCTAACCCACGGATGAGCAGTTGGCTGACTAGAAGATGTTGCTGTCTTATGCTTTTGTTCTTCTGTTTTCTCGTAATGTGAAACAATCTGTTTTGTTCATAAATAAATTATTGTTCACAAATTCTGATGTACAAGCGTAGTTACATGTGTGTATGGCATTTCCCTATGATACCTACATTAAGGAACTATGCTCCTTACAAACTACTCTTGTGAATATTTCCCATTCTTGTGTTTACTCATGATTCCCATAGAAAATTCTAAGTACTCGTCTCATTCTAAGATACGAAGTACAGGAAAATAAAGTGACATTATGAGTAATCATGTTTCTGCACATCTGTACCTTTGAATCCTTGGTTTGATAACTAAGGGTATTTTCAAATCTCATACCCATTACGTTTTGATTTTTCAACATATACAGTACAAGTATTTCAAAAACAATCTTCATGATCTCAAAAACATTTCATATAGTTTGAAAACAATTTTTCTAAATGCATTGTCTATGTTATTTCAAAAACATTGGCCATGTTATCAAAACCAACCTTCCTAATTTCAAAATATTTCATATAGTCTGAAGGCAATATTAACACAGTACATTTTCTTATCAAGTGCATGATTTCGAAAAGCATCATTCATGTTTTTCAAAAACCTTATACATAATTTCAAAATTCATCTCGCATGATTTTAAAACATTTTTTACCTAGTACACCTACTTTATAATTTCAAATGTATTATATATAAGGTTTCAAAAACATTGAACACATTTTTTTTAGAACCTCATGCATAGTTTTCAAAAATATTTTCCTCATACATTGACTTAGCCTTCAAATTCCGCTTCATATGTCGCCTTGACATAGCTAGCATCTCAACTTCATAAGCATTTTACTTCATGTTTTGAATTAAGCACGTCCAATGCAAGGTTTCAAAACATCCTCAACTTCTAAATTCCACAAGGGATCTTTTTGTCTTCACATTTAGACCCTTGTGGATAATTATCATTCAAATCAGAGTCCTTGATTGGATTCCTTATGTACCTAAATTCGAACATTTCGGTTCCTTATAATCGAAATCGAATTTTTCTTTTAAAAATCTTTCTATCTTTATAGTTAGATTCTTGATAATGTTTAAAGTACCAAATGAAATCCACGAGATGGATTCCTAGTGTGCTTTAAATACATGCACTCTGTTAGCAAAACTAATTAACAAATTAAAGATCTAGATAAACAATCTTTGTGGTTATATGACTATGTGTTTATGCATCTTGTGTTTTCTCTTATGCATTTTGTGTTTTTGTATACTCTGGATACTCGTTATCCAAATCCTCGTAGAATCTTTCATATCTTCATATGAGGGATTCGTAGTAGGATATTCAAAAAGGTACTACCTTAAATCCTAAATGGGCTTCTATGTAATAGTTAAGACCCTTGGATTATATAGTACTACTCCATGATTCATAAGAGACCCTCTTTGGGGTCAAGTAAAAAAGATTGATTCAAAAATCTGGTTAAGAATGACATGCGATGATATAAGCTGAAAAGACTCCTTGGTTGTCTATTAAAATCATTTATTGATTTAATAAAAGGGACCCTATGGTGGTCTAGTCACACTCATCACAGGTTTGTTCATTTGGTTTTCCCCTACACATTATAAAATAGACTGTGTGAACTATGCAAGGAATTGTCTAATTATGGACGCGTACATAATTATGAGATTCAGTGCACGGTAACCACAATAAGATTTATTATGTGTAAGAACCGATAGTGACAACAATAACGAAATGAGAACGATGTAATGGAGGTACGGTGGACGCACCAATGACGCTTCATATACTTGTATATAAGTATCCCTCCTACATTGCAAGCATAATGTTATTAAAGTTACTAGAAGTTCAGAACCCTAACCAATGTTGTTCGATCTTTTCAACTTCATGTTTTCAAGCTCTCACAAGTTTCCTCTAAATAAAATTTCGGGACGAAATTTCCTAAAGTAGGGGAGACTGTAACACCTGTGCCTCCACGGCCATCAAACAAATACCGAACCAATGAAATATTATATTTCATACTTGGGATTTGTAAAAATATGTGTATCATTTGTACATATCAATTTTTGTTCAATTTCAAACTCTAAATCGCTTTCTGGAAGGTTATACGCGCACCGTTGCGTAAATATAACCAGTTTAATGCAACAAACACTCCGGAATAGTGACATAGGCTTAACATACCTTAAATAACCTTTACATAACTTAGAAATAAGTTTTGAAGGCTTTGGTATGGCAAAAACAAGTTAAATCGCTTACAGGGACTAAATTTGACAAACTACGAAAGTATGCCAATTTGAACTGTAACAGACATTCTGGAACATGGCCATAAGTTAAACATACCATAAATATCCTTTACATAGCTTAGAAATAGGCTTTGAGGGGTTCGGTGTGCTAAAATAAACTTTTGGGTCATTCAGGGACTAAAAGTGTCAAAAAGTGCACAAGTTTGCACTTTCGCGCATAACTTACGTTCTGAATACATCCGGACATCCAAAAATTTATGTAAGCACTAAAATATTTTATATTAGTGTTTGGCATGAGAAAAATCCATTCGTCGCGTCATTTGGATCGTTTTTCGCGCTTATGCGCATTCCGTCGTAATTAACCGAACAACGCAATCGTACGGCCAAACGAACCGACATCAGAGATATTTTTGAGCATGTTTTGAGTTCCCTATACTTTAACTTCATTTTAGAGCCTTGAAATGAGGTTAACGGGGTTCAAACGCATCGAAAATAGCTTAAACGGGCTGCAGGGACCAAATCTGACATTCTGCCAAAAATGGTCCTTGCGCACCGCAACAAATATTTGTTACGGTGCGCAAGCAGTCTGCAGATCAGCAGAATTGCAGAAACATTGGATCTGGTCGTTTCCACACTTGCACATGGTATTCCTTGAATCTATGGGCTGGTTTGATGTGCCCATGGTATTACAATACCATGGGTGCAAGTGTATGGCCAAGATCGAATCACGTTTTACAAGAAACGATCCTAACGGTTCGGGAAACACTATAAATACCCCATGCCATCCATTGCTAAACTCACTAGAATTTTGATTTGAGAAACTCTAAGTTGAAACCATTGTTTCATACCTGAGATTCTTGAATCGAGATTAGCATTCGGGGACCCTTCGTAAGTATTCTTTCGTTCTTTTATTGTTTTTCGAGTCTTTTCGAGTCTGAAAGTCAAACTTTGTTTGACTTTCTGCATTGACCAGTTTATGGTCAATGCGAAGTTCGTTTGAACTTCGCAACGTGAGTGTAATCACGTTGGTTATAGTCCCTTGGGACTATGCCTACTGATTACCACGTTGTCTAGGGTCGTAGGGTAAGCGATCTGATAAATTGCTTATACCTTCGAACCCGACCCATTTGGTCGATCATTAGGATCCGACCAAATACCTTAGGTGACCATAGTATATAGGGAATAACCTTCCGAGGTTATACCTTATGGTCACATCGTTTGAGTAGTTGTATGATAGGTAGTTTATATGCCTTAGGTAAATTACCAGAATACCCTTTTCATGTATAATTGGTAATTAAGCATATATAACCTAAACTTTTGTCACATAAGTGATTATGTAACATGTTTAGGCATATAACACTTGTCATAGGACTAGTTAGGCGGTCCGAACGCGTTTCACACGAACGACGCGTTAAAGTAGCATAAGCTACCTAAACGGGTCGTAATGGGTCGTAAGCACTTAGGTTAAGTTTCATTTAGTATGTAGGCTTTGTTGAACCATATTACACGAGTCTCCATACTCGTTTGGTTTACAAACCCTCATGCTACCCGATCTTCCGATCTAGGTCCGGTTTATTAACATAGTTACCTATATTTAGGTGTCGTTTGATTCCGTGATCTCTAACATTGTTTGGTTGTTACTCAAGGACTACTGAGCGATCTCAAGTGAGTACATAGACCCCTCTTTTACTGTTTTCCAAACGTTTTGGGGTGAAACACATGTGCCTACTTGTTACTTTCATGCTTTCCTGTTTTCACATCATATACTTGCTATATTCATTAGTACATTTATAGTACATGATTTCATTGTTTTACATTACATTTTATACTATGTGTGCCCATTGTGTGCATACTTAGTACATTGTTTTACATTTACATTTTATGCTATGTATGTCCGTTGGTTACATACTTAGTACAGTGTTTTCATCACATGCTTACATTTTGTTATGACATTTAGGTTGTTTACAATGGAACAATACATTCATTAACATTAGCTACGCCGTTCGTTAGTAGGTAGTGGTACCATAGGAATTGACAACTCCCGTTCCTGAAATCCTGGGTTTGTTTGGATTGGAAGGAATGACCGAATTCGATATACATAATTTAGATAAACCTTTAAGTTGTTTAAGGGTTTATCGCCACAGTCTCAAGGCTTGGATGTATGCATTTTCACAACACCGCATAGATGTTCGTATCAGTATAGCATGCATTTCCACAAAACATAACTTTGATTTAAACCATGTTTTACTTCAATACTTTGTTTTTGTGCATATGGTTTAGTTGATACATTTCACTAGCCATACAGATCATTTTGGTTACACATTACATGATTTACATTTGACACGTGAACATTATTGACATTGGTTACACATTACATGATTTACATTTGACACATAAACATTATTGACATTGGTTACACATTACATGATTTACAAATTGACATAAACATTTTTGACATATTATTCAATACGTTTGGCAATTGGTTTAAACATAGACATCTTACATTGGTGGTTTGTTTGGGTAAGTGATTTGAGTAACGGTGCGTGTGTAATATGATACAAGCATGGTGGTTACGCCGCTGGTACTTCCTATATATAAGTGTTTGTATGGTATTACATATCGTAGCGTTATTTGAATCATTTCAATTTAAGATATATATAACATTTTATACAAATAACATACTTTTCACAAGACATTCTTTTACAAACAACTTATCTTATACAAACTCATTTTACATAGTTATTCATTTAACCATACATTATTCTCTTATTTATACATATCATCTGATCTTATCGTTTTTCAAATGATTTACAAGACAAATCAAATTACAAGGTTCATGACTAAACATTTTTCTTAAACAATAAGTCATGAATCCTATTTTCATAAACCTATGTATCTCACAGGCATTTTTATGCTGACGTACCTATTTTCACATGTGTTTCAGGATATGATGCATAGCATTTATCAAGATACACTTAGGCGGACTTGGGCCTTAGCGACAATAAAAGATGCAAGACTAGTTATTTATGTTATGTTTCTTTGATTGTCAAGACATTGTAACTACTTTAATCAATAAAACAATATTTCAATTTCCATGTGTTATGAAACAATAATTCTGTTACAACACTCCCCGACGTTTTCCGCCACGTTTGGTTGTCCTACGTGGTCGGGGTGTGACATTCAATCCTGGTCAAGGGTGATAAATATTAGAACTATTGGTGAATAGAACCGACCAGAGGTTGCCATTCAAAAAAAAATGACCAACATCGGTACTGGTATGAAAATTCGTTTTTATTATTTTCAATCGATGTAAGGTTTTCTCTTTCGATTACTATAGCGAATGTAGGTACCATAACGAACCAAATAGATATCAACCGAATTTTCGCAGCGAAGCGCGAGGGGAAAATCACTAGTTATATATATTAATATGAAGTCTCCATGAACAGTACTATTAATTTGAATTTATTTATTTAATAATAAACAATTATAGCATCATATAGATAGTAATTTGAAGTGTCCATTAATAATATTTCTAATTCTAATTTAACAATAAATCATTATAACACAATAGATTGCTAACTTCAAATGGTCAACTTTATATATAATTCCATTAATGAATTATTTTTAAAATAATTAATGTAATATGGTTTATAAATATTTAGTTGTTCTATATACATTAAAATCGAACTCATATTTTTTTATTGTATCTGTTTTAATAATTATTATAAAACTTCATATGCGATAATAAAACCGATATCTATACTGATACCATGATGAACCGAACCAATATCGTCCGAACATTAATTTAAATTCAAAGTGGTCATGAATAGTAAATATATTTTTTAAACAGAATTTTTAAACTTTTTAATTATATTTTATTTACCATGTAATTTGATTATTTTAGTAAATTGCATTCTATGTTTATTTTTTCTTCAATTTCGCGATATAAATTTTTATTAATAACGCATATTGTGTCGTATCGTACCAAACCGAACCGAACCGAAACTGTTTTTTTTTTTCAACACTGTGATATAAATTTTATTGAAGACGACTATCGTGCCACACCGATCGGTAATCGACCGAACAATATATGTATTAGTACCGTATTTATATATGTTGTTTTTGTTTTCGAAAAACCAACACCATGTCACTACCGTACCCTAACGAACAACATCGATACCGGCATCTATATTCATTTTTATTGTTTCCCGCTTCGATAATTTTCATTTATACAACTTTATATGCGACCATAAACGAATATCAGTACGAGTACCTGATAATCTGATCTGATCGATACCATTCGAACAACATCGATGTTAGTACCGGTGTTCGTTTTTATCGTTTTCGGTTGATGTAAAACGCGTATTGATTTTTATACCGAGTGCATGTATCGTAGTAGTTTACATTGTTTAGAAATCAACTTACTTACATTACAAAACGTATATACCCGGTGTTGGCCAAGTTCGTTTTGACCCGTTAAAAAGGTGTTTCAGCGCTATCCCGTTTTAGCTTTTATTGCATAACCTGACCCTTTTGCCAACTCTAGTTTAGATAAATTTTAAGCGATGTAGAATTAGTGAGTGTTTTACCTTTCTAAAATAAACATAATAACATGTATAAATCTTAGTTTAAATAATTTAATATTAATATTCTCCGGATTTAATAACACGTCATTTTAATTCAAATAACGAAAGATGTTGCTAACCACCATAATCACTATCAAAAAATACTTCAACCTTACCTTTCATTCCAATCCCTTCCCCATAGCGAAGGGCGTAGCTTTGTGGGGGCGGGTGGGGACAGCTGATCCCTTAAACTTTTCGTTCGTTAGTGGAGAGTATGTAGTTTTCGTATAGAAAGTTTTGGGTATATACGTTTTTTACCCCCCGGTTTTATAGAAATTTTTGGTATATACGTTTTCGACCCCTCGGTCAGAAATCTCAAGCTTCGCCGCATAGCAATGACACTATCGCATGCGATTTCAAATCTTTTTCTTAACACCAAAATGAAAATCATATTATTCAAAAGAGAGCCGGCCTAGCAAGGTGCTAGAGCCAGCAAACAAGAAACAGACCACCATTATTACAAGCATAATGTAACAATCCTAAATAAACCGACACCATCGAATAATTTCCGACACCCTAATATATTTTAAAATATCCCAATACGTCCTAAAATACACCCCATACGTGAAAACAGGCCCCGAATACCCTAAATATTATCAAAAATAATTAAAAATCAAGTTTTTAAGTTGTCGCGGGCCGCGTGAGATCAAAAAGGTCGCGCAGCCCGGTGATGACACGTGTCATCATCGTGGCGAGGCTAGGCAGTGATCCGGACAAGCTACAACGTTGACCGGGTTCAACGCGGGCCGCGTAGACCCTTGTCTACATTTACGCGGGCCGCGTAAAAGTTGAAATGGGGCACTATAAGTAGCAAGCATCGGGTTTCAGCAGAAATCGTTCAAATCTTTCTTTCTAAACGTGATTCTCTTATAGTAGGCATTATACTCGGGTCTAATACCCCCTAAATAGCGAAGTCCTGCTCCGTTGTAAGTATTATAACCCCTGGATACGTATTAGATACGCTGCCCGATTGATCTAGGGTTCCGTAACGGCTGTCGTGGTTCTGCCCGACGTAGTCGTTGGAATGCCGTCTCGGGGAGGGTATTACTAATGTTAAAATGGGTTATTATACTAACACGTGTGCTTTTGTGTAAATTATAGATTGTCACCAGGAAACCCTTACAGAATATCTAAGACAGCAATGTAAGTTGATCCGCTTTTTGTAAACCTTTTTGTGAATTGTTTTTACAAAACCTCACACGATTAAATATATATTAAAACAGTTATTGAGTATTTGTAAGAATACAATTATCATGAGTATGTTGGGGTTTTGTATACAAAATTTGTTACCATCTGGTCAAGGAGTAACATTTCCACAAGTCGGGTCTGACAGTACCATGGATGTTAATTGATATAACTTGGAAACAAATGTAATTGCGAAACCGCCCTCAATACTGTACAATAGTTTTTATTTAAACTTGATTAAACTAGGATTCACTCACCAGTATTTCCCACTGACAAATGTTTTTAAAACGCGTTTCAGGTAACAAAATGTGAAAGCCAAATAGAAGCCAGCTGGACAACACTGAAGGCTTGGAAAAGTGGCAATAAAGTTACCTAAAATAAAATAGATGTTTTTATTTAATAAAATAAGATTTATTCCTATGAAAATGCGTGTAATGCAAACTTGGGTTTTATCCCATGTGTCTAATATTGAAAAATGTGGTATTTTACTCTGATCCAATATTTCCTAAATACGGTCCTGATGAAAATTCCGCTGCCAAATTAGACAAACACGCGATACCACAGAAACTAGCTCGCGGCCGCCCGTTCCCGGGGATTAGGGATCGGGGGTTGCGACAGAAGGTGGTATCAGAGCTAAGCCACTGATTCAGCCATAGAAGTGTTCTGCTGACATCAAAATTCAAATTGTCAGGAAATAAATTACGGGAATACATGCATAACTGTATTTATTTTTATGTGTTATTTGACTATTTATTAGTTTACAGTATGAGCGACCAAGGACCATCTGACGCGTACCGTCAATTGTCTGGTTCACCTAGAAGCGAAGGCACATCCTCTTCTCAGCCTGCCCTCTCGGGGTATTCTGCTGATACGGAAGAAGGAATCTTTGTGTTTAAGGCTCAGTCAGAAGAGCCATTTCCTCAGAAAAAGAGGGGATGGTTCAGTAGAGGGGCACACGAGCGTAGAAAGCGTATGAAAAAGTTACAAGACTAGAGAGCACTAGCAGGAGCCAAAAGAGAAACCAATGCCTATGCCCAGGATATGATAAATAGGGGTATAGCCAACATTCACATCCTAGCAACCACTACAGCTGACCCTAATCTGGAACAAATAATAGCTCCCCAACCACAACTACCAATTCCTGACCAACCAATGAAAATAGAAAACCCTGAAAACCAAGTAGAAATGCATGACTTCAATCCGGAAGAAATACCTAGGGTACCAGTACCAAATCCCCTAGACCCAAATTACGACCCCTGGTGGGATGACGTTAGGGACTATGTGCAACGCTACCCGATACATGAAGACACACCCATGCAGAACTTAGGAGCCTATCGAGGTTTGGATCCTTTAGATCCCTATTACCACGATGAATATATTAGGGAGATTTTAGAAGATCCTTACCGATTCCAGGCACCAACACCCCCATACCATGAACCCGCACCCCAGATTCCAAACCCAGTCCTAGAACCTGCACCCCCAATGAGTGCAGAAAAAGTACAAGAACTTAGGACTTTTGGTGAGGAAATTTTAGAGAGTAGTGAAAGGATGAGACAGGTAGGAGAGAGACTCGTCTGGAAGTATGACGAGCGCAATATGGATTTCTGGATGAATCCATATCCGTAGATGTGATGGTAGAGACGGTAATAGTAATAATAATAATAATAAAATAAAATAAAATATGTGTGTACGGATGTCTACTATTATTAGTGTAATTTCATTTCAGTTTGTATTGTAATTTTTAATTTCAGTACTGGTGTGTAATAGATGCATAATATACGAATAGAGTAAAGTCGCAATGATCGACGCTTTTGCCCAAAATGCATGTCATGTGATTGGCTATATTAAAATATTATTCTGTGATATTAATATGTGGTAAATGTTTAAAATTCAGATGGCCGACGAAGGAAATCAAGGAAATCTGAATAACGATAACCAGAGTAACATTAACTTGGTTAATGAGAATCCAAGCGTCAATAACAATGGAAACCAAGTGGATGATAGTGCTATCCAACACATAGTGGCACAATGAATTATAGATGCAATGCCATTTATTCTTCAAACGGTTCAGGAAGCGAATAATAAAAGTAAACATAGCAGTAAGCGACCAATTGAACCAGAACACAGCGTGAACAATGGCCCTGTACTTCAAGTGCCCATTCCCAAAAGAAGAAGAACCGTGCCTTACGGTTGTTCTTACAAAGAATTCTGGTCCTGTAAACCGATAGAATTCTCGGGCAATGAAGAACCTATTGCAGCTCTACGCTGGATAGAAAAGACTGAGGCTGTCCTTAAAATAAGTAAATGTGCGGAAGAGGACAAGATAATGTTTGCTTCCAATCTATGTAAGAATTCAGCCTTAGAATGGTGGAACACTATCCTCCAGTCTAGAGGAAGTGATAGGGTTTATAATATGGAATGGGAAGAATTTAAGAATATGATAGAAAGGAAATTCTACCCTCCTAATGAAAAGGAACAAATAGCAAACAAATTCCTAAATCTTGAATGGAGTGGATAGTAAGGGGTACACAAAGTTATTCTTTGAATATGCTAGAATAGTACCAACCCTTGCATCACCAGAGCTAGTATTAATCTCCCGTTATATCTGGGGATTAATCGGAGAGATTAGGCATGTAGTCAAGGCAGCTAGACCCCAAACTATAGAAGAAACTATAGAATTAACAAACACCTTGACTGATGAATTAGTACGTACACGAGAAGAAGACCAGAGGAAAAACCTAGCACAGAGGCTTACCCAAGAATTTCGTTCTGGGAATTACAACCGTAGGAATATGGGTTCTACCTCTGCACCATACTGTAAAGTCTGCAAAAGGAAGCATTCGGGAAAATGCTCCACTCTTTGCAATTTCTGCAAGATGCCAGGACACAAGGAAGAAGATTGCAGGAGAAAATCCAGTAATGGACTGTGCTTCAACTGTGGAGAAAAATGTCACATCAAGCCGAATTGTCCGAAATTGGCTCCAGCTATGAACAACAGGAACACTAAAAATGCTATAGCATTTGTTCTGACTGCAGATGAAGCCAAGATGATTCCAGACGTGATAGCTGGTACGTTTTTAGTTAATGATGTTTTTGCTAAAGTATTATTTGACTCTGGTGCAAACCAAAGTTTTATTAATACTTCGTTTTGCAAACTTCTAAACCAGTCATTAACTAAACTACCACAAGAATGTCTAGTAAAGACATCAAATGGAGAAACGGTTAGGATTTCTGAAATCTTGCAGGGAGCAAGAATAGAAATTTTAAACCTAAAGTTTATTGCAAACCTTTACCCAATGAATCTGGCAGGATTTGATGTCGTTTTAAGAATGGATTGGTTAATGGCCAATAAAGCCAGTATTTTATGTGATCAAAAGTCAATTCAAGTAAATTCACCAAAGGGTGAAAAGATTACAATTAAAGGAGATAAACCTTATAGATCCACGAAATTCATCTCTGTGATGAAAACTGCAAGTTATATAAGAAAAGGATATATAGTGTATTTGATTTCTATAATCACTAACACTAAAGGAAAGGAACTAAAGGACATTCCAGTAGTGTCTCAGTTTTCAGATGTATTTCCAGAGAAATTACCAGGACTACCGCCGGATAGAGAAGTTGAATTCAGAATTCACCTGCTACCAGGAACGACCCCGATTGCCAAAGCACCTTACCGGTTGGCACCCGCCGAAATGCAAGAACTGAAGAAACAATTAGATGAATTGCTGGAAAAAGGATTCATACAGCCGAGCTCATAGCCATGGGGAGCGCCGATTTTATTCGTTAAAAAGTAGGACGGATCGATGCGTATGTGCATTGATGTGCGTGAGTGTTATTAGTTTTTAATGTATATTTTAAGCCCTTTTTAACACTTTTTAGCCAAGTTTTAAATTTATAAAACACGATATTTTACTAACACCAAACACACATATGGGCAAGTGCACCCATCGTGAGCGTAGTATAGTGTTGGCAAGATACCGAAGTCGTCCAAGGACACAAGAGCTTTTAGTACCGGTTTATCCTCAACGTCTAATCAAATCAAAAATTAGAAAAAGGTTTTTAAACTAGAAAAATAAAAACTAACTAAAATGCTGAAAAATAAAATAAAAGTAAAAAACAGATAGACAAGATGAATCACTTGGCTCCGACTCGTGTTTAGTGTAACCTTTGATTATTTCCGCACTTTTGCACTATTTAAGAGATTATCTTAGTTATTGTAGTAGGCCCCTCTTTTGAAGGTGACGCTACCCTCAACCCAGTAGTTTGAGTCAGCAAGGATACAATCCTAAAGGGTCGGATTATTGAAAGATAATTAATTAAGTTACTAATGCATGTTGTGGTAGGCCCCTCTTTTGAAGGTGACGTTACCCTCGGCTAAGTAGTCTGAGTCAGCAGGGATACAGTCCTAAGTAGCCGGGTTAAAGTATTAATAGTAGCTTACATATGAGGGGATCAAAGAGTTTGGACCCCCGCCATCCAATACCGGTGGGTATTGAAGGATGTCCTACTAAATTTGACCCAGGTCCTTGCAGGATCTATACACTGAACAAGGCAAGACTCTTACCAAATTGTTCCCTTAACCCCCGACCAGGTAGCCAACATACCTCCATATAGACCGTGGAGATATGAATGGTGAAAATCTTTTATTTTATATAGACAGTAAAATAATGCCAATACACCACGGACAAACGATAAGGAAGAATCACCTTCAACATAAGAAACTAGTTATTAAAGTCATTAATACATAACCAAGTAAAAAGTGCGAAAAGATTAAAAATAAAAAGTATTACACTAGACACTTGTCTTCACCAAGTGATGTAAGAGACTTAGGCAAACATGGCCTTTGATTGTCAAGAACTCTTGTGATCAATCTTGGATCCCGAGACGACTCACACACTCTATGATGGACAATGGATGATGGTGGTGGATGATGGTGTTGTGATGGTGGTGGGTGGTGGGTGAAGTGTGAGAGAGGTGGTGTGCCAAGGGATGGTTTGCAAATGAGCCAAGCGCCCCTATTTATAGCCTGGACAGTAGCTCGGGCACGGCCCCGTGTCCATTGGGCACGGCTCCGTGTCCACCTTCCTTCTTTTTCTTCATTAATTGCAGTCTGTCTGCATTAGTTGACCACGCCCCCGTGTCCGCTGGATACGCCCCCGTGTGCAGAAGCGTATCTGTACTATCAAGATTTGCGTGGATTCTGCGAATCTTATAGTTGACCACCTTCCTTCTTTTTCTTCATTTTAAGCTGGCACTTGGGCACGCCCCCGTGTTCGCTGAGCACGGGGTGTGTTCAGCCTTCTGTTCTCTTGTTTTGCTTGGGAAGATGCTGTCGGGGAGGTCGGGCATGCCACGTTTGTTCCTTTTCTTGTATTTATGTTAGATTTAGCTGTCTTTTTGCTTCTTTTGTTCATCTAAGCTAATTTAATCCTGAAAATACAAAAGGAAGACAAAAGCACACTTTTTCTAACATTAGTACTAAAAAAGGGTTAGTTTTATGCCACAATTGATGTAATTTATATGTTGCATTTTGTGCACATCAAATACCCCCACACTTGAATCTTTGCTTGTCCTCAAGCAAAACCCTTTATAATGTGGCTTTACATTCCCAAATGGAATAGGTAGAAGAGAAGGTTTTTGGGCTTGTCATAGAGTGTCGGGATTTCCAAGATTCTTTATCAAGTTTTATTTTTATTTATTTACAATCATATTCGTCATGATTTATTTAAAACATTACATAAGATAAATTACTTATTAGGGCATAACATGCCTTTTTAAAATTCCATTTATATACTAGTTCACATACCTCACGGGGGATCACTCAACACTCGGCTGAAGATGTATTTTAGTGAATCACTCAAGAGCGGCATGGAACTTACTCCTACCATAGGCTTGCCAAGCAATCAATCATCCTCCTTTTTAACTATATACCTTTGTAAATATCAAGAGGACTTTTGGGTGAAGGGTTAGGCTTGGGTAAAAGGTAGGTGGTTGGGTTAGTGGTTAGTAAAATGGCGAAAGGCGTAAAAAGCATCGGTTTTCGTAAGACTTTTTATTTTTGAAATTTTTATTTTGATGAAGCCATTATTCAAACAAAGTTATTTTTGATGAACTTGCTTGTTTATTTCTTTTGCTTCATCATCAACATTTTTTTTTTTTTTTGAAAAAGTCATAAGAAAAACCGAGCTTGTCACTAAAACAAAGGGTTAAAAATAAAAAGGTTTTGGTGGGTGAAAGGGTGTTTGTTTTTGGGTTAAGAAATGAAAAGGTTTAGGCTCAAAGGGGTTAACTAGGGGGATTTTGGGTAGGTGGTAAAAAAAAATAATGGTGTAGAAATAAAAAGGGTTAGTCCTAATGCCTCCATCATTTACTTACTCGGGTTTAAGTTGGTAAGGACCGGGAATGTATTGTCGTGGCAAGTTCTAGAGTTGTAAGAACCAAGCGGCTGTTCACACAAGAAACGAAAAAATGAGCATTTAGTTTAAAGATATATATTTGTATGCTCAATAAAGGCTCAAAACTCACTTTTGTGGGAATGGGTTTTTATGTGATCAAGTATATATAATCAAATTTTAACTAAACTTGTCATGCCTTTTCATAATTTTCTTATGTTGGTTCTTTTTATCACGACGCTATCGGTTGTAAATTTGTAAAAATATAATCTTTTTAGAATTTGAAATTCCCAAATTAAACCTAGACAAGTAAGAAAAATGAAATTTTTTGAAAAAATTTGGGGTGATTAGCGGTTCCAATAGAGTTTTGTGTAAGGCTTGTGATTAAGACTTGCAAGATTCAAAGTTTTAGCATCCCCCCACACTTAAATTACACATTGTCCTCAATGTGTCCCAAAAATAAGTTTTTAGGTTGATTGAATGTGTAAAAAGGTGTGAAAAAGCAAAATTTGTGTTACTGGGCGTCTGGACACGGCCCCGTGGTGTCCGGGCACGGCCCCGTGTTCAGATCGCCGGTAACAGAAATGAATAAAGAGAAACAGAAGCCTGGGCACGGGGGCGTGTTGGGTGAACACGCCCCGTGTTCAGTTACCTGAACTGGGCATTTTCTGCATATTGTGCAGCACGGGGCCGTGTTGGGCGGGCACGGCACGTGCTGAACTTGCTGTAATGAAGAAAAATTTGTCGGATGGCCCTGTTTTCGTGCATGGGGTGCTGGTTCAAGTTTCCCTTGTTATCCTTCATCATCCCGAGTGTGTTTTATCCATTACAACATCATCCAAACACCAAATTAGCTAAAACCATCATTCATTAAGTCATAGAGAGAATTACATAATAATCCTAAAAGTTAAAATTCTAGATAATTAGGTCAAAGAAACACAAGAAATCTAAACCAAGAAGTTCTAGCCTACTACTTATTCTATTAGCAAAATTTCCGAAAAGATAATTCCCTCGGTTAGATGCGGCTTGAAACTTCTTTCTCCGGGCATGGGTCCCTCACACGTCAGTGAGCCACTCTTCTATCTCCCTAGGGAGAATAAAGGCGGGCTCATTGGCATTGGTTTGAGGGGGTGCAACCTCCACCGGGACTTCTTGTAGATCTTCAAGAGGAGGTTCCGCTGGAATGTCATCCCAACTGGTAGGATTGTTGATTCCAAGTGCTAGGTTCCAATCCTCTTGAGGGAGGATTGGTTCCATGGGAGGTGTTACAAGAATGTTTAACCTCTGGTGCAAGAGGTTTATTTCTTGAAAACTGTTTTCCAACCCCACCGTAAGATAATTTATACGGTCTATTAAGACCTCCTCTACCGAAGTCATCTCGTCAAGAGCTTCACATAATGCCATTACGTAACGTACGAGAGTTGCTTCAATTGATGACCTTTTCTCCCTTCGACTGTTTCTGGAGTGCGCAGAAGAGGTTCCACTGTTTTGACTAGACATTCTACGAAACAAACCAAAAATAGTTCATTTTAATGAAACAGTACATCGGACACGGCCCCGTGCTCAATGAGCACGACCCCGTGTTCACCTTTCTGCAGATTTTTGGAACAAAGAATCTTGGAGTTTTAAATTATTTTTCCAACTTATGAAGCATTTTTTAACAGAAATAACTTAAAACAATGTTGCACAGCTTATTTTTAACAAGATTCCTTGGACAAAAATCTAAAAATCAACACAATAAAGCTTGAGAACAAGCTTCAATGGAGGTGTTGAGACAAGAAAGATGAAGAAGAAGGCATTGGATAAAAGAGGAAAGGACAAGATGGTTGTTAGAACCTTCTTTTAGAAAATACCTAGGATGGTAGGTGAGAAGATCCTTTCAAATCTCTGTCCCTGGATGGTCCAAATGTGCAGGATTCTTGGCTGCATTTATAGAAAACGACAGTATGCTGGACACGGCCCCGTGTCGGCTGGACACGGCCCCGTGTGCAGGCAAGATCCTGACACATTTTGTCCGTAGTCTGACAAAAATTCAGAAAGGAATCTTTTGGTGGACACGGGGGCGTGTTGACCTGGGCACGGGCCCGTGTCGAAAGGCTGTTTATGAAGTTTGTCTATTTTTAAGGAACTTATCCGGATCGGGTGGTTCCTTACTGGATGGAACAACCCCAAAGTGCCTAAGATACCTTAATTGCTCTAGATTGAGACGAGAACGCAAGAGGTTGTCGGTGAGGATGATTCCTATGCTATATGTAGGTGGACAAGTCCAACCCTTTCCCGGGCTCTCGTTAAAGAAGGTGTATGCCGAATCGCTTAGCTCTATGTATGCATCGAACGAAGTCGATGGGGGGTCCTTCACTGCACAATCGACACAGGGACGATTATCGCTCAAGTCCTCACTAGAGTTAGAGGTAACATAGGGAACAACGAAGTTGTTTTTATTTGAATGTGATCCCAACAATTCTTCTTGGTTATCGTCTTGAGATAAATTATTGAAATCTATCATAAGTTCTTCTAACCAATTAAGAATTAGATCTTCCATTTGAAATAGTTCATCAAGAAGCATTTCTCCTAGAAGATCCGGTTGAGAGCATTCGAGGGAGAGATAGGGATTATTTTTACTTTCGCCCCTCTTAAGGCTATAGGAAAACAATGGGTCTATATAGTGGGGCTTATAATTTAGACAATAACATTCTAATTCTTTATGGGAACCACCACATGTTTGACACCACGTACCATAAGAGTGTCGAAAGTAAAAAAATATCAGTATCACTCATGTTTGTGTCAGAAATTACCAACCGTCGGGATCTTACGGTTTTGTTTTCAGTAACTGAAACTTGGGCACGGGGCGTGTTGAGTGGGCACGGCCCCGTGTTCAGCTTACTGTCTGACTTAAAACAGGATTGCCAGTTCTAATGATTGGGCACGGGGCGTGTTCAGATGGCACGACCCGTGCTGAGTTCTGCAGAAGCTGAAAAATTAAGAAAAATCCTAAAAAAATAGAAAAATTAGAAAAACGATTAGGCCGTTGATTCCTAACTTTCTTAAAATCCTTGTGTCCCCGGCAACGGCGCCAAAAACTTGATGTGCGTGAGTGTTATTAGTTTTTAATGTATATTTTAAGCCCTTTTTAACACTTTTTAGCCAAGTTTTAAATTTATAAAACACGATATTTTACTAACACCAAACACACATATGGGCAAGTGCACCCATCGTGAGCGTAGTATAGTGTTGGCAAGATACCGAAGTCGTCCAAGGACACAAGAGCTTTTAGTACCGGTTTATCCTCAACGTCTAATCAAATCAAAAATTAGAAAAAGGTTTTTAAACTAGAAAAATAAAAACTAACTAAAATGCTGAAAAATAAAATAAAAGTAAAAACAGATAGACAAGATGAATCACTTGGCTCCGACTCGTGTTTAGTGTAACCTTTGATTATTTCCGCACTTTTGCACTATTTAAGAGATTATCTTAGTTATTGTAGTAGGCCCCTCTTTTGAAGGTGACGCTACCCTCAACCCAGTAGTTTGAGTCAGCAAGGATACAATCCTAAAGGGTCGGATTATTGAAAGATAATTAATTAAGTTACTAATGCATGTTGTGGTAGGCCCCTCTTTTGAAGGTGACGTTACCCTCGGCTAAGTAGTCTGAGTCAGCAGGGATACAGTCCTAAGTAGCCGGGTTAAAGTATTAATAGTAGCTTACATATGAGGGGATCAAAGAGTTTGGACCCCCGCCATCCAATACCGGTGGGTATTGAAGGATGTCCTACTAAATTTGACCCAGGTCCTTGCAGGATCTATACACTGAACAAGGCAAGACTCTTACCAAACCGTTCCCTTAACCCCCGACCAGGTAGCCAACATACCTCCATATAGACCGTGGAGATATGAATTGTGAAAATCTTTTATTTTATATAGACAGTAAAATAATGCCAATACACCACAGACAAACGATAAGGAAGAATCACCTTCAACATAAGAAACTAGTTATTAAAGTCATTAATACATAACCAAGTAAAAAGTGCGAAAAGATTAAAAATAAAAAAGTATTACACTAGACACTTGTCTTCACCAAGTGATGTAAGAGACTTAGGCAAACATGGCCTTTGATTGTCAAGAACTCTTACGATCAATCTTGGATCCCGAGACGACTCACACACTCTATGATGGACAATGGATGATGGTGGTGGATGATGGTGTTGTGATGGTGGTGGGTGAAGTGAGAGAGAGGTGGTGTGCCAAGGGATGGTTTGCAAATGAGCCAAGCACCCCTATTTATAGCCTGAACAGTAGTTCGGGCACGGCCCCGTGTCCACCTTCCTTCTCTTTCTTCATTAATTGCAGTTTGTCTGCATTAGTTGACCACGCCCCCGTGTCCGCTGGGCACGCCCCCGTGTGCAGAAGCGTATCTGTACTATCAAGATTTGCCTGGATTCTGCGAATCTTATAGTTGACCATGGCCCCATGTCCGCTGAGCACGGCACCGTGGTGGGTGATAGAAGCTTCTATAGCTTTGTCTTTTATGCTGGCACTTGGGCACGCCCCCGTGTCGCAGAGCACGGGGCGTGTTCAGCCTTCTGTTCTCTTGTTTTGCTTGGGAAGATGCTGTCGGGGAGGTCGGGCATGCCACGTTTGTTCCTTTTCTTGTATTTATGTTAGATTTAGCTGTCTTTTTGCTTCTTTTGTTCATTTGTGCTCATTTAATCCTGAAAATACAAAAGGAAGACAAAAGCACACTTTTTCCAACATTAGTACTAAAAAGGGTTAGTTTTATGCAACAATTGATGTAATTTATATGTTGCATTTTGTGCCACTGGCGAAGTATAGTGGGTGCCCGGGGGTGCACCCGCCCACCCCAATGTTTCGGTTAGAAGTGTATAAGTTTCGATTTTTCGTCCAAAAAATTTAAAATTATATAGGATCGCCCCCCGATTATTTTTCCTAAATTGTATATCCTAAATATTTATAAACTTTGTATATAAATGATGGGTAGTTTGGTAAATATACACTTTGTTTTATTTAGAACTATTATTATTTGACCTGACTTGAATCGAATAGCCAACCCGACCCGACCCGAAACATAACGATAGGGAAAACTTTTTTGGGTCCCATCACTTTACGCCCCCTCGAAACTTTTGGTCAAGCTCCGCCACTGTTTTGTGCACATCAGCATTGATTACCGTGAATTGAACAAGGTCACGATTAAGAACCGGTATCCATTACCAAGAATCGATGATTTGTTCGATTAACTACAGGGAGCTCGATTTTTTTCTAAAATCGATTTAAGGTCAGGATATCATCAATTAAAGGTACAGAAAGAGGATATTCCTAAGACCGCATTCAGAACAAGGTATGGCCATTATGAATTTACTGTCATGCCATTTGGTTTAACCAATGCCCCAGCAACATTTATGGACATGTTGAACCGAATATGTAAGCCATATTTGGATAAATTCATAATTGTCTTCATAGATGATATTCTAATTTACTCTAAGAGTAAAGAAGAACATGCAAAGCATTTGCACGCACTTTTAAGCCTATTAAGAAAAGAAAAGCTTTATGCTAAGTTTTCAAAATGCGAGTTTTGGTTAGAACATACAATTTCTTGGACACTTAGTGAACCATGAAGGAATTCATGTGGATCCCACAAAAATCGAGGTGATTATTAAATGGAAAACCCCTGAGTCACCAACCGATGTTAGAAGTTTCTTAGGATTGGCCGGTTATTATAGAAGATTTATTCGAGATTTCTCTAGAATAGTCATTCCTTTAACTAAATTAACCTGTAAATCCATTAAGTTTGAATGGGGACCAAAGCAAGAAGAAGCATTTAGAATTCTTAAGCAAAGATTAACCCATGCACCCATACTAGCGTTACCAGAAGAACTTATAGTCTATTGTGACGCTTCCAAACTAGGTTACGGATGTGTATCAATGCAACGCCAAAAGGTTATAGCATATGCGTTTAGACAACTTAAGAATCATGAAGAAAATTACTCAACCCATGATCTAGAATTAGGAGCAATAATTTTTGCTTTGAAATTTTGGAGACATTATCTTTATGGTAGTAAGTTTACCATATTCACTTATCATAAAAGTTTAAGGTATGTTTTCGGGCAAAAAGAGTTGAATATGAGACAAGGACGCTGGATGGAAATGCTTAGTGATTATGATTGTGATATCCAGTATCATGAAGGAAAAGCAAATGTAGTGGCTGATGCTTTAAGCCGAAAGTATCATGAAAAGCCAAAAAGGGTACGTTCTCTTAAATTAAATCTACAAGTAGATTTAAATGAACAAATTAAAAAGGCACAAGAATCAGTAATCGAGGAAGATACTGAAAAACTAAAAGGTATTATTAAGGAATTAGAACAAGGAACAGATGGAATTTGGAGATTCCATGAAAAGAGAATGTGGATACCTAAATTAGGAAACCTACGTCATCGTATATTAGAAGAAGCCCATAAGTCTAAGTATACGATGCATCCAGGAAATGATAAAATGTATCAGGATTTAAGAAAGAATTTTTGGTGGATAGGAATGAAAAAGGACATAGCAGCCTATGTTTCTAAATGTTTAACATGTTCGCATGTTAAAACTGAACACCAGAAACCCTCAGGTTTGTTACAACAGCTAGAAATGCCAGTGTGGAAATGGGAATTGATAACAATGGATTTTGTTACCAAATTAACCAAAACAAGGAAAAGTAATAATACAATCTGGGTGATTGTAGATAGGCTAACCAAGTCAGCTCATTTTCTACCAATGAAGGAAACCTTCAGTATGGAACAGCTAGACAAATTATATATAAATGAAATAGTTTCATTACATGGAATACCTTTATCAATTGTTTCTGATAGGGACAGTCGTTTTACCTCTCATTTTTGGTCAATTTTCCAAAAAGCAATGGGAACCAAGTTAAATCTTAGCTGATGAATCTCTAGTAGTACCTCTTAAGGATATAGATGTAAATGAACAACTCAAGTTTGTAGAAAGGCCTCTACAGATTGAAGACAGGAAAGTCAAGAACCTCAAGCATAAAAGATTGATTTTGGTCAAAGTAAAGTGTGACTCCAAAAGAGGACCTGAGTACACATGGGAGCTCGAATCAGAAATGCAAAGGAAGTATCCACACTTGTTTCAGTAGATCTCGAGGACGAGCTCTAAAACAAGGTGGGGAGGATGTAACAATCCTAAATAAACCGACACCCTCGAATAATTTCCGACACCCTAATATATTTTATAATATCCCAATACGTCCTAAAATACACCCCATACGTGAAAACGGGCCCCGAATACCCTAAATATTATAAAAAATCATTAAAAATCAAGTTTTTAAGTTGTCGCGGGCCGCGTAGACTTCTTAAAGGTCTTACGCGGGCCGCGTGAGATCAAAAAGGTGGCGCAGCCCGGTGATGACACGTGCCATCATCGTGGCGAGGCTAGGCAGTGATCCGGACAAGCTACGACGTTGACCGGGTTCAACGCGGGCCGCGTAGACCCTTGTCTACATTTACGCGGGCCGCGTAAAAGTTGAAATGGGGCACTATAAGTAGCAAGCATCGGGTTTCAGCAGAAATCGTTCAAATCTTTCTTTCTAAACGTGATTCTCTCATAGTAGGCATTATACTCGGGTCTAATACCCCCCTAAATAGCGAAGTCCTGCTCCGTTGTAAGTATTATAACCCCTGGATACGTATTAGATACGCTGCCCGATTGATCTAGGGTTCCGTAACGGCTGTCGTGGTTCTGCCCGACGTAGTCATTGGAATTCCGTCTCGGGGAGGGTATTACTAATGTTAATAGAAAGATCCAGTGTGTGAAATTACATGTATGCCCTTTGACCGTTTAAAGATAACTTTGACTTTGACGCCAGGGGGTAAAGTTGCGACATAACAGCAAACGTTGGGGGGTAAAATTGCAATTATTTCCTTAGGAGGGTAGACATGCCAATTGCCCTAAACCCCAGGGGGTAAAATTGCAGTTTACTCAAAAAATTATTATAACTTTTAGATACGATTTTTTTTTTTACAAAATTTATAGTATTAGGGTTGTCCGAAAAAACTCGTGGCTCGGAGCTCGCTTGGATTTAACTTGGAAAAAGCTCACTTGGATTTAGCCTTCAAAAAGCTCGCTTGGTATGGTTTAGCTTGGAAAAAGCTCACTTGGATTTAGCCTGGAAAAAGGTCGCTTGGTATGGTTCAGTTTTAAACTGAGCCGAGCCGGCTCGGCTCGGTTAGAAAGTAAGCCTAGCTCGGCTTGATTCGTAACGAGACGGATTGGCTCACTTTGAATGGCTTAATAGCTTAGCTCGGATTATTTTACTTATAATATATTTTATATCTATATACATTATAATTTGTTGCAAAAAATGATTGTTATTTACATGTATTTTGAAGTGTAATTTGATATTTATGACATATTTGAAGGTTCATTACCAGCCTAATCAACTATTATTGTATTTTGTTTAAATTTAAAACTTATTTTGTGTCGATAAACTTAATTTTGTTTTGCAATGTATTAGATTGAACTTATTTTGTATATGTTCTTTTGAACTATTTAATAATATTCTATATTACTTAATAATTTTGAGAGATGCATATTAATTATTCTTTTTAAAATCAAGCCAAACTAACCCGAGTCGAGCAAACTCGGTTTAAAACCAAGCTAAACCTGAGTTGAGATTTTCAACTCGGTTTCAAATTCAAGCCAAACCAGCTCGATTAATAATTGAACCGAGCTCGAGCTTGCCCTGACTTTGCTCGGCTCATGACCATCCCTATCGAGCATTCATTTAACTAAAAAAAATAAAAACCTCACGCTTCAAACAAAAAAAGTTTGATGAAATCAATAGTTGAAAAGAACTTTGGCCCCTGTTCTTAGACCGTGGGGTGTGGTGGGGTGGGGGTTTGGGGCATGGGTTGACACGTGAATTAGGGGGCACTCAATACACAAACCCAAGTTGTAGGGGGTATGGTGGGCGTGGCTGGGCTGGCGTGGCCAAGCCACATCAATTTTTTTAATATATATATATATATATATATATATATATATATATATATATATATATATATATAGGATTAAGTTAAAATGAGAACCACCTCGAGTTGTAAGAACCGCGAGAACTTTTTTGATCCGGGCCTTGGTGGACCAATTTTTTTTTCAGAAACGTAGATGCATGTATAAAAACAACATCTGTAAAAAAAATTCAAAAAAAAAAAATGTCGTGGGTGTAGTTTTGAGCAACACAAGTTTGTGTTTACGGGACCCGTAAATTTTCCGGCTAGATTTACGGGTCCCGTAAACACAAACTTGTGGCGCTCAAAACTACGGGTCCCGTAAACACAAACTTGTGTTGCTCAAAACTACACCCACGACATTTTTTTAAATTTTTTTTTTTTTTACAAATGGTGTTTTTATACATGCATCTACGTTTATGAAAAAAAAAAATTGGTCCACCGCGCCCCCCACGGTGTAGTTCCCGCGGTTCTTACAACTCGAGTGGTTCTCATTTTAACCTTCCCATATATATATATATATATAACCATTAAAAACTACATAAATATACATAATAATTATCAAAATAAAAAATAATCATTCTTCGTCGTCTTCGTCGGTTTCGAATGCAGGAATCGTTGAAACATGATCCACCAAATCAGATCGAAGGTTGTGATGTATATCCCTTGACTTGATCAAAAATTCATTTGACGCTTTATCTTCGTCTGTAACTGTTACGTTACCTGGTTGGGGGTCATCGTCATCATAGTAGGTAACGACCGCTCTACCTTCATCCTCCAAAATCATGTTGTGAAGAATGATACATGCGTACATCACGTTTCCAATCTGATCCTTGTCCCATAGTCGACAAGGCATTGCCAATATTCGCCACCTTTTCTTCAAAACACCGAATGGTCGCTCGACGTCTTTACGTGCAGCCAATTGGACCCTGTTAAACTTTAATCTCTTTGGATCTATGGTACCGTGTCTTGTGAACGATTTTACGAAAACCCCCCACTCTGGGTAAATCCCATCAACTAGGTAGTACTCATACACGTACTCAATCCCGTTTACAAAGAAAGTTCCTTTGGGTCCTGTACCATTTACCCGACCATTGAAAAGGGGCGAGTGGTTTATGATGGTAATATCATTATGTGAACCTGTTATACCGAAGAACGAATGCCATATCCAAAGATCTTGGGACGCAACCGCTTCAAGCATGATGGCTGGCATCCCGTGAAATCCACTCGTGTGAGCGCCTTGCCATGCGGTTGGACAAAGTTCCCAAGGCCATTTCATACAATCTAAACTACCTAGCATCCCGAGTAGCCCATGATAATTGGCGTGATGTTCCAATATTTGTTGCATGTCACTGAACGAGGGCTTCCTCAAATATCTTTTCCTATAAAGTTCTAAAATACACGAACAAAAGTTGTGAAGACTTTCTCTAGCTACACGTGTAGACATTTTTAAATAGTCATCCATAATGTCCGAACTATTGCCGTACGCTAACTGTCTAAGTGCGGCCGTGACCTTTTGCCACATACTAAATCCTAATTGCCCTGTTACATCCGGTTTTTGTTGGAAATAAACATACTTCTCCTCAAGATCTCTAGATATCCTTAAAAATAAGTTTTCACTCATACGAAAACGACGCCTAAACATTTTTTCATCATACTTAGGTTCCGCTGAGAAGTAATCGCTTACCAACAAATTGTTAGCGGTGTGCCGTTCACGAGCGATGTACCTCCTCCGTTTAGGTTGCGGAGTCTCTTTCTCATCGTCTTCCACGATAGCTTTCACCACCGTCGCGATCGTTTGTAGAAATATTTTCGCACCATCGTCAGATGATGATGACGATCCACTTGAACTTGAAGAACTCATTGCAAGATTGTGTTTTATGTGTTTGATATTGTGTGAGAAAAATGTTAAATATGATAAGGTATTTATAAAGGAAAAAAAGTTTTTTTTTTTTAAAAAATGCCCAATGGCTAGCCCAACGGCTAGTCCAAACGGCTAGTTTTGTTGGCCAATCACATCCCGCCAAGTCAGTCTTATAGCCCCGCCCCACGCCCGGCTTTATACTCCCGTCCCTTGGGCCATGCCCAAACCCAAGCCCACCCGGGGTGGTGGCTTGGGCAGTTTCAGCCAACCCATGCCCCCAACCACCGCCCCATACCCCACAGTCTTAGCAGAACTTAGCAGAACCCTCTCTCAATCCACCAAATCTTTTCTAGATTCACAACTTCATTTTCATCGTCAATCGCAACCCCTGGCAGTCCCTGTTCTTGAGAGTAAGTTCTCGATGCTTTTGTTTTAACTGTCTGTTTGTAGTTTTAATCTATATAATTAATAATAATAATAATATAAGGTTTGAAACCCTAGTATTGTTTGTAGTTTTAATCTATATAATTAATAATAATAATAATATAAGGTTTGAAACCCTAGTATTAGCTTGACAATGGCTGCAACTCCTTCTGGTCTAATACATTATGTTTCGTTGTGCATTTTCACAAGTCAGATGGTTGCTCTGCATTCTGCTTTTTTTACGGATGGATGCTGCTTTTCCAGGTTTCAGGTATTAAACAAAATATTCAAATGCTGATAGGTATTGTGTGATTGATTTCAATTCAGTGGCAGCGGAACTAGAAGAAATATCTAGGGGTCAGTGGCGAAGCTTGAGATTTCCGACCAGGGGTCGAAAACGTACACACCCAAAAATTTCTATAAAACGGGGGGTCGAAAACGTATATATCCAAAAATTTCTATACGAAAACTACATACTGAGCGAAAAGTTCGGGGGGTCGGCCGCCCCCTCCCGCCCCCACTATCCTACGCCCTTGCTAGGGGTATCCCAATTTTTTTACTGTACATTTATAGGACGGAAATTTTAAGCATTTAGGTTAACGAATCAATATTAAGCGTTTCACATTTGGGCTAGGCTTTATGAATTAATATTGGCAATAAGTTTTTAGGTTTTAGATTGGGCTAGGTTTATTTTTAATTTTTAGATCGGACTTGCATCAATATTATCATTATCAACATTCGGAGTTGTTTCATTCAGAATTGTATCATCATCACCAAAATTCTGAATAACCTAACAAAATTCAAAATATCGAAGCACAAACTAACCAAGAAATCAAACTATCAAAGCACAAGAAAAAAAGAATACTCACAAACAATCTGCAAATTTTGATTAGTCGATGTTGGTTCGAATTTTGATCAGTTCTGCGACTGCATTGCTGCTTCTAGTTGTTCGAAAATCGAAATTATGATAAGTTCTGCTTGACTGCTTGTTTGATTTTTTACACAAGAATCAAGAACACACAACTCCTATTTAGAACTCTTACTCCACAGCCTTTTCATCAAACAAAATAGTTGTTTTGAATAGACGGAACTTGTTTCTTAATGAATGTTACGCCCGGAACAAAAAAAAACTTTTTTATTGATCTTGGGACTTGCGTACAAAACAAAAAGAAACAAATACATGCCATATTTATATCTAACTCTACCAACCCATAGTGAACATATTTCAATTGGAAACCAATTAAACTAATCCTATTCTTGGGACTTACGGAGTACTTAAAAAGATCTTTTGGTAATGCATATCTACTAACCCAATTAATTAATAAAGAAAGGATAAACATAGACTAACTCAATAATAATATTATTGTTCATTCTTCTTATTATTATTATCCTTGATCTCCTCCAAGCCACCCCATGAGACCAAAACCGAACCACCCTTATACTTTCTGGCATTAAGTGTTCGGGTCCTTCAAGTTGGTATCGTACCAAGTTTTACTGTTTATAGTTATTGTTGAACATATATGTGATTGAAATTATATGTATTATTTAGATATATTTTTTAATAGTTATATTGTATTAAAAAAGAGTTATAGTATTTATATGCTATGTTGTCAAAGACGCAAGGCGCAGGCGAGGCGCATCAGCCTCGCCCGGAGCCTAGGCGCAAGGCGCAAAAAAAGCGTGGGCTTTTTTAAGAAAAGCGCAAATAGAGAAAAAAAAATATGTTATGCTTTGAAAATAAATAAGATTCCACATATATAATTAAAAAAACTATTATACATGCCATTTAAGATCATGGAGCTAATAGTTAGTAGCAAAAGTTTAGGACTTATATGTTGTAAGTTTTGGGTGTGTGAATAAAAGTCTCAAAAGGTGGTAAATACTTTGTCCCACATCGGTGTGGGGACAAAGTGAGTGGTTGTTTATAAGGTAAAGTCTTCACTACTCTATTGTAGCTTTATGACATGTTTTACCACAAGTTCTACCCGCGCGCAGGGGGGGGGGGGGGGGGGGTGCAAAAATGAGTTTCTGAGCTGGAATGCAGCTCCGAAAGTGAGGCAGTTTTTATTCGTGTTCAGTTTCGTTTTTATTTTTTTTATTTTTTTCTGCTGCGCCTCAGGCCGTTTTTGTGCGCCTTTTTTGCGCCTCAGGCCGTTTTATTCAAAAAAGCCCATTTTTGCGCCTAGGCTGCCACTAGGCGCTATTGGTGCGCCTCGCTGCGCCCGGGCGCCTAGGCGCGCTCTTTTTGCGCTTTTGACAACATAGTTTATATGAATAATAGACTAGTTTATTGGTAACTTCCTATTTCTGTAATTTTTGGGTCTGTGTGTTGGTCTGTTATTTGTTTTGGAGCCGGGGGTCTCTTTGGGAGCAACCTCCCTATCCCTAGGGATAGAGGTAAGGCTTGCCTACATCTCACCCTCCCTATACCCTACAGGTAGCTTTGCTATTTGTGGGATTTACCGGGTATGGTGGTTTTTGTTGTTGTTGTAATAAACTTGTTTAGATTCGCGAGGCTTGTCAATCTCGGTAATTGGTATATGAAGTTCGGGCTCAAGCTTCTGCCTGTTTAGGCTCGTCTTGATTTGAGTTTTAGCTCACGAGTGCCTTGGCTCATTTATACTTCTAGTTGTAGGATATAATGGCAAAGGGATTATTCAATGTCCAGTTTCTTATGCCAAAAGGATGTTTGGTTGGAATTAACTATGCGACTTATATTGAATCATAGGATAAACCAAAATTGCTGAAAGCTAGGAATAGGCCTGTGCGGGCTTTAGCGATATCATCTCAGAAAGCCGATGGAGCTATTAAAGTTGGTATTCTTGGAGCCAGCGGGTATACCGGTGTCGAGGTAAATAATTTTTTGACTAACCAACTAAATGTATCATTTTGCTTAAATTTTAACATGATGTTTTAACTTATGGTATATGACTTCTTTTAACATATACATGCCTCATATATATACATCTACTTAGAGATTTTTCTAAATTTAACTATATTTTTTGGTTTCAGCTTATTAGATTCATTGCAAACCATCCTTACTTTGGTATTTCTCTGATGACTGCTGATAGAAAAGCTGGTCAATCAATTGCTTCAGTATTTCCACACCTAATCACAAGGGTAAGCTTCTGCTGCAGTTATATTGCGAAGATCGTAGTAGCTTATGATACTTTGTTTGTTTGTAGGATTTGCCGGATTTGGTTGCTGTCAAGGATGCGGATTTTTCTAGTGTAGATGCTGTTTTTTGTTGTTTGCCACATGGCACCACTCAGGTTTCTAAATTTCTATTATCGAGGCGGAGTTATGTTTTATTGCAGTCAGTTTGTGATTGATGGCTGAGAAGTATTGTTCTTATTACAGGAAATTATCAAAGGTCTTCCAACTAGGTTAAAGATTGTTGATCTTTCTGCGGTACATTTAGCAAATACTATGTTCTTTATTCTTTCAATTTTGGATATAACATATAATAAAGAGTTAATAGCCAAAATGGTCCCTGAGGTTTGCTCACTTTTGCCACTTTAGTCCAAAACCCAAATTTGTTACATCTGGGTCCCCGAGGTTTGCATTTTGTTGCCATTTTAGTCCAAAAATGAAATCTGGTCAGATTTCTCAAAAAAAACCTCAAGTTTTGTCCTTTTGCACAGGGGTAAAATGGTCATTTTCATTTTATTATAACTAATTATTAATTAAAAATAATAAACCTACCACCACCTCTCTCTCTCTCCCTCTACTCCTCTCTGCCGCCACCACCGCCACCTCTCCCTCTCTCTCGTCTTCATCTCAAGAACCCAACACAAAACCTAAAGCGGGTTCCCCAGGTTCTGCACCCAATTTCATCACCACCACCATTAATCCACCACCACCACCATCTCTCTGTCTCCGTCCTTCACCCACCACCTCCAACAACACACCACCACAACCACCTTCAAACCTGCAACAACCCTAATCACCAACCACCTGCAAACCGTCTTCGACTAACCCTCCCACCGCCACCGTCTCCACCGGAACCCTAACCCCAAACCTGCAACAACACGATTCAGCAACCAACACCGGAACCCTAACCCAAATCAGCAACCAACCTGCAAACAACCCTAATCACCACCCTCACTGAAACCCTAATCCCAAACAACCTGCAAACAACCCTAATCACCAACCACCTGCAAACAACCTAGATCCATCCGGAAGAGAGAGAGGGAGAAGAGAGAGAGACAGAGGCGGTTTTGTTGTTGTTGTTCGTCGATTTACACCTGTAAACGCTGCTACTGTTCGTAGATTTACACCTGTAAACCCACCACCGCCCTCAGCAAAACCCACCACCGCCCTCATCCCTCTTCCACACGACACAACCAACCTCCATCTCCTGCGCCACCATCGCCGATCACCGCCTTGCTCAGTCTCCATCGCCGGTCATCCAACCTGAACCACCACCGCCCTCAGCCTTCTTCACCAGAGAGAGAGAGAGATGGGTATTTGTTGTGTGAATGTCTGTATGTATTATGTATATATATATATAATATAATTAATTTTGTTTTAGTTTATTAAAAGATTAAATTAAAATGACCAAAATGCCCCTGCACAAAAGGACAAAATAGGCTGGTTTCAACACTTAAAAAAGGGGTTTTTGAAATTTGGACTAAAACGGCAACAAAATGCAAACCTCAGGGACCCAGATGTAACAAATTTGGGTTTTGGACTAAAGTGGCAAAAGTGAGCAAACCTCAGGGACCATTTTGGCTATTAACTCTATAATAAAAGATATTTGCAGGATTTTAGATTACGAGACATCAATGACTACAATGAATGGTACGGTCAGCCTCACAAAGCATCAGAATTGCAGGTACAATTTGTTCTTTATATCATAGTTATCAAATGTGCTAGGCGCATAGGCTCGCCTGTCGCCTAGGCGAGAAGCGCAAAAAAAGCGCGGGCTGAGAAAAAAAGCGCAAGCAAATAAAAACATAAAAAAAATAATATTATGTATTAAAAAAACACTTTCTTCAAATTCCAAAAGTATTTGAATACCCTAATTCTTAAAATAAAACCCAAATCGTCATGAATCCTCATAAGGTCGAAAAATATACTGCAGAATCCTCATAAGGTCGAAAAATAATTGTAGTATTGTATGTTTTGCCGGCCAAAAAATATGAATGTTTGTTTACAACATAGGTTGTATATAACAATATGTTTTTTTACAGAAGATATGATCTCTTAACTTTTTTAGAATTCAAATTTGATTGAGACATAATTTCCAAAAAAAAAAAAATAGATAAATATTTGTAACTATAATCTGGTGTATATATATAAGATAGGATTTCAAAAAAAAAAAAAAAATCACGTGGCTTTTTTTACCTAGGAGGGAGAAGCGCAGGTAGGTCGACTCACCCAAAAATATCGCCTAGGCGGGAAGAGCGAGCGCTTTTGATAACTATGCTTTATATCTCTCTGTTCCTAAAATGCTAACTATTAGTCGATCAATGTTTTAAAAAAAGTTAAGTTACCTAAAGCCTTGGTTTCAAAAGCCGCGAGGCACAAGGCGAGAGCTTCATGTATGCAATGTGTTTGGTGTTAGCAAAAAAAAAATGATAGTAAGTTACTTATACATGACATTTTGTACTTGTTATACTACACTGAAAGCATAGTTATTAAAGGTGCTAGACACCCTTAAGGCGCTAGGCGCCCTTAAGGCGCATAAGCCTTGCTTGGGGCCAAGGCGCAAAAAAAGCGAGGCCCGAGGAAAAAAAGCACACGATGAATAAAGATTAAAATTATATTGTGTATTAGAAAAACAATAACATTCTTCAAATACAATAAAAAAAACTATTATATAACATTTGACATCATCTGTTTAGTACCCAAAGTTCTAAAATATTAGTGTATTGGTGTAGAAAAGTAATTTGGCTGGAAATTCTCGGAATCTCGTTGGAATCTGTGTCCTGAACCATCACCTAGAGGATTAAAGCGCATTTGCCTCGACTGAAAGCGCATTTGCCTCGCATTGCCTAGAATATGAGCCTAGGCGCAAGAGGCAATGGCTTTTAACAACTATGACTAAAAGATAAGATGATGAGATGAAATACACACATTTTAATAATCATCTCATTTGAGATATATACAACCAAAGAAGCTTAACTTACAACATCTAAGCTCTTTGTATGCCATTCAGCCATTGACATTATATTAACATAGTAAATATGGTTTGTTTCTAGTTACTCATCATCATCATCACCATTCTCAGTAAATCCCACCAATAGCAAAGCTAAGGTAGGGTCTGAGGAGGGTAAGATGTAGACAGCCTTACCTCTACCCCGTAGGAATAGAGAGGCTGCTTCCAGTGAGACCCCCGACTCGATGGTAGCTTTGCATCAAACCTTGACATAAGACACAAAACACTCGGCAATTAAGACAAAGGCCAATTAGTGCATGTACTCTCTTGTCTTTCGGCTATCAACGCCACCATATGATGCATGATTAACCATCCCCCTCTTTTAACATTATTTTCACGAAATTAGTAAAATAACATTAAAATTAGTGCACTTTCACTTTTGCCCCCCGAGCGCCCACACATATATACATTATATGCGCATACCGCAGGCGGGGTGTAGGTTTGTTTCTAGTTACTAGATGTTGCAATTTCGACTCGTTTACTTATGAACACGTAGAAAAAAAACCAAAAAGGAAATGTACCAAATGGATTAAAAGTTGCTGAAAGTGTATATTAAAGTGGACAAAAGGTGTTTGAAAAGATTCTCAGCCCATATATTTTTCCACCTCTACTAATTAATATACTAACATTAAGTTATGTAATTACGTTCTTTTTGCAGAAAGAGGCTGTTTATGGTCTAACAGAAATATATAGAAACAAGATCCAAAGTGCACGTCTTGTTGCAAATCCTGGATGTTATCCTACTACTATTTTGCTTCCTCTTGTTCCATTGCTCAAGGTTCGTTTCTTGTTTTTTTTACATTTAAAAGATTTTTAACTGATCATCAGTTAGTAAAAAATAATTTAGTAGACGTAACTACTTTGAAATGCTTATGTGTGTCTGATAGAAAGTTACACTTGCAAACAAATCGTATTGATATGTTCTTGTCGAAAAGCATTGGCAAATATATTGTGGTTTTTCCCTTATGATGGCAGGCTAGACTCATTGGATTGCAAGATATCCTTATTGTCTCAAACTCTGGAGTTAGTGGAGCAGGTTGCGTATCTTTTACCTCGTGTTGTGTTTTTTTATCTAATGGATTAAGTTGGCAAGCTTTAAAAAATGTTCAAAATGAAACGGGTCAAAACTCAAAAAGGGTCAAAGGCATCTCGGAGTATTTCTGTAATGTTTGGTTCTGTTTGCAGGACGTAGTGCTAAAGAAGCAAATTTATACACGGAAGTATCTGAAGGGATATTTTCTTATGGCATCACAAGGCATCGCCATGGTAAGTTGTTTCATGCTATTTTTTCTCATTGTTTTTATTTGAGGTGGTAATGTGTTTTATGCTCTTTTGGCTTGGTTTCAGTGCCTGAAATAGAACAAGAATTATCTGATGCTGCAAATTCAAAAGTAACTGTTAGCTTTACTCCTACCCTAATGCCAATGGTAATGCTACTTCACCATTAAATTAAAAAAAAATGATTTATTAAAGTGATTGTAACCCCTTATCCCAAACGTTAATTGATCTGTGGCTACATATTTGATCAACGTTCTTCACCATGTTAGCTTGGAATGAGAGAATCACACAAGAGAGAGAGAAGAAAACCCAAATCAAGCTTAACTCAATAGCTTGGGTTTGTTATGTTTATAACTGTCACAACTAACATTCTTACACATATTACAATTCAGTCCCTCAGCTAACTAATGTTACAATTATTACCCTCAACTATTACTATTCTATTGACTTATTCCGTAACAATACCCCCCCCCCCCTTTTAAAACATTTTTGTCCTCAAAAATTGAAATTGGGGAACCGGAGTTGAAAATCTTCTAAGAACTCCCAAGAGGCTTCTGAAACAGGAAGACCATCCCAATGAACCAACACCTTCATGGCAGCATTGGAACCTCGCTTTACCAATTGTCTGTCTAATATGGCTCTCGGCTGGAGTACAAATCGCGAACCTTGAGGAACTGGTCCGGTCACTACAGTGGAACCTTGTGCTTTCTTCAACAAGGAGACATGGAAAGTGTGATGGATTTGAGCATATTCAGGTAAGTCCAACTTGTAGGCAACCTTGCCAATTCGTTGTAGCACTAGGAATGGACCAAAATATCTAGGTGATAATTTCCTGCTGTGATGATTTTTTAAGGATTGTTGTGCAAAGGGATGCAATTTGACATACACCCAATCCCCAGGCTCAAATACTCTATCAATCCTATGTGCATCACTTAATTGCTTCATTCTGTTTCTAGCCCTTTCAAGATTCGCCTTCAACTTAACAATCATTCCCTCTCTATCCCTGTGATAATCTTCAACTGCTGCAACAGTTGTTTCACCAGGAATATAAGGAATATGAATATTAGGTTTTACTCCAAATAAGGCTTCATAAGGAGTCATCTTTATAGTTGAATGCCACGTAGTGTTATACCACCATTGGGCTAGAGGAATCCATTTCACCTAAGTTAGGGGAGCATCCATGCTCATAGCCCTCAAGTAGGATTCCAAACATCTGTTTAGAACCTCTGTCTGTCTATCAGACTGTGGGTGATAAGATGATGACATGGCTAATTCAATCCCCTGTAACTTCATAAACTCTTTCCAAAATGCACTTAGCAACACAGGATCTCTGTCTGATACTATAGTAGCAGGACAACCATGGATTTTGAAGACATTATCCATTACAACAGTGGCTACAGTAGCAGCTGAATAAGGATGACTTAGCAATAAGAAATGACCATATTTAGTTAGCCTATCCACCAGCACTAGAATTGTATCCTTGCCCTGAACCTTAGGTAATCCAGACAAAATCCATTGAAATGTCACTGAAAATGGATTTTGGAACTGGCAGTGGTTGTAATAACCCAGGTGTAGCAGTTGTTTCATACTTAGCTCTTTGACAAACTGTGCACTCTTTGACAAATTTACGCACATCTTTGGCACATCCTTTCCAATAGAAAAAAAATCTTTAATTTTGTTGAGTGTAGGGGTCAAACCTGAGTGTCCACCAAGGGGTGATGCATGGAAAAGGGTCAAAATGTCATTTTTAAGAGAAGATTCATTAGGAATTAACAGCTTATCATTCCTTCTTAAACACTGACCATCCCAACTTCTGTTTGTAACAGTCTCTCCTTGTTCCAACTTATCAATAAGGGCCTTGGTATCATCATTGTTTTTCCAAGCATATTGAATCTTCTGCCATAGGGAAGGATCAACAGAGCTTAAACTGATCTGAAATAGAGCCATTCCTTGCACCCTTGATAAGGCATCTGCTGCCACATTCTCAACCCCTTGTTTGTAACAGATCTCATAGTCATAACCCAATAACTTTGACAACCATTTTTGTTGTAAATGAGTGACTATCTTTTGTTCTAAAAGATACTTCAAACTTTGGTGATCAGTCTTGATTACAAAAGGTTTTGTTATCAAATAATGATGCCACTGTTTGTCTGCCATGATAATAGCCAATAACTCTTTTTCATACACTGATAAACACTGTTGTTTAGGAGCTAGTGCCTTACTGACATATGCAAGGGGGTGTCCTTCTTGCATTAACACTGCCCCCATCCCTTTTGCAGATGCATCAGTTTCTAAGATGATTTTTTTTGAAAAATCAGGAAGTTTCAGCACAGGCGGAGTACTGAGGGCCTCTTTGAGTTGATCAAAGGCCAACTGAGTCTCATTGTTCCACATAAAACCATCTTTTTTTAGTAATTCAGTAAGAGGTTTGGCTAAGGATCCAAAACTCTTAATGAATCTTCTATAGTAGCCTGCTAACCCTAGAAAGCCCCTTAACTGTTTGACAGTGGTTGGAATAGGCCATTCTTGGACTGCTTTCAACTTGTTAGGATCAGTGGATACACCCTCTTTAGTAATGATATGGCCTAAATATTCAACTTTACCCCCACCAAAAGAACATTTTGACTTTTTGGCCTTGAGAGAGTTGATTCTCATCAGCTGCAACACAGACTTCAAGTCCAACAAATGTTGTTGCCATGTACCACTGTATACTAAAATATCATCAAAAAAGACTAATGCACACTTCCTGAGCACATCTTTGAATGTGGCATTCATTAATGATTGAAATGTAGCTGGTGCATTAGTGATCTCTAGATCAAGTGGTGTAGGGCTTGCATTTCTCTTGAGAGATGCAGGTTCGACTCCCACTTGGTGCAGAGTGAGGCACTGGTGGGCAATGATAGGAGACCCAGGGAAACCTGGGTTGGATCCTTGAGCCAAACGGGTTTTACCGGTAATTTCACCGTCGTGCCTACGGGCGGGTGGATTATCGGGTTTTCCCCGGAATTGGTGGTGGACTCGGGTTACTCTCGGAGTACTCCGTTTGTCCAGTGGGTGCCCCGAGAGTGCTCGGGATTGAGTTTGTTGGCCGTTCAAAAAAAAAAAAAGTAAGGCCAAAGGGTAATACCAGAAATTCCAAATGGCCTTGATGAGTTTTGAATGCAGTTTTATAGATGTCAGGCTCATACATCCTCACCTGATGATACCCTGATCTCAGATCCAGTTTAGAAAATATGCTAGCACCCTGTAACTCATCCAATAGTTCTTCAATTAGAGGAATGGGGAATACATCTTTAACAGTTGCTTCATTTAACCTTCTGTAGTCTACACACATCCTCCATGACCCATCCTTCTTTTTGACTAGCACTACTGGTGCAGCAAAAGAACTACTGCTGTGTCTTATAACTCCTGAGTCCAACAATTCCTGTGTCATCTGTTCAATAATATCCTTCTGGGCAGCAGGATATCTATAGGGTTTTAGGTTCAAGTTCCCTGCATTATCTTTCAATACAATTTTGTGATCAAAGGGCCTTGAAGGAGGTAAACCCTGTGGTACCTCAAAAATGTCTTCATATTCTTGTAACAAGGTGTCTAGTTTAGCCTTTTCTTCAGTATCCCCAATGACTGGCTGATACATACACTGCTTAGTTTCTGAGTTTTACATTGTAAACAACTGAGCTTGAGACAATTGATCTTGAGTTTGAATCATACTAGTTATTTTTTTCATGGAACACAAACTTACACCTTTTTTCTTAGTGCCCTTTAACTCAAAATCTTGACCAGCAATATTAAATTTCATAGTCAAATTCTTAAAATTCCAAATGATGTCATTCAACGTCTCCAACCATTGAATACCCAATACTAAATCAGAGTTATTCAAATCAATGACTAGCATGTCTGCAGTGAACCAGTTACCTTGCATAACCCACTGGAAGTCCTTACAAACATTCATACACTCCACCTTCTTCCCATCAGCTACTGTTACTTGTACATTCTGCACTTGTTTTACAGGGCATTTTAACTTCTGAGCCAATGCCTTGCTCATGAAATTGTGGGTTGATCCACTATCCAATAAAATATACAAGTATTTAGTACCAATAGTACCAATTACTTGCATTGTTGAAAAGGATGGAATGCCCATTATGGCATTCAGAGAGATTTGGGGATCTCCCTGAATATCAGCCACATCAATCACCAACCCTTCTATTTCTTGATCTTCAACATATTCCTCAACCTCAACCAGAAATAACTGTTTCTTTCCTTTACAAACCCTACTGTGCCCAGGGGCATACTTTTCATTACAGAAGAAACATTCCCCTTTTGCCCTTTTATCATCCATGTATTTGTTAGTGACTTTTTTAGGAACCAAAGCATTGGAAGGCATAGAACTAACAGGTGTTGCTAATACAGGTTGTTTAGCAATACTGGTTAGATTGTTGGTCTTGGTAATGTGATGTTTGTAACCACTTGAACTGTTACTAGCCACACTATTCCAACCCAATGTTTTCCAATGTTTTGTTTGTTTGTTCCTGTAATCTTGCCAGAGAATAAGTTTCTCTTAAACTCTTTGGTTTGAACATCTTAACATGGCATTTGATTTCTGGTTTCAAACGCTCGATGAATAAACTAATTATATATTCATCAGGTAAGGTCACTTTATTCAATAGCAAATCAAATTCATCACAATAATCTTCCAACTCACCGGTTTGAGTCAGTGCTTTTAGAGCCCCCATAGCATCTTCTATTAAAGTTGCAGCAAATCTAGTAGCTGCATGCCTTGTGTATTCATCCCAAGTGACATCACAAATCTGTTTCTCAGAAGACTTCATGAACCCTTGATGCCATTGCAAGGCTCTTCCCTCTAAGTGAACAACAACATATCTAACCTTGTATCTTTCAGGGGTTTCATCAATTGAGAAGAAGTGTTCACACTTATATAACCATCCTTCTACATCATCACCATTAAATTTTGGGAACTCAACCTTTGTTAAACGATTGTTACTGATTCTATCACCCTCATTTCTTGGAATCAAAGTGCCTTGTTGTTCCAATTTTGAGAATGTTGCCTGCATCTGATCAAAAGCTGCTTTCAGGCCCATTAGTGTTTCTTGATTTTGTGTTGTAAAAGCATCTATTCGGTTGATGTCTTTTGCAAGACGTTCAACTTCCTGGGTTCGAGTAGCCATCTGAATGAATCAACAAGAATGAATGAAAATTGCAGAAATGAAGGAAGAAAATGAGAAAACAGGAATCAAGAATCAGGCAACTGATTAATGATATGGAATAGAATGATCACAATTGATCACTCCAAAAATCAATGGAAATGAGTAGGAATTCGAATGAATTGACAAATTGATGACGGAATTCGAAGAAAACTCGACGAAGAAGATGATCGGAAACTGGTGGTAGCCGGAATCAATGAGCTCCGATGAGAATCGGTTGGCTCTGATACCAATTGTTAGCTTGGAATGAGAGAATCACACAAGAGAGAGAGAAGAAAACCCAAATCAAGCTTAACTCAATAGCTTGGGGTTGTTATGTTTATAACTGTCACAACTAACATTCTTACACATATTACAATTCAGTCCCTCAGCTAACTAATGTTACAATTATTACCCTCAACTATTACTATTCTATTGACTTATTCCGTAACAACCAACATGCAGAGCCGAGGCATGCAATCAACTATAAATGTGCAATTGGTTCCAGGAGTTTCCGTTGTGGATTTGAAGCAACACCTTAAGGGATTTTATGAGGTAACTTTTTACCCTATTTCGTATATACTGTACTTCTAACTCAACAATTTATATATTGTATATGTAGAAGGAAGAATTTGTAGTGGTGTTGCCAGATGATCAAGCTCCACACACCAAATATGTTCAAGGTTCCAATGGTTGTCATATAAATGTCTTCCCCGATCGCATCCCAGGGCGAGCAATAATCATATCCGTCGTATGTGTCCTTTTCTTAAAAAATGTTATATTAACTTTCTTATTAGTTTATGTCTTAATTATTTGGTAATGTCATAATTTGCAGATTGATAATCTTGTAAAGGGAGCTTCGGGTCAAGCTTTACAAAATCTTAACTTGATGATGGGAATTCCAGAAAACACCGGGCTCAGCTGCATGCCTTTATTTCCTTAGCCCGACATCCTGTTTTATTGTTTTTGTCTTCTTTCTGTAGACTTGCGATTAGGCCGTTGTCAGGTTTGTTTGTTTTTTTTATTGAGAAAAAGGAGACAAAGTTCTAGGGTTTATGTTTACAAACAAATTCGCAATTTTGAATGTCTACCTATTGAATTTAGTATCCAAACGATTTCCGCAGGTTTGAACTCAGGCTCTTGTTGACCTATGACACTTTCGCAAAGAACTTTTGCATAGTGCCTCGGCCTTATAAAAAACGAATAGTCAGGTTTTGACTTACTGCAACTACCTAAAAGTTGAGAGAATATGCCTTGACAAGAGAACAATCAGTCCAGGGCTCAACTGTGGACCGATCATGAATACAAAACTTTCATATATTCATGAGTGATCATTTATATTGAAACCTTAAAAGATCTATCCTCAAGAAATTGTGTTAGCAAGAGAAGATAGAGTTGTTCTCAAGATATTATTGTTAACAAGAAGCTTTGGTAATCACTATTACTTTCGCAAGACGACTTATAAAACGACAATCTCTACCAGTTTAGATAAAAGCTAGTAAAAACAACTGTGCGAACAAACAATGAGTTAACGCAAGGTCGATTTGCTAACATGTACTCAAACCAGTATACATCCTTATGTTTGTCAAGCATCTCTGGCCCTTAATAACTATTCACCCCTCTAGATTCTTACATAAATGATTATTGTGGTATATAACACGCATCTATCTATACTTTCTATAAAAGGAGAAATCCCAATGACATAAGAAAAGCTGATGTGTCAGCCAGAGAGGCTGTCCAACAATGCTTTTCTTATGTCATTACTGAATCATAAAGCCTAATATAAAAAATCATTTAAAATTCTACTCAAACCTCTACCAAAGTAAACATCTGCTCATTTACATCTGACTTTACTTTAATATCTAGCAGTAGTTGTTGTTATGCTTCGTAATGCTTTTAGATCAGCAGTTGTTTAAGGCTAATTACCGGCAAATTCAATTTAAAAAATGCATGGGAATAAGTAATTTGCAATTAATGCATGTCACTCAGAAACTCCTGTCAATCATCTTCTTATATAAGGCTTTTCTTCTCATTTCCCTCTTCATATTTCATCACCCTCTCGTCTTCTCTGATTTTCAAATTTGAAATTTGATCACAATCCGAATTCCGAATTAGAAGCATGTTGACAGTAACAATCTTAGTTTTGTTAACGATTTGAATCCTGGGAAAGATATGTGGAACATGAAAGCGAGAATTATTCGAAAATGGAATCAAGGTTACAAAACGGATCTCATCTTCATTGATGAAAAGGTAATTTGTATCTTTGCTTTTCCGTTTTATCAGAGAATGTAGTGGTGTATGCTAAGAAGATACTTTCTTCAAATGTTCTTCAGGGTGCTAAGATTCAAGCAGGTATTAAGAGTCATCTGATACCTGTTTTTGATGGACAGCTTCAAGAAGATGTTGTTGTGATTCTGTCGAAATTTGGTGTTGGTGAGAATAAATATTTATATAAAGTAGTAGTACAACCTTATAAAATCAACTTTTATAGATGCACAACTGTTACTCCTGTGAGAGATTGGCAAGGTGTTGAGTATGGTTTCAACTTCAGAGCTTATCAAGATATTCTTCAAGGAGAGGCGTTAAACTCTTTGAGTGTTGGTAGTGTATATTTTTGTAATCATGTCTTCCTTGTATAATAATAGAGAGTTTTACTTATACTGTTCTATAATGTGATCATATAGATGTTGCTGGATCTGTGGTTTGTTATGGAGATCTTGAAATATTTGATCGACCTCCAAAGGAGTCTAAGAAGATCAATTTTGATATTCAAGACTTGGAGTAAGTTGTTGTTTACATGTGTAGTCATGTACAGATCATTGTTTGTATTTAATGATGTTAATAAATAAGATGAAGAATGTTGGTATTTAATGTGGGATCATGGTAATGGTAATAAATGAGATCTATAGTGTTTGTATCTAATGCTGAAGAGGCAAGGATAAGATTAGTTTGAAAGAGACTAATGACTCGATTGATAGAATCATTGCAGGAATGGAGGGAACTCAAATGACACATGGAAAGAACAAGATGTTAATAGCCTATCATGAAATCGGTCATGCAGTCTGGGCCGTCTGCGTGTAAGTATTCACTCTACTCATCATTTTTAACATAATGTGATGCAGTTGTGCATTTGGTCTGAATTTTAGGATCTTGTGGTGGTTGTAGGACTTAGGCGAAAAAACATTCTAGGTTCAAGTAGGGCAACAAAGCTACGGAATTCCGCCTCTTTAGCAGTTTTCAACTGGTAGCATCCAAGATTGCTTTGCACTCCCTCATCACTTCCGCATCAAAGCCGACACGTGATTAGCACCAGGTATCACTCACACATAACTAAGGCGTGTACTTTTTTTTGAACGACGACTAAGGCACAGAACATACATTAGAGGTACATGAGAATCAATTGATGGTAAGGTAGTTTTACTTGGGATGAATATCTATTACAGGTATTTTTTGTGGACCCTTTAAGAACATGTAAGTTTGTTGGGTTTGTTTGGCATCCATGATGCATTTTTTTTTTCATATGTAAAAAAAGGTTTTGATGTCTAATAATATGCAAGTAAACTATTATTTCTACATGTAACCTATTAAAGTAGGAAGTGGAAACAGTTTTTATTGTTCTCTTTTATTTGATAAATGGAAAGAAATAGAATTGTTGTGTTACAAAGGTAAGGCGAAAACAAAACTTGAGGGGTGTGTCGCGGTTAAACGATCGGGTGATCGTGGTGGAATTCGCGGCGCAACGCCCACGAGGTTAAATCTAGTTTAATTCTAAATTGATAAGAGTCCAAGGAGGACTTGTTTTGGCAAAAAGTGAAGGAGTCTTAAGAGTTTTGTTGATATGAACTGATTTTTGTGCATTGTGTTTACTACATAGCTGTTGGAGTTTTGCCTCAGTCGATCGTTTTATATATCCCAACATCGATCGTCTCTTGATTATAAAAGGATACTTGGAGAGACAACGCCGAGAAATCGAAAAAAAGGTATTTCCTCTCTTCATCTCCTGTACGTGCTCCTAACCACCACACAAAAGCTATATTCATGAAACACTTGGTTAGATGATATAACTCATATAATTATATTTAACACTAATCTAAGTGACAGATAATTTAACATAATTTTGTCACAAATAGTAAACTAAAATAAATATATGTGTCTTCTCCCATCATTTTCATCAAATCAATTTGTTTTTGTATTTTTTTATTTCTTTTAATTATAAGCTTTTGTTCTGATCCGATTTCTATGCAGATTTTAGTTAGGGGTGTTCAAAACTATCCGTATCCGAAAATCCGATCCGAAATATCCGATATCCGAATCCGAAATATCCGAAAAATTGGATATCCGAATTTTTTGGATTCGGATTCGGATAGTGATTTTCAAAATTTTCGGATATTTCGAATATCCGAAATATCCGAAAATTTAATTTTCATTTTTTTCGGATATCCGAATATCCGAAAATATCCGAAGTATCCAAAAATATCCGAAATATCCGAAAAATATCCGAAAATATCCGAAAATATCCGAAAAATATCCGAAAACTTATATTCGGATATCCGAAACTATCCAAAATATCCATTTCCGAATTTGAAAAAAATAATAAAAAAATAAAAATTAAATAAAAAGTTGGATTTTCGGATATCCGAATTTCGAATATCCGAAATTTCGGATACGGATTCGGATAGTGAAATCTGGTATCCGAAAATTTCGGATATCCGAATTTTCAGATATCCGGTTTTGAACACCCCTAGATTTTACTACATCTTACATCTCCCACTTCATTAAACTACAAATTATATTTGCCTCCTCGTGTTCAATAAGGCCGGAGGGTGTGAGGGCGCCACTCCCGCCAACTCATCATCTATAGCGCCCCGGGGAGCTATACCTCCACACCCTCGGATTTAAAGGGGGCGCTATAGGAGGGGCTCCATCATGGTAACGAGGGAGATGGGCTTTATCAGGTGGGGCCCACTTGATTTAAACCAATGAAATCTTTTTTTTTTAATTTTGTTTAATAGGGGGCTCCATCCACACCATGCAAATTAAAGGGGGCTCCATGGCTGAGGTGGATCCTAGGTGATGCTGACGTGGCCTGATAAAGCCCCTAGGGGGCTCCAACCACACCCTCCAGCTTAAACATCTACATGTAACTAACATAATTAAATATTTTAAAAACCACTCGTATTTATACATGTATGTCCTTTTGAATATTACTATGTAATTATAATGAGTTGAGATCCGGTACAAACTTTGTTAATTGTAAGAATAGTAAGAAGTAAGAACAGATGGCCTTCTAAAATTTTAATCAATGATTGATATTAATTACACATAAGCCCATTAGTATTGGTTTTACAAATTAGTAGTTATAAGGGCATTTTAGTAATTGTACTAATTATATTTAATAAACAATAAAATTAAAATTCATTTTAAACCACAATCCCTTGAATATCTCCTTATTTTCATTATCCCATAACCGGCTCCCTCAATTGTCTATGAAGGAGAAAAATTATCCACAAGGTGCGATCCCCATTGATAAAAGTTGCAAATCAATTGTCATAGATGCGTTCTAGTAGTGGGATTTTGTTTTAATCATCCATCTAAGCTTTTTAGATATTTCCATCGATCAAAGAGGAAAAGCTTAAAAAGGAAGAAACATTGTGCGATTAATCCTTCTAAAAGGATGAACGAATCATGATATTAGTGATGGTTGTACACATACTTTTAATCAGCACATCAATTTGGACAAGTATATAAACCAGCACCTGGTTTGCAAAATCAACACATCAATTATATAAACGCACATTATTTGCATTTACTTGTATTAATATGTTATGATGAACAATAAAGAAAACTATGAGACAAATAATGTTAGCACAAACACGCAATTATAAGGAAAATTGTAAGGCAACTTAAAGTTGAATAATTTATAATATGTAAAAAGAACACATAATGGAAAAGACCACACACCAAGAAACATGTGCGTATGCTTTTAATCGAATTTTGTTAAACAATGGTTTGAAGTTAGCACAAAAAGACAATTGTAAAAACTTATGAAATTAGTGATGAATGAGCACAAATGGTTAATCTACACATTTATTTGAACTACTAGCACATGCATATATATCTAATCAGCACAATAGTTTTGAAGTTAGAACAAGAGTTTATTGAATAACGATGGAGAGTGATGATTAATAGTTTAAAAATCAAAACTGCTTGATAATAGGGATATGATCATCTGGCAATTATGAAGAAGTTTGATAAAAGAAATTTCCAAAAATATTGAATGTGGTAAAATACAATAGTACCCTTAATGAGACTTAATAATGCATACTATGCGTCTAATTTTAATTGGTTCTCACAGTTTTTAGGTAAATTGGTGTTTGGATATGATCCTACTCCTGTAATTATATACTATACTATATTAAATTACTTACATCAAAACTACAGTACGTTTGGTTTTCACAATCTAACCACAATACTTTTATAATTTACACTTTATTATATACTTTAATTTAATTTGAGTAAACTGCCATTTTGGTCCCCGAGGTTTGGTCACTTTTGCCGCTTTAGTCCAAATTTAAAACCTTTTGCATCTGGGTCTTGTTGTTCACTTTTATTGCCATTTTTGTCCAAAAATGAAATCAGGTCATATTTCTCAAATTAAATCCTGGTATTGTGTCATTTTCCTCAGAGGCAAAATAGTCATTTAGTTTTTATTTTATTTAAAGTTTTAATTAAAACAATAATCTTTTGTGGGTCCCACCACACCCCACTTCTTCTTCTACCTCTTTTCTCCCTGTCTCTCTCCTGCCATAACAACCACCATCCATCACCACCTCCACCACCGCCACCATCTATCTCCACCTCCACCACTGCTCAACGTCACACCCAAATTACCATCTACACTAACCGTCAGCCAACACCCACACCTAAAAACAACCGACTCGCTAAAAATCAAACAAATTGTAGATTGAAGCTCCAATTTAATAGAATCTATATAAAAATCAAACTGCTTGTCGAAACATAAACCCACTTTACCAAATCGCTCAATTCTTTCACCTTCGCCGCCGTCATGACCTACCGGAAAAACAAACCTATCTGAATATTAACCAGAAACAACTTTGCCTCTGTAGAGAAATCAAGATACCTGTTAGATCTATGAAAAAAGGATATCACCGGATGCCGATCTCTGGCTCCGATTTCAACCACAATGTCGCCTTTGTATGACGGCTAGGGTTTTACCATCGCTATCTTCATCGAGAAGGGCGGTGTTTTGCAAACAACTGAAGGGGGGTGTCACACCCCAACCGATGGCGGAATCATCGGGGCATGGCACTGAGCGAAACAGATTGTCCAGAAGTTTCCATAACAATTATCATTACCATTTAATTTAAAATAACATGTCCCATACCATGTCTCAAACAGTAAACAAATTATTACAGATAAAATCTAGGCAAGTAATTCTGTTCCGACAACTCAGATTTATACATAGATAGTTTATTTATTGGTTTCTAGGACCTCTTTTCCTAGCTTCGATTTCATCACTGCGCAGAGAGCATCCTAGACCTTTCCTAGCCTCGATTTCACAGTGAGCTAGGCATACAAACAACTTAAGCACCTGTCACATACGTTAAAATAAAGTCAATACATAAAATGTAAAGGTGAGCATACAAGTTTGATAATAGCATATAGAGTTTGAATTCGTTTACGCATAACCAGCACGTACACATAGTGAAATGAAGCATGTTAGTTATCGACATAGATCCATCGATACCAATGACTGCGGGTTGACTGCCTGAGGCAGTTCGCAATACATGATTACCACCGTAATCCATGCACGTAATTGTCCTTAACAACCCCCGTGTGAACGGGTGCTGAGTCCAAACTATAGTACTATCGTTGCTAAGGCAGGTAGACAGCATTCCATGTGTGTGACAACTCGAATTTCAGAACCTATTTTTGTACTTAGTGAACGCTACGTGATTATGTGATGCATTGATTTAATGAAATGTTATGTTATATGTTATGTTTGATTTTGTGTTATGTGAATGTATGTTAACCGATCGCACAATTCTAACTCGATCGCACAAGCCCATTCGGGCTACACTCTTTGCATCCGAACCTAGGGCAGCCCAAGTTGGGTTCGGCCCACTCCCTCATACGCATACACAGCTATACCCAAGTGAATACCTGACTCCCAATCCGCAATGTTTGGGGCAGCTTGGGCCTGTTTCTATCTTGATTGGCGATGCATCCCAGCCCACTCGGACCACACCAATAAAATCAGGCCGAGGCCCATCTTGTTATGCGAATAATATGAGGATTAAGGGGGGTATTGTTACGTGATTATTGCAAACTAGCAAACCCTAAGACTTTAATTCTCTTCTTGTTTCTCTGGCCGGTGGCAGAAGTTCTTTTGCGGCTATCTTCTCGTGGTTTAGGTATTGTCACACATCTATTATTCAGTTAGTTGTCATCCTTGTTTAGTGATTTTTGCAAAGTGTTAGACGAATTAGTGCATTACTAGTGACATATGTTCTGATATGATTTGTGTAGTACATGATTAATCCTTGTAACATGATTGGTTTAGTTGGTAGATATAATCTGATACTATCAATGTTGTGTACACGGTTGAATGAATCTTGGTGTTTAAATGATAAGGAATAATCTCGAAACCTTGTTAGGTGTTTAATGGTTATGATTTGAATGGTGTGTAATTGGTTATGATTCGAATGGTGTGTAATGATTTTCGCTTAATTCTAATTTACTGTAGATGTTAATAATAATATAAGACTAATCAATGATGAATATAGGTTAAATCATGTTATAACAATCTGTTTGTATAATGCTTTTGATTATTCGAAATTGCTAATAAGTGTATAGGTTTCTTGTGCACCTTAAATGATATAATGATTATGGAGATATGATGGCCATGTGTTTACTGAAAAGGTATCTTGGTTTGTCAATTGCATGTGATAGATTAGGAGGTCCAATTGAAAGAGTTGCAAACTATTCGGTCCAATAAAATCAAAGGTATATGGCCCATGTGCATGTGCAATCTTGGTCTCATCAACCATGTGCACATTCTGATCATGTTGTCACAATAGTCAAAAGGAATTAAATATACTCAATTGTTTTGTTGAGGAACTAAACCATCTTGTAATTAGAACCTAGTGGGAACCGATTAACCAATATTATTATATGGGAGTCATGATTGTTACTGAATACATGGGATCTGTGTACACATATTCATGTCTCAATGAACATTACATGTTACTAACTAGGGAACGCATGGATTATTTTAAATTACAACTACCGGGTGTAATGGTTGGGCCAGACATAAAATAACCCAGCATCGAGTAATGGGGTTGGGTCGGTTGGGTTGGAACTATTGTTACATCGGGCCGTACATGTTAACTGGGCCGCGGGATGGCTGCTCGTCGGCTCACAAACATAGTAGAGAAGGCATGTTTGTAGAGGTTATATTAACTGACCAGTATATATGTTTGAGATATGTGAATTCGTGAAACACACCAACTGTTATTGCATGTTGTAGCTAATATGTGAATGACTATTGAGTGAATGTCATTATGTGGTATAGATGGTTATTATGTTGCATGACTAAATGTTATAACGTGCATGAAACTGAGTGGGTGCTATTTGTGTGATAAGTATATATACAAGGAATACTTGATTACGGGTTTACGAGACTAATTGTTATCGGTAATTACAGTAGGGTTTGGTTGATCAACTTGGAACGGGTAACATAACATAACATACCGAGCAAACCAAGGTGAGTTCACACTTCTCTACAAAGCATGGGATTCCCAGGGGTTGGGAATGGGTTAAGGAATAGGGATTCCTCGTCCTGTTGAGACGTATTCAGGAACATAGATTCCTCGTCCTGTTGAGACGTATTCAGGAACATAGATTCCTCGTCCTGTTGAGACGTAATCAAGAACATAGATTCCTCGTCCAGTATGAGACGGATTTAACTATACTAGACTAGAACTTTATCAACGAAGTCCCTCCTTTTATATTGACTTAATCGCCGAGGCCAATGGCGAACGGGTCATTAGTTAAATAGCGCTATTAGGTTTAACAAACCTCACACCGTGCCGCAGAGGAAGGGCGTGGACTAATGGACTATGGCACGTCAGTGATGATAGACACAGACGTTAGGGCACTTAAACATGACGAACGTTAGTAGTCGATATGGTAACGAGTCTGGTGAATTAAACATGGGGTAGCCCCCACGGCCATAGAGCCGGGCTGGTATAGCCAACGTAAGAACGGGTAACTAATAAACGTTTTTCGAACTATGGGGTAACCCCCACGGCTGGATAGCTGGTAAAGAGCAAACTGTGTTTTCGGAACAACTATAAACTGGACAACCAAACGTGAACTCACTCAACTTGTTGTTGACTCGTTACTACATGCTTTGCAGGTCTATAGGTACTTAGCTGGAGCTTGCACAAGGAAGAGTCGTTGTGGGACATGGACAGCTGTGTGCCATGTTAAACATTTGATAATTAAACTTTTGATTTGGTTTTGAACATTTTGCTTCCGCTCATAACTTAACTATGGTTGTTTTGGACACTAATCGTGTTGGTTGGACTTTTACATTTAATTATTTACTTGTTCAATATGATTAGTGGTTTGATCCTGGTCAGTCACGCCTCCAAGCGGTGATACTCCGCGTGTGGATTTTGGGGGTGTGACAATGTGTAAACATAACAAACAAGCATTCATAAGTCACGTATAACATGCATTAACGGTTAGCGTTCAAATAGTATTGAGTAGTGTGTTTGATGTGATTTGAGTAGTTGTAACGTATGTAACACCAAAACGTGCATAATGCAAAAAAAAGGGATCGAGTATACTCACAACGGTTGATGGATTGAAGGGAGCGCTTAGCGAGTAAAGTTAGCCTGAATGGATTGATAGCATAATAATAAGCGACGCGTAAAACGGAAAACAAGTGTTGGAGAGTCGGACAGCTGGTCGATCGGACGGTAGTTCGATCGGATGGCTGACCGTTTGGTTGACAGTCCGCTCGGACCGCTGTCCGGTCGGTCGGTAGGCCGATCGGATGGCTGTTCGAGTGGATTGTTTCTTCCTTTGAGAAGGATGTGTTTGTGTATGATGGTTTGACTTTTGAAGTTTTCGTTGTAGCATTTGAAAACATTGAAGTACCTTTACCCTTCAGGTCGGTCGATCGGACGGCTGTTCGATCCGCCGACAACCCGATCGGTTAGGTATTTTAATGAATTGTAGTGATTTGCTTTGGATCGGACAGGTGTTCGATCGGACAGGTCAACAAGTCAAAAACTTAATCATTTGCTGAGCGATCGGTTGGCAAGTCAACAATAGTCAACAACGTTAAATGAAATGCAAGGTATGGTGCAGTGGATCGGATAACTGATCGATCGAACACTAATGTTGTTCGATCGGACAACATGCATGAACAACCATGATAAATTCTTAGCAAGGAGTCACCTGATCGGACGGCTGTTCGATCGGGTGGCACTCCTAGTGCATCGAACGTGTTGAAAAATCGATTAAGTGTTGAGGTATAGTATCTCATGATCCGAAGAGTAATCCGATCGGACAGTAGTCCGATCAAACAACAGTTCGTTCAATACTAGTCTTCAAAATAAATTGATTAAGTGTGGGACCATGTGTTAACCGATCGGCTGGCCAGTCGATCAGCTGACTGTCCGATCGGCTGGTTGTCCGTTCGGACAGCAGTCCGATCGGTCAGCACCCTGACCTGATCAGCCTATTCGTCTAACACTTGGTTGTTCTGTTTGTTTTGTCGTTTTATTGAGGTATTTTGGCAACGAGTCGAACCATAGATCCCTCGTCCTTACTTGGTTCCCCTGGTCGGACAGGAATCACCCAAATCCGGCTGGTGAACTGTTCGGAATGGAGTTTATCGTTTAACCCGAAATCGGTTAACCTCGTGGATAGAATCCAGATCTTGAGCCATGCAACCACCGGAGTGATTTGCAAGCCGGCACATGCTCCGTTTCTATTGGTTTGAAGGCATTGAGTGAAAAATAGTTGAAAGAAAGTTGGAAAATCCATCTTTCAATCCTTTTCACCGGGTATAAGTTTAGATCTATGAAAGATCTTTGTTTGTTTATGTGGAAATCGGCTAGATCCAAGTTATTCTTGGTGGGTTGAGGCCAAAACATGAAGTTCTTCAAGAACCCGTGATGACATCATCCTAGAACACTTGAATCTTGATGATTTCACGGTTAAAAGTTAAGATTTGAAAGATAGAAAGGTGTAGGAGTGCATGTAGATTAAGAAAGTACAAGGTTTAGGATGAAATCTTACCGGAATCGAGAGAAATCTGAGAAAAGGATGAACTAAGCGTGCTGGTCGAACAGAGGTTTCCAAAAGTGGAAATGATGACAATGACAGGGGTATTTATAGGATGCCAAAAGGGGAAAGTGTTGGCCGATCGGCCAGGCAGCTCGATCGGACAGCCTGTCCGATCGGACAGCAGTCCGATCGGTTGGCTGTTCGATCGGCTGGTAGCCTGATCGATCAGCTGCACGTTTCGAGTGTTCGGTGCGACGATTTTTTTTATATTTCGATTTCGGTTGCGAGCGGTTCAATACGATAGGGTTTCCTAGTCAAATTACTTTTAATCCCAACCACTCATATCTTGCGCTACCCTTTCTCCGCTGATTATCATAGTTCGACTGTGATTCGAGTTCGATGTCGATTGAGTTCGATTGCATTTTGAGTTCAATTGCGTTTCGATTGATTACCACAACATAACATAAATAAACATGCACAAGTAACACGTAAGGCACACACATACACGTATAACAGTAACTAAAATGCGTAGTTTGAGTTGAGATTCGATTCGATTCGATGTCGATTTGATTAGCATACTTTGATTATCGTTTCGTTAACTTTTTCGCATTGTTACTTCCTATAGTTCACAGTCGTAAGTCGATTAGATGGCGATTGTAATACGTCGATTGTTGTAATTTTTGACACTTACTCCACATAATACAACTAAATTAAACACAAAAAGAAATTCTCTACAAGTCGAGTTGCGCGAAATCGGTCGTTGACTTGACCTCGACTTTGACTTTGACTTCCCGAAAACACGGGGTGTTACAGCATCCCCTTGTTTAGGGAATTTCGTCCCGAAATTAAGCTGAAAGTTGTACAACACCGTGAATCACGTTTGAGAACTTTCTCTTTCTAGACTTTCTACTTAAACAACTGCGGGTACTTCGCCTTCATGTCGCTTTCGAGTTCCCAAGTGAACTCTGCTCCTCGTTTGCCTTCCCATCGGACTTTCACAATAGGAGTGCGAGAGCGTGTGAGTTGCATGGTTTGGCGGTCCATGATTTTGACAGGCTTCTCCACGAAGTGTAATGTTTCGTTCACTTGCAGGTCATCGAGTGGAACATGTAAGTCGTGGTCGGCTAGGCACTTTCGGAGGTTTGACACGTGGAAAGTCGGGTGGACGTTACTAAGCTCCTCCGGTAGTTCGAGTCTGTAGGCGACTTTTCCGATCCTTTCCAGAATCTTAAAAGGTCCAACATATTGAGGCGCGAGCTTTCCTTTCTTGCCGAATCGAACCACACCCTTCCAAGGTGATACCTTTAGGAGTACGTAGTTACCAACGTCAAATTCAAGGGGCTTGCGTCGTCTATCGGCATAACTTTTCTGTCGATTCCGAGCTTTTACCAGGTTATCTCGAATTTGGAAAATTATGTCTATCGTTTCTTGTAATAGCTCAGGACCGGTTAATTGCGAATGCCCGATCTCGTGCCACACAATAGGTGATCGACATCTTCTTCCGTATAAAGCCTCGAATGGTGCCATTTGAATGCTTGCATGATAGCTGTTGTTGTACGAGAATTCGACTAACGGCAGGTATTTATCCCAATTACCACCGAAGTCTATGACACACGAACGGAGCATGTCTTCAAGAGTACGAATCGTTCTTTCAGTCTGACCGTCGGTTTGAGGGTGGAAAGCGGTACTTAGATTAAGCGATGTACCGAGTGCCGTTTGAAACGTTTCCCATAGTCGCGAGGTAAACCGAGCGTCATGATCAGAGATGATATCACGAGGTGTCCCATAATTACAAATGATCTCGTCGGTGTAGATTCGGGCTAATCGTTCTACCTTGTAGTCTTCCCGTATTGGTAAAAAGTGAGCTGATTTAGTCAATCGGTCAACCACAACCCAAATGCTGTCATGACCTGATGACGTGTGCGGTAGCTTTGTTATAAAGTCCATAGCTATACTCTCCCACTTCCACATGGGGATCGGTGGTTGTTCGAGCAAGCCAGAGGGTCTTTGATGTTCAGCCTTGACTCTTGCACATGTCAGACATTTTCCAACGTAGAGGGCAATATCACTTTTCATGCCGGGCCACCAGTATTTGTAACGAAGGTCCTGGTACATTTTGTCGGCACCGGGATGAATAGAATACCGGGATTTGTGGGCTTCGTCCATCAAGGTTTGTCGCAAATTGGTTCGTTTGGGAATCCAAATTCGGTCCAGAAAGTGGAATATCCCATTCGATTTGCTCACAAGCTGGGCTCCATCGTGGTAGATTCTTTCCTTCTTCAGAGTGCGTTCGTTAAAACACGCGTGCTGAGCTTCGCGGATGAGGGATTCGAGGTCGTACTGGGCTTGAACATTACGAGTGCTAAGCAGATAGTTTCGTCTGCTAAGGGCGTCGGCAACAACATTTGCCTTGCCTGGGTGATAACGAATCTCACAGTCGTAATCGTTGAGAAGTTCTACCCATCGGCGTTGACGCATATTAAGTTCCTTCTGATTAAAGAAATGTTGTAGGCTCCTATGATCGGTGAAGATCATACACTTGGTACCGTACAGGTAGTGTCGCCAAATCTTTAACGCAAAAACAACTGCGCCTAGCTCGAGGTCATGGGTTGTATAGTTCTTCTCGTGGATTTTGAGCTGACGAGATGCGTAAGCTATAACCTTATCTCGTTGCATGAGAACACATAGAAGACCAAGGTTGGAAGCATCACAATAGACAATCAAATCATTGTTTCCGTCGGGCAATGTGAGAACAGGAGCATTGCAAAGCTTATGCTTGAGGGTTCGAAAGGCAGACTCTTGTTCAGTTCCCCAAACAAAAGGCTTGTCTTTATGCGTGAGAGCGGTAAGTGGCACAGCGATCTTTGAGAATCCTTCGATAAATCGTCGATAATAGCCCGCCAGTCCGAGAAAAGAACGGACTTCAGATGGGTTCTTAGGCGTAATCCAACTCTTAACAGCTTCAATCTTCGCAGGATCGACGTGAATACCTTGACTATTAACAATGTGACCCAGAAACTGAACTTCCTCCAACCAGAATTCACACTTGGAGAACTTGGCATAGAGTTGGTTCCCCTGGAGTAGCTCGTGAACCAAACGTAGATGTTGCGCGTGTTCGGCTTTCGATTTGGAATAGATCAAGACATCGTCGATGAATACGATGACGAAACGGTCGAGATATGGTTTACACACACGATTCATCAGATCCATGAAAACCGCGGGTGCGTTAGTTAAACCAAAAGGCATAACAACGAATTCGTAGTGGCCGTATCGAGTGCGAAACGTGGTTTTGGGTATATCCTCTTCTTGAATACGTAGCTGGTGATATCCCGAGCGTAGATCTATCTTCGAGAAGCACGTAGCACCTTGTAGTTGATCAAACAAATCATCGATGCGAGGTAGAGGATAGCGGTTCTTGATAGTTAACTTATTCAATTCCCGATAGTCGATGCACATCCTGAACGACCCATCCTTCTTTTTGACGAAAAGGACTGGCGCGCCCCAAGGAGAGGTGCTCGGGCGAATGAAGCCTTTCTCAAGTAATTCCTGGAGTTGGTTTGAAAGTTCACGCATTTCAGACGGCGCGAGTCGATAAGGAGCTTTGGCAATAGGGTTGGCTCCAGGAATGAGGTCGATACGAAAGTCAATATCACGACTTGGCGGTAGTCCGGGAAGATCCTCTGGAAAAACATTAGGAAATTCTCGAACCACTGGAACGTCTTTTACTTCCTTCTTCTCTTTCTTTTCCTTCTCCGCTACTACAATGTTAGCCAAGAAAGCCCTGTATTCCTTGTGGAGATACTTGCTAGCTTGAACACATGACATGAGCTTGAGACCTTTCGAAGTAGTATCACCGTACACACACAATAGATCACCATTCGCCAGCGAGAATCGAATCATCTTGTCGAAGCACACAACTTCAGCATGGTTTTCACGAAGGAAGTCCATGCCTACTATGATGTCAAAACTTCCGAGTTGCATCGGAATGAGGTCGATTGGAAAGATGTGATTGTTGAGCTCAAGAGTGCAATCACGAAGAACAGAATTGACGGCGACCGTTCTTCCGGTAGCGACTTCAACATCGAATGTCGAGGAGAGTTGGGAGCGTTTACGACTAAGGAGTTTCTCGAATTCGAACGACACAAAGCAATTATCGGCTCCAGTATCAAACAAACACGAAGCATAAATACCATTCACAAGGAACGTACCATTAACTACGTTGTTGTCGGCTTGGGCTTGACGCACGTTGATGTTGAAAGTTCTGGCGCATGCGGCCTGTTGTTGCTGTTGCTGCTGTTGTTGCTGGTACTGCTGCTGCTGTTGAGGCTGCTGCTGTTGGGGCTCTTGTTTCACAACCCTGTTTGGGCACATGTTGGCGAAATGGTTAGGATCGCCACATGCGAAGCAGGCTCTGGCTTTGACCGCGGGTGCCGGAGGAGCTTGTTGACCCTGAGGGGCGGTGAGTAGAGCTTGATGAGCAGGAGCTTGTCGAACACGGCAGTTGGTAGTAAAATGGCCGTACATATTGCAATGAGCACAAAAAGACAAGCAATGGCAGTCGGGTGGTGGTAGGTACAAGTAGGGCAGAGCGGGTGTGGCCCAGTGTATGCACGCTTTGCAGGCGGTGCATTTGCCACAGGCGCCACTACTTGACGCTGTTGGGCTGGTACAGCTTGAATCGGTGCAGCAATGATCGCATAGTTCTTGTTGCTGGAGCTGTTCTTTCTCTTGTTCTTCCTCTTATTGTTCGATGAGGTGGTGGTTTCAGCAGTTGGTGCAGCGGTGGTAGCCTGATGCAGGTGCTTTGAAGTTTTATCCCAGACACCGGCCTTGACCCGTTTGTCATTGATTTCAGTAGCCAGTAGATAAGTTTCTTCCATCGTCGTAGTCTTAGCCGCTTGCATGAAATCAGCAACACAGTCAGGCAGGGCTCGGATATACTTCTTGATTGCCATATCTGGAGTCTTGACCTGATTGGGACAAATGATGCTGAGCTGTTTGAAGCGAGCAGTGAGCGCAACATTTTCACCATCCTTTTGCTGTATGTGCCAAAATTCATCCTCTAGCTTCTGACGTTCATGGGGAGGGCAGAATTCTTCCAGCATGACTTCCTTGAGCTTGTCCCATGACAGACCGTAGGCCGCATCATTCCCTCGCTTGTTCCTCTTGGCCATCCACCAGTCTAGTGCGCGGGACTGGAAAACGCCGGTAGCATTCAGAGTTCGGAGGTCATCGGGGCAACCACTCTGCCGTAGAGTGACCTCAATGGAATCAAACCATTGGAATAGTGTAGTAGGACCTCCCTCGCCAGTGAATTCTTTTGGCCCACACGACTTGAATTGCTTAAAATTGAAGGTCTTGGTGGTAGCTTTAGGAGCTTCGGTTCTCGACTCCTCAGACGACTTGTTGACGTTCTCGTAAACATCATTCACAGCCTTTGCTACACTTTTAGCGATGATGGCAGCAAGGCGTTTGTCTCTCTTTTCTTGACGAGAAAGTAGGGGATGACGGGATCCAGATGACATTGTCTGCAACAGACATCGTCACAGGACTCAACACATTGTATTCGAATCTCACCCCACACGTCTACTACTTACTAAAGCTTAGGAACACGCAATGTAACATGCATCACATACACATAATCAATCAGTCACAGATTCACATAAGCACAGATTCACACAGTCACGTAAGCATATAGAGCACAGAGTCACAGAAGCACCTAATCATGTAGTCACAAGAGGCAGTCAGAATACAGAAACCTATCATTCACAGTTCGCGAGTATTCGAATATGGCGTTCGCGCTTGATATATCGAGTCGTGTAGTATAAGCGTAGCATAAAGTCATCCATAATTTGGTGATTTGGCAGCATATTGAGATAGAAATGTAAGGCGAGTTGTGTGTGTCGATCGAAGTGAAAGCAAAAATCGAGTAAATTTCCAAAATTTAAACACGTAAACAGGTAAACACACATATAGCACATAAAATCGACGAATCATCAGAGTCGGCAGTTGCGGGCTCAGAATCGAGACACATAAAAATCGAGAAATAGATTGTCTGCGACTAGTAGACTTCGACTACCCAAAGTGGTTCGACTATTCACAAGGATCCGTTATGCACATTTGACCTTCAGGACTATGCTTCTGCCTTGATTCTTGGGCGTTTGGCACACATCCCGTTAGTCATATTGTGACTTCAGGTCGTTGGAGTCCGTCGAGACTTTGGTGAGAGTTTTGTATAAAAGCGGAACAAGTAGTCAGGGTTAGGGTTTCACCCCTAGCTTAACAACTTCGTTCATGTTTTTAATAAAATAGAGGAGATTATTCATCAAAATACGGATTTCACTCCTGATTTGGCATAATTCTCCCCGTTTGTAGATAATATGCGGGTTGATTAAGCAACTTTAGTGGATGTTTTTGCGGTTTTCACACCTATTCTCGGCTTAGTTACTCTTTCATAGTTGAAAATTCGAGTGCAGTGATAGTGTAGCATAAGCGAGAATAGTGAGGAATAAGCTCGTACTTAGTCCCTACTGGATGTACTCAAGTCGGTCTGTTGGTTCCTAACTATAGACTAGGTATCTAAGACATCGACCCGGACTAGGTCGTGTCTTGCCAAATTCCCTACAGTTATGGCTCTGATACCAATCTGTCACACCCCAACCGATGGCGGAATCATCGGGGCATGCCACTAAGCGAAACAGATTGTCCAGAAGTTTCCATAACAATTATCATTACCATTTAATTTAAAATAACATGTCCCATACCATGTCTCAAACAGTAAACAAATTATTACAGATAAAATCTAGGCAAGTAATTCTGTTCTGACAACTAAGATTTATACATATATAGTTTATTTATTGGTTTCTAGGACCTCTTTTCCTAGCTTCGATTTCATCACTGCGCAGAGAGCATCCTAGACCTTTCCTAGCCTCGATTTCACAGTGAGCTAGGCATACAAACAACTTAAGCACCTGTCACATACGTTAAAATAAATTCAATACATAAAATGTAAAGGTGAGCATACAAGTTTGATAATAGCATATAGAGTTTGAATTCGTTTACGCATAACCAGCACGTACACATAGTGAAATGAAGCACGTTAGTTATCGAAATAGATCCATCGATACCAATGACTGCGGGTTGACTGCCCGAGGCAGTTCGCAATACATGATTACCACCGTAATCCATGCAAGTAATTGTACTTAACAACCCCCGTGTGAACGGGTGCTGAGTCCAAACTATAGTACTCTCGTTGCTAAGGCAGGTAGACAGCATTCCATGTGTAAACATAACAAACAAGCATTCATAAGCCACGTATAACATGCATTAACGGTTAGCGTTCAAATAGTATTGAGTAGTGTGTTTGATGTGATTTGAGTAGTTGTAACGTACGTAACACTCAAAAGTGCATAAAGCAAAAAAGGGATCGAGTATACTCACAACGGTTGATGGATTGAAGGGAGCGCTTATCAAGTAAAGTTAGCCTGAATGGATTGATAGCATAATAATAAGCGACGCGTAAATCGGAAAACAAGTGTTGGAGAGTCGGACAGCTGGTCGATCGGACGGTAGTTCGATCAGACGGCTGACCGTTCGGTTGACAGTCCGCTCGGACCGCTGTCCGGTCGGTCGGTAGGCCGATCGGATGGCTGTTCGAGTGGATTGTTTCTTCCTTTGAGAAGGATGTGTTTGTGTATGATGGTTTGACTTTTGAAGTTTTCGTTGTAGCATTTGAAAACATTGAAGTACCTTTACCCTTCAGGTCGGTCGATCGGACGGCTGTTCGATCCGCCGGCAACCCGATCGGTTAGGTATTTTAATGAATTGTAGTGATTTGCTTTGGATCGGACAGGTGTTCGATCGGACAGGTCAACAAGTCAAAAACTTAATGATTTGCTGACCGATCGGTTGGCAAGTCAACAATAGTCAACAACGTTAAATGAAATCCAAGGTATGGTGCAGTGGATCGGATAACTGATCGATCGAACACTAATGCTGTTCGATCGGACAACATGCATGAACAACCACGATAAGTTCTTAGCAAGGAGTCACCTAATCGGACGGCTGTTCGATCGGGTGGCACTCCTAGTGCATCGAACGTGTTGAAAAATCGATTAAGTGTTGAAGTATAGTATCTCATGATCCGAAGAGTAATCCGATCGGACAGTAGTCCGATCGAACAACAGTTCCTTCAATACTAGTCTTCAAAATAAATTGATTAAGTGTGGGACCATGTGTTAACCGATCGGCTGGCCAGTCGATCGGCTGACTGTCCGATCGGCTGGCTGTCCGTTCGGACAGCAGTCCGATCGGTCAGCACCCTGACCTGATCAGCCTATTCGTCTAACACTTGGTTGTTCTGTTTGTTTTGTCGTTTTATTGAGGTATTTTGGCAACGAGTCGAACCATAGATCCCTCGTCCTTACTTGGTTCCCCTGGTCGGACAGGAATCACCCAAATCCGGCTGGTGAACTGTTCGGAACGGAGTTTATCGTTTAACCTGAAATCGCTTAACCTCATGGAATCCAGATCTTGAGCCATGCAACCACCGGAGTGATTCGAGTTCGATGTCGATTGAGTTCGATTGCGTTTCGATTGATTACCACAAGATAACATAAATAAACATGCACAGGTAACACGTAAGGCACACACATACACGTATAACAGTAACTAAAATGCGTAGTTCGAGTTGAGATTCGATTCGATGTCGATTTGATTAGCATACTTTGATTATCGTTTCGTTAACTTTTTCGCATTGTTACTTCCTACAGTTCACAGTCGTAAGTCGATTAGATGGCGATTGTAATACGTCGATTGTTGTAATTTTTTACACTTACTCCACATAATACAACTAAATTAAACACATAAAAGAAATTCTCTACAAGTCGAGTTGCGCGAAATCGGTCGTTGACTTGACCTCGACTTTGACTTTGACTTCCCGAAAACACGGGGTGTTACAGCCTCCCCTTGTTTAGGGAATTTCGTCCCGAAATTAAGCTGAAAGTTGTACAACACCGTGAATCACGTTTGAGAACTTTCTCTTTCTAGACTTTCTACTTAAACAACTGCGGGTACTTCGCCTTCAAGTCGCTTTCGAGTTCCCAAGTGAACTCTGCTCCTCGTTTGCCTTCCCATCGGACTTTCACAATAGGAGTGCGAGAGCGTGAGAGTTGCATGGTTTGGCGGTCCATGATTTTGACAGGCTTCTCCACGAAGTGTAATGTTTCGTTCACTTGCAGGTCATCGAGTGGAACATGTAAGTCGTGGTCGGCTAGGCACTTTCGGAGGTTTGACATGTGGAAAGTCGAAATTTCGGATACGGATTCGGATAGTGAATCGGATATCCGAAAATCCAGCTTTTTATTTAATTTTTATTTTTTTATTATTTTTTTCATATTCGTAAACGGATATTTTAGATAGTTTCGGATATCCGAATATAAGTTTTCGGATACTTCGGATATTTTTCGGATACTTCGGATATTATCGGATATTCGGATATCCGAAAAAAATGAAAATTAAATTTTCGGATCCGAAAATTTTGAAAATCACTATCCGAATCCGAATCCGAAAATTTCGGACGTCCGAGAAATCTCGGGTCCGAAATTTCGGATATCCGATTTTTCGAATATTTCGGATTCGGATATCGGATATTTAGGATTGGATTTTCGGATACGGATAGTTTTGAACCACCCTAAACACTCTTACATCTTCAAATATACATGAATCTATGTTGGCCTTAAATAACTTATTTGTATACATGACAACATATATGTACACACTAATTATTCCATATATAAATAAGCAAGTTTTTGTGCATAACAACTTGTACTTTGTGCTTTGGGGCTTTTTCAAAAAAAAATATTTGATTTTTTTACTTTTAACTCAAAGGTTTTTAGCTTTTGCAATTTTAACGCTACATAATTTGTTTTTTTTAACTTTAACTAAAAACTTTTCATTATTTGCAATTTAACTTCACAACTTTTGTCACTTATACTTTTCATCTTTGTCAAATTTTCGTTTTATGTATAGTTCTACATTTTTCGAGTTAATACGACGCAACGTACGAGTGCGGTTCAACTTTTTTATGTTTTGTTTCAAATTTTGCAAGTTAACACAGCGCAACGTGCATGTGTGGTTAAGGCTTTTACCTCTATTTTTCATGTTTGACAGGTTCGTCGTAACACGCAGATCCTAGGTCGAGTCAGTGTTGGTGGTCGATGACGGTTGTGTGACATTAGTTCTATTTGACACCGTTTTACGCCCCGCCGCAACGCGGGGTGTGCTTTGAGGGTTTTCCAAAGAAAAAATGGTTATGCATATGGTTGTCGTAACCTTGGCTTTGGGGTTTTCCAAAAAAAAAATTGATTTTTTTTTACTTTTCACCCAAAAGTATTTCATAAATTACTTTTAACCCAAAACTATTTGTTTTTTTACTTTTAACCCAAAACTTTTTATCTTTTGTAATCTATCCTAACAACTTTTTTACTTTCAACTTTCTTCCTTTATAGTTGTCACACCCCGACCGCGTAAAACAACAAACCGCGACGGAATCGTCGGGGAGTGTCGTAACAGAATTATTGTTTCACAACACATGGTATTTGAAAGTTTGTTTTTATTAAATTACAAGAGGTTACATTGTCTTAAAAGCTAAGAAACATAACATAATTAACAAGTCTTGCATCTTTTAATGTCACAAAGGCCCTCGTCCAGTCCTATGTTTGCATCATGATTATCTAATAACAGCACCTGAAACACATGTGAAAATAGGTACGTCAGCATAAAAATGCCTGTGAGATACATAGGTTTTATTAAAATAGGATTCATGACTTGTAAGTTTAAAGAATATGTTTAACAAAAATTAGTCATGAACCTTGTAAAATGTTTTCTTTTATAAATCATACAAAAATCGATAAGAAAACAGATGATATAAAAGAATAATGCATGGTTAAATAAATAACCAAGTAAAAATGAATTTGTACAAAATATGTTGTTTGTAAAACAATGTTTTGTAAAGATATGTTAATTCTGTAAAATGTAATATGTCAAAATTGAAATGGTTTAAATAACGCTACGATATGTAATATCATAAAAGCACTTATATATAGGAAGTACCAGCGGCGTATCCACCATGCTTTTATCATATTACACACACCTCGTTATTTAAATCATTTACCCAAACAAACCACCAAAATGTCTTGTTTAAACAAATGTCAAAATGTTTATGTGTAAACAATGTCTATTGTCAAATGTAAATCATGTTTATGTATAATCAAATGTCATGTATGGTAAAATAAATAAAAGTATCTATTCTAACCATATGTAAAATGTACAAAACAATGTATTTGATAAATCATAATTTAATTCAGAAGTTATGTTTTGTAAAAACAAATGCATGCTTTACTGATACAAACATCTATGCGGTAATGTTATAACGCCTACATTCAAGCCTTACGATTGTGGCGACAAACCCCTAACAAGTTAAAGGTTCATCTAAATTCTGTTTATCGAATTCGGTCATTCCTTCCACCCAAACAAACCTAGGATTTCAGGAATGGGAGTTGTCAATTCCTATGGTACAACTACCTACCAACGAATGGCATGATCGGTGTTAATGAACGTATTTATGACCCGTTAAACAAACCAAATGCCATACCAAATGTAAGCATGTTTTATGAAAATAATGTACTAAATATGCTAAATGAACATACAAAGTAGAAATGTAAAACAATGTGTCCATATGCTGAGTGAACATATGCAACAAAAATGTAATATATGAAAATCAATGTGCTAGCATGCTAAGTAAACATACATAGCAAAACATAATGAAATCATGTACTATATGTGTACTAATGAACATAGCAAGTATATGATACAAAAGAATGAAAAACACGAAAGGTACAAGTAGGCACATGCGTTCCACCCCAAAATGTTTGAAAACATTAAAAGAGGGGTCTATGTACTCACCTGAGAATGCTTAGAAGTCTTGAATAACAACCAAGCAAAACTAGAGGGATCACGGATATCAAACGGCACCTAATATAGATAACTACATTAATAACCGGACCTAAATCGGGAGATCGAATAGAATGAGGTTTCGTAAACCAAATGAGTATTGGAACTCATATGATATGGTTTAACAAAGCCTACATACTAAATCGAAACCTAACCTAAGTGCTTACGACCCGTTTAGGTAGCTTACGCTACTTTAATGCGTCGCTCGCGTAAAACGCGTTCGGACCGCCTAACTAGTCCTATGACAAGTATTATATGCCTTAACATGTCTAATAATGTTACCTAATCATTTTAGATGTCAAAATTTAGGTTACATATGCTTAAAATGAATTTATGCGTAAAAAGGGCATTTTGGTCATTTTCCTAAGGCATATAAACTACCTATCATACACCTAACTAAACGAAGTGACCAAAAGGTATAACCTCGGAAGGTTATTCCCTATACATCTATGGTCACTAAACATGCTTGGTCGGATCCTAAAGATCGACCAAACGGGTCGGGTTCGAAAGCCTAAACGGTTGTTTAGACCACTTATCTTACGAACCTATACAAGCACTAAACTAAAAGTGACGAGTTAAACATGTTAAAATATGTTTAACGAAGTTAGAAAACAAGTTTGATATTAAAACAAAGGGTTTTAATACCTAAGAATAGTTTGGTTACAAAATACGCATAAACGCGTATTTTGACCGAAACTATGACTCGTCACTATACCTAATCAACGTGGTAATCAGTAGGTATAGTCACAAGGGACTATAACCATCGTGATTACGCTCACGTTGCGAAGTTCAACCGAACGTCGTGTTGACCATTGACTGGTCAAAGCAGAAAGTCAAACACTGTTTGACTTTCGTACTTGAAAACGCATAAAAGAATGAAAGAATACTTACAAAAGGTCCAAGCTTGAAGATTTGAACTCAATTTCCTCAGGTATGAAGCTTGAGAGCTTCAACTTAGAGCAAGAATGAGAACAAATGTGAGGATTGCAATAAGGGGAAGGTGGGTATTTATAGAAAGTGAAGAACCGTTAGGATCGTTCCTCGATAATTGAGCTTTGATCTGGACCTTACACATAAGGCACATGGTTTTGGAATACTAGGGGTGCCCAAAACCATCACACGGTATTGAGAAAAGTTACACAAAAGACCCCCCAAGTTCAACCTGGTTGTCAAAATGAAGTTTCTGCCCAGATGAGGTAGTGGCGTCGTGCCACAGCAAAACCATATAGTGGTGGCGCAGCGCCACCACCTACCAGTGACTAGAAACTTTGCTAAATTGTCAGGTTTGGTCCCTGCAACACTTTTGAGCCATTTTTGATGCGTTTAAACCCGGTTAACCCCATTTCAAGGCTCTAAAATGAAGTTAAAGTATAGGGAACATGAAATATGCATGAAAATATCATGGATGTGGGTTTGTTTGGCCGTACGGTTGCGTTGTTCGGTTAATTACGACGAAACACGAACGGACGCGAAAAACGATCCAAATTGCGCGACGAATGGAATTTTAGCATGCCAATCACTAAAATAAAATATTTTAATGATTACATAAATTTTTGGATGTCCGGATGTATTCAGAACGTAAGATATGCGCGTAAATGCAAACTTGTGCACTTTTTTACGCTTTTAGTCCCTGTTTGACCAAAAAGTTTATTTTTGCACACCGAACACCTCAAAGCCTATTTCTAAGCTATGTTAAGGATATTTAGGGCATGTTTAACTTATGGTCAAGTTCTGGAATGTTCGATACCATACGAATCAGCAGACTTTCGTAGTTTGACGCAAATAGTCCCTGCGATCGAATAAACTTGATTTCGACACACCAAACCTTCCAAAACTTATTTCTAAGTTATGTAAAGGTTATTTAAGGTATGTTATGCCCATGTCACTGTTCTGGGGTGTTTTTCGCGTTAAACTGATTACGTTTACGCATCCGTTCGCGTATAACTTTCCAGAAAGCGATTTAGAGCTCGAAATCGAATGAGAATTGATATGTGCAAATGATACACATATTTATACAAATCCCAAGTATGAAACACAATATTTAATTGGTTTGGTATTTGTTTGATGGCCGTGGAGGCACAGATGTCACAATCTCCCCTACTTTAGGAAATTTCGTCCCGAAATTTATTTAGAGAAAACTTGTGAGAGCTCGAAACATGAAGTCGAAAAGATAAAACAACACTGGTTAGTGTAGGATCGTGAAACGACCTAACGAGTCGATCAGAAGAGTGCTCAGACAGAATCAGAGGCGGAATTCATTGATTCTGTCTTTGTTTAACTTGTATAACACTAGAAATACTATTAACTGTCTCTTGTATTAATCTGGAATCCAATTACAGCACGTAGACACTTCGGCAACACTTCGGCTCACTGGAACAAGAACTATACAACTGATTCAGCTTGAAGACTATATATAGGGCTAGGGATTTCGCTTGAAAGTGACATTGGCCATTTCAAGCGAAATAGCTAATGTTGATTTCGCTTGAAATGGTGTTTGCCACTTTCAAGCTAAATCACACATTCAAGCGAAATTAGCTTAAATCAACACTCAAAACCCTAAATTTCTCATATTTCAAGCTCTAAACTATCAGTTCTAATCTAAGACTCGAACGAAGATGAAGTCGACAGACAACTGCAACAACAGACTCCCCCTTGAATATTGACGGAATCTTCAGTGAGAGTCTTCATCATGACAACTCTTCAATCTTGATTGGTCTTCTTCAGAAATTTCTCCTGGAATCATGTACCCGGATCTTTTCTCTAGCTCTAACCTCGTCAAACTCCCCCTTTCATCAAGCTGGGATTTTCAGTCTGGAATTAGTTATCGCCTTTGAAATCAAATCCTGGCTTTAACTCTGTTTAAGCTCATCACCTACACAATTCTCACTAAAACATAAGTTTTTACTTAAATCAATAAGAAAAACTTACTAGAAATAATTACATCAAGTTCAAATTAATGACCCTGAGCAACTAATCTCAACTTCTTTCTTAAAAACAAAAATTTTCCATTCTGTATACACACTCCCAAACTAATTCATCTTGTTTAGCACTTGGAATTTCTAAAATCAGCTCATCAACATCAGTTGTCGAAAATCTTTTTGAATTTTTGATATAACAGAAATGAAATGCAGTAAAGAAATATTTACAGACACTATTTTTGAGAATTTGTGTAAGAGGATCATATCAGTGTATGTGACCAATCACTAGCACCGTTAAGCTTTAAACATTTTTAGTTTTAAACGATTCACGTTGATTGACGATATTGTTGTCCACTTAAACTCAATCTAAAAACTTTCAAAATGCTTACCGATACTTTAAGGTATATTAGTTTTGCACTAAGCTCTTATGGACCCCACGATCTCAGCATATCCCCTCATCATGCAATACACTATCTCAAGTAATGCCTTTAAACTTTTATCAACTGTGATTTGTGCGAAAATAAAGCAGAATGTTTAAACATTAACAATCAGGTCGATACTTCCGTATAAGCAGAGAAAGTCCAATGTTTAAACAAAATAAGAAAATAAAAATAAGTTGAAGTTGTTTAGGCTTTAACCACCAGGTCGATACTTCCGTATACGCAGAGGAGGTCCAAACCTTAAACGAAACACCAAAGAAAATAAAGCAGAACGTTTAGGCAATAACATCCAGGTCGATACTCACGTATACGCAGAGGATGTCCAATGCTTAAACAAAATAAAGAAATAAAACAAGTTTAAATCTTTGCAAAATAAAATGCATAATCACAACGACTTTTCAGCAAAGTTGTGAAAGTTCACAAACTTAACCAGTTTTATGTCTTTCGACAATCAGCGATTACTGAGTAGGTACACAATCAAGAAGAACAAAACTAAGTACTATGCTTTCGACCATGTTTCCCACTAGAACTAGGCTTTTTCATTTTAGGTTTGTATCGTTTTCGCAAATCTACTAGTCTAGCTGAGCCTACCGTCACATCTTTAGTGAGACCGTTTATCACATTTTATCATTCCATTTCTTTAGCGTGCTGTGACAGTCTAACTAATCTACTATCATTTCCTCTTTTTCACAACAAAACTCATTTTTGCATTTTTCAATGTTTTTGAAATTTTCAAAATTTTCTAATTTTTTTTTTAAATTTTTACTCCCCCTAAAATGCAAACATATTAAAGGAAATTTGAAAATAAACTATACAAGAAATGTGACAACCGATATCAAATCGCTTCAAATCGCCATCCACTTGGCATAAACAATCAGAACTCCCCCTGACAACAAAACATTTTCCCATAGTGATTTCAAAACACTTAAGTTTGTTTTAATCAAAATGTTTTTTCCAAAAAATAAGTTTTGTGAGTCATTTCTCAAACATGGGGATCTTTCGTCACCTTGTTAACATTTCCAGATTTTTCAATATAATCTCTTGTAGAAAATCAAGTATAACTTAATGTCCTTGATTTACCACATGTAAGACGAAATCACTTTCGTGAAGTTCTCAAGACATATGCCGATTCCTGCTCCACTCTTACCAATCTGGGAGCTCCGGCAAGTCAGGTTTTTCATTTAAACAGATTCACCCAAGCCTGACGGTCCTTGGGTGCTTTTGAATTCTTGGTCAACAATGGTGGAAAATTTGCATCATCCATTGTTAGACTAGAATTCTCATCTTTTACCTCAACACACGGCTCTTCTGGCTTTACCACACCAGATTCATCGCCTGAACATGGCTTGTCTGACTTTGAAGAGTCAGATTCATCGCCAACAACTGGCTCCTTTGTTTCCGGAGGAACAAATTCATCACCAGGAAGTGAATTCTCCACTTTCTTTGTTTTCCCTTTCGTCCTCAGATTTGTATCTGATGAATCTGTTTTGCTAGATTTTTCATTCTTTGGAGAGCAAGACGATTTATCAGAACTTTTATCTGTTTTACCAGTTGTATCCGAGGACAAAATCCTTTCAAGATACTCTCTCGCCTTCTTTCTCTTCTTCCTCAGTCTGTCTTTCTGCCCCTGCGAAAGCTTCACTTTCTGTTCGTGAACTTTCTGTTCTTGAACTTTAGGTTCTTGAACTTTCTGTTCTTTGGGCTTGACATTGACTAATTTCTTTGCCAATTTTTGAGAATTAGCCCTCGATCTTCCCTTTGATCTCATTGGGCAATCTCTGGCAATGTGACCTTTGATATTGCATTCAAAGCATCTTCTCGTCTCATAACTCCAACTTTGGCAGTTAACAGCAATGTGTCCTTTCACACCACAAGTGTAACACACTCTGTTATCGTACCAATCACCACCTTCAGTCCAAACATTCAGATCATAACACTGTTTGGCTTGGTGATAATCCTTGCTCCTCTTGTTTGCTGGATTTGGCTTTTGAGCACTGTGGTCAAACCTGCACCACTTATTACCAACAATTTTTTAGTTTTGATTTTCCAATTTTTGTGGTTTTTTATCACAATTGGATGATTGAACTGATGAGCTTTTATTTTCTTTTTTAAGATTTTTCAGCTTTTTATCTTTTTGTTTTTGTTCCACATTCTTCTTTACAGGTTTTTGCGTTGAGCATTCACCTTTTTCAGTAGAATGTAGAACAGTATCTTGAAACATTTCATTTAATTTCAAAAATACTTTTCTTTTCTCATCATCATCAGATCCATCATCACAATCTTTAATTTTGACTTGGTCAAAATTTGTGACATTGTCACTTATTGGAACAGAATTGATTGGTTTTGGACATGGATAATCTGGTGTTGATGACGAAGTCTCAAAACCTTTCAATTTCTTCTTAAGCTCATCAATTGTATTCTAAGCAAATTCAGCTTCTTTTTCAAGTCAAATAATCGTCTGAAGATGAGAATTGATTACTTTTTGTTTTTCAATATTATTTTTGCTAAAAATAGATCTCCCATCTTCAAGAATCTTTATTTGACTTTGAAATTCTTTTTCAGTTTTTACTTTTTCATTTTCAAAATCTTTTTCTTTTTCTTTCAAAAATTTGTTTTCCAATGTCAAACTGTCCAAATCACTTAACAGTTTAACATTTTCAGATTTCAATATATCAAAATATTTCTGCAGTTCAAGAATCTGTTTATCATCAGCTTTCTTCTCATCCTTGAAAGTTGAAATTTCTTTAACCTGTTCCTTCAAATCTTTGATTTCCGATGTCAAACTTTCCACATCCTTCAAAAGTTTGTCATTGTCAGTTTCAAATTTATCACACTTAGAACATACTGATTCAGAATTTGAAGATCCAAGCTTTTCAGATTCTTCATTCTTTGAAACTTTCTCTGTTTCTGTCTTGTATGTTCCTGCACAAAAAATTTTAACGAAATCAAGAGGATTCATATTCTTATCAATATAACAACCCCTCTTAATGTCATAGTTCATGACATTTTTTGCTGCAAGACACATACATATTCTTTTATCTATTTCAACAATTACATTCAAACTTATGTTCTCTAGGTTTCTTTTTATTTTGTCCATTAATTCTCTTTTCTTATTATCATTCTCATAACTGTGTGTTTTGAGCTTTTTGAAGAGCTCTGATGGACGTAATTTTGAGAACCCAGAGAAACCAGAATTCAATTTTATATTTTTCAAAATATCATCCCATTCTGCAGGTAATGCATCTGCAAGCTTTAATACTTTTTCAGCATCTGTCAACTTTATCTCATATTTTTTCAATTTGTCCAGTAAATAGTTAAATCTGCTTTCCAACTCCTCCAATGTCTCATTCTTTTTACACAGAAAATTTTCAAGTCGCATAATCCAAATCCTTTTATCATCTTGTTCATAACTGCTATACCAACCATATCCATCATGTAATCGTTCAATATGATCATTTTCTTTTTCATCAAATATTTTCGCCATATTTCAACCACAACCTGTTCAAGCGAAATTACCCTTTGAAATGTAATACCTTTCAAGCGAAATACCTGCACAACAACTTCAAGCGAAATCAAGATTTTCAAACAAGATGTCAACTCAAGCGAAATAACCAATTGAAGCGAAATCAGATTTCACTTTCAAGCGAAATCAGGTGAATTTCAAGCGAAACCACCTTTTCAAGCGAAATCAGTTGTTTTTCAAGCTAAATGACTTATTTCGCTTGAAATGAACACAACTTTCAAGCGAAATCTTATGATTCGTTCAAGCGGAATATGGTTTTTAGTCCAATTTTATCAGATTTAGTCCGAATTTTGATCTGATTTTTTCAAGGATTTGTTAAAACACTATTTCGCTTATGTTGTGAAAAATTCAGGCCATTTTAACCGTAAAAGGTTGTTCAATTGATAAAAGAAAGTGTAGAAGTCAGAATTTTCCAGCGAAAACGAGCTAAACGGTAAGAACTCTTCCTCCTGAGCTCTGATACCACATGTAGGATCGTGAAACGACCTAACGAGTCGATCAGAAGAGTGCTCAGACAGAATCAGAGGCGGAATTCATTGATTCTGTCTTTGTTTAACTTGTATAACACTAGAAATACTATTAACTGTCTCTTGTATTAATCTGGAATCCAATTACAGCACGTAGACACTTCGGCAACACTTCGGCTCACCGGAACAAGAACTATACAACTGATTCAGCTTGAAGACTATATATAGGTCTAGGGATTTAGCTTGAAAGTGACATTGGCCATTTCAAGCAAAATAGCTAATGTTGATTTCGCTTGAAATGGTGTTTGCCACTTTCAAGCTAAATCACACATTCAAGCGAAATTAGCTTAAATCAACACTCAAAACCCTAAATTTCTCATATTTCAAGCTCTAAACTATCAGTTCTAATCTAAGACTCGAACGAAGATGAAGTCGACAGACAACTACACCAACACTTAGGGTTCTGAACTTCTAGTAACTTTAAATAACATCATGCTTGCAATGTAAGAGGGACACTTATATACAAGTATATGAAGCGCCATTGGTGCGTCCACCGTACCTCCATTACGTTGTTCACGTTTCGTTATTGTTGCCACTATCGGCTCTTACACATGATAAATCTTACTGTGGTTTTCGTGCACTGAATTTCATAATTATGTATGCATCCATAATTACGTAATTCCTTGCATAGTCCACACAGTGCATTTTATAATGTGTAGGGGAAGAAAACAATGAACGAACCTGTGATGATAGTGACTAGACCACTGATACGTGGTTGAAAACCGGTGCTCGTAATCGTATAACTTTATGTTTTTATATGAGTTTTAATCTTGAACGGCCTACTTTTAATTAGATTTGTGTTTATGCAGGTTTGATGAAGTTTAAGGAGCCTTTCGGGAGCTTTACGGGTCACCGGGTTGAAAACCGGAGCACCAGGACGCGTTACGGATCAACCGGGAGTGCAAGGATCAAAGTTCAGAGAATTGGTACTCTAGAGGCCGTCGGCGACGGGGCTATACCCGTCCCGGACGGGCCCCAGAATTCCCGTCGGCACACAAAGCCGTATCCAGACATATTGGCCGTCGGCCAGAAATTGGTTTTTGGGAACCCGTCAGCGACGGGGTCAGGCCCGTCGGCGACGGGCTGTGCTTTTGTCGGACGCGAACTTTTGGTATTTTGTCAAAAGAAACGATTTTTATTGGTCTTGGGACATTGAAAACTACAGTTACACTTCACTTGGAGTTTGAACTTGGATCTTGGAGCCACAATCACCCACCATTCACCTACCATTCCATCTTATTGAATCACTACAACATCTACAACCCGAATTGTGAAGATCATCATCCATCATTCACACTCACCATCCAAAACCCTAATTCTCCATCCATTATTAACATTCATCATCACCATCCAAGAACCCTAATCATTCATCATTCCTTCATCCATCATTCCTTCATCCATCAAGCTTCAAGATGATTTCATTCGCGTTCCACTCATCCGGTGATCAAGCTTCTTCAACCATGAGCGGCTAATCATCTCGGTTTCACCCCGGTGTAGGTAGTTGTTAATTCTAGGGTTTCGAATTGTTCTTGTTTCAACTTAGTGACAATTTGTGTTTGATTTTTGAAACTTTTGACAATAGTATTACATTTATTTCGAATTCGTAAACTGTCGAACGGTGTTAAAAGTTATGACTTTGCGAAATGGTGATATGTAATTGTGCATTGTCGTTGTTAGGATTTACTTGTGTTGATTACAAAGTGTATTTTGGTCCGTTCTTCGGGACGTTGATAGCTATTAGCACCTAAGTCACGGTACACTAAATCCGTTAATCGAATGCATTTGAGTTGAATCTAAAACTTGTAGAAATCCTAAGTTAGCAATTACCGAAACCGGGTGTGATTCCTTTTTCTTATTATTGTTCTAGTAATCAATTTTCTCATAATCGTTAATCATTAGTTGTCAATTAATTTAATCAATTCATTTAATCCAAACTCATTTCTCTCAATTAAACAAAAACACAAAAACATTCTAGTAAGCTTCATAATACGTGACATTCTTGATAATTCAATCGAATCCACACACAAACCACATACTCTTCGTGGTTCGACCCCTCACTACCACTAGCTATTTGTTAAGGGTAATTAGGGCATATAAATATTATCTTTGACCGGAGCGTGACATTCCGATCAAATTTTGGCGCCGTTGCCGGGGAGTGCGTGCGCTTTGTGTTTGGATTATTGTTTGAATTTTCGTGATTACCTGTTTAAGTTTTTTAGTTTCTTTTTGCACTTTGTCTTTTTCCTTGTTACGCGGGTGTGTTACTTGTGCAGGTTACAGGTAGTGCATGCATACGCGAAACTCCGGGAGGACTTCACCTTTAGTCTACGAACCGGAAATCGAATGAGTCGCAAGGAGAAATCTAGCAAGCCGGTTAGAAGCAACACTTGCTTCTAATCAAATCACCAATACACCACAACATACACCATCCATTGAGACCGATTCAATGGCGAACCAAAACTCTAACCAAAACTTCAACCAAAATCAAAATCCGAACCAATTTCAATACCGAAGCAATTTCAATCCCGCTCCAAATATGCAACCTATACCTCCAGAGCGACCGGGTGGTAATAACAACAATACCGGACCACCCACACCACCTTTCCAAAACCAAAATCCCAACCACAATCAAAGAACACCCCAACAACAAAACCTTCATCGACAAACCTCTCTACCCATCAACCTAGATGACCGGAATGTCAATTCCGACCGTCGGGGAAATCGTGATCGCGGCAATCCTGCAAATGAAGACCCATTCTTCAACATCGATGACTTGAGGAATGCAATCCCCGATGATGAACCGTATAGTGTTCCCGGTTATCAATCGCCGGAACATGTGAGTGTTCATACGGAAAATTCGGATGACGGGGGATACTATGATGATAGGGCTAACGATGACGAAGATTGGGGGTATGTTAATCAAGGCAATTGTTACAATGCAAGAGGCTATGATGATGAGGAGTTTGGCTATCAAAATGCCAATTATGTGGGGGATGATGACTATGGTTATGGGAATAGAAGAAATGACGGTTACGGAAACAACCGTCAACCACGAAACAACAACCAACGGAACCGAGATGATGGGTGATGTGCGATAAAGTGTCGTATATATTAGGTGTATATTTTAAGCCCTTTTTAACACTTATTTTAGCCAAGTTTTAAATTTATAAAACACGATATTTCACTAACACTAAACACACATATGGGCAAGTGCACCCATCGTTGAGTGTAGTATAGCGTTGGTAAGATACCGAGGTCGTCCAAGGACACAAGAGCTTTTAATACCGGTTTATCCTCAACGTCTAATCAAAATAAAAATTTTAGAAAAAAATGTTTTAAGCTAAGAAAAATAAAAACTAAAATGCTGAAAATAAAAAATAAAATAAAAACAGATAGACAAGATGAATCACTTGGTTCCGACTCGTATCTAGTATAACCTTTGATTATTTCCGCACTTTTGCACATAATTAAGAGATTATCTTAGTTATTGTAGTAGGCCCCTCTTTTGAAGGTGACGTTACCCTCACCCCAGTAGTTTGAGTCAGCAAGGATACAATCCTAAAAGGGTGGATTATTGGAAGATAATGAATTAAGTTATTAATGCAGTATTGTGGTAGGCCCCGCTTTTGGCGGTGACGTTACCCTCGGCTAAGTAGTCTGAGTCAGCAGGGATACAGTCCTAAATAGCCGGGTTATAGTATTAATAGTAGTTAACTTATGAGGGGATCAAAGAGTTTGGACCCCCGCCATCCAATACCGTGAAGCATTGAAGGAGGTCCTACTAAATTTGACCCAGGTCCATTGCAGGACCTCTAAACGCTGAACAATGGCAAGACCTTTACCAAACCGTTCCCTTAACCCCCGACCAGGTAGCCAACATACCTCCATATAGACCGTGGAGATATGAATGGTGAAAATCCTTTATTTTATATAGACAGTAAAATAATGCCAAGACACCACGGACAAACGATAAGGAAAGATCACCTTCAACATAAGTAACTAGTTATTAAAGTCATTAATACAAAACCAAATAAAAAGTGCAAAAGATTAGAAATAAAAAGTATTATACTAGACACTTTGTCTTCACCAAGTGATGTAAGAGACTTAGGCAAACATGGCCTTGATTGTCAAGAACTCTTACGATCAATCTTGGATCCCGAGACGACTCACACACTCTACGATGGACAATGGATGATGGTGGTGGATGATGGTGTTGTGATGGTGGTGGGTGGTGGATGAAGTGTGAGAGAGGTGGTATGCCAAGGGATGAGATGAAATGAATCCAAGCACTCCTATTTATAGGCTGAACAGAGAGCTGGGCACGGCCCCGTGTCCGCTGGGCACGGCCCCGTGCCTGTCTGACACTCTCTCTCCTCATTAATTGTAATTCGCAATTACAATAAATGCGCCTGCTGTACTTTCGACACGCCCCCGTGTCCGCTGGGCACGGCCCCGTGCCTGTCTGACACTCTCTCTCCTCATTAATTGTAATTCGCAATTACAATAGAAGCTTCTATAGGTTTGTCTTTTCTGCTGCTTCTTGGGCACGGCCCCGTGCTGGCTGAGCACGGGGCGTGTTCAGTCTTCTGACTTCTCTATTTTGCTTTGGAAGGTGCCGTTGAGGGGTCGGGCAGTCCGCTAATGTTCCTTTCCTTGTATTTATGTTGGAATTAGCTGTCTTTTTGCTTCTTTTGTGTTTCTGAGCTCATTTAATCCTGAAAATACAAAAGGAAGACAAAAACACTCTTTTTCCAATATTAGTACTTAAAAAGGGTTAGTTTTATGCCTTATTTGATGTAATTTATATGTTGCATTTTACACACATCAATGGGTTTTACAACAACAACAATAACAACAATGGTAACCCTAATCGGATTCCTCGTTTCGTGGGAGGTGGTAACCAAAGAGGTAACCAAGGTAGGAATCAAGGAAGGGATGATAAAAGGGATGAAAGAAGAAATGATAGAAGGGACAACCGAAGAGTGGTTAATCAAGAAGTTAATGGTCCCCATCATCGTCAACAACCTCCACGGGGAGTAAATGATCGTTTTAGGCCGGTTGTTACCGAGAACGACTCACCAATCGTTTGTGAGAGGAGGATGTTTGATTGTAAACCACATTACATCAACATACTTCCTCATTTTAATGGAAGGTCTAACGACGAACCGTACACACATTTGACAGAGTTTTCTTCCATTTGCAGCACTATCGGGGGGCATAACTTCGCACTAGAGGAGGTCAAACTGCGTTTGTTCCAATTTTCATTGAAAGACAAAGCGAAGCAATGGTTCCTTACACTTCCAGCCAATAGCATTCGCACATGGGGAGAAATGCAACAAGCTTTTCTAGATGAGTATTATTCAATGGCAAAGACCGACGATGCTCGTGATGAAATTAGGTCTTTTCGCCAATTATCGGGCGAACCATTGCATGAAGCATTCACTCGATTCAAAGAAATGATGCGGAGATGCCCACATCACCAAATAGAAAAGTGGGAGTTGGTGAAATGTTTTGTACGGGGTTTGGATGACACAACTTGGAATCGTCTTGAGTCAACAAGCAATGGAACACTCTTGAGCAATCACGAAGACGACGATTGGGAATTCTTGGAAAGAATGAGCAAGCGGTCTAAAGAAAAAGAATCGGCCGATAGAGCAAAGAAACATCCAATTTCCCGGTCACTTCCCGATCTTGATTCCAAGGATCGAATCTCTTCTTTAGAGCGGGAAATGGCTCGTATGAAGAAGAAAGAGGTAAATGCGGTTCAGTTTGCGGTTTGTGAAGAATGTGGAGATATTGGGCATACAACCGAGCAATGTCCAACGGGGTCGAGTGGCTACACGGAGGAAGTCAACCAAGTGTATGGAGATAGGAAGCAATATGACATGAACTCCAACACTTATCATCCGGGTTTGAGAAATCACCCTAACTTCCGATATGGTAATGCTTCAAATCAAATGAACCCAAATTTTCAATCGGGTAACCAAGGAGGTCAAAGCGGGTCATCATATCAAAACCGTCAAGGTGGTAACTAAGGAGGTTATCAACGAAATTACAACCAAGGGTACCAAGGTAGGGACAATAATTACCAAGGTGGGTACCAAAGGAATTACAACAATCAAGGTGGTAATGGAAGCGGGTCGAACAATCAAACCGGTGGTGATGATTTGAGTGCCAAAATGGATGCTTTGTTGAATATGCAAAAAGAATCTCAAAACAATATAAAAGAATCTCACCATGATATCAAGGAGATAAAGAAGACAAACGAGATTCGGGATAAAGCACATGAGGCATTGGCAAAGCAAGTGGGCCAACTCGCGGAGGAAATGGCTCAAATGAGAGGAAGCACGGGAAAGCTCCCAAGTGACACCGCGGTGAACCCTAAGCATCAAGGGTCAAGCTCAAGGAACACACGTGAGGTACCAATTAATAAAATTACTTTACGTAGTGGTCGAGTCGTTGATAATGGTGTCAAAACACCATCACCCCAATTTGTTGAAGGGGTGGTGGAAGATGCTAGTGAAGATGAGCCTGAGGATGGTCAAACGGGTCAAAATAAAAATGATTTGAAAAAGAACAATGATACTCCCGTTGTGACCATCCCTGTCCCCAAGGCTAAGGAAAAGGGTGTGGAGGCTAATACCGCCCCTTATCCCGAAGCATTGAAGGGACCCATAAAGAAAATTGTAAACAAAAGAGGTCCACAACAAGAAGAGTTGTTGGAAATTTTTAAACAAGTAAAAATAAATTTACCTCTTTTGGATGCAATCAAACAAGTATCGCCGTATGCTAAGTACTTGAAAGATTTGTGTACCCAAAAACGCACTCACAAATTTCCAAAAAAATTAGATTTAACCGAAAACGTGAGTTCGATTCTTTCGGGTGCACTTCCACCTAAGCTCCAAGATCCGGGTGCGCCTATCATTTCAATTCAAGTAGGCGATTTTAAAATCAACCGGGTACTTCTAGATCTTGGTGCTAGCGTGAGCATTCTACCGGGTAGTTTGTATGACCAATACGAGTTTGGTCCACTTCAATCGTCAAACACCACTGTGGTGTTAGCCGATTTGACACCCAAACTACCCCGTGGAGTTGTTTCGGATGTGATAGTGAAAATCGAGGATTTTTACTATCCGGTGGACTTTCTAGTACTTGATTACGTGGCCAAGGACCCAACCAAACAACCCACGGTGATTTTGGGTCGACCGTTCTTAGCAACTGCAAATGCTCAAATTGACTGCAGAACAGGAACGGTTGATATGACATTTGGAAACCGAAGGTTGAGGTTGCATGTTTTTTCCGGACTTATGAACCCTCCAGTTGATGATGAATGCTATATGGCAGACATTGTTGACACGTGTATACCTCTTTGCGACATAGTCGTGAATGGGGAAAGCACAATGGAGGATTGTTATATGTTTGACAGGTCACAGGTAGAGGTGGAAAGAAGCATCGATGAGGAAGTGAAGAGTTTGGAGGTGCTCGCGGTTCGAGAAGGAAAACCGACATGGACACACCAAGTTGAAAGTTTACCGGAGAGCATTGACACTAAATTGAAGCCGTCTTTAGTAGAACCTCCGGAGGTTGAGTTGAAGGCATTGCCGAAGCATCTCAAGTATGCTTATGTTGGTGAAGGCAATACGCTCCCGGTTATCATTGCATCAAATTTAACCGAGGAGCAAGATGATCAATTGATGGGTGTTTTGGTCACTAATCGGGCGGCGATTGGATGGACCATTGCTGATTTGAAGGGTATTAGTCCCTCGGTGGTGATGCACAAAATCATCACGGAAGAGAATGTAACTCCCGTTCGAGATGCACAACGGAGATTAAATCCGAATATGCGGGATGTAGTGAAAAAGGAAGTGCTGAAATGGCTCGATGCGGGTATCATTTACCCGATCTCGGATAGCCAATGGGTGAGCCCAACACAGACGGTTCCCAAGAAAGCGGGTATACAAGTCGTCAAAAATGACGCAGGTGAAGAGGTAGCCACTCGGCCGGTAACCGGGTGGCGAATTTGTATTGATTATAGGAAGTTGAATACCGCAACTTCCAAAGATCATTTTCCTTTACCGTTCATTGATCAAATAGTTGAGAAATTGTCGGGGCAACAATTTTATTGCTTCTTAGATGGCTATTCCGGTTATAACCAAATTGCCATCCATCCGGAAGATCAATCAAAGACCACATTTACTTGTCCTTACGGCACCTTCACATTTAAGCGAATGCCGTTTGGATTATGTAACGCCCCCGCCACCTTCCAAAGGTGTATGGTGAGTATCTTTTCAGATATGGTGGGGAAGTCTTTGGAAATCTTCATGGATGATTTATCAATTTTTGGGTCATCTTTTGAGGCTTGTTTGGACCAACTAGATAAAGTGTTAAGAAGGTGTGTCGAAACTAGTTTGGTCTTAAGTTGGGAAAAGAGCCATTTTATGGTTCAAGAGGGAATAGTGTTGGGACACGTGGTGTCAAGTCGTGGGATAGAGGTTGATCGTGCTAAGGTACAAGTTATATCTACTTTACCGTATCCCACGACTGTTAAAGGTGTTAGGTCTTTTCTAGGTCACGCAGGGTTTTATCGGCGATTTATTAAGGGTTTTAGTGATATAACCAAGCCTTTATGTAATTTGTTGTTAAAAGACCAACCGTTTGATTTTAATGAAAATTGCCAAAATGCTTTTAACAATTTGAAAGAGAAGTTAGTTGAGGCCCCAATTTTGCAATCGCCAAATTGGTCTTTACCTTTTGAAATTATGTGCGATGCAAGTGATTATGCGGTGGGGGCCGTGTTGGGACAACGGGTCGATAAGAAACCCGTTGCCATATACTACGCAAGTATGACTCTTTCGGATGCACAATTAAATTAGACCACCACCGAAAAAGAGCTACTTGCGGTAGTATATGCATTGGATAAATTTCGGTCTTATATATGGGGTAGTAAAGTGATTATCTATTCTGATCACACTGCAGTTAGGTACCTCATGGAGAAGAAGGATGCAAAACCGAGGTTAATCCGATGGGTGTTGTTGCTCCAAGAGTTCGATTTGGAGATACGGGACAAAAAGGGTATCGAGAATGTGGTAGCGGACCATTTGTCCCGGTTGATGGCCGAAGAGGATCCGAAATCCTTAGAGATTAATGAGTCTTTCCCCGATGAGCATATTATGAAATTGGATAAATTACCTTGGTATGCTAACATTGTGAATTATCTTGTTACAGGTGACTTACCGGCACATTGGGATAGACGGAAGAGGCAACACTTCATGTCTCAAATCAAGTATTACCGGTTGGAAGAACCGCACTTGTGGAAGGAGTGTGCGGACCAAGTGATAAGAAGATGCATAGATGATGAGGAAATTCCACGCGTGTTGCAGCATCTACATTCATTTGCGTGTGGTGGCCATTTTAGTGGCCACAAAACGGGTCATAAAGTGTTAAATAGTGGTCTTTATTGGCCTACTATTTTTAAAGATGCAAATGAGTTTTCCAAGAATTGTATAGAGTGTCAGAAATTAGGGGGTATTTCAAAAAGGGACGAAATGCCCATGCAACCAATCCTTGTAGTCGATGTTTTCGATGTATGGGGTATTGATTTCATGGGCCCATTCCCCAATTCCTATGGCAATTTGTACATCTTGGTGGCCGTTGACTATGTGTCAAAATGGGTCGAAGCAATAGCCACCAAGACAAACGACCATTCCGTGGTTTGCAATTTTGTTCAAACCAATATTTTTTCAAGGTTTGGGATTCCTCGTGTCATCATAAGTGATGGAGGATCTCATTTTAAAAATTTTCGGTTTGGGAAACTTCTAAAAAGGTTTGGTGTTGACCATAGGACTGCTATCCCCTATCACCCGCAAACAAGCGGGCAAGTTGAGGTGTCAAATAGGCAAATCAAAGAGATTTTGCAAAAGACCGTGCGGGCGGACCGTAAGGATTGGTCATTTAAGTTGAACGATGCTTTATGGGCCTACCGTACGGCACATAAGGCACCCTTACCGGTTGGTTTACGGTAAAAATTGTCACTTACCGGTTGAACTTGTACACAAATCGTTATGGGCTATTAAAGAAGTTAATGTTCAATATGACGATGCAGGTAAGGAACGAAAGCTCAAGTTGTGTGAGTTGGAGGAGCTACGGGAAATGGCATATGAATGCGCATCCAAGTACAAAGATGGGATGAAGAAAGCGCATGATGCCAAGTTGAGAAAGAAAGAGTTCGATGTGGGCCAAAAGGTATGGCTTTACAACTCGAAGCTCAAGTTCTTTCCCGGAAAGCTCCGGAGCAAATGGATGGGACCCTATGTTATCACCCGGGTCGGACAATTGGGTGATGTTACCATTGAGGACCCGAGGGATGGGGTACGACAAACGGTAAATGGTCATCGGCTAAAACCGTTTCTTGATGGTAACGAAAATTGGATGAAAACAAGGAATCGGTGAGCTTCGTGGTAAGTATCCCGGTTTATGAGGTCGAGTGATAAAGACCGGTAACATCTTGTGTAAAGTTATGTACAATTATTTATTTGTTTGTGTGTTTTTTATGTTAATCGTTTTCGTTTCATACTAATCTCTCTTGATTGTGTGAAGTCCGGACATTCCGAACGGGTCATGAAGACACAAGGTATGTTTTTAGGCTTTGTTATGTGCATTGAGGACAATACACGACTTTTCGGGGGGTGGTAGGGCCGTTAGCGGTTTTCGTGTTTTAAAAATTTAACTTATAAAAATTCACAAAAAGATTTTTAATAATTTCTAGGAATTTTTATTATACATAGCCCCTTTACAAAAAGTTCATAAAATTTTCACTATTTTTCAAAAAAAAAAAAAATTGAAAATGGGGAACCTGTCGGCGACGGAGGAGTACCCGTCTCGGACGGCCTCTCAAAATGCCCGTAAGCACATCACACCCGTAGACAGGTGGATAAGCCGTCGCCCAAACAGCCCGTTTCCCTTGCCCGTCGGCGACGGGTTGCCGATTATGCGCCGACGCTGGTTCGGTTATTAGGTGTAAAATTCGAACCCAAGGCACCAAATTGCATCCTAAACTCACTATAAGGTCGTTTTTGGTCACATACAAGACCCGAGAAGTTCTGACACATTGTTCATAACATCAAAACACTTCCAAAATCAGATCATATTCTCTCTAACCCTCTCATCTCACTTCATCTTCCTCAACTCTCTTCTCCTAAACCCTAGAAACCTTCAACCTCTCATAACTTTCTCGAATCTCCACCAAATCACCTGATTTTTGAGTCAATCTTGCGTGATTTTTCGAGAGGAACAAAAACCCCAACACGGTTTTCATCAATTCTTGCTATTTTGCAAAATTTCTGGGCGTGTTACTTAGGGTTTTTGAAGGGGTGTTCATCAATCTCTTTGCTTTACATCTTTTCATAGTTTTTCTTGTTCCAACAACACAAAGGTATGGATTCTCCTTAATTTTATGCATAATTATCATATGTTAGTGTTTTTCTTCCGAAATTTTAAACTTTTTAGTTTAAGAGTAGGTTGTTTAGACAATGTATGTTGTTCTAGCATGATTTTGAGTAAGATTAGTTGCTTTGAATGGAATTTGAGCATGTTATAACAGTAGTGAAGTGATTACACTTGTTATGAACATGATTGAACATGAAGTTGATGTTGAACCTTGTTGAGCTTTTAAGAAATTACAAGTTAACAAGTAAAATTGATAAGTATATGATAAAATGAGCGACTTTGGAAGTTTAAAAAGGCGATTTTACATTCACTTGTTAATTAAAAATTTCAACATCACACATCATGTTCAAAGTTTGAGAGTTTAGTAAAGGTTTGGGCTTATATTGATTTTTTGCTTGTTTGTGATTGTAGTCATGGCCGGTGGCAAAAGACAAAAGACTACAGGGCAAGCTTCATCATCGGGAGTCGGTTCTTCTTCCGGTTTAATACCGAGGAAGTGGGAGCAATTAAGCTCCATCGCAGAGGGTGATGCAAGACTGTATTGACAGGATTGGGAGTGGGCAAAGTTTAGGGATAGTCAAAACGCAAAGATATGGGATGATGAGAAGAACAAATCCTTATCCGCGTACCAAGATAGGAAGTTAGAGGCCAAGCTCTGGAAATGGAAAATGGTCAACAAAGTGAGTACCTCAGTTCCGGAAAGGAGTTTATGTGAAAGAGTGGTGAATGTTGAAGAGTTCAAACAAATCGGAATAGCACAAATGTTTGAACGCCAAGGTTGGGAAATGGTGCTTGATTGGTGCGAAGATAACACCTCGCGGGTGTATTTGATGGATGTGTGCGAGTGGTTGTCGACGTTGAGTTTTATGAATAAAGATAGTCCTCCTGCTGAGTGGAAATTGGTTGGTAAAACAAGCCGGGGGTTAATGACGATGTCTTTCGAAACAATCAATTGCATTGCACGCTTTGATTCTCTGGGGGTACAAGCATATGACTATCCAACTATGCAACAATTTTTGGATAATCATATGAATGATGGTGATCTGGAGCAGATGACCGCGGCTATTTTACCTTACCATGATGGAGGAGAGGCAAAGAGAAGTCAAATGACGATTGAGGGAAAGATTCTCCAAGGGATTAATGTTGAGAACATTTTGGTGAGGTTTGGTGATCGTGGAGGTGTTAGAGCGGGTGACTGTAGGGTGGTGCACTCTTTGCTATACGGGACCCCTACATTGTCATGGAGACACATAGTGATGATGAATACGTGGGCTACTCGGGAGTCGTCCCAGAGGCGTTTTATTCCATACGCACGCCTCATTAGTGCCATGATTGTTCAATAAAATTGCTTACCACCGGAATCACTATGTGTAACTAAACCATTGGAGGAAATTAACAAGGCCTCCATGAGAAAGAACGGGAAGATAGAGGTTAATCTCTCAGGGAACAAGTATGTTGTGACCGACAGGATGGGTCATAAGTATGAGTTTCTTACTTCAGGGGCACAACCAGAATCGAGAGAAGATGAAGAGATGGGTGATGAAGAGGAGGAAGTTGAACCCTCCGGTTCACAAAGACCAAGACAAAGATACATGAGGCCGCATAGGGAAATTAATGCAGATGTGGCGGGCTTTGTGAACATTAGACGGGTGCCCTCCTACAAAAATTTTGATCGGGGACAACAAGAGATATATGACAATGTCTCTGCATGCATAGGTGAAGGCCGAGAGTATAACCGAAGGAGGGAAGCCTGGGAGGAGGCACATGGACCCCAAATGCAGGAGTTTTGGGCAGTTCAAGCAGCCCATCGGGAGAGAATGAATAAGTTCGTGGAAGAGCAACAACTGTTCCAAGCAATGCAGAGGTCACACATGGAACAGTTGGCGAAGATGCAAGAGGATGAGGCAGTCCGAAGACGGGCATGGGAGGAAGCAGAGGCAACGCGTCAAAATGAAGCAAGAGAATTAGAACAACGCCGCTGGAGTGCCTTATGTGTCTCTCATGAAATGGCGATTAACAATAGTAAGGTACTCCACGATCAGGAGCGCCACCAAAGAGACTACCAAGCCGGCCTCCCATATGCCGAACATTCGGGGTGGACCAATTACCCCGACCTTCCCCATCCACAAGGCCCGTCCGACCCGACTCCTCATTGGCCCGAAGCGGTAGGCTCAAGCTTCATCCCAATTCCCTACCAACCACCACCACAAGGGGAGCAGAGTCCACTCGATAACTATAGGGAGATGTTTGAGGCCCTCACTGGTTATCAGTACCAGCCGAACCCGCCAGTGAACCCTAATGAGAGATATCAGCAGTAGAGGCGAGGTATGTTTTTGTTGTTGTATATTATTTTGTTTCCGTTATTTTTATTTCATTTTTTTATTTTTCGCCTAGTTAAATGAATGTTGTGGGTGTGTTCCCTATATAACCCTCACGAGACCTCTCGTCCTCCCAAGCTATTGGGGGGTTTAAAAGGGCTTGTTGCATAAGCTAAATGCAACCGTGATTCCTACGAAAGTGAGTTAGGTTTATTGTTGTTGTAAATTATTTTCCACAATAATCAAAGTGAAATAACGTATAGCTTGGTAATGTTTTCATAAAAGTGGTAGAACTAAGTAACTAACAAATTTTGATGGTTGTGAGAAGCATGCTTCTACACAAGGGTTAAGATTTGTAGGTACATTGGGTTCGTGGGACAACCGCTTTCATGAAGAGGAGAGGAGCATACGAAGAATGAGCTAAAAAAAAACCAGGTGCATACGTTTCTTTTTACTTTTGATCTTTACATTAGCAAATAAGTGGAATGTATTGTGTATATTAATTTTCCGGGGTGAAATTTTGGGGAAATTAGCCGTGTCACATCCCTTAGGCGTTTTAAAACTCTAGTTCTTACACATTGAGGACTGATATAGGGTAAAATACACATATTTGTCCCGTGTAAATTGTATAGTTTTAGTTTAGTTTTTATCTATTATTTTTAGTTTTAGAATTATATTATATTATATCGTGTTTTGGCAGGTCCTGGTGCAAATGGAGCGAAAACGAGTAATAAATAAATAACCAGGCAGTTGAGTAGAGTGAGCCGCCAGCAACGGAATTAAAATTGCCGCATGAAGCTTGGACTGCTAAGATACCCATCAAAAGCTGTTGCCAATCCATATATTATAAAGAAAAAGGCTGCTAATGATAATGGAGTATATATACATATGAATACCGCCAATTTGAAAAAGAAAAGTATTATCGGGGTTGAGTTGGACGACAAGAGAAAATAATCATTCTGGACATGAACCTTTATGACATTGGGCCGTGATTAATTAGAGCCCAGCGAAAATAATTGACATTTATGATTTTGGGCCTATGAAACAATCTTGGACGAAAAGTATATTAATTTGGGGGACATCATTCTGAAGATAGACATCATTCGATTGGCTAGAGAATATCAAATCAGAGGCCACTTTCTTGGGAGTAGACACATACGGCTAGGGACGCACGAAGTCAACAGCAAGCAGAGGGGAAGAGCGGCACACCATATACGGCTGGACTCGCACACAATCAGACTCACGAAGAAGACATAAGGGACGAATTTTGAGAGCATCTTTGGCAAGGTTTTGAGCCACGGAATCGTTGGGTTGAAGCAAGAAGCTTGGAGAGCAAGGAATAACCGGGTTTTGCCATTCGGATTCTTTTATTTTCTAGTCTTTTTGTTTTTAATTCAATGAATTCATTACTTGAACCTTGTTTGATTATTTTTGAGACTTCGTTTGTTATGATTATTGGCTAAACTTTCCGTACTACCTAGGTTAATGACAATAGTTTAACAAAGTTTGGATCTTTATTTGATTTTTGGTATGGTTGTGGTTATTCTTGTATTGTAAAAGCTTTGGGAATCTACCTTGGTGCATATGTGTGTTTGATAATTGTTTTATTATTGTTTATTGCTTCATATAACTCTTGGTGACGGTCTTTATCACATAATAGGGTTGTATTAGGGTTTCTTGATTTAGGTGACGGTCTTTATCACATAATAAATCATTAATCCTTTAGGGTGAAAATAGCTTAAGTAACCTTAGAAGTAATATTCGGTAATTTTATAAAATCAAATGTGCTGCTAAACTCGTCGCGGAAAGGCTCGAGGGTATTGATAGGTCTAGGTTTGGTTATAAGTCCTTAACATTCCATAGCCTATTAAACCAAGATTAGAAACCATTGTCGCTTTAGACGTTCGCGCGGCAAAGTAGAGCGTCTTACATAAGCACTTTCAAGAAACTAGAGGACGGAAAAGAAATCTAGCAAACCGGTAAGCGTAACAGCCTAGGTAGTGCCACAAGAATCGCCTTGAGAGTGTTTGAGGGGCTTAGTGGTGTCTTAATAGGTTTAGTATCTTAAGATCCCGGTTCCACACCGCAAAATCATCGAATAGAGATCCACTCTGAGTTAGCTTGCGTCTAGCCTAGGTAGTCTTCATCCATCACTGGTCAGAGTCTTCGTGTGAGTTCGTTTCTAGTTCGTCTTGCTAGTTTAGTCGTTATTTGCATTCTTAGGATTTTTAGAAACCCCCCCCCCCCCCAATCAACAAATATTTAGTTAAGTCGTGTCAGTTTGAGTCTAGATAGAGTCATTAGCGTAATCAGTAGAGTCTCTTGGGTTCGATACTCGGACTTCCTTAGGCTATACTACATTCGATCGGTACACTTGCCGGTTGTGTGTTTTAGGGTTTAGAGAGTCTTAGTTTTATAAATTTAAAGCTTAGAGAGTCTAGAATTAGGGTAAATTTAGTTAATTTAGTTAACCCATTTTCAGCACATCAAGTTTTTGGCGCCGTTGCCGGGGACTCTTGGCGATTGCGTTCATTGGCTTCGATTGGACTTAATTGACATAATCTGTGCTACTTGTATAGTTGTGTAATTTTTTTTTAGTTAGTTTTCCTTTATTCTCTCTACCTTGTTCTGCGTTTTCTACTCTCTTAATGGCAGGTGATTCTATTGATCTGCATATCTCTGATGATGAGTCTTATCCCACCGTACCAATATGGGATTTGTCAGATGAAGAGGATGAGGAAAGTGAAGATGATCTGCTTTGGGAGAGAGAATTTGCGGATGAGTTAGAGGGTTTGCCTGAAGATGAAGAAGTAGGTACATTTGATCCGGAGGGGGACCTTGTATATTTAGAAGCTTTACTTGCAAGAAACCCAATGACGAACATCAAAAAAGAAGAAGTGGTGGTGGAAGAGGAAGAACACCACAGCTGGCCCGTGGTACTGATAACGAATGCGAGCCAAAGTTCAAAATCACGGGAGAAGGCAATGAGAAGGACACCTGGGATAGCGTTTCAGTGGCTCCTGCCAGGTAATTTCAAATTTTGGTGTTCTAACCCATTAAAAATTTTAAAATCATTTTATAATTCCACTGCAAAATTTTTAAATGTTTATGAGGACCGGGTGGAATTAAATGGGTTAGATAGGGTTCAGATCAAAGAGAAGTCTCCTGATTAAATTCAAGTGTGGGGAGGTTTTGTAGAGTTTGTATAGAGTCGTAGTTTTTGTATATCGAGTATTTGCTAGTAGTTTTGAGTCATTTTTTTTTAGTCGGTATTGCTTTGGTTTTTGCTTGTTTTTGTTTATGCAGGTTTGAATATGTACCACCCGTACTCAATCTCCATTCGGGTGATTTTGGAGCTGCTTTTCAAATTTCAGGCATTTATCGAGTGTACCAGTTGGAGTCAAGCCGATCGCGAATGAAATGCTATACGGTCGAGCTGGATTGGACGAAAGACTTTGGAGCATACGCGAATTAAACCAGCTAAGTCCTTTCCGATTTGCCCTTTGTCTTTTATGTCTTATTTATTTTTAGTTTTTTGAGTCGGTTTCCATCCTACATTGAGGGCAATGTAGAGTTTAAGTGTGGGGATGGGAAACTATCGTTTAGTGTCATTAGTAGAGTCTTGAGTCTTAAAAAGTCGAAAAATAAAAAAAAATTAAAAAAATTGAAAAAATCTAAAAAAAATGGAAAAATTAGAAAATGTCTTTTGAAATAAGAAGTTTGCAAAAATAAAAACGGAAAATGATAGAAAAGTCGGGTTTTTGTTCGGGTTCAAATAATGATAATATTAGATAAAATAATTGTGCTTGTGTCTAGTTTGGGATGCGCGGGTAGGCTCGGTTCGGTTCTGGGTTCCTTTGATCTTAAATATACCTAATTGTCGGTCTACTAGTGGGTTCTCATCTAGGGAGAGTGGGGAAATTGAAACCGCCAAAAATAGTATAAGGGATGCCGTTATAAGCTAAGATCGTTAGAGTTTTTGGTCATTATCTCGCTGAAAAAGAAAAGAAAAAAAATAGAATAAGAAGTGAGCTAGAAACTAAATGAAAGTAACACAGGTCTATGTAATCCGAGTTGGGGATAGCGACTCTACAGCCGGAATGCCTCTGGGATGTGTGAAATCGACTTGCCGAATAAAAGTACCGAAACCTATGTAGTCTGTGATTGGGGATAGCGACTCTACAGTCGGATTACCGCTTGGTTAGGGAAAGCATCGTCTAGACTCACGAGAAAAAAAAAAAAAAAAGAGCAAAAAGCAAAGGCTAAGCTCGTTGAAAAAAAAAAAAGAAAAATAGATTTGATTTTAAACTCTTTGGATCTTGGTATAAGGCGGTTAGGAAATAACCCAGTGGTTGTTCCTTTTGTCCTATAAGCTTGAGGGGGGAATTGGTGGACTTGCAATTCTTAGCGTGAGACCCTAGGTAGATTGACCGCACTTGAACCTAAATTGCATGATAAGGGCTTGGAACCGGGTTGGGTTTAAGAGGACAAGTATACTTGCAATCGCGGCTAACACGAGTTTCGGTTTTAATAAAATAATTTAAGTTTTTGGCCCGTTCGACTATTCCGACTATGATTCCGTTTGCATAATTCTTTTTCGGGGACGAAAAAAGGTTAAGTGCGGGGATATTTGATATAGGGTAAAATACACATATTTGTCCCGTGTAAATTGTATAGTTTTAGTTTAGTTTTTATCTATTATTTTTAGTTTTAGAATTATATTATATTATATCGTGTTTTGGCAGGTCCTGGTGCAAATGGAGCGAAAACGAGTAATAAATAAATAACCAGGCAGTTGAGTAGAGTGAGCCGCCAGCAACGGAATTAAAATTGCCGCATGAAGCTTGGACTGCTAAGATACCCATCAAAAGCTGTTGCCAATCCATATATTATAAAGAAAAAGGCTGCTAATGATAATGGAGTATATATACATATGAATACCGCCAATTTGAAAAAGAAAAGTATTATTGGGGTTGAGTTGGACGACAAGAGAAAATAATCATTCTGGACATGAACCTTTATGACATTGGGCCGTGATTAATTAGAGCCCAGCGAAAATAATTGACATTTATGATTTTGGGCCTATGAAACAATCTTGGACGAAAAGTATATTAATTTGGGGGACATCATTCTGAAGATAGACATCATTCGATTGGCTAGAGAATATCAAATCAGAGGCCACTTTCTTGGGAGTAGACACATACGGCTAGGGACGCACGAAGTCAACAGCAAGCAGAGGGGAAGAGCCGCACACCATATACGGCTGGACTCGCACACAATCAGACTCACGAAGAAGACATAAGGGACGAATTTTGAGAGCATCTTTGGCAAGGTTTTGAGCCACGGAATCGTTGGGTTGAAGCAAGAAGCTTGGAGAGCAAGGAATAACCGGGTTTTGCCATTCGGATTCTTTTATTTTCTAGTCTTTTTGTTTTTAATTCAATGAATTCATTACTTGAACCTTGTTTGATTATTTTTGAGACTTCGTTTGTTATGATTATTGGCTAAACTTTCCGTACTACCTAGGTTAATGACAATAGTTTAACAAAGTTTGGATCTTTATTTGATTTTTGGTATGGTTGTGGTTATTCTTGTATTGTAAAAGCTTTGGGAATCTACCTTGGTGCATATGTGTGTTTGATAATTGTTTTATTATTGTTTATTGCTTCATATAACTCTTGGTGACGGTCTTTATCACATAATAGGGTTGTATTAGGGTTTCTTGATTTAGGTGACGGTCTTTATCACATAATAAATCATTAATCCTTTAGGGTGAAAATAGCTTAAGTAACCTTAGAAGTAATATTCGGTAATTTTATAAAATCAAATGTGCTGCTAAACTCGTCGCGGAAAGGCTCGAGGGTATTGATAGGTCTAGGTTTGGTTATAAGTCCTTAACATTCCATAGCCTATTAAACCAAGATTAGAAACCATTGTCGCTTTAGACGTTCGCGCGGCAAAGTAGAGCGTCTTACATAAGCACTTTCAAGAAACTAGAGGACGGAAAAGAAATCTAGCAAACCGGTAAGCGTAACAGCCTAGGTAGTGCCACAAGAATCGCCTTGAGAGTGTTTGAGGGGCTTAGTGGTGTCTTAATAGGTTTAGTATCTTAAGATCCCGGTTCCACACCGCAAAATCATCGAATAGAGATCCACTCTGAGTTAGCTTGCGTCTAGCCTAGGTAGTCTTCATCCATCACTGGTCAGAGTCTTCGTGTGAGTTCGTTTCTAGTTCGTCTTGCTAGTTTAGTCGTTATTTGCATTCTTAGGATTTTTAGAAACCCCCCCCCCCCCCAATCAACAAATATTTAGTTAAGTCGTGTCAGTTTGAGTCTAGATAGAGTCATTAGCGTAATCAGTAGAGTCTCTTGGGTTCGATACTCGGACTTCCTTAGGCTATACTACATTCGATCGGTACACTTGCCGGTTGTGTGTTTTAGGGTTTAGAGAGTCTTAGTTTTATAAATTTAAAGCTTAGAGAGTCTAGAATTAGGGTAAATTTAGTTAATTTAGTTAACCCATTTTCAGCACATCAAGTTTTTGGCGCCGTTGCCGGGGACTCTTGGCGATTGCGTTCATTGGCTTCGATTGGACTTAATTGACATAATCTGTGCTACTTGTATAGTTGTGTAATTTTTTTTTAGTTAGTTTTCCTTTATTCTCTCTACCTTGTTCTGCGTTTTCTACTCTCTTAATGGCAGGTGATTCTATTGATCTGCATATCTCTGATGATGAGTCTTATCCCACCGTACCAATATGGGATTTGTCAGATGAAGAGGATGAGGAAAGTGAAGATGATCTGCTTTGGGAGAGAGAATTTGCGGATGAGTTAGAGGGTTTGCCTGAAGATGAAGAAGTAGGTACATTTGATCCGGAGGGGGACCTTGTATATTTAGAAGCTTTACTTGCAAGAAACCCAATGACGAACATCAAAAAAGAAGAAGTGGTGGTGGAAGAGGAAGAACACCACAGCTGGCCCGTGGTACTGATAACGAATGCGAGCCAAAGTTCAAAATCACGGGAGAAGGCAATGAGAAGGACACCTGGGATAGCGTTTCAGTGGCTCCTGCCAGGTAATTTCAAATTTTGGTGTTCTAACCCATTAAAAATTTTAAAATCATTTTATAATTCCACTGCAAAATTTTTAAATGTTTATGAGGACCGGGTGGAATTAAATGGGTTAGATAGGGTTCAGATCAAAGAGAAGTCTCCTGATTAAATTCAAGTGTGGGGAGGTTTTGTAGAGTTTGTATAGAGTCGTAGTTTTTGTATATCGAGTATTTGCTAGTAGTTTTGAGTCATTTTTTTTTAGTCGGTATTGCTTTGGTTTTTGCTTGTTTTTGTTTATGCAGGTTTGAATATGTACCACCCGTACTCAATCTCCATTCGGGTGATTTTGGAGCTGCTTTTCAAATTTCAGGCATTTATCGAGTGTACCAGTTGGAGTCAAGCCGATCGCGAATGAAATGCTATACGGTCGAGCTGGATTGGACGAAAGACTTTGGAGCATACGCGAATTAAACCAGCTAAGTCCTTTCCGATTTGCCCTTTGTCTTTTATGTCTTATTTATTTTTAGTTTTTTGAGTCGGTTTCCATCCTACATTGAGGGCAATGTAGAGTTTAAGTGTGGGGATGGGAAACTATCGTTTAGTGTCATTAGTAGAGTCTTGAGTCTTAAAAAGTCGAAAAATAAAAAAAATTAAAAAAATTGAAAAAATCTAAAAAAATGGAAAAATTAGAAAATGTCTTTTGAAATAAGAAGTTTGCAAAAATAAAAACGGAAAATGATAGAAAAGTCGGGTTTTTGTTCGGGTTCAAATAATGATAATATTAGATAAAATAATTGTGCTTGTGTCTAGTTTGGGATGCGCGGGTAGGCTCGGTTCGGTTCTGGGTTCCTTTGATCTTAAATATACCTAATTGTCGGTCTACTAGTGGGTTCTCATCTAGGGAGAGTGGGGAAATTGAAACCGCCAAAAATAGTATAAGGGATGCCGTTATAAGCTAAGATCGTTAGAGTTTTTGGTCATTATCTCGCTGAAAAAGAAAAGAAAAAAAATAGAATAAGAAGTGAGCTAGAAACTAAATGAAAGTAACACAGGTCTATGTAATCCGAGTTGGGGATAGCGACTCTACAGCCGGAATGCCTCTGGGATGTGTGAAATCGACTTGCCGAATAAAAGTACCGAAACCTATGTAGTCTGTGATTGGGGATAGCGACTCTACAGTCGGATTACCGCTTGGTTAGGGAAAGCATCGTCTAGACTCACGAGAAAAAAAAAAAAAAGAGCAAAAAGCAAAGGCTAAGGTCGTTGAAAAAAAAAAAGAAAAATAGATTTGATTTTAAACTCTTTGGATCTTGGTATAAGGCGGTTAGGAAATAACCCAGTGGTTGTTCCTTTTGTCCTATAAGCTTGAGGGGGGAATTGGTGGACTTGCAATTCTTAGCGTGAGACCCTAGGTAGATTGACCGCACTTGAACCTAAATTGCATGATAAGGGCTTGGAACCGGGTTGGGTTTAAGAGGACAAGTATACTTGCAATCGCGGCTAACACGAGTTTCGGTTTTAATAAAATAATTTAAGTTTTTGGCCCGTTCGACTATTCCGACTATGATTCCGTTTGCATAATTCTTTTTCGGGGACGAAAAAAGGTTAAGTGTGGGGATATTTGATATAGGGTAAAATACACATATTTGTCCCGTGTAAATTGTATAGTTTTAGTTTAGTTTTTATCTATTATTTTTAGTTTTAGAATTATATTATATTATATCGTGTTTTGGCAGGTCCTGGTGCAAATGGAGCGAAAACGAGTAATAAATAAATAACCAGGCAGTTGAGTAGAGTGAGCCGCCAGCAACGGAATTAAAATTGCCGCATGAAGCTTGGACTGCTAAGATACCCATCAAAAGCTGTTGCCAATCCATATATTATAAAGAAAAAGGCTGCTAATGATAATGGAGTATATATACATATGAATACCGCCAATTTGAAAAAGAAAAGTATTATTGGGGTTGAGTTGGACGACAAGAGAAAATAATCATTCTGGACATGAACCTTTATGACATTGGGCCGTGATTAATTAGAGCCCAGCGAAAATAATTGACATTTATGATTTTGGGCCTATGAAACAATCTTGGACGAAAAGTATATTAATTTGGGGGACATCATTCTGAAGATAGACATCATTCGATTGGCTAGAGAATATCAAATCAGAGGCCACTTTCTTGGGAGTAGACACATACGGCTAGGGACGCACGAAGTCAACAGCAAGCAGAGGGGAAGAGCCGCACACCATATACGGCTGGACTCGCACACAATCAGACTCACGAAGAAGACATAAGGGACGAATTTTGAGAGCATCTTTGGCAAGGTTTTGAGCCACGGAATCGTTGGGTTGAAGCAAGAAGCTTGGAGAGCAAGGAATAACCGGGTTTTGCCATTCGGATTCTTTTATTTTCTAGTCTTTTTGTTTTTAATTCAATGAATTCATTACTTGAACCTTGTTTGATTATTTTTGAGACTTCGTTTGTTATGATTATTGGCTAAACTTTCCGTACTACCTAGGTTAATGACAATAGTTTAACAAAGTTTGGATCTTTATTTGATTTTTGGTATGGTTGTGGTTATTCTTGTATTGTAAAAGCTTTGGGAATCTACCTTGGTGCATATGTGTGTTTGATAATTGTTTTATTATTGTTTATTGCTTCATATAACTCTTGGTGACGGTCTTTATCACATAATAGGGTTGTATTAGGGTTTCTTGATTTAGGTGACGGTCTTTATCACATAATAAATCATTAATCCTTTAGGGTGAAAATAGCTTAAGTAACCTTAGAAGTAATATTCGGTAATTTTAAGTAATATTCAAATGTGCTGCTAAACTCGTCGCGGAAAGGCTCGAGGGTATTGATAGGTCTAGGTTTGGTTATAAGTCCTTAACATTCCATAGCCTATTAAACCAAGATTAGAAACCATTGTCGCTTTAGACGTTCGCGCGGCAAAGTAGAGCGTCTTACATAAGCACTTTCAAGAAACTAGAGGACGGAAAAGAAATCTAGCAAACCGGTAAGCGTAACAGCCTAGGTAGTGCCACAAGAATCGCCTTGAGAGTGTTTGAGGGGCTTAGTGGTGTCTTAATAGGTTTAGTATCTTAAGATCCCGGTTCCACACCGCAAAATCATCGAATAGAGATCCACTCTGAGTTAGCTTGCGTCTAGCCTAGGTAGTCTTCATCCATCACTGGTCAGAGTCTTCGTGTGAGTTCGTTTCTAGTTCGTCTTGCTAGTTTAGTCGTTATTTGCATTCTTAGGATTTTTAGAAACCCCCCCCCCCCCCCAATCAACAAATATTTAGTTAAGTCGTGTCAGTTTGAGTCTAGATAGAGTCATTAGCGTAATCAGTAGAGTCTCTTGGGTTCGATACTCGGACTTCCTTAGGCTATACTACATTCGATCGGTACACTTGCCGGTTGTGTGTTTTAGGGTTTAGAGAGTCTTAGTTTTATAAATTTAAAGCTTAGAGAGTCTAGAATTAGGGTAAATTTAGTTAATTTAGTTAACCCATTTTCAGCACATCAAGGACAATGTTTACCTCAAGTGTGGGGATGGGGGAAAATTTCAAAAAATTTTCAAAAATTCTTGTTTCAAAAGCGATCTTTAAAGCACAAGTAACCAAGTCAACGAGGGATGTCACAACCCATTTGGTCTTTTGTCATGGTCAAGTTCAAATTAATAAGCATAACGGGTATTTAGCGGGTGGTTATTTGGGAATAATTCGCCTAAGTTAGCAATTTATGCATATCACATATCATACCCTTATACGTGAGGTTTGAGCCACTTTTATATCATAGATTTACTTTTACATGTTTCTTTGTTTGAGTGGACCATTAGTCGCGTATTGTAGAACTTGCAACTTTTGATACATTTGAGACTATAGACCGAATACAAGCACGAGAATGATTAAGGCATTAGGTAAACCTTTTCTCTTAAAACCATTTATCTATCCTTACCCGAACAAATTCCCTAGTCGCCCATTTTGAGCCTAAACCTTTCGTTTGACCACCCTATAGCCCATAACCCTTAAACCTTTTTCTTTTAAACCCGTGTGATGGAAATTCAATTATAGGAGTCGTATTTGTATAGTTATTCTTGATTGTTTGCATTTATGTAAAAAAAAAACAGAAAATATTATGAAAAAGAATTGAAAATTGTTGAAGAAAAACACAAAAAGAAGTGTTAGTAGTTGTCGAATAAAAGGGTGAAAGATTATTGCCCATAGTTGATGTTTATATTTAGTTTTGTTTAATTTAGTGGTTTGTAATAAAAATCGAATTTTCATCGCCTTAGCCACTTTAAAATGTCCTATTCCCTACCCTTAGCCTAGCCCCGTTACAACCCTTCAAAGACCTTTTGACTTGTGCTTAGTATTCGTGATCGGTGGTGGAGAATGATTGAGTTGCAAGCCTATGCGGGTACGTGTTCTAACCGGTTTTAAGCCATTAATTGATTGAAGTGCTAATACATTATATACATTAGCCGAATTATAAGCCGAGTGGAGAGAACATTGTGAGGGATATGCATGATTTGTTAGTTTTACGGGCGGGTTAATCTTGGATAACCATTATTATATGTGATTATTCACTTGACCGGTAAATATGTGGAAATTGTAAAGAATGTGAACTTTTGTATGACAATAGACCTTAACCTTTGTCTCGGGAATGGGAAGTGTATTTGTTGTTCGACCCACGTGAAAGTGAAAAACATATTTGCTTGAGGACAAGCAAAAGACAAGTGTGGGGATGTGATACGTGGTTGAAAACCGGTGCTCGTAATCGTATAACTTTATGTTTTTATATGAGTTTTAATCTTGAACGGCCTACTTTTAATTAGATTTGTGTTTGTGCAGGTTTGATGAAGTTTAAGGAGCCTTTTGGGAGCTTTACGGGTCACCGGGTTGAAAACCGGAGCACCAGGACGCGTTACGGATCAACCGGGAGTGCAAGGATCAAAGTTCAGAGAATTGGTACTCTAGAGGCCGTCGGCGACGGGGCTATACCCGTCCCGGACGGGCCCCAGAAAGTCCCGTCGGCACACAAAGTCGTATCCAGACATATTGGCCGTTGGCCAGAAGAACCCGTCGGCGACGGGGTCAGGCTCGTCGGCGACGGGCCGTGCTTTTGTCGGACGCGAACTTTTGGTATTTTTCAAAAGAAACGATTTTTATTGGTCTTGGGACATTGAAGACGACAGTTACACTTCACTTGGAGTTTGAACTTGGATCTTGGAGCCACAATCACCCACCATTCACCTACCATTCCATCTTCTTGAATCACTACAACATCTACAACCCGAATTGTGAAGATCATCATCCATCATTCACACTCACCATCCAAAACCCTAATTCTCCATCCATCATTAACATTCATCATCACCATCCAAGAACCCTAATCATCCATCATTCCTTCATCCATCAAGCTTCAAGATGATTTCATTCGCGTTCCACTCATCCGGTGATCAAGCTTCTTCAACCATGAGCGGCTAATCATCTCGGTTTCACCCCGGTGTAGGTAGTTGTTAATTCTAGGGTTTCGAATTGTTCTTGTTTCAACTTAGTGACAATTTGTGTTTGATTTTTGAAACTTTTGACAATAGTTTTACATTTGTTTCGAATTCGTAAACTGTCGAACGATGTTAAAAGTTATGACTTTGCGAAATGGTGATATGTAATTGTGCATTGTCGTTGTTAGGATTTACTTGTGTTGATTACAAAGTGTATTTTTGTCCGTTCTTCGGGACGTTGATAGCTATTAGCACCTAAGTCACGGTACACTAAATCCGTTAATCGAATGCATTTGAGTTGAATCTAAAACTTGTAGAAATCCTAAGTTAGCAATTACCGAAACCGGGTGTGATTCCTTTTTCTTATTATTGTTCTAGTAATCAATTTTCTCATAATCGTTAATCATTAGTTGTCAATTAATTTAATCAATTCATTTAATCCAAACTCATTTCTCTCAATTAAACAAAAACATTCTAGTAAGCTTCATAATACGTGACATTCTTGATAATTCAATCGAATCCACACACAAACCACATACTCTTCGTGGTTCGACCCCTCACTACCACTAGCTATTTGTTAAGGGTAATTAGGGCATATAAATATTATCTTTAACCGGAGCGCGACATTCCGATCAACCACCATAGGGTCCTTTTAATGAAATCAATAAATGATCTCTTTAATTAGACTACCAAGGAATCTTTTCAGCTATATCATCACATGCCATTCTTAACCAGATTCTGAATCAATCTTTTTAACTAGATCACCCAAATGGTCTCTTTTGAATTATGGAATAGTATTATATAATCCAAGGGTCTTAACTATTACGTAGAAGCCCATTTAGGATTTAAGGTAGTACCTTTGGATATCCTACTATGAATCCCTCATATGAAGATATGGAGGATTCTACGAGGATCTGGATAATGGAAAATCAGATTACACAAAATACAACACATAAAACATAATCACGCAATCACATAATTGTTTAACTTGATTTTTAGTTTGTTATCATTTTGGACACAGGTATTTAAAGCACACTAGGAATCCAATCCGTGGATTTTATTTGGCACTTTAAACATTTTCAAAAATCTTAACTATGAAGATAGGAAGATCTTAACAGGAATTCGGCTTTATCCTTATTGAATCATAATGTACGTATTAAGGCATACAAGGAATTCAATTAAGGACTCTGATTTAAACGATAATCATCCACAAGGATCTAATCGTGAAGATAAGAAGATCCTATATGGTTTTTGGAATTCGAAGAGCGGGAGACGCTTCGAAACCTTGCACTAGACGTGCTTAAGTCGATACACGAGGTAGAATGTTCATGGAGTTGAGGCGCTAGATATGCCAAGGCGACATATGAAGCAGAATTTGGAGGTTAGGTACTACGTATGTTAAATCAATCATACGAGCAGGATGTTTTTGAAATAAATGCATTGTAGGTCCCCTTGATGTGTATGGATCTTTCACAGAATTGTCTTTCCAATCAAGAGTGCGGAATCCTCTTGATCAGAATATAGCATAATAAGTAGAAGAACAGAAACAGCAATTCACTTTCAAACCGGGTTTCTATTGATTATCGATTACAAGAATTACAATCAATCAAACCCTAACCAACTCTCCAAATTTCGTCCAAGACAAATCTCTCACGAAATTTCTCTCTAGCAACTGTTTTGGCTGATTAACCTAAACCCTAAAGGCTAACCTTGTTTATATAACACAAGGTTGCAACATTAGGCATGGGTTCCTACATGGGCTAGGCCCAAATCGTCCCCCATCACCCAATGTGGGTTTTGTTTAGCCCAAACTCTATTAACTCACTAATACAAAGCTAAACCCGCTAACTGTCTATCGTTTTACTAATTACAAAATATCCAAAGACTAAATAATCAAACTATTAAGCTGTTGTCACCGAATATGCACCAACATACTCCCCCTTGACAATAGCTTCATAGTGTAACTTTGTCTTCAAACATCTTGTGTTCTTTTGGTCTTTGGATAGCGTCAGCTACACAGCTTTTGACATCAACATGCAAGGGGTTCTTTTACAAATGTGTTTAATGATTTTGAAATCTTACATAATACTTTTGAGGTCATACGGTAGATCTATTAGGTAAATATGTTTATAAATTGTTTTAAAATCACGTGAGATGAATTTTGAAATTATGTATAAGGTTTTTGAAATCATGGATGATGCTTTTGAAATCATGCACTTGATATATTAAGTAAATATACTATGTTAAAAATGGTTTTCAAACTATATGAAATGTTTTGAAATCATGAAGGTTGTTTTTGAAAAATATATACTATGCATGTTGTTATAAAAACTAGAATGAAATGATATGGGTACGAAATCGAAAAATATCCTTAGTTATCAAACCAAGGATTTAAAGTGATTACTCAAAATGTCACTTATATTCTGTACTTCGTTTCTTAGAATGAAACAAGTACTTGAAATTTTCAAGGAAATCATGAGCGATCACATGAATGGGAGAACTACAAAAGTAGTTGTAAAGAACATAGTTCTTTGGTGTAGGTATCGTAGGGGAATGCCATACACATATGTAACTACACTTGTACAACAGAATTGTGAACAATGATTTATTTATAAACTAAACACATTGTTTCAGAGTTCAAGGAAAGGAAACAAAAACATAAGACTTAAATTATTCAAAGCAGCAACATCTTCTAATCAGCCAAATGCTCATCCGTGGGTCGGATTTGCATTGACAAGCTTTGATCATTTGATCCTGGAATAACCCGTCTTGCCATAGATGTAGCAAGTACCAGGAGGAAAACGAGCTTGTGCTAGATCTGCTTAAAATTGAACGGGGTTCTGAATAGTTGGGTTTAGCACAGTGACTGAGCGACAGACTCTTACCGTATGACTAACAAGTCCACAGTTGAAACATTTCCGGCATTTGACACTGGCATGGTGATGGAGGTTACACTGATTGCACGAAGGAGCAGTTCCTAAGTATGGCTTCTTGGATGGTGGTGCTGCCACCTGGCTAAGTCCTGCTTGATTTGGTGCAACGGCTGGAGGATTCTTTGAGGCTTTACGCTTCTTTGACCTTTTCGAAGGCTTGGCTTCTGCTTCCTTTGATGCTTCTCGGGTGGCTTCATCATTGAGATGAGACATGGCAACGACTAATTCAACAGTCTTCTGGATTACTACGCCTATTCGTTGGGCAAATTTGGTAGCCTGTTCGGACATCTGAGCGTTGCTACGATGAAGGGACATTCTAGGGAAAAAGAAGACATAGGGGAAAACAAGTGAAATGTTATCAGATAATCAAAACAGAATGACAACGCATGATAATTGTGATCATTTGTTTGTTACCTAAGGCAAACAAATGAGACGGTGACTAATCAAAGTAAGCGGGTCATATTAATGTATCGCGAAGACATGCTTTAGCCTATAAGTGGACACTCACCCCAAGAGTTCCCAGGTAAGAGTGACTGGTCCGATTATGTGGATTTGTACGAACACTCTAGCCTTAGACAGAAAACTTAGAGTACAGGCATCCACTATTCCAGATTGCATGTGTTCACATTATAAGACCCAACTTTGACGGGATTTTGAAAACTTTGAAGGTTCAAAACCTTATAATAAATCATCCTAGAACAGATGATTGGTTTTCAAAGCGGATTTGAAATTTGTGTTGTGGTTGTCACCTAAGGATAAGTGACGGTATTGTTTTAAGATCTAGACACAAGAATCTTGTGTTAGGGTCCTAGGAATGTTATAGACTAGGTCAAAGCATTACTAATAACCTAATTCCCTATAACCATGAGCTCTGATACCAACTCTTCTGTCACACCCCGACCGCGTAAAACAACAAACCGCGGCAGAATCGTCGGGGAGTGTCGTAACAGAATTATTGTTTCACAACACATGGTATTTGAAATTTTGTTTTTATTAAATTACAAGAGGTTACATTGTCTTAAAAGTTAAGAATCATAACATAATTAACAAGTCTTGCATCTTTTAATGTCACTAAGGCCCTCGTCCAATCCTATGTTTGCATCATGATCATCTAATAACAGCACCCGAAACACATGTGAAAATAGGCACGTCAACATAAAAATGCCCGTGAGATACATAGGTTTTATTAAAATAGGATTCATGACTTGTAATTTTAAAGAATATGTTTAACAAAAATTAGTCATGAACCTTGTAAAATGTTTTCTTTTATAAATCGTACAAAAATCAATAAGAAAACATATGATATAAAAGAATAATGCATGGTTAAATAAATAACCAAGTAAAAATGAATTTGTACAAAATATGTTGTTTGTAAAACAATGTTTTGTAAAGATATGTTAATTGTGTAAAATGTAATATGTCAAAATTGAAATGGTTTAAAAAACGCTACGATATGTAATATCATAAAAGCACTTATATATAGGAAGTACCAGCGGCGTATCCACCATGCTTTTATCATATTACACACGCCTCGTTATTTAAATCACTTACCCAAACAAACCACCAAAATGTCTTGTTTAAACAAATGTCAAAATGTTTATGTGTAAACAATGTCTATTGTCAAATGTAAATCATGTTTATGCATAATCAAATGTCATGTATGGTAAAATAAATAAAAGTATATATTCTAACCATATGTAAAATGTACAAAACAATGTATTTGATAAATCATAATTTAATTCAGAAGTTATGTTTTGTAAAAACAAATGCATGCTTTACTGATACAAACATCTATGCGGTAATGTTATAACGCCTACATTCAAGCCTTGCGATTGTGGCGACAAACCCCTAACAAGTTAAAGGTTTATCTAAATTCTGTTTATCGAATTCGGTCATTCCTTCCACCCAAACAAACCTAGGATTTCAGGAATGAGAGTTGTCAATTCCTATGGTATCACTGCCTACTAACGAACGGCATGATCGGTGTTAATGAATGTATTTATGACCCATTAAACAAACCAAATGTCATACCAAATGTAAGCATGTTTTATGAAAATAATGTACTAAGGTGGTGTTTGTTTTTTTCAAGAAGAGCTTCCTGGCCTCTTCTGTCTGCACCGTGCAGACGCGGGAAGAGGTTTAGCCTCAAAAGAGTGTTTTTTTTTTTTTTTTTTGAGAAGTGCTTTTTACCTCTCCCCAGCCTCTTCCTGAGGAAGAGATAAAACAAAGCTTTTTACCTCTTCTTGGCACCACCTCCACCTCCACCCCTGCTCCGCCCCTGCTCCGCCACCACCACCACTGCTCTGCCACCATCATCATCATCATCACCACCCCTGCTCCGCCACCACCACCTTCACTCCGCCACCACCTCCGCTGCTCCAGCCCCAAATCGACATCACAAAAACAAAACCCCCAAATCTTCTCCACCTCCACCTCCACTCCGCCACCACCTCTGCTCCACCTCCGACATCTGCTCCACCTCCACTCCGCCACCACCTCCGACATCATCATCAACATCACAAACAAAACCCCCAAATCGAAAACCCTAAAATCGAAAACCCTAAATCGAAAACCCTAAATCGAAAACCCTCATCATCATCAACATCTGGAACAAAGAGAGAGAGAGATCGTAGAGAGAGAAGGGGCGGCGGTGGCGGTGGGTTTTGATGGCGGTGGTCGATCTGCATCATCATCATCATCATCGATCTGTGGTGTAGTGGTGACGGTGGTGGCTGTGGTGCAGTGGTGACGGTGGTGAAGTGGTGGCGATGGTGAAGTGGTGGCCGTGGTGACGGTGGTGAAGTGGTGTCGGTGGTGAAGTGAAAGCAGAGGTGTGTGTTGTGTGTGTAATGTGTGTGAAGAGGTTTTATATAAAAAAAAACCCTCTTCTCCTTGCAGACTGCAGACATTTGGTCCACCTCTTCTCCTGCAGATGTCTGCAGATGTGGCCTGCAGCAGAAGAGGTTTTCCTGCAGAAAAAACAAACAACACCTAAATATGCTAAATGAACATACAAAGTATAAATGTAAACCAATGTGTCCATATGCTGAGTGAACATATGCAACAAAAATGTAATATATGAAAATCAATGTGCTAGCATGCTAAGTAAACATACATAGCAAAACATAATGAAATCATGTACTATATGTGTACTAATGAACATAGCAAGTATATGATACAAAAGCATGAAAAACACGAAAGTAACAAGTAGGCACATGTGTTCCACCCCAAAATGTTTGAAAACATTAAAAGAGGGGTCTATGTACTCACCTGAGAATGCTTAGAAGTCTTGAATAACAACCAAGCAAAACTAGAGGGATCACGGAAATCAAACGGCACCTAATATAGATAACTACATTAATAACCGGACCTAAATCGGGAGATCGGATAGAATGAGGTTTCGTAAACCAAATGAGTATTGGAACTCATATGATATGGTTTAACAAAGCCTACATACTAAATCGAAACCTAACCTAAGTGCTTACGACCCGTTTAGGTAGCTTACGCTACTTTAACGCGTCGCTCGCGTAAAACGCGTTCAGACCGCCTAACTAGTCCTATGATAAGTATTATATGCCTTAACATGTCTAATAATGTTACCTAATCAGTTTAGATGTCAAAATTTAGGTTACATATGCTTAAAATGAATTTATGCGTAAAAAGGGCATTTTGGTCATTTTCCTAAGACATATAAACTACCTATCAAACACCCAACTAAACGAAGTGACCATATGGTATAACCTCGGAAGGTTATTCCTTATACATCTATGGTCACTAAACATGCTTGGTCGGATCCTAAAGAACGACCAAACGGGTCGGGTTCGAAAGCCTAAGCGGTTGTTTTGACCGCTTATCTTACGACCCTATACAAGCACCAAACTAAAAGTGACGAGGTAAACATGTTAAAATATGTTTAACGAAGTTAGAAAACAAGTTTGATATCAAAACAAAGGGTTTTGATACCTAAGAATAGTTTGGTTACAAAATACACATAAACGCGTATTTTGACCGAAACTATGACTCGTCACTACACCTAATCAACGTGGTAATCAGTAGGTATAGTCACAAGGGACTATAACCATCGTGATTACGCTCACGTTGCGAAGTTCAACCGAACTTCGTGTTGACCATTGACTAGTCAAAGCAGAAAGTCAAACACTGTTTGACTTTCGTACTTGAAAACGCATAAAATAATGAAAGAATACTTACAAAAGGTCCAAGCTTGAAGATTTGAACTCAATTTGCTCAGGTATGAAGCTTGAGAGCTTCAACTTAGAGCAAGAATGAGAACAAATGTGAGGATTGCAAAAAGGGGAAGGTGGGTATTTATAGAAAGTGAAGAACCGTTAGGATCGTTCCTCGATAATTGAGCTTCGATCTGGACCTTACACATAAGGCACATGGTTTTGGAATACTAGGGGTGCCCAAAACCATCCCACGGTATTGAGAAAAGTTACATAAAAGACCCCCAAGTTCAACCTGGTTGTCAAAATGAAGTTTCTACCCAGATGAGGTTGTGGCGTCGCACCACGGCAAAACTATATAGTGGTGGCGCTGCGCCACCACCTACCAGTGACCAGAAACTTTGCTAAATTGTCAGGTTTGGTCCCTGCAACACTTTTGAGCCATTTTCGATGCGTTTAAACCCCGTTAACCCCATTTCAAGGCTCTAAAATGAAGTTAAAGTATAGGGAACATGAAATATGCTTGAAAATATCACGGATGTGGGTTCGTTTGGCCGTACGGTTGCGTTGTTCGGTTAATTACGACGAAACACGAACGGACGCGAAAAACGATCCAAATTGCGCGACGAATGGAATTTTAGCATGCAAATCACTAAAATAAAATATTTTAATGATTACATTAATTTTTGGATGTTCGGATATATTCAGAACGTAAGATATGTGCGTAAATGCAAACTTGTGCACTTTTTGACGCTTTTAGTCCCTGTTTGACCAAAAAGTTTATTTTTGCACACCGAACACCTCAAAGCCTATTTCTAAGCTATGTAAAGGATATTTAGGGCATGTTTAACTTATGGTCAAGTTCCGGAATGTTCGATACCATACGAATCAGCAGACTTTCGCAGTTTGACGCAAATAGTCCCTGCGATCGAATAAACTTGATTTCGACACACCAAACCTTCCAAAACTTATTTCTAAGTTATGTAAAGGTTTTTTAAGGTATGTTATGCCCATGTCACTGTTCCGGAGTGTTTTTCGCGTTAAACTGATTACGTTTACGCATCAGTTCACGTATAACTTTCCAGAAAGCGATTTAGAGCTCGAAATCGAACGAGAATTGATATGTGCAAATGATACACATTTTTATAAAAATCCCAAGTATGGAACACAATATTTCATTGGTTTGGTATTTGTTTGATGGCCGTGGAGGCACAGATGTCACAATAGTTTTCATTTTCCGCAAATTTTTCGCTTTATGCTTGGTTCTAAATTTTGTGACTTAACACATGGCAACGTGCGTCTTTGGTTTAACGTTTTTACGTTTCATTCTAAATTTTGCGAGTTAACACGACGCAACGTGCGTGTGTGGGTGAACGTTTTTACATCGTCTATTTTTTTCCCGTTTGACAGGTTTAACATAACGTGCGGGTCCTAGATCGACTTAGTTATAACTAAAGAATCCCCGCCGCATTGCGGCGGGTCTCAATTCTAGTTATGTATAATTTATACAGGTAGTGAAAAACCATCAACAGATTTATATACTCTTCAAATACATGTTATTCGGTTAATACACGCATCATTGTAGAAAAAAAGAATTTAATAAAAAAAACGTACCTGAACCATGGTAAACTGAAATGTTTCTTCTTCCTCGGGCCTAGCTCCTCGTATCCAAACCCGTTGCTTGTAACGATTCTAAATCACAGTCCACAAAAGCATATATACATAACCGAGTATCAACTTCTGCTAATTTAACATACTAAAATGGCATTTTCATCCCTGAGGTTTGGTTAGTTTTGTGACTTTTGTCCAAAGGTTTGTTTTTTCGCATATGGATCCAAAAGGTTTGAAATCTTGTCATTTTCATCTAGCTCGTTAACTCCATCAATTTTTCTCCGTTAAGTCAGGGATATTTTTGTCTTTTTACGTACTTGTTTTTTGTTTAGAACGGGTATTTTGAATACTTGTACATTATGCTAAATGTTTGTACATAAAGTGAAAAAGACCGAATTGCACTTTGAGTTAACAAAAAGGTTGGAAGTACCCCTGACTTAACGAAGAAAAATGGATGGAGTTCATGAACTGGATGAAAATGACAAGATTTCAAACCTTTTGGATTCGGATGCGGAAAAACAAACATTTGAACAAAAGTTGCAAAACCGGCCAAACCTCAAGGACAAAAATGGCATTTTACTCTTCAACATTTTATTAAAAAATTCAACCTCCTCGACATTTAAAGTGCTTAAGATCTTTCTCCCCTTGTGATTCTGTAAAACTTGCTCTCCATCACAAACCAGATCATCCACTCATGTTGCCGTCGGAACCCCACTTACCTTCGGAAAATACAAAGAATCTGTGATGGTAGTGACAGTGGTGGTGACAGTGGTGGGGGTGGGGCGGTGAAGGGTTGGAGCGGGGGAGTGAGAATCTCGATGTACCCCAGAGAAAGAGAAAGATGTACAAGGTTAGAAAGAAGGTAGAGTGGTCACGTGGACGGTGTACATAATAAGATGGTTTGTCCTCTTTTGCACCGACCTTTCACTTTAAGATTATACTAGTTTTTTACCCGTGTCGCGCGTTGCGGCGACAACCTAGCGTTTGCAGCTTCGTTACATGTACGCGGTAGAGTGATGACATTAATGTATACATGACATATACACCAAAGCGGCCCACCGCGTGGTGTCGGCTCGTTAATCGTAATTTTGCCATTAATAATTTATACAGCCTAAATCAATCCCCGCAAATGTATAAAACAGAGTACCATTGTAAGTTTCCTGAATTAAGTAGTAACAAACTACAAAGAAATTATGAGAATAATAGTACTTTGGTCTTCTTCTTCAATCGTATCAAGGGACATGTATGTATGTGTTGAAGAAATATACCTACCAACCAGCTTCAATGAGATTGAGATCGTCACCGAAAGAACCAGAATTGACCCACATTTGTGACAGACTAAACTCAAATCGATCTGTCACCTCTGGATTCCACACATTTATGCTTGGCTTTTGCTCCTAGTATTGCTCTCCACTTATATAACCAACCGCATATTGTTCATTAGTGACAATATTTATATTTTTAGCAACAAATCTTTGGTTTATGTAAACAAAACTAAAGAATATCATTACTTGAATATTAATTATAAAAATTATTATGTTTCCAAAAATAATATTATGGTCTACGAAGTTAAATACTCTTAAACGAAATTAAAATCATAAGCTATAACTTGTATAATTGTGTATAATTATTTATTTTATCATTGATTTTTTAAATAGAACAAATTTACCTCATGACCACCATTAGAACAATCTTGTTCGATTGTTCTTCTGATCGGAATTGTTCCCTACGGGCAGTATTCGCTGGATAAACTCCATAGTTGATACATTTTCGACTGCATCCCTAGATGATGATGTCTGTATGGTCACTTTGGTGGGTCCTAATATTTATTCAAAAGTAATAACAAAATAAATATAAAGAAGAAAAATAATGAACTTTGTAAATCGTAAAGAAGTAAAGTTAAACCCACCAACGACGTTGTTCCTTTCTGCACCGGGTGGTCAAAAGTTGGCTGGTGACGAACCATGACACAATCCAGTATGTCCCCATATAGGCTCTGTGTCAAATTATTTCAAAATTTATAATTAAAGATCACCGATCATACATATGTAGGCCCATCGGAGCCCGACCGCCATGTTGTAATTCGCCGCATCACCAGCATTAACCCCCCTATTGACACTAATTCCCCATAGGCCGCTGGCTGTTCGGTAGCACCAAAAGAAATTGGTAAATACATTCAAGAAGTTGCAAACATTTAAATAATAAACTGGGGACTTCCATCTTGACCCGTTTCACATCTAGGTATGCTCTTAATTTTATATTTAACTCATTGGAGAACTCAAATAAACCAATTTTCAAGTAAATGGGTCGAAATCAACATCTCTAGTTAACACTTAAGTATGCGTAGAAGTACTATATGGATCACATCTAGGTATGCTCTTAAGTTATATATTTGACTCATTTGAGAACTCGGATCAACCTATTTTCAAGTAAATGGGTCAAAATCAACATTTCTAGTTAACACTCAAGTATTTGTAGAAGTACTATATGGAAAACATCTAAATGCTTTTATTGATTCCAAAACAGTGAAAGGTGATTTACATGAGATCTAAGCACGAAGGCAGTGTGCATTTTCTTGACTTTGATAGACTTAAATATACAAAAATTAAAATAAAAAAATAAATAAATTGACACCTATTATAAAATACTAATATGCTAAAGATTAACTTACCATGGTTTCATAGAACTTGAGATAGAAATGTTACTTAGGGATGGACAATTTGATCTCAAGAATTTCTGCAACTGCAGCACTCAACTTTTTGTTTACATCATGAAATTATAGCCTCCATTTGCTACATCAGAATACAGATAAGGTTGTCATAACCCTAAACATCGTTGCTAATGGGGATGCGTCTTTGAACCCTAACCGCCGTTGTTACCAGGCAACGGAGGACGACGGACGGGGATTTGACGGCATATGCGGCGGAGGACGGTGGTGGTCACGTTGACAGTGACGGTGGAAGACAACGACACATATGATATAGGCAGTGTTCCGATCGCTGGTAGGTGTGTGGTGTGTGGTTGAGTGAAGGTGCAGACGTGAGCGATTGATTGAAGGTTTAGCAGGTGTGTGGAAGACAGGGTTGAGATCCTGTACAAACAGTGCTAATTATAAGAACCGTAAGAACATATCTGAACCATTGATAATTTAAATCAAGGGTTGATATTAATTATCAATAAAACCCTTATAATTAAAATTACTACTAACAAATTAGGGGTAATTTTGTAAAATTGCTAGTCATTTGACCATTTTCCATTAAATACAAATTCCACCAAGGTTTTTTAAACTAAAATAACTTTTATATACTTCATTATTTTTTTAAAAAAAATATATCATAAAATCAAGTATTTTTTTATCTTTAAAATGAGTACCATATTGCTATACCTTTTTTGTATTTAGTGATTTTTAAAAAAGTTAACAAAAAGTGTTTTATAATTGTGCTGATAACGTGCTGATTATGTGTTAATTACAAAATAATACAAACAAACACCAAAAGTAGATATAATCAGCACATCTGGTGTGCTGATAATGGAGAACGATTGAGGATGTTGTGCTAATGTCGTTTATGTTGATAATGGAGAACGATTGAGGACGATGTGCTGATAATGAATAACGATTAAGGATGTTATGCTAATTATATAGTGTTGTGCTGATTATATTTTTTGTAATTATTTTTAATTAGTTATAAATAAATATGGTCAAAAGGTCTAAATTACCCCTTAACTAATTTTTTTATTGATGGACACTTGTCAATTATGTGTTGGTATGGTTCTTACGGTTCTTACAAACTTAAGTGTTTGTATTTGATCTCATTCCGTGGAAGACAATGGCACAACAATAATGACAACATTTCTTAGGGGCATTTTTGTCATTTTGTGACACATTTCTTAGGGGCAGGTATGTCATTTGGTCGGGTCACCGACCCTTGTATTTAAGAGTATATAAATAAATAAATATATGTATAAACTTTAGTTAATATAATTAAATTTTAATTTTCTCCAGATTTAATAACATACCATTTTAATTCAAAAAAAGAAAAAGAAAAAAAAGAGTTTGATGAAATCAAGATAATGTAACGGCTGATGAAATCTACACCTTACATTTCAAGAACGTGAAAACTTCCAAACTCATCATCCTGCCTACTTCTAGAATCCTCTTCTTCATCTCCCCCAAAAACCCCTTTTTACCCACCAGGGTTTTTCCATTGCAGCAGCCCCCTTCAATCTTTTCAACCAATCACAACTCTCAATCCACCAATTCTTTTCTAGAATCCTCTCAACATCATGGCTCCTGTTCTAAACAGAACTTTGACCCCTGCTTCCATAGCCTCACTCTCTTATTCTCCACTCTTTTCATCTAAATCCAATACCCACAACAGGTTGTTATCAAGAAGTGTGTTTTTGCATCAAAATGGTCTCAAAGTTAACAACTTTTCTTGTTCTGGGTTGAATTGGAAAGTGGGTAAAAGAGGTAACAGTGTGGTGGTGAAGTGTGAGGCTTCTGCTGTTGCTGAAAAAGAAGCCACTGAGTCTTCTGGTGAGACTTATGAGTACCAAGCTGAGGTGGGTTTTTATTTTTTTTAGTTTTGGTTGAAATTGGGTTGCAAAGTTTAGTAATTTTTTTTCTAGGGTTTGATTGTTGATTGAAATTTGTTATCTGTTTGTGTTTATTTATGATAAAGCTTATATCTTTTGTGTTTTTTTAGAGTATTCTTAAATGTTTTTTGAACCAATTGTTTTAAGTTTTCCAGTTTATTATGTTTTGTTGAATTTTCAAGATTAATATCATAATTTTGTAGGGTTTGATTGATTGAAGGTTTGTTATCTGTTTGTGTTTATATATGATAAAGTTCATAACTTGTGGGTTTCTTTAAGAGTTTTGTCAATGTTTTGAAAAAAATTGTTTGAAGTTTTTCAGTTTATCATATTTATGTTCTTGTTGACTTACAAAAATTCTTTAAAATCTTGAATTTTTGTATACAGGTTTCGCGTCTGATGAATCTGATAGTTCATAGTTTATACAGCCATAAGGAGATTTTCCTCAGAGAACTTGTGAGGTAAAGACATATTTGTTTTATTCAACATTTATTGTATGCTATTTATTTTATATAATGAATGTTGAGTTATGAATTCAGTTAAAGTTATTAAGATTTTGTCCAATTTAATTGAGCCCATATTCTCCATAACCATTTATGCTCACATTTTCCAATTTTTCATTTTTGATTCAGTAATGCAAGTGATGCACTTGATAAACTAAGATTCTTGAGTGTAACTGATTCATCATTACTCGGAGATGCTGGTGAGCTAGAGATCCGTATCAAACCCGACCCGGAGAAAGGGACCATCACAATTTCGTAAGATTCTTTACTTGTTTCAGAAGCTTCTATTGTATAATGAAAGAGGTAGTTAAAACAATAATTTTTATTATAATTATTTTATAGAGATACCGGTATTGGAATGACTCGAGAAGAGCTAATAGACTGCCTCGGAACTATTGCTCAAAGTGGCACTTCTAAGTTCTTAAACGCACTTAAGGTATTTGATCTTTAATTACAAGATAATTCGCTTTTAATGCGTATGTAGTTCAGTTTTCTTAAATATAATTCTTTATGCTTTCATGTGTTATAGGAGAACAAGGATCTCGGAAGCGATAACAGTTTGATTGGTCAATTTGGTGTGGGGTTCTATTCGGCTTTTTTGGTTGCCGAAAAGGTATTTAGTTACATTCCCTCCACATAACCATTTGTTATTTTGTAACCATAGTTATTTCACCATTGATTTTATCTTGTAAACACATAGGTGACTGTGTCCACAAAGAGTCCCAAATCCGACAAACAATACATTTGGGAAGCATCGGCCGAGAGTAGCTCTTATGTAATCAAAGAAGAAACTGACCCCGAAAAGCAGCTTCGTCGCGGGACAGAAATAACGCTTTATTTGAAGGTAGTTTATATATTTTTTTGTATAACGTAGTTATCTTTTTGCATAAAAGAGAGTTTCGTAGTTTTTTTTATGTTTAATTGAATTTATCGTCTTTTTGTTTGTATATAGGATGATGACAAATATGAGTTCACAGAGCCAAGCAGGGTTCAGGGTTTGGTGAAAAACTACTCGCAATTTGTTTCATTTCCCATATACACGTGGCAAGAGAAATTAAGAACGGTTGAGGTTAGTTATTCGTTCCAACTTCTAATTTTCCATTGCCATATACTACAGATGTCCTTTTCGACCCATTTGTTTGTGAATGGGTTGATTTAGGGCATGTTTTACCTTGAACGCCTTCAATTATAAGAAATTTAAGCCAAAACGGGAACGGTTTGAAAGTTTTTTTAAGAGTAAAGTACACGGATGGTCCCTGTGCTTTAGCAAAATTTTGGATTTGATCCATACCTTTCCAAAACTAGGTGGATGGTCCCTGTGGTTTGCACTTTGTAACACATTTAGTCCCCAGCTTTAGATTTGTTGGTTGGGGACTAAATGCGTTACAAAGTGCAAACCACAGGGACCATCCATGTACTTTTGAAAAACTAGAGACCAAATCCAAAATTTTAATAAACCACAGGGACCATCCGTGTACTTTACTTTTTCTAAAGTCGATTCTTTATGCATTGATACGGCTTCTTGAATCATGTTGTCATCAATGCGAACTTTAGAAACTAGTAACATTGTATTTCATGTTTTGCATTTTTCAATAAGGTTACATAGTTAAACACAACATTAACTTTCTATTCACAGGTAGAGGAGGAAGAAGAACCGAAGGAAGGAGAAGAAACACTACCAGAGGTAACGTCTATACAGACCAAAAAGTTCGATTAAGCTTATTGTGTTAATATATTTTTAATTTCTAACGAAACTAATGATGTTTGCTACTGGTTTTCAGGGTGAGAAGAAGACAAAGAAGACGACTAAAACCGAAAAATACTGGGATTGGGAATTGGCCAACGAGACCAAACCTATATGGGTACGTTAAAACACTTTAAACAACACCTTTAGCTGCTTATTTGTTTCAAAATTTGTTAATGACATGATTTAAATGCAGATGAGGAATCCAAAGGAAGTTGAAAAGGATCAATATAACGAGTTTTACAAGAAGACGTTCAACGAGTTTCTTGATCCTCTTACATACACTCACTTTACCACCGAGGTATTTACCATTTTTTGTTTCTTTTTAACAAATTGCATTTTACGTAATATCTTGTGTTTTAATTCTTACGATTTGTGCAGGGTGAAGTAGAATTTAGAAGTGTTATTTACATCCCTGGAATGGCACCAATGAACAACGAAGATGTAGTAAATCCCAAAACAAAGAATATCCGTCTTTACGTGAAACGTGTATTCATTTCAGATGATTTTGATGGCGAACTGGTAAATATTTTGCTATTAATTTTAACAAGTCAATAATCGCCCTGATATAGTTTAAGTAAATATTTTAAAACTGATTCTTGATATGCAGTTTCCAAGATACTTGAGCTTTGTAAAGGGTGTGGTTGATTCAAATGATCTTCCTCTAAACGTTTCACGAGAAATTCTTCAAGAAAGTCGAATCGTATGTTCAAAATTTCAACTTTACCTGATTAAAATATATATTACCTTAATCTTATATATTAAAAACAAACTGCCCTTTGTTTCTTGTACTACAGGTAAGAATAATGCGAAAGAGGCTTGTTAGGAAAACGTTTGACATGATTCAAGAACTTGCAGACAGTGAGAACAAAGAGGTTGATAAAAAGAACATTTTGAAACATTTCTTTTCTGTTTTCTTCTTTCATTAAGGTATACATATACATATATATGACTTGAATTTGGTGAAATAATTGTAGGATTATAGAAAGTTTTGGGAGAATTTTGGCAAGTTTGTAAAGTTGGGATGCATCGAGGACACAGGGAATCATAAAAGAATAACTCCGTTATTGCGGTTTTTCTCATCTAAAAGTGAAGACGAGTTGATAAGCTTAGATGAATACATCGATAGCATGGATGAAAAGCAGAATGCAATTTATTATATTGCAACAGACAGCTTGAAAAGTGCTAAATCTGCTCCGTTTTTGGAGAAGTTGGTGCAAAAGGGTATCGAGGTATGCGTTTTTATCAAATCCTTCTCAGTTTATTAACAACTACTTTCAAATTTGTTTTGGACAAAAGTCGCAAAACTGACCAAACCTCAGAGAAGAAAATGGCATTTTCCTATTTGTTTTATATCTTAGTCGATCGAATGATTTTGTGGGTCCCATCTTTGAAGGTGTTATATTTAGTTGAGCCTATTGATGAAGTGGCGATTCAGAACTTACAAACATATAAAGAAAAGAAATTTGTTGACGTAAGCAAGGAAGATCTCGAGCTTGGTAAGTTGACCTTTGACCAACCGTATTCCTTTAATGGTGAATCCCACGTTTTATGTTCTTGGATAATAATTTACGACTTGTAGGTGACACGGATGAGGTTAAAGAGCGAGAAAATAAGCAAGAGTATATCGCTCTTTGCGACTGGATGAAACAGCAGCTAGGCGACAAAGTTGCGAAAGTACAAATCTCAAACCGTTTGAGTTCGTCCCCTTGCGTTCTCGTGTCTGGCAAGTTCGGGTGGTCTGCTAATATGGAACGGTTGGTATTCGTTTAAAAAGGATTATAACGTTAAACGATTATTTTCCCACTTCGGTTTTATACTTAACTTGTGAAACGCAACGTTAATTATCAGGTTAATGAAAGCACAGACTCTCGGTGATACTTCAACCTTGGAGTTCATGAGGGGTCGAAGAATAATGGAAGTCAACCCTGATCATCCAATCATCAAGGACCTAAATGTAAGTAATCACTTTTGTATATCTTTTAAAACAACTAAAATTTCCAACTTGGCATAAACAACCCCTGACAAAAAGACAAAAGAGAGACGAAAATACAAAACAGCTCCTAGAGTTTCCAACTTGGCATAAACAGCCCCTGACAAAAAAATAAAACAGCCCTTAAAGTTTAAAACATGACAAAAACAACCCTAAACTTTCGAAATTGACATTTACACTCGTATTTTCATCCCTTTGAGTTCTAACTTTTCAAAAACAGCCCTAAACTTTCGAAATTGACTTTTTATAAACTTTATAAAATGTCATTTTCATCCCTTGTGAGTTCCAACTTTTCAGATTTACCCTCGTATTTTAATTCTTTAGCTTAAAAAGCTATTTTCTCATGTAGTTATATTGAAGTATGTATCGGTGTAAATTCAAGTTTCGACGTAAGTTTTTTGGAAACGGGTGGGGTGAAATATAATGCGTTTTCATGCTTATTGTATGTTTTCAGTTGTTTTATGCTTTGAGATTTCAATATACATTTTCGGTTAATCTATGTTTTGACGTAAATTGTGTTCGGAAACCAGTCGGGTCAAGTATAATACGGTTTTATTCAACGACAAAAATTCGAGTTATTGTACGTTTTGACGCCGCTAAGTCTTGATGCAAAGGTAAGGGTGGTGTAGTCGTTAGGGGGAACGCTCACTAAACGAACTAACTCGGGTTCGATTCTGTTTTTTTTGCAACCGTAATGCTTTAGATCGGATACGTCGAAACACATGTTTTTATACGGTTAATGCATCACATAGCGTGTCTCAAGCTACAAACAACTAAGGCGTCGCCGCTGCAACGTGCGGCCTGCGGCAACAATTTAGTTTTTCTTAAAATAATTTAGTTTTGAATTTGATTTTATATAATGTTTTGCAGGCTGCGTGTAAAAACGCACCCGAAAGCAGTGAGGCAAAGAGAGCTGTGGATCTCTTATATGAAACAGCTTTAATCTCAAGTGGATTCACCGTAAGCTTTTATCTTCAAAAAACAATTTTTTTTTCTATTTTTAGTTATGATTATTGTTTTATTTTTATTTATTTATTTATTTATTTATTTTTTGACAATTTTGGTTTTGGAATGTGTAGCCTGATAGTCCAGCTGAATTGGGTGGCAAGATTTATGAAATGATGGCGGTTGCTCTTGGTGGAAAGTGGGGAAGAGTTGAGGAAAGTGAAGCTGCTGCTGCCGCCACTGATTCATCTGAATCGAATGTCGACTCGACATCTGAATCTGCTGCCGAGACGGAAGTTGTGGAGCCATCTGAAGTTAGGACGGAAACCGACCCGTGGAGTACATGATCGGGTTAATATTCATAGAAAGGCGTAAGTCGTTAGGGAATCGGGAGGATGGATGAGTTTTGGATTGAGAATTTTATGATTTGTTATGAAGATGGATCCTTACTTTATATTTAAATAGACACTTTTTTCTTTCACTAGTCACTTGAACCTTTTTTGTCTCGTTAAAGTCACTCGACTTGGATCGACTGTTTTATTCTTGCGCGATTACCAAATTTTGGTTAGGCTTTTATAAGAATTGATGTAATAGTGTCATCAAGATTCCAGATTACCATAAGGTTAATAAACATCCGATGGATTTGGACGTTGTAAAAACAAAGTTGACACGTCTCTATAAAGGTCAACGGCCACCCGCTTCTTTTTCAGAGGTCAACGGCGACCTGCTTCTTTTTCAGAGATAAGACAAAATCACGATGAAGAAACAATCATCCAGCGCTAAAGATGAAGATTTGTGAGTCGAGGCATGGCCGGAGAAAGGATGTTGAGTGGCCGATGATCTGTAGCGGACCCAAGATATTTTCATGAGGTCGGAAATATTTGAGTATAGGTCTTTAATCGCTAGATATTAATTTTTGGGATTTTTACATATATCCCCTTACTAAAAGGCTTTATTACATATTTACCCAACTCTTAAAATCAATTACATATTTCCCTTTTTTTTAAGAAATTACTCATTTAGCCTTTTGCAATTCCTTTTCTAATTCCTTCCTCCTGCGAGCCAACCCTAAAATGTTGAGCATATCCTTTCTGCAATATCCATCTCAAATTCCTCAATAATCGCGACCAAATCATCTATTGTGTCAAATCATCATTCAAGCCCTTCGATTCTGAAGCAAAATTGACTTCAATTTCTTCAAGAACACTGAAGGGGTATGGTCCCAAAAAGCTGCGCAATCCTCCTGCAGGGTCGCGCGGGACCATACTCCTTAGCCAACAATTTTCTTATTTTGTCAATCTCGCGCGAGATACACCACATCTTGTAATACGGCGCGAGGTCGGAATAACAAGAAGCTCCAAGTAACAACACTTAGCATTATGAAAAGAGTGTGCAATAGACCAATACCACGCGCGAGGTTATTATGTACTCAACAAGGGCCTCGCGCGTTAACAGCGCAAGGCTGTTCCAAAATAGTACAAAGTACAAGTGGCAGAAAAAAGAGCCAATAAGCGCCCTTCTGACCCTGCTCAATCGTGCTCCACGATCATCTGACATGCATGAGACAAAAAGTACTCAAGGACGCCTACCTGGCACAATCATAAGGCAGAGACAACTGCCCCACGATCTCCACTTGCCTGCTGATGGCAGGACGGCGGCCAGGCCGACAACCATGACACGTGGCTCCAATCATTGTGCGCCAGCACCAAAGAACTCCCAGAAGCCACTAACGGTCGAGACAAGTGAGACAAAGAGCATATCGCCCAAGTTATCGACTTCCGGCCCAAGGCCCATCAGCCCATATCCTCTTACACCTCTCCGGCTATAAATAGAGACCTCACTCCACAGGTTAAACATTCCATTTCCTCTACTCTCTCACTTAATACTTAATTATCTCCAAAGCACAATCGCTTATTCTCACGCCGGAGCCCGGTTAAGAGGGAAACCCCCACATTCCCCTCTTAACGAGTAACGGTGTTTTGTTTTGCAGTTAACCACGGTCGTTAAGGAGCTCAGGAATCCATAAGAAGATTAACCACTATGCAAGGAACATAAACCAAACTGATTATCTCCTAATTAGTTCTGTGTTTCTTCATTGGCGCCCACCGTGGGGCGCTACAAACCACTTTCATCTTCTTATTTCTTGAGTTTTCACTGCTTTTATTCCTTCGATCATGGCTGGTCAAGGAATCATTCCCGAATTTGTTGGTCTCGGAGCAGACCCTAACGCAGCGTTGGGGGTGGATAATCAAAACATCCAACCCCAACAAGTTGAAGAAATCGGCGAGATCGAGATGGCCAACACCGGGGGTCCTCGCGGGAGCTTCACCCGCATCAATCAAACTACCCCAGGAAACAACGGTGCTGGACCATCGAACCCAGCTCCACCTCAGAATATCTCAGCGCTATTGGGGCTACCAGAGGGCGAAACCCCAGCCTCATGGTACGCCAAGCAACTCGCCACCATTAACGCGGCATACCAATCCTTGAGCGCGCAACAAGCAGTTCTAACGGCAGAACCTTCCTTGGTTACACCAACCGGCCCAAGTCACGGGCCGCGCCCGATGCAACCACCGCAAAATATCCAAGGAAGAGCCAACAGACCTCCCCCTACCCGAAGACTAAGCGTGCAGGACACGCGCGATACGCGGGGGGAGACAGAAAGCTACTATGACGAACCGTCAAATTCCCGAAGAGGCCCGGTTCATAGCCGGCTCACGCCGCGCAACATGAACGATGAGTGGGAAGAAACTGACCCGAACGATCCAACCTGGGAAAACGATGACGAATCTTCGGTCTTCAATCGTTTGCAAAGAAATCACGAGTATTACAAACCAAGGCAACACGTTGGTTATACCGAGGAGGCGGAGCGCGACTTTCGCCTCGCCTATCGACCAGAAGAAGCTATAGAGCACTCGAAGTTCATTCCAAAGATAGCACTAGCGCCGCTCAAGAGAGAAAAGTTGCCTCCGACCGTCGGAAAGTTCAACGGATTGACTGATCCAGACGATCACGTCAGAGTGTTTACTAGCGTGGGCTGCATGGGAGGTTGGAACATGCCCATGTGGTGTCATTTGTTTATCCAAACATTAACGGGGGCTGCTCGCGCCTGGTTCGACAGCCTTCCTCCGGGAAAAATAAAATCATGGGTAGATTTCAGGACCCAGTTTCTGAGTCACTTCAGTCAGCAAAGGCGATACCAGCGCGACACAGCTGAAGTTGAAGATATCTGGCGAAGAGATAATGAGGGTCTGGAAGATTTCATTACGCGCTTTAACAAAGAATGTTTGGAGATTGGTGGCATGAGTGAACAACTCATGCGCTGCCATTTCAAGAAAGCAATCCGTTGTGATAGCCTGATTAGAACCATCACTGGGAAAGATGGAATGCCAAAGGAGTGGGACAAACTCATGGAAGCCGCGAAGATAGTCGCGCAAACGGAAGAGTCTCTCGCACGAAACAACAACTATCGTTCTGAAGATAGATTTTCCAAAGGGGGTCACCCGCGCGATGACAACAGGCGCAACAAAGGCAAAAACCCTGGGTGGAAGGCCAACCACCCCAGCGGTTATAGCGATCGACCCCGTTACGAAGAACGATCCCGCTATAAGGAAGACGCGCATGACACCATTGACCGCATCGGTTATAGAAAGGCAGTCCGAGATGATAATCGGGAAAAACATTGGACTCCGCTCATAAAAACACCAAAAGAGGTGCTAATGACGGAAAACCATGATTTTAAGGCTCCCAGGCCTATGACGAACAAAAAGGGACAAGACCCCAATTTGTATTGTGATTTCCACAAGGACACAGGCCACTTAACAGATGATTGTTACAGCTTGCGACAAGAGATCGAGAAAGCACTAAAGAATGGAAAGCTGAGCCACTTAGTGAAGAATGTGCGCAAAGAAACGCGACAGCTCCATCGCCACGATGAAGGAAATCACAAGAAGGTTCGACGCCTGGAGACACACATGGTCAATGGACCAAGATACAGCGCAAGAGAAAAAGGCAAGAGACCTTATGAGCCTTCATGGCAAGAACAACAAGTTATCTTCCCGATGGTGCGCGGGGGTCCCCGAGCCACACGACCCATCGTCATCACCGGTATCATCGGCCATTATGAAACTGAATACGTCTTCATTGACCCGGGGAGTACAGCAGACATCATCTATGAACAATGCTTTAACCAGTTCGACGATGAAGACAAAGCGAGACTCGAACCAGTTGACTACCCACTGTCTGGGTTCTGCAATGAAATGGTCTTCCCGTTAGGCCAAATTAGCTTCCCCGTCACACTCTCTGACGGGAAGCATTCGAGGACAACAAACGTGAACTTCATGGTGATGCCTGTTAAGTCAAGACATGACGTACTGATCGGGAGAGAAACGCAAGGTGAGCTGAATATGATAACTTCCACCCCCCACTCAGCGATTGGTTTCCCAACCAAGACGGGGGTGGCAATCGTTTATGCGAAGAAGGAAGTTATGTCAACAGAAGAGATGCGGCCAACAAAAGCGGCAAAGGTTTCAGCAACCGAGCCCGAAAAATGGGTTTTAAATCGCAAATACCCGGAGCAAACGGTGACGATAGGTCACGCTATCTCACCAGATACCAGAACTCGCCTCAAGCAGCTCCTATTCAAGAACATGGATATTTTCGCCTGGACCCCGGCCGACATGACCGGAGTCCCGCGCGACATCACAGAGCACTGTTTAAACACCTACCCCTCGGTTGAGCCGAAAGTCCAAAGAAGGCGCAGCCTAGGGGCAGACAAGATGAAAGCAATGAATGAGCAAGTTTGCGAGCTACTTAAAGCCGGCATCCTGCGAGAAGTACGTTATCAGAGTTGGGTTGCGAACCCCGTAATGGTAGAGAAGTCTAGTGGCGGATGGCGAATGTGCGTCGACTATACCGATCTCAACAAGGCATGCCCTAAGGATTGCTATTCTTTGCCTGAGATCGACAAAAAGATAGACTCTCTCGCGCCATACAGATGGAAGTGCTTCTTGGATTGCTACAAGGGGTACCACCAAGTTCAAATGAAGCTCGAGGATGAAGACAAGACAGCTTTTCGCACGGATCTGGGGATTTTTTGCTATACGAAGATGCCTTTCGGCCTGAAAAATGCTGGCGCCACATACCAGCGATTGATGGACAAGACCTTCGCAGGTGACATCGGAAAGCATATTGAAGTTTACATCGATGATCTAGTGGTCAAGAGTCCCGAAGAGGACCAAATCTTGAAGGACATCGAGAAAACGTTCAATTCATTGCGCAGCGTAAACATGAAGTTGAATCCAGCCAAATGTTCTTTTGGCATGGAAGAAGGGAAGTTTCTAGGCTTCATAGTCACCAACGGCGGCTTCAAAGTGAATCCAGAAAAGGTCCAGGCAATAGAACGGATGCCATCGCCGCGAACAATCAAAGAAATGCAACGGTTGGCCGGCCGCCTCGCCGCGCTTAACCGCTTTTTGTCGAATCACGCCGCGAAGTCGTACCCTTTTATCAGCACACTGCGCAATTGTGTGAAGAAGCAAGAGTTCAAATGGACACCCGACGCAGAAAAGGCTTTCCAGCAAATGAAAGCATGTCTGATCGAACTCCCTACCCTGACCGCGCCGTTTGAAAAAGAGCCACTCGTATTGTACTTATCCTCTTCCGATAAGGCAGTAGGGTCGGTGTTATTAGTGGAAAGAAATGGAGTTCAAACTCCAATTTATTATGTCAGCAGGGTACTCACTGACCCGGAAACGAGATATTCCACGATGGAAAAATTGGTTCTTGCGCTGCTGCATGCTTCCCGAAGGCTGCGCAGATATTTTACAGGGCATGTGATCACCGTAATTACCAATTTCCATATCGGCACGATACTTCAGAAACCAGAAACATCAGGAAGGCTCGCCAAATGGGCAATCGAGTTGGGAGGCCACAACATTCTGTACCGGCCGCGCCCAGCTATCAAGGGTCAAGTTCTAGCGGACTTCATCACAGAAGTCCCAGCTGATAAAATCAAGGATTGTGAGCTTGTTGAAACTCCAGTGAAAGACACGACAAACGAGACTTGGATGCTTTATACTGACGGGGCTTCAAACGAAGATGGCGCGGGAGCTGGATTGCGCCTCGTAAGCCCCGAAAATCATGAATTTACTTACGCCATCAAGTTGGACTTTAAAAACACCAACAACGAGGCGGAGTACGAAGCATTTCTGGCAGGCTTGCGCCTCGCCATCAAAATGGGAGCTAAAAATCTACAAGCACATGTTGATTCACTCTTGATAGCCAGCCAAGTCAACGGTATATACGATGCAAGGGGCGAAGTCATGGCCCTATATCTGGAACAAGCAAAAGAGTTGCTTCAACAATTCAAGTCTCACAAAGTCATCCACATCAATCGCTCCGAAAACAAACCAGCCGACGCCTTGAGCAAGCTTGCTTCAACATCCTTCCAACATCTTGCCAAAGATGTAAGGATTGAGGTACTCAAGAACCCTTCAGTCTTGTTACGACACGTCAATGTGATTGAGTTAGGGCAGCCATCCTGGATGACCCCTATCATTCAGTACTTGAAAGAAGGAATACTCCCAGAGAATAAAGCAGAGGCAAGAAAGATTCAGAACAAAGCTCTGCAGTACGAAATGAATGGTGGTATCTTATACCGCAAGTCCTTCTTGGGGCCACTACTGCGCTGCGTGGACCCCCAAGATGCGAATTATCTGATAAGGGAGATTCACAAAGGAATCTGCGGCATCCATGCGGGACCACGCATGGTTGTCGCGAAGATCATGAATGCCGGATATTACTGGCCAGGGATGCATGTTGATGCCCTAAAGGAGCTGCGCAAGTGCGACTCCTGTCAGCGGCACTCTCCGAAAACCCTGCGCCCCAAGAACGACCTGATCCCCGTATCCACTGCTTGGCCTTTCCAGCAGTGGGGAATCGACATGGTGGGACCTTTCCCAGAGGCTCCAGGCGCCGTCAAGTTTATAATAGTAGCCGTCGATTACTTCACAAAGTGGGTGGAGGCCAAAGCCCTTGCTTCAACTACAGCCATGATGGTGCGCAAGTTCATTTGGGAACACATCATCTGTAGGTTTGGCCTCCCACTCAAGATTGTAACAGACAACGGCACCAACTTTGCGTCCGAGGACCTCCAGAAGTGGTTGAAGGAGATGAAGATAGAACACACTTTCTCCTCCGTGGCGCATCCTCAGGCCAACGGACAGGTCGAAAGTGTAAACAAATGTATCGTCGATGGGATAAAGGCCCGATTGGGCACGAAGCGAAGAGGCTGGGTGGATGAGCTCCCAAGTATCTTGTGGGCCCACCGGACCATGCCAAAGACAAGCACCGGCGAGACCCCTTTTAGCCTAGTCTATGGCTCAGAAGCGGTTATCCCGGCAGAAGTTGGCCTGCCCTCTCCGCGCTTGACAGCAGTCAGCGCAATCAACAACGAGGCAGAGCGTCATCTTGACTTGGATTTGCTAGAAGAAAGGCGCGAAATTGCGCGAATCAAAGAAGCCAAGTACAAAACGCAACTAGAAAGGTACTACAATGCGCGAGTCCGCGTATGTACCTTCACTCCAGGGGAATATGTTTTTCGAGACAACGAAGCCTCAAACGCGGAACGCCCAGGAAAACTAGCACCCAAATGGGAAGGCCCATACTTGGTTCATGATGTGCTAGGAAAAGGGGCTTACAAATTGCGCACCCTGGACGGACACATCATTCCGCGCACGTGGAATGCGCAACAACTGCGCAAGTGCTATATATAACTACTATCGGCCTTGCGCCATTACCCACCCATGTTGGCCACGCGCCTTTGTAATTACTCATGTTGGCTAAGCGCCTATTTTGCTACTTACGCAATGTATCTTGGCCTAAGCGCCTACTTAATCAATGAAAGCATACGACATGCTCTTTTATCACGACTGACTTCTTTCGTTACAAATGCATGTTAAACTTCTGATTAGCAAGAAAACACTCCAGCCATGCCTCCAAGGTCCTCCGCGAACATAGCGCGAGACCGGGCAGTTACTCACAAAAGAGCCATGCTTACATTTATTCTCGCTAATTTAACCTAAGTTTCTAACAACAATGCAATAATTGTAACGAAACGGAATAAAGTCATGTTCAAACAAAATCGCAACAATTGCATAAAGGCAAACGTCATCCATTAAAAGGCGCGACTGCGCAAGAAGTTACATCAGAAACTTACAGAAATTCACAAGGCACAAAGCCATACAAAACCTATCTACTCGAAACAATCTCAAACATCATCACCATCATGCTTGTCGCCACCATCGCCTTCATCATCGCCATCATTCCCAGCTGCCTCCTCATCTGATAACTCAACCGTTATAGGTGGATCAAGAATACCCTTAAGGCGCTGGCACCAGTCATCATGTTCCAAAGCCTTGGCAACTAGATCCATCACAGGCAGTGACAAGTGGTCATAAGCATGTTCAGCGCGTGTCAGCGCGGCACTAGCCTGGTCGGTAACCGAACAATGACTGACGTCAAACTCCTGTCCAAGTGCTTCTTCAACGTGTTGTGCGCATTCTAGGTACCCTCCTCGGTGACCAACAGCGCGCGCAACATCGGTCAAAGCAGCGACAGCACGATCCAGCTCTCCAGCATTGAGAATGGAGTTAGCAATCTACAGCAGAGTTTGCGCATTAAAAACAACTTCTAACAATATACCCTTTGGAAGGGAAAAAGGATAACATACCAGCACTACTCCACGGCCGCGCATCCATTCGGCCTCAGAAACGAGAGTGTCAACAATGCCCTGAGCTTCAGCATAATTAGTTTGTGCTACATTGAGGGCAGAAGTGCTAACATCACGCGCTTCCTCAGCTCGTTGCTTGGCCTCCTCAGCAGTTGCGGCCTTAACCTTCTCAGCCTCCAGATCAATCTCCAAGGACTCGCATTTATCAACCTGATCATTCAGGCGGCGTTTCAATTCCGCAATCTCGACATCCTTGGCATGCAGGTCCTTATCTTTGCTTGACAACTGAGCCTTCACCTCAGCCAACTCACCCTAAAAGGAATAAAGGGACTTAGGCTATTTTATAAAACAAAGTACAGAGAAAAGGTACAAGTTGCACAAACCTCAACCTGCTCCTTCGCAACCTGTGCAGCTTGCGCATCCTCGACCTTGCCGGTCAACTCAACAACCTTGGCTTCAAGGTTGACAATCTTGTTACGATCCGCAGCCGCGCACTCGTTATCTTTCGCACATATGCGCTTGAACTCGGTTTTCTCCTTAGACAGTTGCTGTTCAGCAGTATGAAGTTTATTTTTCAGGGCCTCGCGCCCCCACTCTTCAGACTTTCGGTCAGCCTCGAACTTCGCCTTCTGCTCATCAAACGCAGCTCTAGACTTCTCCAAGTCAGCAGCACGCCTCAGGATGCGATCGCGATACTTCTCCCAATCATCCCTCTCCCTAACCATGGTTCGCCATTCCCGGACAATTTCTTGGTTAGCGGCGCGGGTGTTGGCTTCACCAACAACATAGGCATGATAGAGCCCACTGTGAGTCCGCGCCCGTTGACGATCCATCTCCCCCGGAGGAATCGAATTCACCAACCAGTCATGGCAAGGCGCGAACTCGAGGAAAGTATCCTTCTGCTTCAAACCCCATGGCGGATTGTGCGGAGCGTCACCGCGACTCTCTTCAGTGTAAGACTTGTAATAGATATCCCCCACTGTGTCCCGGGGGCCTATCGGAGAGCGCGGCGGCGCGCCAGCTTTCACACCACCCCGACCAGCAGATGAACCTGAACCCGCGCCTCTGGTAATAGAAATACCAACAGGCCTTTCAGCAGCAGATTTCTCCTTCTCCTTCTCCAGGGTTCTCTCCTTTCCCTTCTCCTTCTCAGCATCAGCAAGAGCCTTCTCAGCAGCTCTTCTCTCCTGCTCAGCCTTTTTCTTCTCATCATCGGCTTTCTTCCTTTCCTGCTCTGCCTTCTTCCTCTTTTCTTCAGCAGCTTTGTTCTTGCGCGCCTCTTCAGCCTGGCGCTGGTCTTCCTCAGCTTTCTTCTTCGCCTCAGCTTCCTTCCTCCTGTCTTCATCAACTTTCTTCCTACGCTCTTCATCAGCCTTCTTCTTCTCTTCGGCAGCCTTTGCCTTATCGACCTCAGCAACATGTTTGCCCTTGTCATGCTCAGCCCCAGCAGTCTCGGAAGATTTGATGATAATCTTAGGCCTTTTTGGCTCTGGCTCCGTAAAAACAACACCCTTCTCAGGGGTCTTCTTCTTGCCCTCTACATAAATCAAAGGGTCAAGACAAGGAAAGCCACAAAAAAGAACTAAAAACAAACTTTACCAGGAGAGAACTGATAGAGTGAGCGCAAATTGCTCTGTTTACCAAGCACCAGAGCTCCTCCAGCCTTCGACGCCACAGTCACACCAGCAGTCGCCCCGCTCCTGGTCCTTTTTCTGCTGATCAACTTTCCAGCAGCTTCTTCTTCTTCCTCCTCTTCTTCCTCTTCCGCATGCTCAGCAGAGGAAGGAGTAGCGCCAGCATCCGGGTTGCGAGAGCCCGCGCCACCTTCACCTTTTGAGCGACCTGCTCCGTCTTTACCTTTGCCTACGCGCGACAAACCCTCTAATGAGTCACTAATTATCACATAATCTTTTAAGTCACTTTGACGAAGACGATGACTACCTTTACCAGCAGCTGCGCGGCTACTCCCGCCCTTCTTTCTTGTCACTTCGGGCTCACCCGTCTTCTTCTTCTTTGGGGGTTTCTTCTTCTTCTCTTCAGGGTCGATACCCAGGTCGCGCAACACACCTGCAAAGATGGTAGACCAGGAACTTAACTCCCCGGTTGAAGACCCCACAGACTCTTCGCTGGAAAGATAGACAACCTCTTTCCCAGCAGAAGTGATAGAGCGCAAGGGACGAGGGTTAGGTATATGCGCACCTTCAGTGGCGGTAGGCGGCGTGGCAAACGCATCACCAACAGGGTACATAAAGTTAACCCTTATCTGGTGATACCAGTATTCTTCTCCGTCTCGAAGCGGGCGCACACTCATGGAACCACCAAAAGTGGCAAAGGCAGCTTGATATAAACACGCCTCTACACGACAAATCACATAAATAAAAATCAAGCAACGAAAAAAGATCAGTGACGATAAGGAAATTACTAACCTCTATCATCGATCATCAAGATAGGAACTTCCTGGCTATCAGGAAGCCATTGGTCGCTCATCCGCGCCGCCACCAAGACATTCTCCCCGAACACCCGGTTAGGGGTGGGGGTAAGCTCCCGATACCAAGCCTCGGTCTTGGGGATTGGCAAGTCTTCTTTCACGATCGCTTCATTCCAATCGCGGAACGTCGTAGCAATGGGAATAACCTCCTCTCGAATATAAAAGAATTTCGGTTTCCAGTCATGAAAACTCTTGGGAGGATTTAGCAATACCTTCTTGGCGGCGCCACGACTGGCAAAAGAGTAGAAGCCAATATTTCTCTGAAGTTGATAAAAGGCTCGAAACTTCTCGACAGTGGGCTCGATGCCATGAGCCCAGCACAAGAACTCAAAATGTCGAACCCGGACCATTCCAGGTGGGCTCATCTGAGAGATATGAAACCCATAATATCGAAGGATATGTGCCATAAAGTTGGTCGCCGGCAACCGGAAATTACCTTGATGGAAGAAGTCTTCGAACAAGGTAATGTACCCCGGCGGTGCATCAGCGGCCGTCTGGTTCTGGCCGGGGTACCGGGCATCCCACTCCGGTGGGAACCGGAAACTTCGGGAAAGCTGTTCAAACAGCCCTAGATCCCACCGGAGAACAGGTACAGGACCTTCTTCTCTGGGATTATCTTCATGTTGTTCTTCAGCCATTGATAGTCAGCAAAGAAACCCTGAATATTTCGGAAACGGGTTGAAGGTCTACTACGACACTTCTTGAAGACTCGAAGATCTGCTGCAACCGTGTTCTTCAAACTCGAAGATTCAAAGAAGCTTTGAGAGAAAGAAGAAGAATAGTAGGAGAAAAAGTGGGGAGCCTCAAATCTCTCCGGATATATATACCCATCGCATTTAATGCGATGGGTAACCGTGCCGAAGTCGCCGCAAGCAAGGCCAACCAGAAAGCGCCACGTAGGGCGCGTTTCCCGGAGTGACGGTTACCACGCGCGCGTGGGCCTCACTCTCCTGACGAAAATCTGAACCGTCAGCGACAAGTTGATGACAACCGTCAGGGGTCAACTCAAACGTCACCAACCGCGACTATTTCACCAACCTGTCAGAAAATTCAAACTTCGAGGTTTCTCCCGCCCAAAAACATTAGAAACTTCATGAAAAAGCCAACACTAAGCCTGGCAGCCGCGCCGTAGTAATTAACAACTTACACGCGCGACGTCTACCAAAGCCAAAAGCATCATTCTACCTCTTATTTTTCTAAGTCCAGAGCTCCAACCATTTGCCTCGCGCATGGTGCAGCACTGGACTGGGGGGACTTGAAGGGGTATGGTCCCAAAAAGCTGCGCAATCCTCCTGCAGGGTCGCGCGGGACCATACTCCTTAGCCAACAATTTTCTTATTTTGTCAATCTCGCGCGAGATACACCACATCTTGTAATACGGCGCGAGGTCGGAATAACAAGAAGCTCCAAGTAACAACACTTAGCATTATGAAAAGAGTGTGCAATAGACCAATACCACGCGCGAGGTTATTACGTACTCAACAAGGGCCTCGCGCGTTAACAGCGCAAGGCTGTTCCAAAATAGTACAAAGTACAAGTGGCAGAAAAAAGAGCCAATAAGCGCCCTTCTGACCCTGCTCAATCGTGCTCCACGATCATCTGACATGCAGGAGACAAAAAGTACTCAAGGACGCCTACCTGGCACCAATCATAAGGCAGAGACAACTGCCCCACGATCTCCACTTGCCTGCTGATGGCAGGACGGCGGCCAGGCCGACAACCATGACACGTGGCTCCAATCATTGTGCGCCAGCACCAAAGAACTCCCAGAAGCCACTAACGGTCGAGACAAGTGAGACAAAGAGCATATCGCCCAAGTTGTCGACTTCCGGCCCAAGGCCCATCAGCCCATATCCTCTTACACCTCTCCGGCTATAAATAGAGACCTCACTCCACAGGTTAAACATTCCATTTCCTCTACTCTCTCACTTAATACTTAATTATCTCCAAAGCACAGTCGCTTATTCTCACGCCGGAGCCCGGTTAAGAGGGAAACCCCCACATTCCCCTCTTAACGAGTAACGGTGTTTTGTTTTGCAGTTAACCACGGTCGTTAAGGAGCTCAGGAATCCATAAGAAGATTAACCACTATGCAAGGAACATAAACCAAACTGATTATCTCCTAATTAGTTCTGTGTTTCTTCAAACACGCAAAACTACTACTCACGGTCAAGTTCTGTATGTCGTTTCATGTTACGAATCATTTGAATCTTCAAATCCAATATATATAGCTGATCCAGAATCGTTTTTGCACAATAAAAGCGAATTTTATGTGGTTAGTTATTGACTACTGTTATATGTGGTAATTTTAGGATCTGGTGTGGGTGATTATTTGTATAAATAGGAACATGGTATTTTACATTTAATTGTTTGATTCATTGTTGATACCTTGTTTGCTTTTATGTGGCATTAGTATTTTAATCATGTTGGGAAGATACTGACTGAAGGAGATATGAGTAATGCTAGTGATAAGGAAAACAATCTATTGATCAATTTAATGTGAGTATATATACCACCAGGAAGAACAAATTATTGAAGCTTTATGCACCTTTCTTTCATTAGTACTTTTAATACACCTCTGTGTAACTTGTAATGTCAATTAAGTGGAGAAAGTGAAAAGCAAAATCAAGGATGTTGAAGTGATAAATATATGAAATGGAAACCTCACTCCTGGAATCAATCAAGCTGATTATAAAAGGGATATCATAGATAATACAGAAACACAAATAGTGTCACGTTTTTATGTAATTTACTTGGAGACTTCATCTCTCAGCTGAGCTTTATCATCAAAATTAGCTTATGGAAATTCACAAGAGAAACAAGAAGAATCGAAAGGAGGCTGCTTGGTTATTCAAAAGAAAAAAAAACTTAAGAGGAGATGGGGAAATATGTAATTATTTAATAAGTTAACTGAGGGTAAAATAGTCATTTAATAAGAGAAATTTTAAAAAAATGGATAAATATGTAATATATATGGTTTAGGAAGGGGAAATATGTAATTGATTTTAAGGATTGGGTATATATGTAATAAATGATCTTAGGAAGGGGATATATGTAAATCACTAGGGTGGTATATATACTCACATTAAATTGATCAATAGATTGTTTTCCTTATCACTAGCATTACTCTTATATCCTTCAGTCAGTATCTTCCCAACATGATTAAAATACTAATGCCGCATAAGACATAGTTTCCATGATGAATCCAATGTTAGACTCATATTTTACAATGTTATATCCATATGTATATATATGAGCACTCAGGCTAATTAGTAATCGTAATCACACACATTACACATTCTTCTGCATATACGAAAACAACTATGAACAATCTTCTTCTGTCCCTCAACCTTCATGCTCCATTCGCCACACCGTCATCGTTCAACGATCGTAGTCATGATCATCACCAAAAGATAAAAAAATCGTATACAAAGGGGGAGTTGTTTGCTATTGCGGACGCGTTAGCAACCAACAAAGTTATGATCAAGAAACGCAAATTATGTTTGTTGATGGAGGAGGACAATAACAACAAAAAGAAGAGGACGATGCCAAAGAAGAAGGAGGGTGTGCCGGTGGTGAACAACGAATCAATCGTCCAGTTGAAGCGGTTGATCACGGGTGAGATGGGTGGTCTAGACATGAAGCTTGTGATCCAGAAAGTCTTGTATGAAAGTGATATGAAAAAAGATCAAAGCAGGTTAAACATGCCGATTTTGCAACTGAAAACACAACCGCATAAGTTCCTAACGGATGAGGAGATACAAATGATTGATGAAAGTAAAGATGGTATGGAGGTTAGAGTTGTGGGTTCGAAGCTGCGAATGTATGAGCGACCGCTGTGGTTGAAGAAGTGGCATTTGAAACAGACGGACAACTATGTGTTGAAGACAAACTGGAACAAATTTGTGGCTGATAATGAGGATCTGAAGAAAGATACGATGATTCAAGTATGGGCGTTTCGTAAAAACCGAAAGTTATGCTTTGCCATTGTACCAGTGGAGAGACCCGATGTTGTGAACAACGCGGCTTGATGGCTTATCAAGTTCATATGTGTATTCGTGTTGAAGTAATTTCTTGGTTTAAATTTTGTTAAATAAACTGATGATATGAAGGATTGAATTATTTACACCATAATACTTCCTCATACTTGACCTAGATTCCAAGCTTCCTAGTACGAGTCGTATTTAATATGAAGGCGAAGAACAAAGAAGTCAGCAAATAGCGGATATATAGATAAAAGAAAATAAGCCTCCTATAATTTACTAGTATTTAAGACCTCGCACGTTGTGGTGGGACCTTTCAACCTAACAATTAATAGTTGTAAAAACTTTGAAGCACGAAGACACTCTACGACGTGTTAATTCGTAAAATTTAAATCATAAACAATAACTAGACATAAACATAAAGTATAGTTCGATTATAGGTTGTAGAAATGTCCAGCACTGATTATTTAGAAATTGGACGTTTATTGATTACAAATTTAATGATGTAATATAATATCTGCATTAAGACATAGGTTTATAAAATTAAGTTTTATGCCTAAAAGTTATGGGTTTATAAACGTGGGAGTGTATAAGATCACTGTTTTTTTTCTTTTTCAATTTATTGAAATTTTAAACTGAAATCATTAAATGATACTAAGAGTTGGTGTCAAAGTTTCATAGGGGTCGAAGTAAAGGGTCGCTGACATTAAAAAATTAATGGGTGCGGTTGCACCCCATCCTTTGTGCATATGTGCAAGTTAGCCTAAAAACCTAGAAGTTCCGCATTATTGAAACAATAAACGTAACTCAGGTAACTTTAGAGAGAGAAAAAATGATTAAGTTACATTAGAGATTAGACTGCGGGGGTGGAGAGTCTTCGGTTGGGGGCATTGCTCGACACGTGACGAGGGTGAGATCCACAAGCTTATGGAGAAAAATGAGAGGTGTTGTGTGGCGTGGCTTAGCTTGGCGTGACCAGCCATGTGACTTTTTTTTAATTAAAGTAGCCAACCAAAGCCAATCAAGTCACCCTACCCCCCGCCCCACGCCAGACTGAATTCCCAAGCCAAAGGGGCAATGCCATGCCCAAGCCCAACCCGGACTAAAGCAGCTGGCGTTGAAGGGCTTCCCAGGCCCAACCCCGCCCCCACTCCCGCAGTCTTAGTGGGGCAAATATAAGACTTGGTTGTTGTTGTTTGTTATTCCGTAGAGTTACCAATTTAGTTATGTGATCCTTAAATAGTGTCAGTAAAATTCTAATTGTTTTTAGAAGATCGAACTCATGACCCAGGCCGAACAAAAGAAAAATATACAAATTAAAAAATCGGAAAAAAAACCATTTGGTCTGTATACAACACAAAATATATTAGTTAAGACTTATTAAAAGCATGGGCGGCCTAGCCTTTGGCCAGGGTGGGCGGCCGCACCCCTTGAAAAAAAAAATTAGTGTATATTTTAGACAAAAAGTCCGACCGCACCCCTTGAAAATACGATTGAACACCTCATCCGCACCCCCAGCAAAAATTTTCTGGGTCCGCCACTGATTAAAAGACTAAAAAAATAAAATGAAATTTCAAATTGTTATGAACAAACCTAATAGCAAGAAGATGAGAGGAGATATTGGGAGAGAAAGAGATGTTTAATATTAATGGTACATCTTTTACATTAGAATATATTGAGTATTTATAAGGGGAAAAGGCTTGGAGAACAAGTTGGACTATATTAGGAATTGATAATCACAATATAATTAATTATTTATAACACTCCCCCTTGATTATCAATTCCATACGCCTAATGCTGCCTCATTAAAAACCTTGTCAGGAAAACCCAATGGGACAAAACCTTGACTAAGGGAAAAAGAGTGCAGCGCGTATTATCTCCCCCTGATGATGATCACTTAAGCTCCTTGAGTCGACGCATCCCGATCCCATGAACTAACTTCTTGAATGTTGAGGTCGGCAATGATTTAGTCAACAAGTCTGCTAAATTTTCGCTGGAACGAATTTGTTGGACAATAATATCTCCATTCTTTTGTAGATCATGTGTAAAAAAGAACTTTGGCAAAATGTGCTTTGTTCTATCACCTTTGATGTATCCTTCCTTAAGTTGAGCAATGCATGCTGCGTTATCTTCATGTAAGATTGTCGGTCCCTCATCTCCCGAAGAAATACCACAAGATCCACGAATGTGTCGTATTACAGTCCTTAACCAAATGCATTCTCGACTAGCTTCATGTATCGCCAATATTTCTGCATGATTAGATGATGTGGCTGTGATTGCCTGCTTTACCGAACGCCATGAAATTGCAGTACCTCCACTTGTAAATAAATATCCAGTTTGAGATCGCCCAGTGTGAGGATCAAACAAATACCCTGCATCTGCAAAACCAGCCAAACCTGTTTTCGATTGATTTGTAAAATACAAACCCATATCTTTTGTACCTTGAAGGTATCTAAATATTTGTTTTACCCCATTCCAATGCCTCTTTGTTGGGCATGAACTATATCTTGCCAACAAATTTAAAGAAAATGATATATGAGGCCGTGTATGGCTAGCAAGAAACATTAATGCACCAATTGCACTTAAATATGGTACTTCTGGACCAAGGATTTCATCTCCATCTTTAAGAGGTCGGAATGGGTCTTTTTCCACATCAAGCGGCCTTACAACCATTGGGGTACTCAATGGATGTGATTTTTCCATACAAAATCTTTTTAGTAGTTTCTCTATGTAAGTTTCTTGATGCACAAGGATTCCACCCTTAAGGTGTTCAATTTGTAATCCAAGACAAAACTTTGTCTTCCCAAGGTCTTTCATTTCAAATTCTCTTTTCAAGTATTCAACTGCCTTTTGAAGCTCCCCTGGAGTTCCAATTATATTCATGTCATCAACATATACGACAATTATAACGTATTCAGATCCTGACCTTTTTATAAAAATACACGGGCATACAGAATCATTTTTATAGCCTTCTTTTGACAAATACCCACTAAGGCGATTATACCACATACGCCCAGATTGTTTTAGCCCATATAATGATTTGTTTAGTTTGATTGAAAGATGTTCTCGATAACTAGATTTACATGAGTTTGGCAATTTAAATCCTTCAGGAAGTTTCATGTAAATATCAGTATCAAGTGATCCATAGAGGTAGGCTGTCACAACATCCATTAGACGCAAATCGATCCCTTCTTGTATTACCAGACTAATAAGATAACGAAAAGTTTTCGCATCCACCACTGGAGAATATGTCTCCTCATAATCAATTCCAGGTCTTTGCGAAAATCCTTGTGCTACTAATCTTGCCTTGTATCGTACAATTTCATTTTTCTCATTACGTTTTCGCACAAAGACTCATCTATATCCAACAGGCTTTACACCTTCAGGTGTATGGGCCACTGGTCCAAAAACTTCTCGTTTATTTAGGGAATTCAATTCTGCCTCTATCGCGTCTTTCCATTTTGGCCAATCATTTCTTTGTTTACATTCCTCAACTGATTTTGGTTCTTGATCCTCATTGTTTTCCATTACTTGTAGCGCTACATTATATGAAAAACTATCATCGACGTTGATTTCGCTTCGGTTCCATACATTTCTAGACATGATATAATTAATTGAGATCTCTTCATTTTCAGGTACCTGAGGTTCTTCTAGAACCATCATGTCTAGTGTCTCTTCTGGAGACTCATTTTCTTGCGTTATTGTTACCTCGACTTGACCATCTACATTATTTGCTCCCTTTTTCTTTCGAGGATTTTTATCTTTAGAACCGATTGGTCTACCACGTTTTAGGCGTGCATTAGACTCATTACCAATAAGTGGTTGTCCTTGTGGGACACCTATTTTAACTGGAGCATTAATAGCTGGTATATGTGACTTAGTCATTTTCTTTGGGTCAGTGAATGCGTCTGGTAATTGATTTGCTAATCCTTGTAAATGAATTATCCTTTGAACTTCTAGTTCACATTGTTTAGTTCGAGGATCAAGATGAGATAATGATAATTCAATCCAAATAATACTATTATCCAGCTGCTTTTTGTCTCCCCCTAATGTTGGGAATGTTGATTCAACAAAATGACAATCACTAAATCAAGCTGTAAATAAATCACCCGTTGTAGGTTCTAAATACTTAATGATTGATGGTGATTCATACCCAACATATATTCCTAACCTCCTTTGAGGCCCCATCTGTGTGCGTTGTGGTGGAGCGATTGGAACATACACAGCACAACCAAAAATCCTTAGATGGGAAATATTTGGTTCCTGACCAAGAACCATCTTTAATGGGGAGGAAGTATGAAAACTCGTTGGCCTGATGCGAATTAGTGTTGCTGCATGTAAAATTGCATGTCCCCAAACAGATGCTGGTAGTTTTGATTTCATAATCATTGGTCTTGCAACCATTTTAAGTCGCTTGATAAGCGATTCAGCAAGCCCATTTTGTGTATGTACATGAGGTACAGGATGCTCTACATTTATCCCAATAGACATGCAATAATCATTAAATGTTTGGGATGTAAATTCACCAGCATTGTCTAATCGAATATTCTTGATGGGGTAATCGGGAAAATGTGCTCTAGCCTTATTAATTGAGCAAGTAGTCGTGCAAATGCCATATTACGACTTGATAGTAGGCACACGTGTGACCATCTAGTTGATGCATCAATTAAGACCATAAAGTATCTAAATGGTCCACTAGGAGGATGTATAGGTCCACAAATATCCCCATGTATTCTTTCCAAAAAAACCAGGGATTCATTCCCCACCTTCATTGGTGATGGGCGAGTAATCAACTTCCCTTGTGAACATGCAACACATGTAATATCCTTGGACTGAAGAATCTTCTGGTTCTTCAAAGAATGCCTAACTGAATTTTCTATAATTTTTCGCATCATTATTGATCCGGGATGGCCTAACCGGTCATGCCATATGATAAAATTTTCTTGGTCTATAAACTTCTTGTTTATGACTGCATTTGATTCGATTGCATTAATTTTAGTATAATACAAACCAGAGGCAAGTGCGGGCAACTTTTCTAACACATGCTTTTTACCCGAACTAATATTTGTGATATGAAGGTACTCATCATGTCCCTCAGATGTAGTCTCAAGATGATATCCGTTTAAACGAACATCTTTAAAATTTATAAGATTTCTTTGAGACATTGGGGAAAATAACACATTGGTTATTTTAAATGGTGTTCCACCTGGCAACACTACATAAGCTTCTCCAAAGCCTTCAATTAATTTTGATTGACCAGATATAGTACCAACATTTGCCTTTTTCATGGTTAAAGTAGAGAAATAATTCTTTTTCTTAAGAATCGTAAGCGTTGATGCGCTGTCTATTAGACATATATCTTCTTCATTAATAGGGATCTTAGTTAAACACTCCATATGCTTCAAAACAAAACAAAATCATATAAATAAAATGTCTAACATGCTTCAAACATAACAAATCCCAAAATGTTTCGTACGCATAAAAAACAAAACAAAATACTCAAACAAAATGTCTTAAAGAAATAAAGGAAATAACATAACTTAAAAACTAATAATTCATATGTAAGGAAAATTGCAAGCATCCAACTGGGTTGTATCAGCCACGATATCACCAGAATCCAAGTTAGTTGGCTCAATAAGGAAATCATCATAATCCAGATTAGTTGTATCATTATGGTCTTTATCAACATTTGCAACCTCATATGTAAAATTTGTCTCTATTTCTTTTGCTTTGTCTTTGATGGATTGTTGATAAAGTTCCACCAAATGTTTAGCCGTACGACAAGTCTTCGACCAATGATTGCTACTTCCACATCGGTAACATGCATTCGATGAAGATCCCACCTTCCTTTTATTTTTTTCATCATTGGATTTATTTTCATTATTATGCCACTTTTGGTGGGTCCCTTTGTTTTTAAACTGAACACTATGATAATTTCCTCGGCCACGTCCACGACCGTGACCACGACCACGGCCATGACCACGACCACGATGATAACCTCGACCACGTCCGTAACTTTCACTTTGGCCATTATATGTTGCCACATTAGCTTCAGGGATTGAGGTTGCTCCAACCGGACGAGTCTCGTGATTTTTCATTAAGAGTTCATTATTTTGCTCGGCCACAAGCAAACATGATATTAACTCACTATATTTGGTAAAACCCCTTTCACGATATTGTTGTTGCAGTATCACATTCGAGGGGTGAAAGGTTAAGAATGTTTTTTCCAACATTTCCTTATCAGTAATATTTTCACCACATAGAATCAATTGTGATGTGATTCTAAACATTGCCGAGTTGTACTCGCTTATAGACTTAAAGTCTTGCAACCTTAAATTGATCCACTCGTAACGAGCTCTCGGTAATATTACCGTTTTCTGGTGGTCATACCTTTCTTTCAGGTTGGTCCAAAGGACAAGTGGATCCTTGATAGTGAGATACTCACTTTTCAAAGCCTCATGAATATGATAGCGTAAAAAGATCATGGCTTTTGCCTTATCTTGGGTACTTGCTTTATTTCCTTCTTTAATTGTGTCACCCAGATTATTTGCATTCAAATGTATTTCAGCATCCAACACCCATGACAAATAATTTTTCCCAGTAATATCTAAAGCCATAAATTCAAGCTTTGCAAGATTTGTCATGGTAGAACTATATTATAAAAAAAACACATGCATTAATAGCTAAACAATTTAACGTTGTATTTCAAATAAGGAGGAGAATTACTCATCATAAGATGCAGAAGACAATTCAATAATATAAGAAAATCTGATTTCAATATTATGTTTATTTAAATAAGGTCAATTATGATTTTTATTTGTATTGGTTCATACCCAGAATAACATATCGTAGAATCTTGCTGTATACATACAACAAATATGTAAAATAAAAAGGTAATTCTTATTTGTTTTCTATGTTAAAATATCATATTACATAGCATACAAAGGTTTTAGTTTTTAAGAAGCACACTAAAATCAAAAATTGAGTCACTGTATGTTGACTTTTGACTAAATAGAACTAACTGAAAAATTGAAAGCAACGACAAATAGAACTGACTTTTATCCTCGGTTTACGCCTTCTTTCTTTTACTATTTTCTAATATTAAAATTTTAACAAAAAAATTAAATATTTGTTTTGGTGTAACCACCATGGAAATCTTTGGTGAGGTTATACGAACTATGTTAATGTTACGATATAATTAAGTATGTTATTCTGGAAGACTAAAGAGAAGAATAAAACAAATCTCTAACACAACCCACAATCGTATGAATTACAATATGGATTATGTATGAGTGTGATGAATAATGGTAAAATAATCAGAGAATATGATATACCTTATGATTTTGTGACCCAAAGCAATCGTGCTGATAACGTGTTATGAACAAACCTAATAGCAAGAAGATGAGAGGAGATATTGGGAGAGAAAGAGATGTTTAATATTAATGGTACATCTTTTACATTAGAATACATTGAGTATTTATAAGGGGAAAAGGCTTGGAGAACAAGTTGGACTATATTAGGAATTGATAATCACAATATAATTAATTATTTATAACACAAATTATAAATTAAGAAGGCATAATAAATATTTGAAAATATGATAATTAAACCTATAGTTTCCATAACTAATTAGAATCTTATTCACAGATTTTTTTTGTTAACTAGTGTTATTCATCACCGCGCGTTGCGCGATTTACAGTATCCTTTTATTTTTGCCTTGTTAAACACAAAACTGATATCACATAAAAAATAGACAAAAACAGACATTTACACAACAATGAAACCACAACATAATACATCCCTAATGTGCTACAGCTACCCCTTAGAGGAGACAACCGGTTCAACTTGTGGCACAACGGGGCAACGGAGTTAAACACCTTAGCAATCCTTCCGGTCGGCACCAACAGAAGATACAAAGAAATCTTGAACCCTTTCTCCGACGTTTGCTGCACAGTTTGGTTGTACTTCTCGGAAAAATAAGCTGCTGGTTTGGTTGTACTTCTCGGAATAATAAGTTGTTGGCACCACCACCTTAGCCAGCTTAGAGAAGAGTGGAAGCTCGATTGCCAAGCCGAAACAGCATACTGCTCGGCGACCAGCTCGTAATTTTTTAGAAGTCCTTTAGCAGTCGGCTCAAGCTTTGTGTATGCAGTTTTCACAAGCCCAGAAGCAGTTTCCACCACACCAGCAATGTTAACCTCTACAGATAGGTTTCTTGGTTTTAGTTGACACTTGTTTCACAAAAGGCTACACACAGCAGTTTATGTTGTCTCATGTTTGAAGCTGCTACAAAAGGTGTTCTTAGTTTTTCATCTGGTTTTTGGTTAGGGTACCACTTTGTATTGGAGTTCTCCTCATCTGCATGTCCAACATAGAATAAAACAATTGGTAACTTCGCACTCAACAATTAAAATAGATTTGAATTTTTCAAAATTCAAGAATGGTGATGCCGCATTGCAAGTACTTCGTGAACATTTTAGTTCATAATATCTAGTCAGTTACCTATTAAAACTATTTTTAACACTTTTTTAAGTGGTATCTCACCAGGTTGGTTCCACCTGGACAGTTAAATGGTAGTCGTTGGTGCCATTAATCTCTCTCATCCGTTCTCTCTAATCACTGTTCACCTTCTCGCTATTTGATATCTATATATGTATATATACACACCCACACTATAAATGTAAACACATTATTCGGTAGGTGTTAGTATCTTACATTCGACCAATAAAGAGAAGTATTGCTGGTGTATTGGATAACTCTAATAAGATGAGATTAGGTAGTTTGTCATTGCATAAATCTTAAATTTCCCTTAACGGGTCTAAATTGACAACTTTCATTTTATCTAGCTAATTATTGGTCTACTGCCAGAGTGCGGATAATAGCATTGCTAAGTTTCATACCTTTCATTACTACTACTCGGACAATGATAGTAAATGTCAGCAAAGTTAAGGCAAATAAATAGAAAAGTGAAATAAGATTCATGAGATTTAAAACAACAATCCTTCATACCTCTCCTGACCTATTTATAGCACATATACTCTTTAGATAAACAAATGCATGAAGTCTCCATTAGCATGTTGAGAAAGCTGGTTAAAGTTATTTGCATCTGCAAATTATTGGCGAAACAGGTCATAATGGGTTGTAACAACAATGAATAAGGGTCAAATTGGATCGTTTTTTAGATAAAATATATATTAGGTTATAAAATGGCTTATTTAAAATTAAAAAAATTCAAAATAAATTTTATAATAATTTAACAAATTAATGTTTGAAGAGATTATTATTATTATAAGTTACAAATAAATGGTGAGTAAATAGCAAATTGTACTTTTAATTTATCATGTGATCTAACAAATGAATGGGTTCGAGGCGAAGGTCAGAGAGCCGTTAGACACTGCCCAATTTAACCCTTCCTTTCTTTAGAGAACAACCCATTCCAACCCGTCTTCAAATTTTCTTGTCTTAGTTCAACGCGTTAGGATCCGTTCTTCGATTTACCATTGCCTGGGACAACCCAAAATGTGTTTATAAAGATTCAGACCCAAAATATGGTATATGGGTTAGTTTTGCCAGGACTAAGGTGCTCATAAAGGCATGCATTGAACTACTTTTTGGCAATATTACCCTTTAACATTGATTAATAAAATACATACCAGATTCAAGGCCTTTGCATTGAAGGATTTGAGAAAAATCCAACCAAGTGCCACCTCTGTCACTTAAACACCAAACATAATTAAGGAGGGTATGACAGTGTACGCAAAATGAATGAACAACTTATTCAAATCCATCTAAAGTATTTTATTCTAAACAATTGGAACATACAGAGGTCTCATAGGGAGGGTGTTTGAAAAAGAGCCATCACCAAGAGATAACCTGTGCCTGAAAAGCATGCAACAATAACAAATCCACAAATGATTACCTGATGTGACTTATAAGTAAACGATTTCGTGAGATCAAGCTCTATAACCTATGAAACATTTCACACCATGACTTTCTATGCCTACGATTCAATATTGAAGCAGCCATGCTATAGTGTGCAAACAAAAGAAACAAATATATCAGCATCTATAAAACATAGAACACAAAAAGTGAACAACATAGTATTAAAGCCAATCAAATAAATACAAAAACTAACTAATAAAACGGGTACATAAAGCTCTTGATTGCAACAATAGAACATGCAACCTATATAAATAATGCTTAAAAGAATTTCTCAACTTGATACTGCTAAAAAAAACCTCATTAAATACTGAAACCAAAGCTTCCTAAAAAATCAAAAGCATTACCATAAAGAATGAAACCAAAAATTCCTAAAACAATCAAAAGCATTACAGTATGAACAAACCTACAATACAACTAAAAGACAAAATGGCTTCCATCAAAACCTTACCACAACCGCATGACCTAACCACCACCACCGCCTAACCTACCCACCATTGCCGTCGGACTAAGAAGCCCCAACCCTAATCCGCACGTTTTTTTCATGTACCCGCCGGAGAAGGCGAACGACTAAGCAGATCTGCTGGTCAGAGCACACCAGCATCTTCATCTCCTCTCCCTCAGGTGATGACTGGTTGAATGTGAGAAAAGAAAGAAGCACTTAGTTATGGGTCAAGTAAACGCGGTGGTGGTGTCACGACGGTGACTCTCCGGCCATCGCCCCTCTCTCTTCGCTCTCCCTGAATTTAAAATTGAAATTTTTCAATAAATCTCAAAAATCTGTTCATAACCACTGTTTTTCTTAAACCTCTGTTTGGCTTGAAAATCTAATTGCTCAATATGCATAACCCAAACTAATTTCAACAAAATCAAACATACATGTTCCTGTAATGGAGCAACGTTTTCAAGATGTCAAGGCATCACACTAATATAGATAGGGAACTCGGAAGGCCGGAAGTCATGGCCGATCACCGCAATAACGCCCAGTAGCAAGCCGGAAGTCATGGCCGATCGGCGCCGCTACTCTGGTGTCGCTTTATCTTTCTCATAGATGGTTCTCCCTCTCATCTCTTATCTTTGTCTCTCTCTCTAAGAGAGCTCCTAGGGTTCTCTCTATCATATTGATTGATTCTGGGAAGTGTGAGTGTTTGAAAGGTTACATCCTTGTCACCGTATGCGTGTTTCGTTTGGTGACGAGGATGGATGGCACCGCCAAAAGGCCCAATCAGGCCCAATCACCGTAAAACCTACTGTTCATTCCCTTTTCTTATTATCATATATTAACTAGTGTTTGTCATCGTCGCGCGCTGCGCGATTTACAATACGTTTTTTTCCTTGTTATTTAGTGGTTTGTATTATCTATAAAGCACCAAATTAATACTACATATCCAGCTAAAAATAGAAAGTGTAATACTTAACAATTCAATAAATGAACCTTGGTATTTTTGTGCTTTTAATAATACTTAATAGTACATGGCCTGCAAAACATTTTGCTAAATAATTGTAAGGGTGCTAGTGCAACGAACCATTAACTGATCTGATCAAAGCAACGAATGTGGTTTGCAATCTCATGTCATCAAACTCTGAAATTGATATTCAACACATGATGTTAAGTACTTCATTGAATGAAGAAACACTCTTATAGATCATTTAAAAACATTAGCATTATCCGTAGGGGTTTTTCATAAAATAGAAAATCAAAGTTGACATTTGATAGTCAACATGAAATTGGAAAAGAAAACTTACAGGCATCGCCGATCTTGTTCTAGATTCCGTTGACGAAACCATAGACCGTTTGGCCAGAAAACCGAGTGGGTCGGTTTGCTTCTTCGTTGCTGCGTGTTATATTAGTTGTGGCCAAATTCGAAAACCTTTTGATATTAGTTCTCGTCCAGAATTGTTTCGATATTACTCGGTCAAAAGCCCCAAGCATATATTGGCATGCCATCAACCCTGCTAGAAGTGCTTATTGGTTTCCATAACTGTTTTGATAGCAGGGTATCTTTATGATCAAACATAAATAAATTACAGGCCATAATAAAAACTATTGTACCTTTAATCTATTCTGCAATAATGCTCATCTTAAAAACAACTTTGTAGACTTGCTTGGTTGATACCCTCTTCGTAACATCCCCTCGTGGCCTCGATCCAAATTTGAGAACCGTTTTTCCAACCATTTCTATATGATCTATGCACCATAGTTTCACACATCCACTGATTTGGTTCATACCCCTTTCGCCATATCTTTTGAAACAACATAGAAGCATCATCCACTTGTTTAATACATAATCACATCGAGCAAAAAACAGTTTCTCACTACCGTAATCGTTTAGGCTCAGAATTGGGTATATCCATTGTGGCTGCAAGTTGTAATACTTGCATGCCTAAACAATGAAAACGCAAATTTTTACATCATCACAGCCTCTAAACACCGTGTCTAGCTTCGATGGCTTTGGATGCCAAACGGCAAACGTTTCCGTCTCTAGAGGTGTAGCAACACATGTACCTTCACACAACAGCCATGTTAAGATACTGGCAACAGGTACACTAAGAAGAGATGAAATGTAAAAACCCCAAATGCCCCCAAGCAAATGCGAAATACCAAAAATGCTATTAATACCAAAATTTTATGCATCATCACAGCCTCTAAACACCGTGACTTTTGATGGCTTTGGATCTTGAATTTATATCTTGTATTATTAACCAATGACAGAAAATTCTCATCATCGAGCCAAGTAACAGCCCAACATTCAGAAACTAATTTCTCACATATGAGTTATGCTTCATCATCATCGAGCCAAGCAACGACCCTATCTCATCACCATCCATTTCAAGTAATCTATTTCTATAAGATGCGTGAACTTTTATCATCATCGAGCTCACCAACAGACTAAATCAGAAAGGTAAACATGCAACTAAAGATTCATGCAAAAAAATTACTTGAGCGCCATCAAAACCCAGTGGAAAAAACCAAATAATGTCGAGTTTAAAATATTCATAAAACATAACATAAAAATCATAAACACAAACACAAATGTTGCATCTAATTCTTGATTTGCGAAAATGGTTACTCGTAACTATTAATAATCTGTATTAGCGAAGAGTAAAAAAATCATAAAACCTAACATACAAAGCATCAACACAAACACAAATCTTGCAGCTACTAATTATTGGTAGTTTACTTACTAAAGTACAAAATCCGAATCTTTGATATGCTAAAACACTTATACGTCAAAATGTAGTCAGCGTCACTGGAAAATCCATATCGGTTCAGCGTAACAGAGACGTCATACCTGCAAATTTGGCCAGCGAGATGTACTAACCGTTGGATTGAAGCCCTCATCCGTCTTTTTCCTCTCCTCACTGTATCAATTCTGTTGGAAACCTAGATTAACATAATAATTAATCAGTCAACAAATTAGTATACACAACACCAAATTATCAAATGCAATTAAAGAATTCGAAACGCAAAGAACACCGACAAATAATCAAAAAGAAAAACAACAAAGCCTACAAAGAGCGTTTCACCGTAGAACACCGACCAAAAGAAGAGAGAGCTGTGTGAGAGATGGGGTCTGTAGCGTGGTTCTTGTAAACTAAAAGGTAAAGAAACAGAGGAGGAGGTGATGCGCCGTAGGGCCGCCATGGCGCCACCGCAACCCCGTCAGCTTTCCCTTTCTCTCTTTCTTCCCCCGGAACCCTAGAATCCACAGCGGTCACGGTCGCCGTCAACTACCATCAGACCATCACCACCAGTTTAACCCGCGGATGGCCGAGCGGGGACGACGGCCGGATCCTCCATCACCACTCTCTCAAATCTGTCTCTCTCTGTTATTCCACACTCTCTCTCTCTCTCTATCTGATGATATTTGACACCGTCAAAACTAATGAGATGGGAAGTGGTGGAGGTTGAGGAGACGCACACGTGTTTCTGTGAAATCCCTTAAATGCCCTTAATGACTGTTCATTCCCTTTACCTATTATCAGTTATTAATAATAATAATTGATAATATTTGATACGGAATTTTAATTGAACAAACTGAAATTATAATACAAAATATATCCGTTACAATTTAAAGTAAAAATATAAAAATAAATTTCAAATTTAAATCAAGAAGGCATAATAAATATTTGGAAATATGATAAGCCTAACATATAGTTTCCATAATAATTACAATCTTATACTCCGATTTTCTCGTTGTGAGGATCTTCATACTTGACCAACAAGGATCAAACTCCTATCCATATGTATATATATGAGCATTCAGGCTAATTGGTTATCATCATAATCACACATTCTTCTTCTGCATATACGAAAACAACTATGAACAATCTTCTTCTTCTGTCCCTCACTATTCATGCTCCATTCGCCACACCGTCATCATTCAACGATCGTAGTTTACAGTTGGAAGAGGAAGATGGTCATGATCATCACCAAAGGATAAAAAAATCGTATACAAAGGGGGAGTTGTTTGCAAATTATGTTTGTTGATGGAGGAGGACAATACGAACAAAAAGAAGAGGAAGATGCCAAAGAAGAAGGAGGGTGTGCCGGTGGTGAACAACGAATCAATCGTCCAGTTGAAGCGGTTGATCACGGGTGAGATGGGTGGTCTAGACATGAAGCTTGTGATCCAGAAAGTCTTGTATGAAAGTGATATGAAAAAAGATCAAAGCAGGTTAAACATGCCGATTTTGCAACTGAAAACACAACCGCATAAGTTCTTAACGGATGAGGAGATACAAATGATTGATGAAAGTAAAGATGGTATGGAGGTTAGAGTTGTGGGTTCGAAGCTTCGAATGTATGAGCGACCACTGTGGTTGAAGAAGTGGCATTTGAAAGAGACGGACAACTATGTGTTGAAGACAAACTGGAACAAATTTGTGGCTGATAATGAGGTTTTGAAGAAAGATACGATGATTCAAGTATGGGCGTTTCGTAAAAACCGAAAGCTATGCTTTGCCATTGTACCAGTGGAGAGACCTGATAACAACCGTGACGCAGCTTGATGGCTGATCAAGTTCATATGTATTCGTGTTGAAGTAATTTCTTGTTTTAAATTTTGTTAGGTAAACCGATGATAACATTGATTTTGTAAATATTTGACATCTGTATTCGATTTGATCAATATGAATAAATGGATGATATTTTTTTGTTGGTCTCTAGCTCTTTTACGAACATCATATATGATACTAGTTGATTTTCCGCCCGCGCGTTGCGGCGGGGACCCAGTGACTGCAAAACGCGTGTCAACAACGGCAAGCAAATACCGAATATCAAAACATAAATAAAAATGACGTGATAAGGATAGTCACTCCGTCCTTAAAGAAGCGATTTTAAATAACCTAATATATAACAATAGGACCCACACGTGTTACACGTTGGAAATTCGGTTATTTTCAGTTCAGTTATTACTATGCTAACACGTTAAAATATGGATGAGCTCGGTACCGGCAACGGCACCGAAAGTACCGATCCAGAAAATCTTGAAATTAGGTATCGGCACCGAAAATACTCGGTACAATACGGTATGGTATTTGAAGGTAAAGATCAATAAATACAGGTATGATGCTAGACCGGTGTCGAACCGAAAGTAACGATTTTGAAAACGCCAAAAGGTGGATACCAAATTAGTACCGAAAAATGATTTGGTATAGTAAATTTGGCACCAATACGATACCGGTTTGATTACATGATTTGATACGATTTGCTCATCAATAATCTAAATATCCAAAAAATATACATGCTACAATTCATTCATTACAAAAAAAAGACAAAAAAGAAAGCAAAATAAGTTGTTGTGTATATAAAATCTCATTCAAACGAAATACATTTTATTTACTGTGTGTATGAAAAGTAATCTAAACGGTGCAATTACTTGCATTGCTACAGGATTTGATGAGCTCGTTACCAACCGGTACCGAAAATACCGTTACCGAAATCCCCAAAAGTGGGTACATGTACCAAATATACCTGGTACTGTACGGTTCGGTACCGGTCGGTACTGGTACGACACCGATATTTGAGGGTAAAAACCGATGAATACCGGTGCCGAACCGGTACCGAAAGTACACCCGGTTTGATAAATTTAATACCGGTACCCGTATCCGATACCATTTACTCATCGGTTAGTAATGTTACTATTCAGTTCTATTTTTAATATGCTATTATATGTTACTTTCAGTTCTATTTTTAATATGCTATTATATGTTAGTGTTCATTCTATTCAATTTTTAATATATAGGGTAATTTCTGATTTTGACTATAGTTTAGATGCGCTGCGTTTCAATTTTTCTAATACCAACGTCCAACAAAGTTTACATTCAAGTTGATTTGGTGGGTAAATCTGCCATAATGTCCCAACTTTAAGGTCCCAAGCCGGTTTTTCTTTGGCACTCAAAACCAACATATTCAACAAACCATAACTTGTTAAAACAAAAGCCCGAATCCAAACCTGAGCCCAACAACAAACAAACAAACAAACAAACGTATCTAGTGTAATTTTACTCAAACTCAACTCATTTACAACCGGATCGAGCCAGCTCCATGAGTTGACAAGGTAGCTCGTATTTTTCAATTCAACACAAATTGTAGAGTAGACTACATCATATATGTACGATACATGCCTTCGATGTTAAGTGAATGAAACATTTATAAATCCAAACATCACAACCAATTTCTACAATCACAATTAAATTAGTCGTAGAAGCAAGGTATCGGAATGGAAGTAAGGGGAATCAACGAAAGAATATTATAGAAAAGTGAAGTTGCATACAATGGAATTGTAGATGATTACAAAGCACCATAGTTAGTAACAAAGAAGGAGAAGTCACAATGGCACCAACCAAAATTGGCACAAAACTCAAGATAGAATTCAAATTATATGTAGGTAGTCATAGAGAGAACTAAAGATACCATTAGTTGAGCACACTTGCAAAGGGTTGGATTTCTTTACATAGACGCTTATGGTTGGGTCTTCTTGTATAAGCATTTTACTTGAGCGAACCAAAATACGGGCTTATGGTTGGGTCTTCTTATATAAGCATTTTACTTAGAGCGAACCAAAATACGGGCTTATATATATCAGCTAGAAAAATTGTATGAGCAAGCTAACTTGAAATGATTTTACTCAAGCTTTTTCTCAAACTGGTTCCAAACAAGTTACCAGCCACGAGAAATTTTGTTTATTAACTTATGTAACAAAAATAATAATAGGAAAACGTATGTTTATAATTTTAAAACCCCACTAAAATACGGCTTTATACGTTTTCCAAACTAGCCCATCTGCTCCCATCCCTATTTATTTGCATTTATTTAATAACTAGTAGAAAGACCCTCGTGTGTTGCGACAGAGTCAAACAAAACATAATATAATATATAAACATGATTACTTTATATACATTTCTATATACATTTGGTACTTTTATCGTAAATTTATTATTTAAGGGTATTAGTATTAAAAGGTAATTTGAATAAATTTTAAGGTTAAACGTGGCATGATGGAATTCATACCCCTGATATGATTTATGTGTCATACTAGGTTATCACCCGGGAATGCTTCCCGGGTTGTTTATTTTTATTAGTTAGTAAACATGTTTTTTTTATTAAAATGTAACATATTATTTCATTAAACTTTTACTCGACGTTGATTAATTGTTAATCTTTCTGTAGGGATGAGCATTTGGTACCGATACCATATCGGGTTTATTCGATGCTGGTACCCATTTCTCGTTTTTCGGTACCAGTACGATACCGATATTTACGTGTTAAACACCGGTAAATACCATAATGATTGTTATAGCATCAGAGACGGTTTAGAGTCCTTTACCACTGACCATGATGGATACATAAATTATTAGAAGTCAGAATGATCATACATGAAGAGAAAAAAAACTAATAAGATCAGCACACGAACACTATGTTAGAACGTGAAAATTCACATTTAAATTTTGGTTGGTGATGATGCTTTGAAGAAAATCAATGCAACCATCATGAAGAATACAGCGTTCACCAGTACGTTTATCATCTTCAAGATTCAAACCCTTGAGTACATTCGATTCGATCACTTTCATGTTTGCCCTTCTCTCAAATTTTGATATTTGTTCAAGTGTCGTCTTCAATCCCTTGAAATCAAACTCCTTAACTGCAAAACCACCATAAAAAATACTTGATCTAGGGCCTACTGTAGTTTTATAATTATCTGATTACTTTGATATTAGTGGTGGCAAGATGGGCAGTTGGGTAACATGTCAAAACAAACTCATGTCAAGACCGTCCAACCCGCAAACCACTTCACTTTTATAATAGTTAACGTCATGTATTATTAAATAAATGAATTTCGAGCAACTTTAACTTGTTTGACCCCTTTGACGTGTTACCTTTTTAGCAAAAGTGTTGAGATTAAACGCAACCCGAGTATTAATGCTCGATGATAAAGTTTCTACAAAGTATCAACCTCTTCACTTGTCAAAGAAACACTTAATTTGTCCAGCACAAATTCAGTAGTAGTCTCGAACAATGATGCCTATATGTTATAAAGAAAAAAGAAAGTTAAACCAGAAATCAAGTAATAGTTTTCTATAACATAGATCACTATTATAGGAGGGTATTGAGACTTCCAGAATCAAAAACATCTAATCAAGCCATAGTTAGTCAAAACTAATTCCTAATATGTAGTACCCAAACACTAAATTAGTGAACCGGTAAACATCATAACTACTTTACCTTCACAGAACTAAATTAGGGCATTGTTCTTCACATACGAAGTTGGTAACACCTGCATTTTTTACCATTGAGGAATTATAATGTATAATAATGTAAATGAACATGGAAAGTTCAAATGAATATCTTTAATACCAGTTCATCATTTGCCTCTAGTATTTGAAAAAAAAAAATTGAACACCTTAAATGGCACACGATCAAAGAATGTTGATTACACACTTAGAAAATAATTGAAAGTCACTAAAAAATCAGCAGTATGTATTTCAAAAGTTTCAATGTATTCGTGACATTTAGAATGGAAGATATTTACTATATTCAAAGTATAATCACAACCCATCTTCCAAAATTAATATCAAATTTGTTTTTAGAGTCAAATATGCTTAGTTTCAAAAGCCATCTATATCAAGTGTTGTTTCAAAAGCCATCTATAGCAGTTAAAAGATATTCCATGTCAACATAGAAACCATTTTCGAATAAAAAAATTATGTTGAAAACTATAAACTTTATTTACATACTTTGTAAAATCATCAACCAGGTAATAGATAGTGATACTTGGTTTCCAATATGAACATCAAAAAATTAAGCTAAGCACAACTCATTGGAGATGAAGAGGACAATCAAATTTAACTCACGATCAAAATCGATGAATTATCTTTTCAAATACATACAAACACTCAAGATTCAAAGAGAAAGAAAAACCTTTGTTTTGGTCTCGCACTTGACATCCAACTGCTGAAACCTAAGAGTAAGATGTCCAGCAAGCCGATTTCCGAATATCCATGGCACACAATGACAGCCCGGCTCAAGAACATCATCAAACTTCCCAAAATTTTCCTTTATAGCAACAGTAGATTGATCTACTTAAACCAAACAGAGGAAGTTCCCTATGATTTCACACTAAAACCAACACAACCAAACTCATTAGCATGCCTTCCTTCACAGAGTCATTTCATCAAACAACTTGGCTACAATAATCTCCCAACAAAATCACACAATCCCACCAATCGCAGCCCATCTCTTCGCCGTCATCCATTGTCGTCCTCGCCTCCACCTGACCCACTGCATGCCCACAGAAAAAAATGTAATAATAGTAATCAATAACCTCCGGTTATAAAAAAAATTGAGGTTTCAAGGTTTAAAGCACCTAGGCCTTAAAAGTTCATACTTTTTCTCATAAAATGTTAAAGTTTTTTGGTACTTTAACAATCATTGATCAACCACCCAAAACCATAAACCATATAGTGAAACTATATAAAGCATAAAAATCAACTTTTACACTGCAATTTTCTTCCATAGTCCGTCATCTCCATAGTCACCTCTACCGAGTAGCTGGCCTGCCTAGATAAGCAAAACATGATTTATTAGAAAAAGTTAACCCAAAATTTCATAGTAGAGTTAAATGTCAAAATCATCCCTGAAGTTTGGGCACTTTTGCATGTTACATCCTAAATAAGATTCTTTTTTTTGTAATTGGACCCTCACATTTCATTTTTGTTGCCATTTGCATCCAAATCACCAACTTGGTTCACGAAATTGCCAATCGTCATTGATTTAACGAAGTTGCCAAAATCGTCCCTGAGTTGATACATTTTAACTGAGTTAGTGATATGGATGGAAATAGCAACAAAAAAAATGTTATTTTGGATATAACAGACAAAAGTGCCCACACCAAGGGACAATTTTGGCATGCTACTCTTTCGTAGTATTTCAATTCAGTTGACCCTCTACAAGGTTCAGAAGTTGGGTACAACCTTATCGGGATGATGTTTGAGTGCAGCTTTCCTATATGCTTTTTTAATATCTGTTGCAGAAGCAGTTGAGTCAACTCCCCTGTAACATTCAAAATCAAAACTTCATTATTTCATAAAAGAACATACTCGTTCAAAATCAAGTACTTATGTAACATGTAATAAAAAGAACTTACAATATGAGGTAGGCATTTAAGGGGATTCCCTTTCTGGATTCAATTTCAACATTAGAAAGCTATATTTTTATTTTACATTTAAACCCCAAAGCCGACCAACCTGGCACGAACTAACCCGAATACCCAAACCCGACCAACCCAAACTTTAAATGGGTCGGTTATTGGGTCACTTTTTCCCAGCCAAAAACCTGAACTACACGACCCGAAAAATCCAAAACCCGGAAAACAATGGGTCGATGTCGGGTTTGTTTTATTTCTAACTGTTCAACTAATTAAAATAAAAAAATAGATAGAAGGGGCAGATGGGTCAAGAACAACACAATAATGTAAGTTGAACCATAGACCTCCTAGATCTTTGACTCCAATTTTTGCCAGTTCAGTTGATTCCACTTTGATCTATTTTGACTCTACTAAACAGAAGTTTCTCTCATGTCCTTCATCAAATTTTGTTGAGTTTGTGAAAATTATCATATATATATATATGTCGAGCATACATAATAATATTAATTAATAATACTTCATTGTAAATTGGATAGATGGACTTTGCTTTAAATTAATGAAGTTTCAGTTCTCATATGACCCAATCTATAAACAAATTAAGAATATGATGCATACGAAAGACTTTTTAATTGATTTTGAAGCTATTTTCAAACAATTAAATATAGGGTTGTCAATCTTCCTCAACCTCACATATATACATGCATATTGAAAAAGGATGTCAAATTGTCAAGCCCACTGTACATCAAAGGGCAATAGCTGTTTCTAAGAATAGATGTTTCTTTTAATTTATTTGTAGTGCAACATGCAACAACTCATTTTAGAAATTTGGCAAACCCACTATACATCAAAGGTAAATAAATTTAATCTGAAGGTAAAAAGAAAAAAACTTACGGTGATATTGTTGAGGAGATGAAAAGCAAACACACTTTAGCCGAGACCCAGAGTCCGTCTCCAAGCCTACAAGAAATCTGAAAATAAAAGCGCGTAACTAAAATTGGAGGCCTAAGTCGTAATTGTTATTCGATTTTTTGAATATTCGGTTGAAATCAAAGAGAAGCGTAGAAATAAGAATCCGACCAAGGCTGTATTTTGGGTAAAAAATCTTGTATTTTTAGTGTACTTATAAAGAAGCCAAGCCTGGAATCATGTTTTTTTAGTGTCATCGTCTTGTATTGTAGACAACTGTCATTCGAAAGCGGTACATCATCTCTCCTCATAGCCTCTGCAAATTTCTCCTTCAACCCAGCAAGAACTAAAAGGGTCAAAACAAAAAAAAATTAGTCAATAACATGAGAATCAAACCATAATCCCAAATTAGCAAAGAATCAGACTTTTTTCAAGTATCTAATCGGGGTAAACAAAACACAAGTACATCAGATTAATAAACAACCTGCAACAAAAGCCCAAAAGTAAAAGTAAAATGAAGATTGTTTCTTGAGAAAAAAGAAAGTAAAATCAAAATCAACAAATAGCAAAGAACTAAACTTTTTTCCAAATATCTAATCAGGGTAAAAGAAACTTTGAACAAAACTCACTTGCAACAGATCAAAATAAACAAAGAAAGACGGAGAGATGAGAAATCCCGATGAGAGTGACGGCTGGAATTCTTGAGACGACCTAGGGTTTGGAGAGAAAAAACAAAGACAGAAAGAAAGATATAAATTCGAACATGAACAAAAGGATTAACAATTAGCAAAAGAAGATTTCTTTACCTGATTATTGAAGCTTGAATCATATGGATCAGAAGAGAAGAGGAAGCATACATCATAAGGAAGAAGATGAAGATCTAGGGTTTAGAAAAAGAAAGCGTGTTTTTTAGAGGAATTTATATCATCGGACATGAACAAAAGGATTAACAATTAGCAAAAGAAGATTTCTTTACCTGATTATTGAAGCTTGAATCATCTGGATCAGAAGAGAAGAGGAAGCGTACATCAGAAGGAAGAAGATGAAGATCTAGGGTTTAGAAAAAGAAAGCGTGTTTTTTAGAGGAATTTATATCATCGGAATATAAAACGGGTCGGGTTACAAAAAAGAAAGATCCGCGTGATTTTTTTGGCTGCATATTCAGTTTCCCGCCAAAACTCAATTCTAGAGGCTCTAATCTAATGCCACATCAGCCCAAATCTTCTTGTTTATTATATATAATAGATTTACTTATCAATTCGTGAAAACAACTCATTTTATAAAACATCTTTTAAAACTAAACTATTATTTTGGGTGAATTACACGAAGGTCCTTGTTCAAGTCAGAATAATGTTGAATTCTTTGGGTTTGTCATGGTTTAGTACAGTACCAACACTCAGTATACAGACATTTAAAATAACAAACAAAAGAGAAAACAGTAAAAAAAAAAAAATAAGGTCAAAGTGTGTGCATATATATTATAATATTGTATTGTGTTTATTTTTGAGTAAACTTCCGTTTTGCTCCCTGTGGTTTGGTCACTTTAACGGTTTTGCCCCAAACCTTTAAAAATAGCCATTTTACTCCCTGATCTATGAAGCTTATCTCTATTTCACTCCCCGCCCCTAACGCCATCCATTTCCAACATTAAAACACAGTCACATGCCCCTCACATGAGGGGCAAATCTGTCTTTTCCCATCCTCCCTCTTAAGAACTGATATCTTGTTGCCTTTTAAAAACCCTAATTTCTCACCACCAACAACCACCACCACCTACTATCACTAGCACCAACAGTCGCGACTACCTGCCATCAACACTAACAACCAACCAACACAAACGTGGTTCAACTACAATTACATATGTTAGAAACTAAATTTATGGGGTAAATTGGTATATTGCGAGTAAAATAACCAAAAATCAAGGTTGGAGCAAGAATCAATCGGTTCATGTGTTCAAATCGGAAGACGGATATGAAGAGATTCTGGTTTCAAACCAGATCCGGTCAAAATCAACTGACGTGGAGCGACTCCCACAACGGGTTCATGTGTTCAAATCGGTGGACTGATGTGAAACAATGCGAGGTTCAGCCCAGATCCACTTAAAGCCAGAAACAGAGTCGGTGAATTTGGTCTCAAATTGCGATAACGATCTCTTCTTTGAGATGCCATATCTTGAAGGTAACTGGGATGCCGCTTCTTCAGAACAGGCCCAAGAAACCCAACTATATTAGTGTCAACATCCCCTCAACTGTTGATCAGTTCTTTAATCTGTTCTTGTTGTTTTCGTTGGTAGTTTTTAGTTGTTTTGATTTGTGTTTGTTTGTGGGTCATTGAATTTAAAATTATTTGATATAGTGTTTAGTTTACTAAACACTAAAAGGATATTTATCAAGTAAATTCAAAATGTTATGTGTTTCTTGGTTTCTTTTTGTTTTTGTTTTCATCTGGGTTAGTCTTGAAAGTATTGATTTTTTGTTACTGCTTGTTGATCTTGAACCTTTGGTTTATAATGGTTAAAAGTTTTGATAATGAAAGTTGAAAGTTTTCTTTAGGAAAAATTACAAGTTTTGTCCTTTATCTTTATAGTACTTTACAGGCAGTGTCCTTTTTTTCAAAACTTTACAGGCGGTGTTCTTTATAGGGAATTTTGTTGCAAGTTTTGTCCTTTGAGCCTAACCCAGTTAGATTTTTTTGTTAAATCTGATTACCCAAGGGTATTTTAGTCTTTTTACTTATTTAAAGGACAAAACTTGTAATTTATTCTTTAAAAAATATTTCAAAAAAAAATTATATATCTGAAATCAAATTACCCTAACAATCAGATCTAAAATCTGAAATCAAGCAAATCAACTATACAACTCTACCTAAATCACCTATAATTCAACACTATAACCTAGTTAATCTATTGAAACTGTATCCAAATTCATTCTACTTAACACCGAATCAACAATATACTTTCATAAAATCAACTAAATTCAACAACAAAACATAAAACCTATAATAATATATCAACCGCTAGATGATAATAATCCGATCTAACTAATCCACAAAACTCGTACTGTAATAGCAACTAACCAGAACCAAAAAAAGTTAACCAATACACATCAAATTATTCATCTCGATAATTCACACAAATCTCCGTTGAGGATGACCTGGATCTCTTCTGTAAGCTTGATTGGGGGCTAATTGTGAGCTTTTTAGTAGCAGAATTGAGAAAAAAGAGAAGAAGATGATGCGAATCGACCTGGATCTCTTCTGTAAGCTAGATCTCTTCACACAAATCAACCAAGATGATTGTGAAACCCCTGACACAACTTCCCAGCGGAAACCCCCCGCCGCACCTAAACCCCTCTACTCGTATCAACTCTCTCTCCAACAGGTGAAATCAACACAAAACCCTAGCTGTTCATGGTGAATCAACAAATCACCGCACCCAAACCCCTCTGTCTCGTATCAAAGGTTCTGACAACGGTAGAGTCATCGAGGTTAGGTAAGTCGTTGATGGGGAGACGTAAGGATCCGACTAAGGGTTTGGGGGTGTCGGAGGGTTTGGAGTGGAAGATCTCGAGGGTGAGGAGAGGGGAGGGGGATGGTGGGACCGGGATGAGGAAGCGTTCGTTCCAGATGGGTTTGGTGGAGTTGGATTCGTCGGATTTGGTGGCAAGGCGGCGATCGGGTCCAGCCAGAAGATGACGTAAGGGGTGAGATCTCCGTTTCGCCAGTTGACGTTTTTCAGGTGTTTGGCGGAGACGATGGTGATTTCGAGGTCTAGGGGTCTGGGTGGGGGGCGGTGGGAAGCGGTGGTTGCCATGGTGGTGAACCGGTGGATGGATGGTGGTGAGAGAGTGTGGTAGAGAGAGGGGCAGAGAGTTGTAGAGAGAGAGGCAGAAAGTTCTATAGAGAGAGAGAGAGGGGAAGGGAGTTTGATATATAATCTAATAATAATAATAATAACAATAATAATAATAATATTAATAACAATAATAATAAAGAGGTAAAAAGACTAAAATACCCTTGGGTAATCAGATTTAACAAAAAAATCTAACTAGGTTAGGCTCAAAGGACAAAACTTGCTACAAAATTCCCTATAAAGGACACCGCCTGTAAAGTTTTGAAAAAAAGGACACCGCCTGTAAAGTACTATAAAGATAAAGGACAAAACTTGTAATTTTTCCTTTTCTTTATTTGATGTTGCCAATTTTAAAGCTTGTTCACTTTTATGATTGATTGTTGTGTTAAAGAACATTCTTTTTGTCACATTGAGGGCACTGAAGGGACAAAGATCAGTAATCCCGATTTGGGTTTCTATTTGGGTCATTGATTGTGTGTTTCTTGGTTTCTTTTTGTTTCTTTTCATCTGGGTTAATCTTGAAAGTATGGATTTTTTGTTACTGCGTATTCATGCTGAATCTTTGATTTACTGTTTGGTTAGAGAGGGAGTAGAGAGAGAGTATGTGTTATATAAATATATAAATATCTTTCCACACAAAATTACCAAAATACCCTCATGTGAGGGGCACATGACCAGGTTTTAACGGTGGAAATGGATGGCGTTAGGGGCGGGGAGTGAAATAGAGATACGCTTCATAGATCAGGGAGTAAAATGACTATTTTGAAAGGTTTGGGGCAAAACCGTTAAAGTGACCAAACCACAGGGAGCAAAACGGAAGTTTACTCTTTATTTTTTATAAAAATGATGTGAATATATTGTTTATTGAAAAAAAAAATATGTATGTACGGACTTTTAAAACTATAATATAAATGATGGTTTTATTCTAAAAAAATATTTATGTATAGACTTTTAAAACTATAACATAAATGATTTGTTTTATTCTGAAAAGGATGTTGGATGCACATACTTTTAAAACTATAACATAAGAATATCTCCGATGCATCTTTTGGAAGATGCCCTTAGAGACCATTAAAAGCTTTTACCATTGTAAACGTATGTCCTTAGGCCATGGGGTATGGGGCTTGGGTTGGGGCGTGGGTTGGGGGAAAACGCCCAAGGCACCACCCCGGGTGGGCTTGGGTTGGGGCGTGGCCCTTGGGGCTTGGCTTTCAAGCCGGGCGTGGGGCGGGGGAAGCGAGCTGACATGGCGGGCTGTGTATGGCCAAAGAAAAGAGCCGTTGGCCAACGGCTATATTAAAAAAAAAAAAAAAATTCTTCCATTTTTTCACTATAAAACTCACATTTTTCTTCCATTTTTTACCACATTCAACCACATCTTCTATACATCTTCAATTTTCCTTCTACAAAACAAAAAAAATTCATCCTTACAACCGTCCTTTTGACCCGAGCAACCCGTATGGATTCCAAGAAAATAATCCTAGCCCACCACCCACTCGTCCAATAGCTCGTCCATTTTTCATACACTCTCCTATGCCCGACATGGCGGGTTATGCATCGTATATCGGGAATATACAGCGAGCAGTTGGATGACATTTCATGCAAGTTGGATACATTCAACGTATTCCAACAACAAAGGGTCGAAATACGAAGGAGCAAAGAAGCTAGAGATGCCGCTAGAGATGCCCAGAAACAAAAACGGGATGATTTGAAATTTCTATCCCAGCCCATTGATCACCTACAGGGTGACGAGTTACAACTAGTCTTGGCGTTGAGAGAAGAGATAAAAAACAAATATAAAAGTTAGGATTTTTTTTGTAATTTTCTTTATTTAAAAATATTAAAAAAATTAAATTTATTGTTTTAAATAATATTGAAATAGCCCAGCGGGTCAGCCCAGCGAAGCCCACCAAACCCACGCCCCAAACCCCCGCCCCACCATACCGTGTTGAATGTGGGTTTAGCCCATGTCTGCCACCCATTCCACGTGTCAACCAATGCCCAACCCACGCCCCAACCCAAGCCCCACCATACCCCACGGTCTTGGGGTGCCCTTAGCAACTAAGCCCTTCCACAAGCTCTTTGTTTTTGTTGCTTTTTGCATGTGTGTGAGTCCAAAGTAAAAGAAAAAATGTTATTTAAATATTGTGTGTAGTGGGTAGGTAATGAGATGGAAATTAAGAAGAGTATGGATATTTGTTAGGTTGGAGATGAAGTAAGGGTTTTTAAGGATTTATAAGGATATGATGTGGCAAATGACGTGGCAGCGAAGGGCGCACATAGCATTGGAGATAGTCTAAATGATTTGTTTTATTCTGAAAAGGATGTTGGGTTGATAATTTTTATGGGTCGGAAATATTTGAGCGTTTGTTCTCTTTGACTAAATTCCACTTGGCATCCGGGCTAAACATAAATATTCTCAAGTGTAGTATTTTTGGGATTCGGGTGTCTCACGTGAAAGTCTCAAGTTTGGCAGCTGTGTTCGGGTGTAAGGTGGGCTCTATCCCTTTTACTCACCCAGGGCTCCCGGTTGGCAGTAATACGAATTTGATTCGGAATTGGAATCCTATAATTAATAAGTTTCGAAACAGGTTGTCCCTTTGGAAAGCCCATCAACTTTCTATAGGGGGTCGAACTACTCTCCTTAAATCTGTCCTAAATGCCTTGCCAACGTATTTTATCTCTTTGTTTCGGGTGCCGGTTCAAGTTATTAAAACTTTGGAAAGGCTAAGGCGTGTGTTTTTTTGGGGTGGTTGTGAGGAAAAGGACAAGATGAGTTGGGTGGCTTGGGTGAAGGTTATGAAACCGGTGGATTAAGGAGGTATAGGGGTAGGTTCTCTTAGAGACGCCAATCTAGCTATGCTCGCTAAGTGATGGTGGAGGTTCAAGTCGGAACAATGTGCTCTATGGAGGAAAGTTGTTTGGTCGATTCATAGCAGCTCTCGATCATGGACTTTTATCCCAATGAGGCTATCGAACCCGGGGCTGTGGAAACAAATTGTTAACATAAAAACAGATTTGGTTGCAAGTGAGGTAAACTTGGAACTTTTGATAAAAGGTGTAGTTCGGAATGGGTTGTCAGTCTTTTTCTGGCTGGATTTTTGGGCTGGATCAGAACCGTTTAAGACCGCCTTCCCTAACTTTACGCTTTAGACTGGGCAAAGTCGTGTGTCGTGGCTAATCGTATTAGTCAGGGGACGAACGGTTTAGGTTTTTACTGGAACTGGAGCCGCCAGAATATGACCTTGGTGGAACAATCAGAACTGAATAATCTCTCAGCTCTGCTTATGCATTTCAGCTTTTCGAATGGTCGGGATGTGTCGCAACCCCCGCCCCCTATCTGTCCCAGGAACGGGCGACCGCGAACTCAGTTTCGGTGGTATCAGTGTTTATTAATTTGGCAGCGGAATTTTCATCAGGACCGTAGTTAGGAAACATTTGATCAGAGTAAAATACCACATTTTATAGAAATACACACATTGGGATAAAACCCAAGTTTTCATTACAAACTGATTTATAGGGATAAATCCCTTTTTATTGAATTAAAACGCCTTCTTTATTTAGGTAACTTTTATAGCCACTTTTCCAAGCCTTCAGTACTATCCAGCTGGCTTCTAATTGGCTTTCACATTGTGTTACCTGAAACGCGTTTTAAAAACATTTGTCAGCGGAAAATACTGGTGAGTGAATCCCAGTTTAATCAAGAAACATTAATTTAATTTAAACTTAACAGTATTGAGGGCGATTACAATGTTTATATCTACCCAATTACTCATTCAGTACTGTCAATCCTGACTGGTGGGTCATATTACACATTGCCTAACACTTCGTCCAATGGTAACGTTACTCACATTTTGTATACAAAACCCCAACATACCGGCAGTAATCGTAGAATTACAAAGACTCAATCACTGCTAAATTGCATTGTGAAATAGTTAAGGTTTTGTAAAAACTGTTTACAAAAAGGAGATTACTCACATTGCTGTCTTAGATTTTCCGTAAGGGTTTCCTGGTGATAATCTATAATTTACACCAATGCACGTGTGTTAGTATAATAACCCATTTTAACATTAGTAATACCCTCCCCGAGACGACATTCCAACGACTACGTCGGGCAGAACCACGACAGACGTTACGGAACCCTAGATCAATCGGGTAGCGTATCTAATACGTATCCAGGGGTTATGATACTTACAACAGAGCAGAACTTCGCTATTTAGGGGGTATAATACCCGAGTATATCGTATACTACGTAGAAATTGAGAGAGAAATGAAAAGATTGAACGAATTGGACTGAAGGCCAAGCAACGCAATTTATAGGGCCTGATTTGGCTTTTCTCGCGGCCCGCTTAAAACAAGATCACGGACTACGCGGCCCGCGTCAAAGGGGTCAACGACGTAGCTTTGAGGTGTCACCACCCTAGCTTCGCCACATGTCGCCACGTGGTGGCTTCCGGAGGAGGGCGGGTGGCCAACCTTGTCGCGGCTCGCGTTAACTAAAGACAAGGGGTGTCGCGGCCCGCGACGACCCAATTATTTTTGTTTTTATTTATTTTTAACGTTGTAACGTATTTTGGGCTCGGTTTTCACATACGGGGTGTATTTTAAAATATATTAGGGTGTCGGAAAAATTCGAGGGTGTCGGTTTTCTTGAGGATTGTTACATCCTCCCCACCTTGTTTTAGAGCTCGTCGTCGAGATCTACTGGAACAAGTGCGGATATTTCTTTTGTATTTCTGATTCAAGCTCCCATGTATACTCAGGTCCTCTTTTGGAGTCCCACTTTACTTTGACCAAAACTAATCTCTTGTGTTTGAGGTTTTTGACTTTCATGTCTTCAATCTGTAGAGGCCTTTCTACAAACTTGAGTTGTTCATTTACCTCTATATCCTTAAGAGGTACCATCAGCGATTCATCGGCTAAGCATTTCTTGAGACTTGATACATGAAATACATCATGTATTCCTGCCATTTCATCTGGCAGTTGTAGCTGATAGGCTAAAAGTCCTATTCTTCTAATAATCTCAAAAGGTCCAACATACCTGGGACTTAGCTTTCCTCTTTTGATGAATCTTACTACTCCTTTCCAAGGAGAGACCTTCAATAATACTTTATCTCCTATTTGAAATTCCAAGGGTTTGCGTCGGTTATCGGCATAACTCTTTTGTCGATCACGTGGTGCTTTCAGTCGTTCATTGACTTGAATAATCTTGTCGGTTGTTTCTTGCACTATCTCAGGTCTAGATAGTTGCTTCTCCCCAATTTCTGCCCAACATACTGGGGTTCGACACTTTCGTCCATAAAGTGCTTCAAATGGTGCAGCATGGATACTTGTGTGATAACTATTATTATAAGAAAATTCTATTAAAGGTAAGTGATCGTCCCAATTACCTCCGAAATCAATTACACAAGCTCTAAGCATGTCTTCCATTGTCTGAATTGTCATTTCGCTTTGCCCGTCTGTTTGAGGATGACAAGCTGTGCTTAGATTTAACTTGGTTCCCATTGCTTTTTGGAAACTTGTCCAAAAATGAGAGGTAAAACGACTATCTCTGTCAGACACAATTGATAGAGGAATTCCATGTAAAGAAACTATTTCATTTACATATAGTTTAGCTAATTGTTCCATACTGAAAGTTTCTTTGAGTGGTAGGAAATGAGCTGACTTGGTTAGCCTATCTACAATCACCCAGATTGTATCATTTCCTTTCTTTGTTTTGGGTAATTTAGTAACAAAATCCATTGTTATCAATTCCCATTTCCACACTGGCATTTCTACCTGTTGTAATAAACCTGAGGGTTTCTGGTGTTCAGCTTTGATTTGTGAACAGGTTAGACATTTAGAAACATAGGCTGCTTTGTCCTTTTTCATTCCTATCCACCAGAAATTTTTCCTTAAATCCTACTACATTTTATCACTTCCTGGGTGCATCGTATACTTAGACTTATGGGCTTCTTCTAATATACGATGACATAGGTTTCCTAATTTAGGTATCCACATTCTCTTCTTATGGAATCTCCAAATTCCATATGTTCCTTGTTCTAATTCCTTTAGTATACCTTTTAATTTTTCAGTATCATCCTTGATTACTGATTCTTGTGCTTCTCTTATCTGATCATTTAAATCTACTTGCAGATTTAATTTAAGAGAACGTACCCTTTTTGGCTTTTCATGATACTTTCGGCTTAAAGCATCTGCCACTATATTTGCTTTTCCTTCATGATACTGGATATCATAATCATAATCACTAAGCATTTCCATCCAACGTCTTTGTCTCATATTCAATTCCTTTTGCCCGAAAACATACCTTAAACTTTTATGATAAGTGAATATGGTAAACTTACTACCATAAAGGTAATGTCTCCAAATCTTAAGGGCAAAAATTATAGCTCCTAACTCTAAATCATGGGTTGAATAATTTTCTTTATGATTCTTAAGTTGTCTAGATGCGTAAGCTATAACCTTTTGGCGTTGCATCAACACACATCCATAACCTAGTTTGGAAGCGTCACAATAAACTACAAAGTCTTCAGTTCCTTCTGGTAACGCTAATATGGGTGCATGGGTTAATCTTTGCTTAAGAATTCTAAATGCTTCTTCTTGTTTTGGTCCCCATTCAAACTTAATGGATTTACATGTTAACTTAGTTAAAGGAATGGCTATTCTAGAGAAATCTCGAATAAATCTTCTATAATAACCGGCCAATCCTAAGAAACTTCTAACCTCGGTTGGTGACTCAGGGGTTTTCCATTTAGTAATCGCCTCGATCTTTGTGGGATCCACTTGAATTCCTTCATCATTGACTAAGTGTCCAAGAAACTGTACTTGTTCTAACCAAAACTAGCACTTTGAAAACTTAGCATAAAGCTTTTCCTTTCTTAATAAACTTAAAAGTGCGTGCAAATGCTTTGCATGTTCCTCTTTACTCTTAGAGTAAATTAGAATATCATCTATGAAGACAATTATGAATTTATCCAAGTATGGCTTACATATTCGGTTCATCATGTCCATAAATGCGGTTGGGGCATTGGTTAAACCAAATGGCATGACAGTAAATTCATAATGGCCATACCTCGTTCTAAATGCGGTTTTAGGAATGTCCTCTTCCTGTACCTTTAATTGATGATATCCTGACCTTAAATCGATTTTAGAGAAAAATCGAGCTCCTTGCAGTTGATCGAACAGATCATCGATTCTTGGTAATGGGTACCGATTCTTAATCGTGACTTTGTTCAATTCACGGTAGTCAATGCACATACGCATTGATCCGTCCTTCTTTTTAACGAATAAAATTGGTGCTCCCCAAGGCGTCGAACTTGGCTGTATGAATCCTTTCTCCAATAATTCATCTAACTGTTTCTTTAGTTCCTGCATTTCTGCGGGTGCCAATCGGTAAGGTGCTTTGGCAATTGGTGCTGTTCCTGGCAGTAGATGAATTCTGAATTCAACTTCCCTGTCTGGCGGTAGTCCTGGTAATTCTTCTGGAAATACATCTGAAAACTGAGACACTACTGGAATATCTTTTAGTTCTTTTCCTTTAGTGTTAATGATTAGAGAAATCAAATACACTATAGATCCTTTTCTTATATAGCCTGCGGTTTTTATCACAGAGATGAATTTAGTGGATCTAGAGGGTTTATCACCTTTAATTGTGATCTTTTCACCTTTTGGTGAATTTACTTGAATTGACTTTTGATCTCATAAAATACTCGCTTTATTGGCTATTAACCAATCCATTCCTAAAACAATATCAAATCCTGCCAGATTCATTGGGTAAAGGTTTGCAATAAACTTTTGGTTTAAAAATTCTATTCTTGCTCCCTGCAAGATTTCAGAAATCCTAATCGTTTCTCCATTTGCTGTCTCAACTAGACATTCTTGTGGTAGTTTGGTTAATGACTGATTTAGAAGTTTGCAAAGTGAAGTATTAATAAAACTTTGGTTCGCACCAGAGTCAAATAATACTTTAGCAAAAACATCATTAACTAAAAACGTACCAGCTATCACGTCTGGAATCATCTTGGCTTCATCTGCAGTCAGAACGAATGCTCTAGCATTTTTAGTGTTCTTGTTATTCGCAGCTGGAGCCAATTTCGGACAGTTTGGCTTGATATGACCTTGTTCCCCGCAATTGTAGCATATCCTGTTGTGGGCTTTCCTCCTGCAGTCTTCTTCCTTGTGACCTGATATTTTGCAGAAATTGCAATATATAGAGCATCTTCCAGAATGCTTCCTTTTGCAATACTTGCAATAAGGTGCAGATGTGAAACCTACATTTTTCCCACGGTTGGAATTTCCAGATCGGAATTCCTGGGTAAGTCTTTGAGCTAGGTTTCTCCTCTGGTCTTCTTCTCTAGTACAGATTAATTCATCTGTCAAGGTATTTGCTAGTTCTACAGCTTCTTCTATAGTTTGAGGTCTAGCTGCCTTGACCACATGCCTAATTTCTCCGATCAATCCCCAGATGTAACGGGAGATTAATACCGGTTCAGGTGATGCAAGGGTTGGTACGATTCTAGCATATTCAAAGAATGTGGTAGTATAACCCTTACTATCTACCCCGGTCATCCTTAGGTTCAGAAACTTATTTGCTATCTGTTCATTTTCATTGGGAGGGCAGAATTTCCTTTCTACCATATTCTTAAATTCCTCCCATACCATGTTGTATACCCTATCACTTCCTCTATACTGGAGGATAGTGTTCCACCATTCTAAGGCTGAGTTCTTAAATAAATTAGAAGCAAACATTATTTTGTCTTCTTCAGCACACTTGCTTATTTTTAAAACAGCCTCAGTCTTTTCTATCCAGCGTAGAGCTGCAATGGGTCCTTCATTGCCCGAGAATTCTATTGGTTTGCAGGACCAGAATTCTTTGTAAGAACAACCATAAAGCATGGTTCTTCTTCTTTTGGGAATGGGCACTTGAAGTACGGGTCCATTGTTCACGCTGTGTTCTGGTTCAATTGGTCGCTTACTGCTATGTTTACTTTTATTATCAGCATCCTTAACAGTTTGAAGAATAAATGGCATTGCATCTATAATTCCTTGTGCCACTATGTGTTGGATATCACTATTATCCATTTGATTTCCATTGTTATTGATACTTGGATTCTCATTAACCAAGTTAATGTTACTCTGGTTATCGTTATTCAGATTTCCTTGATTTCCTTCGTTGGCCATCTGAATTTTAAACATTTACCACGTATTAATATCACAAAATAATATTTAATATAGCCAATCACATGACACACATTTTGGTCAAAAGCGTCAATCATTGCGACTTACTCTATTCATATACTATGCATCTATTACACACCAGTACTGAAATTAAAAATTACAATACCGACTGAAATTTAAAGTTACGCTACTAGTAATAGGCATCCGTAGTTTTTTTTATACAGATACACACATATTATATTGTTATTATTTTATTACTACTACCGTTTCCACCATCACATTCACGGATATGGATTCATCCAAAAATCCATATTGCGCTCGTCATACTTCCATACGAGTCGCTCTCCCACCTGTCTCATCCATTCACTACTTTCTAAAATTTCCTCACCAAATGTCCTAAGTTCTTGTACATTTTCTGCACTCATTGGGGGTGCAGGTTCTAGGACTGGGTTCGGAATCTGGGGTGCGGGTTCATGGTATGGAGGTGTAGGTGCCTGGAACTGGTAAGGATCTTCTAAAATCTCCCTAATGTATTCGTCATGGTAATAGGGATCTAAAGGATCCAAACCTGGGTAGGCTCCTATGTTTGGCATGGGCGTGTCTTCATGTATCGGGTAACGTTGCACATAGTCACTAACGTTATCCCACCAGGGGTCGTAATTTAGGTCTAAGGGGTTTGGTGCTGGTACCCTAGGTATTTCTTCCGGATTGAAGTCATGCATTTCTATTTGATTTTCAGGGTTTTCTATTTCCATTGGTTGGTCAGGAATTGGTGGTTGTGGTTGGGGTGCTATCATTTGCTCCAGGTTAGGGTCAGCTGCAGTTGTTGCTAATATATGGATATTGGCTATACCCCTATTAAGCATATCCTGCGCATAGGCATCAGTTTCTCTTTTAGCTGCTGCTAGTACTCTCTGGTCTTGTAACTTTTTCATACGTTTTCTACGCTCGTGTGCTCCTCTACTGAACCATCCCCTCTTTTTCTAAGGAAATGGCTCCTCTGACTGAGCCTTAAACACAAAGATTCCTTCTTCCGTATCAGCAGAGTACCCTGAGAGGGCAGGCTGAGAAGAGGAGGTGCCTTCACTTCTAGGCGAACCAGACAATTGACGGTACGCGTCAGATGGTCCTTGGTCACTCATACTGTAAACTAACAAATAGTCAAATAACACATAACAAGAAATACAATTATGCACATATTTCCGTAATTTATTTCCTAACAGATTAAATTTTGATGTCAGCAGAACGCTTCAGTGGCTGAATCAGTGGCTGAATCAGTGGCTTAGCTCTGATACCACCTTCTGTTGCAACCCCCGCCCCCTATCTGTCCCGGGAACGGGCGGCCGCGAACTCAGTTTCGGTGGTATCGGTATTTATTAATTTGGCAGCGGAATTTTTATCAGGACCGTAGTTAGGAAACATTTGATCAGAGTAAAATACCACATTTTATAGAAATACACACATTGGGATAATACCCAAGTTTTCATTACAAACTGATTTATAGGGATAAATCCCTTTTTATTGAATTAAAACGCCTTCTTTATTTAGGTAACTTTTATAGCCAATTTTCCAAGCCTTCAGTGCTATCCAGCTGACTTCTAATTGGCTTTCACATTGTGTTACCTGAAACGTGTTTTAAAAACATTTGTTAGTGGGAAATACTGGTGAGTGAATCCCAGTTTAATCAAGAAACATTAATTTAATTTAAACTTAACAGTATTGAGGGCGATTACAATGTTTATATCTACCCAATTACTCATTCAGTACTGTCAATCCTGACTGGTGTGTCATATTACACATTGGCTAACTCTTCGTCCAATGGTAACGTTACTCACATTTTGTATACAAAACCCCAACATACCGGCAGTAATCGTAGAATTACAAAGACTCAATCACTGCTAAATTGCATTGTGAAATAGTTAAGGTTTTGTAAAAACTGTTTACAAAAAGGAGATTACTCACATTGCTGTCTTAGATCTTTCGTAAGGGTTTCCTGGTGATAATGTATAATGTACACAAATGCACGTGTGTTAGTATAATAACCCATTTTAACATTAGTAATACCCTCCCCGAGATGGCATTCCAACGACTACGTCGGGCAGAACCACGACAGCCGTTACGGAACCCTAGATCAATCGGGCAGCGTATCTAATACGTATCCAGGGGTTATGATACTTACAACAGGGCAGAACTTCGCTATTTAGGGGGTATAATACCCGAGTATATCGTATACTACGTAGAAATTGAGAGAGAAATGAAAAGATTGAACGAATTGGACTGAAGGCCAAGCAACGCAATTTATAGGGCCTGATTTGGCTTTTCTCGCGGCCCGCGTAAAACAAGATCACGGGCTACGCGGCCCGCGTCAAAGGGGTCAACGGCGTAGCTTTGAGGTGTCACCACCCTAGCTTCGCCACGTGTCGCCACGTGGTGGCTTCCGGAAGAGGGCGGGTGGCCAATCTTGTCGCGGCCCGCGTTAACTAAAGACAAGGGGTGTCGCGGCCCGCGACGACTCAATTATTTTTGTTTTTTTTTATTTATTTTTAACGTTGTAACGTATTTTGGGCTCGGTTTTCACATACGGGGTGTATTTTAAGACATATTGGGATATTTTAAAATATATTAGGGTGTCGGGAAAATTCGAGTGTGTCGGTTTTCTTGAGGATTGTTACAGGATGGTTGGGTTTAGACTAAGGAAAATTACGGTTTGTTCTCCGTGGGAAGTTTAAAGGAGTCGCTTAATGAGTTTGGCAGCCTTTCTGCTTAGATTCAGTTCCCTTCCAACAATTGAGTCCCAGCAAACGTGAGATTTGTTACATGGTGTGCGGAGCTTCGGAGACTACCTACTATGGATGTTCTTCTTAGGAGGAATATCCACGTCCAAAACCCCATGTGCCGTCTATGTGGGGATATCCAAGACTCAGTGGAACATATTTTTATCACGTGCCATATCTCTCAAACGGTATTGTAACACCCCAAAAATATAAAACTTTATATTAGAATTATAAAGTATAAAATAAACAAGAATTAACTAACTAGGAATATATAACCTAGTTAACCACAATCTCGAAGTAACTAATAATAGGGTTAAAACAAGCAAACTATAAGTTAAACAAAAATGGAGGGACCTATGTTGTAGAACTTGAAACTTAATTTAATTAAAACAAAACAAATTAAACCAAACACACAAGAAGTGTGTCTGGTCGATCAGGGAACGCAGGGGGCGACCAGAACTCCTCACCAAACCCTAGTTTCCACAAAATTGATCAATTGAAGATCTTAATCAAGACCAAATCGATTTCCAAGCACGAATTAGTGATCACCTAGTTGAAGGGATCATAAGGTATGCAAAATTTTGATGTTTTGATTCGTCTTAACTTCTAGGTTAATTGTGAAAAACTGAAATTGAGCTTGATTATGTCTTGCATGAATGAAATTAGAAGTAATATGGTGTTTAGGAACAAACCCTAGATGATTTCTTGACAAAACCTTGCATGATACTTGTAGGGTTTCATAATCACCATTGTAGGTGTTCGATGAGCTTGGAGAAACTTGATAAATACTAGAATTATAACTCTTGTTCTAGCACAATCTGAATTTTTGAAGTAATTTCAGAAATATTGATGTTAAGACATGTGTAGAATTTGACTAATTGAAGTAAAATTAGAGGATAATTACAAGTCATGAACTTGGTAATGATTATGTGAAAATCTGACCCGCTAGGTTTTCGTTGAAATGCCTAAGTGGGGATTTAAATGTTAAAAATAGGATGAAAACGCAGATTTGATTTCTTTTGTTTATAATGATGCGTTAATAATCATGAAAAGAGGTCTAAACCAATTGTAAATTGAACTCTCTAGGCAAAGAGTCCGGATCGTCAAGCGGACAAGCCGGAGGGAATACGCGGGGGAAAGGTGTGCTCTAAAGGTACGAAATTTACCGTTTCGATACATCATGTTTAGTGGTTAGTCTTACGTTGTTATATTGAAATTTGGGTAAACAAGATAAACCAATAAGTCACGGAAGTGACAAAGTGCCTTAAACAAGTAAAACGGGTCAAAACATGAGTTAGAAATAGAGTTTGGATGTGTCTAGAAATGGGGATATCCATTCGGCATCCAAACGGGTCAAAACAAGTTGTGTTACAAATGTAAAACTAGTAGCCATCATTTTGATTGGTTATGTATCAAGCATAAGTTGTGTAACGGACACACAAATCCGTTGTAAAAACATGAGCCGTTGTAGAGGGATTATAGTTCGGAACATTCGCTCGTCGAACGATTCCGAAAATGCACGGTTAAATTCTTGAAAATAAGCATGATGATTATTGCACAAGCAACCCTCGGGAGGGGAGCAAGAGCTCATACTTGGGAAACATAGAAACGGGTGCATTGGCCTAAAGCTTATATGATAATAATACATGTTAGGGAACTTGTAAACGAATGGGTCAAATAAATAAGAGACAAATTATAGAACAATTGGTTTGAAATGATATTTTTATGCAAAACATGTTGATAAACGCGTCCGTAATTAATTTACGGTTGCGTAGGAAAAATAATCGGTTAAATCGGACTTACGAATCCAAAGTTATGACCATTTGAAGTTGTACTTAGTGAAAATCCGGAGCTGGCAGAAAATGCAGGTCCAGAAATTGGACCTGCTGGAAAACGTGTTCCCCCGCGCCACGCGACGAGGGTAAGCAGATCTGGCGTGACACGCGAGAACCCTTCGCCACACGCGACAGGGTGAAAGTTGAATTTTTATTTTATTTTGATGGTTTCAATCCTAGAACCCGTTTATAAGTATTGTATGTATGTCATAGCTAACTTTTTAAGTGGTTTTGACTCCAGGTACTAAAGGGGGTCCTTCCGGATGATGATCGAGCATGTTTCAAGAACCGAACACAAAACTTTTGGGATGCTTCCGCGTTAACTCGATCTTGTTAGACAATGTTTATGATGTAAACGATTTTCTAATCATGTGATCAATGTTTTAAACTAGTTAGTAGTTACTAGTAGGTGTTATTTAAAACTTGTTTTTTTGTACTTATTATCAATGTATATGGTCTTTAAACATGAAAATTTTGTAAACTCAGATTTTAGTATGAAATTCATGTAAATTATTATTAAATCCCGTCATTTTATTAAGGGTCTTACAAGTTGGTAATCAGAGCTCAAGGTTGTCAATAAAGTGTTCGGTTCAAGCTTGATCAAGCATCCGGTAAGAGTTAATTGTTTTAAGTAGATTTAGAGAATATAGAAATAAATCATGAACAAATATGTATGAAAAGAGTGTGTAAGCTCACTCAAACACAAGAAATGCATGAAACAAGAACGGTTGAATCAAGTTATAAACTTGATTAAATCAAAACAAGTAAATCATATATTATAAATGAAATGTTTAACAATTTATGTAAACATTTCAGTAATAGAGATGACGGATGGAGGTAATGTTGACGCGGTACCAAGAGTCACCGAACAAATGAGAGAAGTGATTGCCGAATAGGTTGGAAAGGCGATCGAAAATAGTTTGTCGGGCTTTATTGATAAAATTCAAAACACGGTTCTATCAATAGTAGACGAGAGAATCAAGAAATTGGAAGATGGTTCTAATCTAGCAAAGGAAAAGCCCGGTGGACGAAAGCCTTGTTCATACAAGGAATTCATGGCGTGTAAACCACCAATATATAATGGGGAGGTTGACCCAATAGTGTGCCAACGATGGCTAAGTGATATTGAATGGGTATTCGAGAGGACCCATTGTGATGAAGATGACTACGTAGCCTATGGTACGGGTCAATTAAGGGGTCAAGCGAAAGACTGGTGGGATAACAAAAAGAGAGAGATTGGTACCGAAGCGGCTAAGGTCATGACATGGGAGGAGTTTAAGACGCCGTTTCTTAAACATCATAGCCCCAAGGCGGTCGTTAATAGAATCAAGGAAGAGTTCATGCAACTTAGGCACAAGGGCGAGACCATAAACAAGATTACAGCAACGTTTATGGATAAGATGAAGTTTTGCAATGAATTAGTGACGAATGAAGAACAAAAGATATACTACTACTATAACATGTTGAGCGCCGAGTATAGGGAATTTATGACTCCTTCAAAATACGAGACCCTTACTGAGATCATAAATGTTGCTCGGGAACGGGAGATTGAACTGAAAAAGCAAGTTGAACGGGGCGAACGAAGGGCACATGATGTTAATCCAAGCCCTAGTAAGAAAGCGCGAACAAATGAAACAGGGAAGAAATCGGATGCAAAAGGCGGGTCGCCAAGTTGCAAAATCTGTGGAAATGGTCATAAGGGCGAATGCCGCTTCAAGGATAAACCTTGTCCCATATGTCGGAAGACGGGACACATGGCTACATCATGCCCGGAGAAAGTGACGGTTTGCTACAATTGTTATCGACCGGGTCACAAGAAGTCGGAATGCCCAGAGCTGGTTGGAAAGAAAGATGGGCAAGACACGAAAGGTGAAGCCCCAAAAGCAAAGGCAAGATCTTTCCAATTGACTGCCGCTGAAGCAAAAGTTGAACCTGAAGTGGTCTCAGGTATATTTGCTGTAAACTCGATTCCTGCACATGTATTATTTGATACGGGTGCGAATAAATCCTTTATTTCATATGGATTTATTCGACATCCTTCATTTGTTCCAACAAAATTACCTATGCCCTTAGAAGTAGAGATAGGTAATAACAAGAGTTTCATTGTTTGTGACGTATGTGAAAACTGTAAATTGCGCATTGATGACGAAGAATACACAATAGACTTGATCCCGATGTTGATGGGAGAATTCCAAGTGATCGTGGGGATGGATTGGTTGTCCCAATACCACGCAAAGGTGGTTTGTTTCCGAAAGGAAATAAAATTGACGTCTCCTAGCGGAAAGCAAGTTACGATATACGGAGAAAAAGGAGGTAACCCGGTGGTATGCTCAATGCTAGAAGTCCACAAACTTATGAAACATGGATGCAAGGCCTACATGGTATACGCAAGCGAGTCGGAGAAAGAATCCCTCAAAATTGGAGACGTGCCGGTGGTACGCGATTATGAAGACGTGTTCCCGGAAGAACTACCGGGAATACCACCAGAACGGGAGGTAGAGTTCAGAATCGAATTTATTCCGGGCGCAAAACCTGTGGCCAAGGCGCCGTATCGGCTCGCGCCGTCGGAGCTACAAGAATTGATGTCTCAAATCCAAGAATTGCTTAACAAAGGGTTTATCTGACCGAGTGTATCCCCGTGGGGCGCACCAGTTCTATTCGTGAAAAAGAAGGACGACAGTATGCGCATGTGTATCGATTTTCGGGAGTTAAACAAACTCACGGTAAAGAATCGATACCCACTTCCAAGAATTGATGATTTGTTTGACCAGCTACAAGGAGCAAGTTGGTTCTCAAAGATAGATCTCAGATCGGGTTATCACCAATTGAAAGTCAAGGAGGAGGACGTACCGAAGACGGCCTTTCGTACGCGGTACAGGCATTATGAGTTCCTTGTAATGCCCTTTGGGTTGACTAATGCACCCGCGGCTTTCATGGACCTCATGAACCGGGTTTGCAAACCTATACTGGATAAGTCGGTAATTGTATTTATCGATGACATTTTAGTATATTCGAAGAATGAAGCTGAGCACGTGTATCATTTGCAAGAAGTGTTAGAGACATTCAGACGAGAAAAGCTGTATGCGAAATTCTCATAGTGCGCTTTCTGGCTACGAGAGGTGCAGTTTCTTGGGCATATCATTAGTGCCGACGGGGTACTAGTGGATCCATCAAAAGTAGAGGCCGTGTCAAAATGGAACACTCCAAGAAATCCCTCGAAAATCTGAAGCTTTTTAGGGCTCGCGGGATATTATAGGAGATTCATACAAGAGTTCTCCAAAATTGCTTTACCATTGACCAAATTGACTCGCAAGGAGGAAAAGTTTGTATGGGGCATCGAACAGGAGGAAGCCTTCCAAACGCTCAAAGAAAAGTTAACTCACGCTCCGGTGTTAACATTACCGGAAGGAGTCGACGACATGGTGGTTTACTCGGATGCGTCGCATTCGGGGCTCGGATGTGTTTTAATGCAACGAGGCAAGGTCATCGCCTATGCATCGAGGCAATTGAAGATCCATGAAAAGAAATACCCGACTCACGACTTGGAGCTGGCAGCAGTAGTGTTTGCCTTAAAAATATGGAGACATTACTTATATGGGGTAAAATGTACAATCTTTACTGACCATAAAAGTTTAAAATATTTCTTCGATCAGAAGGAATTAAACATGAGGCAAAGGCGGTGGTTGGAAACGGTCAAGGATTATGATTGTGAAATACACTATCACCCCGGGAAAGCCAATGTGGTGGCCGATGCGTTAAGCCGAAAGGCAGATTACGCTCCGATACGAGTACAATCAATGCAGCTTATTGTGACCTCGGGCTTACTTGAACGAATCCGAGGAGCATAAGATGAAGCAGTAAAGGCGGAAAATTGGAAAAAGGAAAGAATCGTTGGCCAAGTTAAGGATCTCGAAAAAGGCAACCACGGTTTGAAAACACGTTTCAATAGAATTTGGGTTCCTAACACATGTGGAGTTAAAAAGATTCTACTCGATGAAGCTCACAAATCCCGTTATTCCATTCATCCGGGAGCGACCAAGATGTATAACGACTTGAAAGAAAACTATTGGTGGCCCGGAATGAAAAGAGATGTTGTGAAATACGTGGATAAATGCTTGACATGTCTACAAGTAAAGGCAGAGCACCAAAAACCATACGGTAAACTCCAACCGTTAGAAATCCTGGTTTGAAAATGGGAACATATTACGATGGACCTATTAACCAAACTACCAAAGACGAACCGCGGTTTCGATGCTATATGGGTAGTTGTTGACAAACTAACCAAGAGTGCTCATTTTATCCCGATACGTGAAATGTATACGTCCGAAAAGATGTCTGAAGTTTTCACTAATGAGATAGTAGCACGCCATGGAGTACCGGAATCCATCGTGTCAAATTTCTGGCGAGATTTCCAAGAGCAAATGGGAACCAAATTGTTCATCAGCACTGCATACCATCCTCAGACGGATGGACAGAGTGAAAGAACAATACAAACATTGGAAGACATGCTTCGGGCATGTATCATCGACTTTGGAGGCAGTTGGGATGTCTATCTACCATTAGTCGAGTTTTCGTATAATAACAGCTAACATGCTAGTATTGGAATGGCACCGTACGAAATGCTCTATGGTAGGAAATGCCGGACCCCGGTATGTTGGGGTGAAGTGGGTCCACGTGAACTCGCCCACCAAGATATAGTTCGAGCCACTAATGAAAAGATTGATGTGGTTCGGGCACACTTGAAAGCGTCTCAAGATAGAAAAAAGTCGTATGCGGACAAAAGGAGGAGACCGATCGAGTTTCAGGTTGGCGACAAAGTCATGCTTAAGGTATCCCCATGGAAGGGGGTTATCCGGTTTAGAAAGAGAGGAAAATTAAGCCCGAGATTTATTGGGCCGTTTACAATTGTCGAACGAGTAGGGAAGGTAGCATACCGCCTTGAACTACCGGAAGAATTAAGCAGAATTCATAGCACATTTCATGTGTCACATCTGTGGAAATTTATAGCGGATGAAACAACCTATATCCACTACGATGACATCGAGGTGGATGACAGACTAAACTATGTGGTGAAGCCCATTGCGATTTTGGATCGTAAGGTGAAAACCTTAAGGAATAAAGAGATCAATCAAGTAAAGGTTAAATGGGAACACAGGAAGGGTGCGGATACCACATGGGAATCCGAAGAGGAGATGCAACGGCTCTACCCTACATTATTTGGTACGTAATTCGGTTTCGGGGATGAAACCCTTTTAAGGGGGGTGGACTTGTAACACCCCGAAAATATAAAACTTTATATTAGAATTATAAAGTATAAAATAAACAAGAATTAACTAACTAGGAATTTATAACCTAGTTAACTACAATCTCGAAGTAACTAATAATAGGGTTAAAACAAGCAAACTATAAGTTAAACAAAAATGGAGGGACCTATGTTGTAGAACTTGAAACTTGATTTAATTAAAACAAAACAAATTAAACCAAACACACAAGAAGTGTGTCTGGTCGATCAGGGAACGCAGGGGGCGACCAGAACTCCTCACCAAACCCAAGTTTCCACAAAATTGATCAATTGAAGATCTTAATCAAGACCAAATCGATTTCCAAGCACGAATTAGTGATCACCTAGTTGAAGGGATCATAAGGTATGCAAAATTTTGATGTTTTGATTCGTCTTAACTTCTAGGTTAATTGTGAAAAACTGAAATTGAGCTTGATTATGTCTTGCATGAATGAAATTAGAAGTAATATGGTGTTTAGGAACAAACCCTAGATGATTTCTTGACAAAACCTTGCATGATACTTGTAGGGTTTCATAATCACCATTGTAGGTGTTCGATGAGCTTGGAGAAACTTAATAAATACTAGAATTATAACTCTTGTTCTAGCATAATCTGAATTTTTGAAGTAATTTCAGAAATATTGATGTTAAGACATGTGTAGAATTTGACTAATTGAAGTAAAATTAGAGGATAATTACAAGTCATGAACTTGGTAATGATTATGTGAAAATCTGACCCGCTAGGTTTTCGTTGAAATGCCTAAGTGGGGATTTAAATGTTAAAAATAGGATGAAAACGCAGATTTGATTTCTTTTGTTTATAATGATGCGTTAATAATCATGAAAAGAGGTCTAAACCAATTGTAAATTGAACTCTCTAGGCAAAGAGTCCGGATCGTCAAGCGGACAAGCCGGAGGGAATACGCGGGGGAAAGGTGTGCTCTAAAGGTACGAAATTTACCGTTTCGATACATCATGTTTAGTGGTTAGTCTTACGTTGTTATATTGAAATTTGGGTAAACAAGATAAACCAATAAGTCACGGAAGTGACAAAGTGCCTTAAACAAGTAAAACGGGTCAAAACATGAGTTAGAAATAGAGTTTGGATGTGTCTAGCAATGGGGATATCCATTCGGCATCCAAACGGGTCAAAACAAGTTGTGTTACAAATGTAAAACTAGTAGCCATCACTTTGATTGGTTATTTATCAAGCATAAGTTGTGTAACGGACACACAAATCCGTTGTAAAAACATGAGCCGTTGTAGAGGGATTATAGTTCGGAACAATCGCTCGTCGAACGATTCCGAAAATGCACGGTTAAATTCTTGAAAATAAGCATGATGATTATTGCACAAGCAACCCTCGGGAGGGGAGCAAGAGCTCATACTTGGGAAACATAGAAACGGGTGCATTGGCCTAAAGTTTATATGATAATAATACATGTTAGGGAACTTGTAAACGAATGGGTCAAATAAATAAGAGACAAATTATAGAACAATTGGTTTGAAATGATATTTTTATGCAAAACATGTTGATAAATGCGTCCGTAATTAATTTACGGTCGCGTAGGAAAAAAATCGGTTAAATCGGACTTACGAATCCAAAGTTATGACCATTTGAAGTTGTACTTAGTGAAAATTCGGAGCTGGCAAAAAATGCAGGTCCAGAAACTGGACCTGCTGGAAAACGTGTTCCCCCGCGCCACGCGACAGGGGGTAAGCAGATCTGGCGCAACACGCGAGGCCTCCCGCGCCACGCGAGAACCCTTCGCGACAGGGTGAAAGTTGAATTTTTATTTTATTTTGATGGTTTCAATCCTAAAACCCGTTTATAAGTATTGTATGTATGATCGAGCATGTTTCAAGAACCGAACACAAAACTTTTGGGATGTTTCCGCGTTAACTCGATCTTATTAGACAATGTTTATGATGTAAACGATTTTCTAATCATGTGATCAATGTTTTAAACTAGTTAGTAGTTACTAGTAGGTGTTATTTAAAACTTGTTTTTTTTGTACTTATTATCAATGTGTATGGTCTTTAAACATGAAAATTTTGTAAACTCAGATTTTAGTATGAAATTCATGTAAATTATTATTAAATCCCGTCCTTTTATTAAGGGTCTTACAGGTATGAAGTATTATCAGTATTTGGTGCCATCTCTCCCCCATATACGCTTTTGTGATAAAGGATTTGCTTTCTACTCACAAGCTTTGGAGCAAATCAAAGAGAGGCAAAAAGGCTGTCCACGCGGTATTACTCATTTCTCTTTGGAGCATCTGGAAATCGAGAAACATGGCTGTGTTCGAGTCAAAGTGGCTGCGGTAATTGAAGAGGTTAAAACTCTAAGTTACATGTCGGTGAAAAATAGGTCAAAATCTATCGCGTTGACCTGGGAGGAATGGAAAGCTTTTAACATTGAAAATTTGGGATAGTCGGGTTGTAAAATGCTTTGGGTGTCTAGTTCGTTTTTCTGATTTTTTCGCTTGTAATGTTGTTTTCGATGTATTATGCCAGGGTTTTTTCGTTTGAATAAACTTGTTTTGTTGGTCGTTCAAAAAAAGTTCATTCTTTTTAGCTCGGGTCAGATCTAGTCAAATAATAAAAGATTAAGCCATATTTTTTGGCCCAAAAATTTTCAAGCCTAAGTGGTAAAACTTAAAAAACCAAAATGGAACCGGACTCATTGTGAAAACCAAAAGATCATAAGCAGAAAAAGCTGACCAAACGGTTTTTAAAGAACAAAAAAAAAAAAAACGAACTTTTGGTTTTTGGTTCGGTTTGAGCCCAAAACTGACCCATGCACACTTAACCTGTTGCAGTATGTATCGGGTAGAATTGTCGATTAAGTTTTTAGTTTGATAAATACCTCGTGGTTGGGAAGCGGTTAATAAAAAATGCCCTCTCATTTTTATAGGGTAACTTTCTAGTCGTTAAATAAAGGTAGGCTAAATGTTGTTTGGGCTTAATTGTTTTAAATAACTATTAGGTGTTTGGGCTTAGTTATTAATGGATTTAGCATAAAATATGATTGTGTGTTTGATTGCATAAAATGGGTTTTTTTTTTTTTTTTTTGTATTAATTAAGAGTAATTGTGATTTTAGTCCCTATGGTTTAGTGCTTATTGCTATATCTTATAAATTTCAAAAATTTTGCTATTTTCATACCAAGATTTTTATTTTATTGCGATTTAAGTCCACCAAACTAAATCCATCCATATCAATGTTAAATCCAAAATTTCTTTTTGCACATTGTAAGTCATATTAATAATGTGTTTTCTTCGTTTTTTTAATAACCTAAGAAATAAGTTGACTCGTACAAGATAGCAAGAAACACAAAACCACAGGGACCAAAACCGCAGTTTAAAAATGATAGTTTTTTTCTTAAGAGTTGGTGTTAAAGTTTCATGGGGGTCGATGTAAAGGGTCGCTAGGGATTAAATAGAACATATACTAAAGAATATTAAAAAATTAATGGGTGCGGTTGCACCCCATCCTCTGTACATAGATGCAAATTAGCCTAAAAACCTAGAAGTTGCGCATTATTTAAACAATAAACGTAACTCAGGTAACTTTAGAGAGAGAGAAAATGATTAAGTTACATTAATTAGACTGCGGGGAGTGGAGGGGTTTGGGTTGGGTGCATTGCTCGACACGTGTCGAGGGTGGGATCCACAAGCTTATGGTGAAAAATGAGGGGTGTGGTGTGGCGTGGCTTAGCTTAGCATGACAAGCCATGTGATTTTTTTTAATTAAAGTAGCCAACCAAAGCCAGCAAAGTCACTTTGCCCCCCGCCCCCCGCCAGGCTGAATTCCCAAGCCAAAGGGGCAACGCCATGCTCAAGCCTAACCCAGAGTGGAGCAGCTGGCGTTGAAGGGCTTCCCAGGCCCAACCCCGCACCCACTCCCCGCAGTCTTGGTGGAGCATATATAAGACTTGGTTGTTGTTGTTGGTTGTTATTTCGTAGAGTACCAATTTAGTTATGTGATCCTTAAGTAGTGTAAGTAAAATTCTAATTGTTTTTCGAAGATCGAAACCATGACCTAGACCGAACAATAGAAAAATATTCAAATTAAAAAATTGAAAAAAAAAAACCATTTGGTCCGTACACAACACAAAATATATTAGTTACGACTTATTAAAAGACTAAAAAAATAAAATGATATTTCAAATTATAAATTAAGAAGGCATAATAAATATTTGAAAATATGATAACTAACCCTATAGTTTCCATAATTAATTAGAATCTTATTCACAGATTTTTTTTGTTAACTGATAACATTTGATACGGAATTTTAATTGAACAAACTGAAATTATAATACAAAATATATCCGTTACAATTTAAAGTAAAAATATAAAAATAAATTTCAAATTAAAATCAAGAAGGCATAATAAATATTTGGAAATATGATAAGCCTAACATATAGTTTCCATAATAATTACAATCTTATACTCAGATTTTCTCGTTGTTAATTAGGATCTTCAAACTTGACCAACAAGGATCAAACTCCTATCCATATATATATATATATGAGCACTCAGGCTAATTTGTAATCATAATCACACACATTACACATTCTTCTTCTGCATATACGAAAACAACTATGAACAATCTTCTTCTTCTGTCCCTCAATATTCATGCTCCATTCCCCACACCGTCATTGTTCAATGATCGTAGTTTACAGTTGGAAGAGGAAGATGGTCATGATCATCACCAAAGGATAAAAAAATCATATACGAAGGGGGAGTTGTTTGCTATTGCGAACGAGTTAGCAACCGACAAAGTTATGATCAAGAAACGCAAATTATGTTTGTTGATGGAGGAGGACAATACGAACAAAAAGAAGAGGAAGATGCCAAAGAAGAAGGAGGGTGTGCCGGTGGTGAACAACGAATCAATCGTTCAGTTGAAGCGGTTGATCACGGGTGAGATGGGTGGTCTAGACATGAAGCTTGTGATCCAGAAAGTCTTGTATGAAAGTGATATGAAAAAAGATCAAAGCAGGTTAAACATGCCGATTTTGCAACTGAAAACACAACCACATCAGTTCTTGACGGATGAGGAGATAAGAATGATTGATGAAAGTAAAGATGGTATGGAGGTTAGAGTTGTGGGTTCGAAGCTGCGAATGTATGAGCGACCGCTGTGGTTGAAGAAGTGGCATTTGAAACAGACGGACAACTATGTGTTGAAGACAAACTGGAACAAATTTGTGGCTGATAATGAGGATCTGAAGAAAGATACGATGATTCAAGTGTGGGCGTTTCGTAAAAACCGAAACTTATGCTTTGCCATTGTACCAGTGCAGAGACCATATGTTGTGAACAACGCAGCTTGATGGCTTATCAAGTTCTTGATTCTTGTTGAAATTAATACCACAGTTTCTTGTTGTGTTAGACTTGGTGAATTAAATGGATGATGATATTTGATTTGTTTATTAGATTTGATTAATGTGGATATCAGAATATATGGATGATAAGTTTTTGTTGGTATCTCTTTTCCAAACATTATATAATGTTTTTGTGATTTTGACTCTAGTTTACTTATAATATAGAAAAGTTGTACATGAGTTTTGTCCTTGATCGCTCGATACTACTGTTTTGTTCCGTTTCTAACATACGACACATCAGTTTCAGTTACTTCTATACGGACATGGTTTACATTCGACCATTCGTGTGGGTAGGGAATCAATATCATGGGACGGGGCAAACGTAAATCTGGAATGAATAATATTTTTTTTTCTTTATGAATGTATCTCGGGTCAAAATGGGTATGTGTCGTTTTTAGAAAAAGAATCAAAATGGGTTCCCACACTTTGGTGGCGAAATTGGTGGCATTTCATTGGCGAGGTGGTGGTGTCAATGACAACCGGTATGCGGTGGCAACTGACAATGGTTGTCGGTTGTGCTAGCCCATTTGTACCCTTTTTAAATTAGCGAGTTTTATAAAAGTGGCCAATTTTGACCCATTGTATTACTTAATTAGATTTAGATTGACCCGTTAATTTTTTTAACCCAGAGCAACCCATTTCTTGAGAACGAGTCATAATCGCTAGGCTTGTATCATATACGACGAAGATAACCACTTCAATCATGCCATAACAAAGAAACCCCATAACCATTGTATTATACATTACCACATGTCATTCACGCAATTCATCAAACACTTGTCTTGCATCATCTACAACGCCTGATTTTGCTTACATTTATACCAACGGCCTACCCGCAGCCGCAAACATTTATACCTATCAAAGATCTTTTCCATTTTACCATTACAGTAGGTTCTCAGATTTCCAGTAAGCTGAAAACATGTTCCATTTGAAAAAAAAAAGTTGGTTGAGGAATTTGATCAAACACTTTGCGTGCATGGTTAGTAATTTCCGGTTTATACATAATAGGTACTGATTATATTAACAAAAGATATTTGTATCAATTAGTGTTTTTGGTATGAAGCAACGTAATTTCATTTATTGGAGTTGATTATGGTTTTTCGGGTTTCTTTGGCACACAAAACCAAGAAACCCATAACTTGTAAAAACAAAAGCCCAAATCCAAACCTGAGCCCAAAAACATGATTTGCATTTAAATGAGAGATATGGTTGATTCACGTGATTAAGTATAATCTCACTCGTAGCGAAAGCTATCCGTAAGGAATGACACATTTGTAAATCTAAGCATCAACCAAGTTGAAGAAGCAAGGAATCGGAATGGAAGTTAGGCGAAATAACGAAAGAAAATTGTAGAAAAATGAAGATGCATACAATAGAAATTGTGGATGATTATAAAACACCATGGTTAGTAAAAATGAAGATGCATACAATAGAAATTGTGGATGATATATTTATATTTTATTAACGTATACTTATATTTCCCCCCTGAAATATTAACATTATAAAACACCACGGTGGCACCAACTAAAATTAGCACAAAACTCAAGATAGAACTCATAGCACACTTGCAAATGGTTGGACTTCTTTACGTGATTGCTTATAGTTAAGCGTTCTTATGTAAGCATTTTACTTAAATGAACCAAAAACCGAGCTCATATCAGCTCGAAAATTTGTATGAGCAAAAAAAACCTAAACCCCCACCCTCTCGGCAAAAAAAAAAAAAAAAAAAAAAAAAATCATTTTTGGGTGAGTGATGGGGGAGGGGGTGGGCGGGGGTTTAGGTTTTTGGTGATGGTGGATGTTTAAAGTTTTTTTTTTTTGAGGAAATTGCCATTTTCGCCCCTGAGGTTTGGGCACATTTGCCATTTTCGTCCAAAATGACACTTTGGTACCATTTTGCCCCCCACGTTTGTAACTTTTTGCCATTTTCGTCCAAATGCTTAACCTAGTCACTTAATAACGTCAAATTGGGGCATTTTTGAAATTTGTTAATGATAAGGGGGTAACTTGTAATGTTTACTCTTTAATTTATAATGTTTTTTTAATAAATTTTTTAATTTATATAGTGAATCAGTATTTTTTAATTTGTAGAGTATCATCAGTACTCTCTCTCTCTCTCTCATTTTTCTCTCTCTTCTCTCATCCACCATCACCACCACCACCATTCCCCACCACCTCCGCCACCAATCCCCACCACCTCCACAACCACCTTCATATCTCTTATTCTCTCTTTACTCTCTCTCTCTCTCTCTCCAACCACCACCATAACCCCCAACCATTGATTCAATCAAATCTAGCAAACATCATACAACAATCTCAACAAATTCTGCAACAAGTGCAAATCTGTATACACATAAGCATTTCAATAACATACATTTTGCAAAATACATCAAGAAAGTCTAACTGACCGATTCATATATTTGAACTCATTCAAACAACAAAAAAGCAACTTGAATACCAGATTTACCTTTTTAGCAAAATAAGAATCACCCCATTTCTTATTCCCCCACGAACCCAAAACAGATCCTTGAGCAGAAACTGACGGATTAACATCATCATCATCAGCATCATCCACAGGAGGTCTATCATTCTTGACAATACGGCGAATCAACATCAACAACCCGATCCAATGTCATCTTGTTCAACTGAAAATCGAAACCCTAACCACCCGTCACCGTTAAATTCACCAACTCTCTGGTTAAAAAACGATCTAGCTCTCAATCACGTCATCTGTACCGCCGTTCGTCACTCAACAACCACCAACCAACTCCACCAGCAACCGCCAATAGCATCATCTTCATCAGATCTGAGCGAAACCCTAGATTAGAAACATCCGGCTGCCGTAGTGAGAGAGAAAAACGGTGAGAAAGAGAGAGAGTGGTGGTGGTGGCCGACGACTCATCATCTGCCATTACCCTTCACGATCGCAGAAGAGAGAGAGAGAGAGAAGAGAGAGAGATGGGTCGGATTTGTGATGGTTGTGCCGGAGTTGCAGGTTGTGCCGGAGTTGCAGGTTGTTGATGGTCGTGGTGGTGGCGGCGTTTGTTGAGGGTGGGAGATGAGTGCACTAGTGCAGTATGTATGTGTTGTGTGTATGTGCTGTGATATATCTATAACACAAAAATTGCAAGTTACCCCCTTATATTTTTAATTTTTCAAAATTACCACATAACAAATATAAAGTAACTTGGTTAGCCATTTGGACGAAAATGGCAAAAAGTTATAAACGTGGGGGGCAAAATGGTACCAAAGTGTCATTTTGGACTAAAATGGCAAATGTGCCCAAACCTCAGGGGCGAAAATGGCAATTTACTCCTTTTTTTTTGTAGTGGGGTTTTTTACGAGACTTTGTACCCTTCTTACAACTACAATCCTTTATATTTGATCCTAATCCACATGTTATATATGTAAATGGGTTTAAAAAGAAATTTATAAAGCAAAGCAAACCAACTTTTTTGGAATCTTTTGGGGATAATGCAGCGATGGGCCGTCGGAGTTGGTGCATTGACTTTTGTCCGTAATGGTTAGTTTATGATTCTCTTTGTTGCTAACGTACGCTATCAGACTATATTTATATTTTATTAGGGTGTTCGGGGCACTTAGAGGGGAGGGGATCGGTGAGCTTAGTCCCCGAGCGGGAACACCGCCGCCGACCCCTCGGGGAGTGTAAGCGGGGAGGGGGAGCGGTGTGTGTTCACCACACAACTTCTTCTTTTTGATTTTTTGAACGATATTTTCTTAATTAAAACAAAAAAAAAAAGCAAGTCCCCCAAGAGAGGAGTGCCGCAATCAAATTGAGGGTGTGGGGGGAGTTGACGTGGCGCGTGCTGATTGGTTTTTTGTAAGAGAGGTCACTCCCCTAAGAGAGGAGTGCCCCTCTCACCCTTAACGTATACTTATATCCCCCCCCCCCCCCCCCCCCCCCTGAAATATTAACATTAAAAAAATACTAAAGTAAATATTTGGTCATTTAAATAGAGTTGTTTAAGTGATTGCTACCTCAGAAAATTCAACACTATCACATCTAAGAATCATAAAAGCTAAGCTACTAGCGGTTGCATCTATTAAGAGGTTTAAAAGGATATTTAAATTCCATGTCTCTTTCATTAAATAGTTATTAGATTCATACTTCCGATTATTAATTGACATATCGTTGTGTAATAGTTATGTAAGAAATGAAGGATCGATATCAACACTAGTAAAGAACTTAATAATCATATCAATACATGCAATGCAATGACAAAATAGCAAACACATAGCAAGATCTATTCCTGATAAATAAGGGGAGTTAATATTTTCACACATCTTCCCTCTATCTCTTTCTATATATAATAGATATATACAGAGAGAGAGATAGTGTGAAAAATTTGTTGGAATTAGATTTTAAGGATGTGAGAATAGTGAAAACCTTTAATAAGTAATCATTTGCATCACCTGTCACAATAGGGAGTGTAAGATATATTTCCACCGTTTGATCCAATTTCTCACGCACGCTTTCATCCAGACTTGAATCATTTTTCACATTGCATGATAGCCCATATATCCATGTGTCAACATCCCTCGCCTTTTTTAATCATGCATCATTAAGATACGGGTGAAATACAATTGCCTATACACCCAATTTTGTCAATATCCCACTTTCGACATACATAAACTACGATGAGTTAAAACATATAAAGAGCAGTGAAATAAAGATGTAAATGGCAAGCACAAGAAGAGAAAAATGTGGGAGTTTAAGGCTAGAGTTGACTCAGTTTCAACAACCGAGAAGTCAAGAAGTTGAGAAACAATGACTAGGCTCGAAGACTGCGACATGGGGTCCTAAGACTAAATCATTTAATTCAAATTTTGTATGTTAAAAAGTTTGTCGGGCTCTACTTTTTTTTGGGGATCTAACACAAGGGCTTTTGAGCTAAGTTTTAGGGTCACCCCTAAGAGCATCGGCAACGACAAATCTGCTGCCCAAGTCCACTATTCGGACCACCAATTTATGGACCACCCTTGTTATGAGGGTTTGACCATGGTGGTCCGGTTCATTCCACCGGACTTGCATTGTTTGGAATTATGGGGGATCACCAACTCACAAACCTTTTTTTGTTTTTGTTTTTAGTGTAAAAAGTGGAGTGAGATGTGGAGGTTTCTAATGGTTTAGTCTTGTGAGAAAAAGTGGGGGATTTTGAATGGTGGTGGTTTAAAATGATGTGTCATGCTGACTAGACAGTCTGGATTCTACTTTAACCACCGTTGTAGATGCTCTAAGGGTATACGGGGTTGGTGCAGGGAGTAAGTTTGTCGCGCGAGGAACACCGCCGCCATCGAAGTTTACCACGTGGGTGAAGATTATATCGGTGATTGTTCACCGCTTGAAGGGAGATGACCATTGGCTTTTTTTACCGTTCAACGGCTATATGCCGTTTGATTTAAAAAAAAACTCTCTTTTCTTTATTTAGTTTAATTTATTTTAATTAAATGTAATTTTAATTTAAATGTAATGTCTTTTTTTTAATTTGTTGTACTTTATTTTGTTTAAATTATGTTTTATTTATTAATGCTACTTAAAAAAAAAAACAGTTTAACTCTCTTAAGAGAGGTGACCATCCGTTATGTTTTACACTGTGTTCCAGAGTTTACTAATGGAAGGAAAGGAAAAGAAACAAAAAGAAAGTAAAAATATTTTATGTTTTTCATTTAAGGAAAGAAAAGAAAAGAAAATAAAACATGTCGTGTTTCTGAGTTTCATTTAAGGAAGGAAAAGAAAGGAAAACTAGACTAAATTCTTTAGTTTTTTTATCCTTCCGATTTGGAAGGAAATGAGGGGAAAGACATATTTTTTTTTCCTTTTTCGTCTTTTCCTTTCTCACTTTTACTTTCTTTTCTTTTTCCACGTTAAGTTAACTCGGGAACAAAGTGTTAGCGCAAGAGGAGACTTAGAGCGAGAATTTGACATGATAAAAGGTGACTGGGTGGGTGAAAAGTTTATCTCTTCTCAAGAGGTGACCACCCCTTCGCCCTTACACCCTAAGTTATACATCCAAAATCATTATGATAAAAATCAGTAAATCATATTTTAACATATACTTTTCAATAATCATGGTTAATATATCAAGTTCTACATAATTAAAAAAAAAAAAAACTAACTGATCAACTTTAACATTATTTTATTTGTGTTTATCCCGTTTGTATGATCAATTGTTTTTCCTCATGCAGTCCTAACGAACACAAATTTCAATAGAACCGAATTCGGCATTTTGGTTTTGATTAGGATTAGAGACCCATTCAAATCCGAATCCTAAGTACCTAATTCGAATAACAGAAAAAACCAATTCTATAAACCCCAACCACTCGTTTCCATAAAATATATTTGGAAAAATAATCAAACACAACATCCTTTTGAAACTATTAATAGAAACCCCAAAGAAAATCATTTTTTTAATAACTTCACTTTTTTTTTTGAAGGGTGACTTTCTATGTACAGGACCTATCGGTCACCGGGATCTTGTCAAAGACAATCCCCCGTCAGGCCGTTGCGGACGCGATGTTCTATCGGGCCCCGGCCGCGAACGGGAACTGACCTTCGCCCGGAAACCATACTGCCTCCACACGGGTAAAGCCGCTGGGGTAACAGCTGGGTGAAAACCGGTTTCACTTTTGGTAAATTAAAAAATACTGAATAGTACAGAAAGCTTATAATTAAAAAACTATAAAAACCAAAAAGGCGGTTTCTCGAATATAATTGCACTTTGCACTAAAGTTTGTCTGTAGTAGGGCCAAAGTGGCAAAGTGTAAAGTGTAAACCCCCCATCAAGGGTAGGGGTGGTTTGTTAGTGATAGATTCCAGTGATAGATTCCAGTGATGGAAGCAACCAATCAAATGATGCCATGTGACACCCAATATTCTAGTGATAGTGATAGTGATAGAAATGTAGGAGGGGTGGTATCACTAGTGATAGGGATTCCAATGTACAAATATTAATGCACAATGTACAAGATACATGTTCCTTTTTTTGATTTACAACGCGTTACCCACTCCACGCGTGATAGTTCCACGAGTGATAGAAATGACTGGCGGCGGTGTAGATTGATAGTTCCACGAGTGATGGGGCTTCATAACGTGACCACCCCGGGTGGCCTCATGTATCATGTAAATATAGATCACTTTAAACTTTAAAGTACAAATTAGGTGGATCATAGATGCCAATTTCCTATGTTCAAGTTTTACTTATAAACTAAACTTTTTGTTAACCATTTATAATCTTTAGATAAATATTAGTCATGTTTAACATATAAATTTTATATAATTTTAAAAAATAAACAAAAAAAAAGTTTAAAACTAAACGTTGTGGGCTGCCTCTACAAATGCAGGGTTTTCATTAATTTTTAACAATGTCATCAACTTTCTATCTTTCACGGCAGAGTTTTCATTATTTTTTAACACTGTCATCAACTTTCTCCCTTTCACGACCGTTAAGCCACTCATGCTCCGTCCTTAACGCTCATCTCCTGGTGTTTAGCGTCCGGAGGTTGCTGATGTGGAAGGAGTTTAACGCCCACTACCGTCTCGAAATTTTGATGACGTAGATTGAGTGCAAAATGGTTAAGTAGGGGCCATACCATACACTTTGCTAATGATATACATCCATGACATGGCAAAATACGATTCGCTAAAAACCGAAGTGGGGCCCACGGTAGTTCAACCCTTGTCCATACCAACCACGCTCCTCCAATCTAACAAGTTGACCAATTTTTATTTTTAGTCTTCAAACCATTCACGAGTTCTTAAAGCGCACGTTAGCAAAATTTCCTAATTATACGCCGCAGATCCCTTTTGCAGAATTAGAGGTACACAACAACAACCATGTTGATTTGATTGGGACTCGTGATTTCACAATCTTTTTTCGGAATTCGACCCGACCCGACTGCAATTTCTGAATTCCGCAGGTGGGTTTCTGTTCATATGTTCAATTATTCATCACTCTGTTTGATCTGTTTTTGTTGATTTTTGCTCAATTGTGTATAAAGATGAAGATTTTATACTTGATTTGACTTGGGTGTTTGGTTTGGTTGAAATTCTTGAGTTAATTTACTGATTTCATGTGGAAAAATTGAAACTTTGGGGGAATTGTTAACTTCTTTGTTTGATTTTTTTTTTTTTTATTGTTGGCAAAATTAGGAAATTTGTTCTTTAGATGTTATTCCAGCTGCTCTTAATTATGCCCATTTTTTAAAATTTAATCTGCAGTTTTTTTTTTTAATTTGCTACTCCAATAGGTGAATTTAAGTTTTAATATTGTGGTTAACCATAAATATTCTTGAATTTTAGAGATTATATGATAGTTTGAAGTATGTTTATCAATTTATGATGTCTAATAGCAATTAATAAGTTTTTTTTTTCTTTTTCTGATAATCTTGATTGTATCATGCATTTATATACATTTTACAGCTGAAAGTATGCTGATCTTAGATTATTTGATTTGACCTCAAAGGTCAAAGTGTAGCTCTTTGTATTGCTCTAAATTCATTCATAATCGATAAATGGTACCTAATGGATCGATGAATCGATCACGTATCTCTTTCATGTTATGTTGTATGGTCGATTTTTTGGTCAATTTTTTTAGTTTTTTATTTGTTCTACAGGGTTACTAGTGAAAACTACATATACAAAATGGAGTCTGTTTCAACATGTAACAATAATGTGATAAATCCGGAGCTAGTACGGTTTCACGAGGGTATAACTTCTGATTCCAAGGACATAGGAGAAATAGGAGTCTCCATGGAGATATTGACCAAAGTTGACCTCGAGTTAGCATACGCATCAGAGAAGTTACTAAATTTAGAAAATCTATTATTGTATGTTTTGTCATGGGAAAATGACTTTGAAGCAATGTCTGCTGATGACGTGTCAGAAGAGTTTGTTGCAAAGTCGTTGCAAATCGATCTCTTATTTAGTTTCTTGGACTCTGAGGTCAAAGAACTCGACGGGTCAATGGATTCCATTCGGGTTGACCTCGTTGATGCCCATCAAAGATTGTCTTCATGTAGACATCTCGGAGAATTGTGTTCGGTTGTTGAAGGGAAGTTGCATGACTCTGAAGATTCGTTGAAGAAATCGCAAGAACATGTTCTTGAGATGAAAATAAAGTTGGCCAAACTTCAAATGACATCATTAGCTTTTAACCACAATGAATGTAAGTCAATGTCAATTATCTTTTTAATCCATGTTTGACTTTTGTGGTCAAACAAATTAAGATAACATCATCTGCATCAATATCTAATGATGTGTCAGTTTCTTCTTGAAATTTTTAGGAACTAAGTTTATTCAAATTAAAAAATTTGAACTTCTTAGTTTCTTTGCAGTCAAATTGCATAAAAAAGTAATGAACTTTAATCTTAGTCTGATCTCTGTTTTGATGAACAACTTTATTTCTACTTGCAAGTTGCAAGTCTCAAACTTTTAAAATTTTGATAAACTTCAAGCTTTCAAGAATGTTGTTTTAATTTAAATTGATCAAGGAACCGGTCAAAACGATGAGGTCATGGCTGTTGACTTTTCCGCACCTGGATCCAAAAGGTTTGAAATCCGGCTCGATAACTCCATCCAATTTTCTCCGTTAAGTCAGGGGTATTTACGTCTTTTTGTTAACTTAAAGGGCAATTCGGTCTTTTGAATACTTGTACATAAAGTGAAAAAGACCGAATTGCTCTTTAAGTTAACAAAAAGACGTAAATACCCCTGACTTAACGGGGAAAAATGGATGGAGTTAACGAGCCGAATGAAAATGGCAAGATTCAAACCTTTTGGATCCAAATGTGGAAAAACAAACCTTTGGATGAAAGTCGCAAAACTGGCCAAATCAGGGACAAAAACGGCATTTTACTCTATTTAATCATTTATGATAGTTTGAGACTTTTGTGAGTGAAAACAACTTTGATTGCCCAGAACAGAGCTGTTTACTTTGCTCATTGTGTATATAAATGAAAGATTTCAATTTTGTTTTAACTGTTTACATGGAAATATGAAGTTTTAACAGAAGATTTTCAAGTTTCAAACATGGAGGTAAAGCCGAGGCTACAGACCGTCAATAAAGTACACGTTCTTAGAATGCTGGAGAAATCTTTATCGAGAGAGCTTGATCTCGAGAAGAAACTGACAGAATCGAAACAAGATGAAGAAGATTTACGACTAAAATTAAGGTTAACCGAACAAGTAGCATTCATCATGGAAGAAGCAGCAGAGGTTGTTTGGGGTCGGTTTTTAGAAGCGGAAAACACTTCCGTTGTTCTAATGGGTGTTTCAAGAGACCTCATAGCTCAACATAAACTCATTCAGTTCAATCTCAACGGTTTTAACCAAAGAGAAAACGAGTTTAGATCAAAACTCGAAAACTGCATCAAGTTGTTGAATTCGAAAGACGCTTCTATCGAAAAACTCAATAGCCGAATCACACAGCTTGTTGCAGATAATCTCGAAGTGTCGGTTTTGCGGGAAAAAGTCAAGTCACTGGAAGAAAAAGTCAACGAATCGGAAACTAACTTAAAGAAGGCTAATGAATCAAACGAATTGTTTCAAGATCGCGTTATAGAAATGGAAAATGTAATCGAATCGTTAAAAGACGATGTTTATACAGCGGAAAACAGAGCGGAAACAGCCGAGTTGAAGGTAGCGGAATTAACGGATTCGAACAACGAGTTAAGCGAAGAATTAATGTTTCTTAAAAGTAGCCATGAAAGCAGTTCGAAGAAGATGACATTACTTGAGAAACAATCAAGAGAATTAGAGATTCAAGCTCGGAATGCAAAGGCATCGTCGGAAGCGGGTCAAGAACAACAGAACATGTTGTACACTGCGATATGGGATATGGAGATGTTAATAGATGAATTGAAGCAAAAGGTTTCGACAGCGGAAATGAAGGCTAAAAACGCTGAAGAACAGTGTTTGTCGTTGACTGATACTAACTCGGAGTTGACCAAAGAGGTTGAGTTTCTGAGAGCTGAAGTTGAATCCCTTGAAACCTCTTTGAGTAATGCTAACCGTGAAAAAATGGCTAGTACGAAAGATATTAGTGCTAAGACTAAGCTTATTATGGATACCGTCTTGCAACTTGCCAAAGAACGTGAACGCATAACAAAACAGGTACACTTTACCATAGTTGTTAATAGCGTTCATAGCGGGCGCTATAGCAAATAGCGTAGTGAAGCGCTCGTGTGTCACTATGTGATTTTGGTGCCTCCATAGCGGGTAACTAGCGGGATTTTAGGTTTTTTTGTTCTTTTTATATAATTAACGGGATTATATAGGTATAAAATAGCAGGATTTTAGGGTTTTTTTTGTTCTGTTTTAATATAATTAGTGGGATATTTGGTTTTTTTGTTAAATATACATATAAAACAGCGTATTTGGATATAATATACATATAAATTTTTTCTAAAATTTTCTTCTAATGCGTCGCTAAACATAAAATAGCGCGCTATTTCATTGCTATCGTTACGTAGCGTATAGGTAGCTTGTCGCTATCGTCCGCTATTCGCTGTTAACAAGTATGCACTTTATTTATCCTTAGTTTCATAATACATTTTATGTAGAAATGAAAGGTCCAGTTTCGACATATATATAGAAAAATGAAAACCTATAAGGTATTGCGTATTACTATTAATAGGAATACAATAACTAAATTACAAAAGAAATATAATCTAATCTCGAAAAAAATACCCTAAAAACCTAATGTTTTGTAGTTTTGTAGAAGAAAATAATGTTTTATCCATAACTGCGATTATCCAAATCTGTTTATCGCCTCTAATATAAACAGTAAATGATATACAGCTACATACTCAAACCGAGGAGAAACGGGTATTGATGGAAACACTAAAAAAGTTCAACATGGACGTATACACAAATACGCATCTGAAAGGCGGTATTCAAGAGAAAAACACCACATTTTCCGGTCAAGACGCAACATTAAACGAGAAGTCAGCAGAATTCTTTAAGGTAGGTACTCGTTAAAAATTTGGTGATTATGAAATATAATATGTTTTATATCTGATTATTATATAAAGCAGGATGAAGAAATACAAGCTTTGAATGATGCTTCTATACACGACCCTGAACCAGAGTCATCCATAACTGATTCGGACCCGAATTTGGATGATGCAGAACTGGAAGAACCGGAACCTAGAAGTAAAAGAATGCTTGTGTTTAGAGCTATCTTCGTGTTATCGATCTCGGTGTTGGCAGCATTCTTTATCAACTTGAAACCAGACAGTTTTGATGTTAATGTAGGTTGAGATTGAGGTTCTTTTACTACAAGAAACATTTGATTTTGTATGTTTTTTTTATTTGTGTATAAGTTGATCATTGGTTTTTTGACTGTGTAGTTGACTGAACATTTTGTACATGAGGTTTGCTTTGTTAGATGATGTAACCAGTTTATTTATAATGATGTAAAAGATTTTTGTGAAATGACATAATTAGTTTACTGTATTATTTATTAACAGGAGTGAATATAATAAAGGGTTAATAAACTGAACTTACTGGTCATAGCAGTCATTGTATATGTAGAGGTTATGTAGGCGATTTTTGTATGTCGAATGTTCGGGCTAAGCAAAAGTTTAATAAACTTACGAGACTTAACATGCCTGACCTAGACGGAATTGTATTTTGTAAATTGGTGTTTACAAAAACTTGTCGTCATTTGTTGACTAAAACAAACAATATATCTGGTCGTCATTTGTTGACTAAAACAAACGAATATATTGAATTTAAAGATTGAATTTCTTGAATATAAAATTCATATTAGTAGTCATATTTTGACTAATGCAAACGATTTTGGAATCGTTCGTTTTGAATTGTGGACTCAATCCTTTGAATATAAAATTCATAATTTTGAATTTACAAAATTCATTATTTATAGTCATTTCTAGACTAAATCATTTGGTTTCGATAATGGTTAATCGATTGTTGTTTGTGTATAATAGGCGGAATTGTATTTTCTAAATTGGTGTTTACAAAAACTTGTCGTCATTTGTTGACTAAAACAAACAATATATCTGGTCGTCATTTGTTGACTGTCTTAACATGTCTGACCTACAGTTAGGGGCGGATCAAACCGGCCACGTGCGCGCCCGGGGGGGGTTGTTGTTAGGTTTGTTTATTATAATTTTGGCTTCTTACTTTAACTAACGCTGGAAAAAAAATCAATAGCTATCACGTGACAACTCCAAACTGAGTCTCAAAACACTATTCACCCCTCTTACGAATCCTTTGATTTTTTTTCTGGATGTACGCAACTACATTCAACCATTTTCTAATGTAAAATTATGATAAAATATTATTATTTACACCACTTCAAGTCATAATTAGTTTATTTTTTTTCAAACTGTCAAATGTTACACCAATAATTCTAAATATTTGTTACATGTATTATTAATTAGGGTGGAGATACAATAGGAAGTTAATTTGGCTAGGAAGGCTAGGAAGTGATCTTGACCATCCATTAAGTTAATCAAGGGCTAAGATTAAATTAGGGAAATTGAAAGTAAGAAAAGAGGCGCGTGACTTTTTTCAGGGGCATTCTAGTCAAGTAAGCCAATAGTTTCTCTCTCCTCCAATTCCCCCCATTTTTTAAACGTTAATAACTCTTTCATACGACATTATTTTTTTATAAAAATTGCACCAAAAAAACGAGCGTTTTTTTATCTTTAAAACGAGTATACTATTGCTATATTTTGAAAAAAAAATTTAAAACCCAGTTGCGTAAAACGCAATAGAAAAACACCCAGTATTGTAAAACGCAATGAAAAAAAAAAAACCTTAAAAATGACATTTTTCTAAAACGCAATGCACCAAAAACACATAGAAATGACTTATTTGTAAAACGCAATGGCCAGAAAACACAAAGAAATGTTTTATTTCTAAAACGCAATAGCCTAAAAACTCAAAAGAAAATGTACTTTATAAAACGCAATGGACTAAAAACCCATAAAAATGTGTTTTACCTAAAACGCAATGCACCAAAAACACATAAAAATGTGTTTTACCTAAAACGCAATGCACAAAAAACACAAAGAAACGTCTTATTTGTAAAACGCAATGGCCAGAAAACACTTAAAAATTACTCATTCTAAAACGCAATGGACTGAAAACACCTAAAAATATGTTCTACCTAAAACGCAATGACTAAAAACACTTCAAAAATGTGTTTTACCTAAAACGCAATAACTAAAAACACTTAAAAATGTGTTTTTTTTCTAAAACGCCATAGCTAGAAAACACATAAAACTCTCTTATTTCTAAAACGCAATGGACACATAAAACTGTCTGAGAACTATCTGTGAATTGTCTGTGAACTGTCTGAATTGTCTACGAATTACTGTCTTCGAAATGAGCTCAACCCCAGCCAGGGGCTCTGCCCCTTGGACCCCGCCAGGGGCTGCCGCCCCTGGGACCCCGCTACCGGGGGCTGCCGCCCCCGGACCCCCGCCAAGATCGTAAAACGCAATGACTAAATCAAAAACCCAGTTCGTAAAAATGAAATTAAAGAATTTGTTACCTGGATCGAAGTGATTTCTTCAACAATTGACGAATTTTGAATGATTGAAACACTTATCAGCTCTCGAATCGAACGAATCGAGTAATTATCTTCAAAATCACCAGAAAAAATGAGATTTTGTATGAATTTAAACTGGGTTTTCTTCAAAAAAGCTGAAGAACACGTTGATCGGATGTTTGAATCATTGATTGGTGATGAAAATCGCACTATAATGTAGTGATTATTGAGATAGAAAGTGAATAAATTGTTGAAGATGGTGGGTTTTGAAAATGGTGGGTTTTGAAGTTACTGGGTTTTGAAAATGAAGAAGAAAGGGTTGGATTGACTAAAATACCCTTTTTCTTTATTTTAATTGTTGCCACATGTCATCCCCTTATTGCTTCCTATCCTTCCTAGCAAAATTAATCTTCCTATTTGATCTTTTCCCTTATTAATTATATTCATAATAATCCTAAATGTTATAATTAGTTATAACAGAGAATATATGATTTCCAAAATATTTGTTACAATATGTATTATTATATTCATAAATAATCCAAAACTTGAAAAATAATAGGTGTTTATATTATTTCAAATCTATGATCAAAATAAAAAATATTGATCTCATTAATTGTACCCTATAATTCCGTATCCTGTATCTATTCACGCATCTAAACCCACCATATATTATCGATCACAATTAATTCCAAACCCTCTTTCTTTCTCTACCATCTCCTGCATACATTCTTGATAATCAATAAACTCAAGAAACATTCATGGAGGATACACTTGTTCTCATCAAGCATGCTAACTTCATACCAGAAGATTCATCGACAAAAAGACGCAATCAAAGAATATTGACGACAGAAAACAATCAATACCTGCGAAAGATCGAAGAACTGGCGAATGATATGTTAAGATTCTTTCGCGATAAGGAGTTAAAAAACAAGTCAAACGCTATGTCCGTTGTGAAGGATGTAAGTTTTTTTTTTTTTTTTTTTCAAACGGCAAATATTAATTTTACTCTAATTTACTTTACACTAATTATTTGTTATTAATTTTGCAAAGGAGGTAAGAAAGTCAAAGGGGAAGCGTCCGCGGTCAACAACGTCCGTTGTGAAGAACGTGAGTAAAAAACGAAAAGTACCAAACAAGTCCGAAGACCGTCCACCGGTGGTGATCAACGAGGTAACCGAGCGATTGAAAGAGTTTATTGTGAACGAGATGAAGGGGACGGACGTGAAACTCGTGATTCAGAAGACTCTGTACACGTCAGATACACTCAAAACTCAAAACAGATTAAACATGCCGCTTAACCAACTGGAGACGGATGAGTTCTTGACGAAGGATGAAAGAACGATCATTAAGTCGAAAGTTCCAAAAGAGAACACGATTGAGGTTTCGTTGTTGGGGCCAACGTTGGAGATGTACAAGTTGAAGATGGAACTGACGATGTGGCGCTTGCTTAGAACCAAGAACTACGTGTTGAAGACAAATTGGTACCGGTTCTGGTTCGATAATAAACGACATTTGAAGGAGGGTTCAAAGATTCAAGTATGGTCGTTTCGTCGAGATCAACAATTGTGCTTTGCGATCACGTGTGTGGAGAAACCAGGCGACGTCTTTTAATTTTTTTTTTAACGGTCAGACTTTTATTAAAACGACTAGCAAGATATAAACTAGCTAGAAAACATCTGAGTCAATCGAAACTCAAAACAAATGATACGACCCGCACCACAAAACCTGATAGCCTCCGACCCAAAAGAAAAAAGTTTAATTAGTTGACCCAAGAAACGTTTAATTAGTTGATTACATTTGATTATTATATTTGAAGCTTTAGACATTCAATATAATTCATTTATATGTTTTCTTAATATCTGTTATGAACTTATGAATGAATAATTGAATTGTTGATTCGTTTTATTTTCTGGTTGCTGAATTTCACCAATTGTATCCGTTGAAAAATTTTAATTTTATATTTCTTTATTATTTTTCTTGAAACGTTTGACATGTTGGCATCTTGTAAACCATGCCTATTTAAATTTGTTATTCTTTTTTCACCTAATCGATCGGTCTACAAGTTTCAATTTTACACTTCTTTTAAATTCTTTTATAACAGCGTAGTGATTGACGGTTTAGAGGTGTGTGAATTGGTTTTGGGCTAAAACCATAATCAAGATGTGGTTTCAGTTAATCGGTTATAAGTGTTATTGGTGAATTATGAACTAGATTTCATCATAATTTATGGATAATTATGGATCAGTTAAAAGAATAAAATCTTTGTTAAAGTAATTATATTTCTTTTTTTTTAATATCATCTTCAATAGTAGCCGAACTTTCATGGTGCTTTCCATACTAATACTCACCCAAATCAAAGATATAGAAGCCTTAAAGGTTGATTAAAATCAATTGTAAATCATTTGATACAAGCTGTTTGCATTAAATTAGATCAACCACAACCTAATGGGCTTTTTTGTTAACTAATTTGCTTTTAAGTATTATAAAATACATTTTCAGACGTCTCTAAATGGGCCATAACTAGTGACTGACCCAGGATTTTTCCAATGGGTCCATTTTTTTTATGTTCAATTTTCATAACAAAATGTTAAAATTTTCGGGTCGGTCCTCGTTTGGGTCGAGTCGAAGCGAGGTACACGGATTGAACCATGACCACTTTTTGGTAAAAAGGGGGATTTACCACTATACCAACTTTTCTTTTTATTCTATGGTGTCCACCTAATTGTATTTATGGATCCTTTTACAATTTAATATACCGAATCTATATTTTTTTTTAAAAACATTGAGGTTTGGAGACCACAACCCACTCTATATGGGTCCCCCTCTGACCATAACTATAAAAGTGTTATGGATTCATATGACACATTGGGTTGGCATGACCTGTTTAACATTTTTCTATCATTTTTCAAAATGATTAAGATATAAATAACACAATACGATTGCTATTTTTTTTTACAATCGAAGGGTGAGCATCAAGAACAAAAGCTTTAACAACTCACTTCCGAAGTGTGAGCATCAAGAATATGACTTTTCTTTATTCGTTGGCTTGAGGTAACTTTTGTACAAAATAAACTTTTCTCAAAACACTATTCACCCCTCTTAAAAATCCTTCAATTTTTTGGGATGTATGCAACTAATTCACCCATTTTCTAATGTAAAATTATGATAAATTATTATTATTTACACCACTTTAAGTTATAATTTTTTTTGAATGGTGAATTTCTTTTTTAGTGACCCAATGTCACACCGTTTAAACGACGGTCCTAGCCAAAATCTGCCTAGACTACGTTGTCTTAACCGGACCCGCGCTGGGTTGGCTAACTTGGTTACGGCGTTCCCTCGGAAACCGTACTGCCTCCACACGAGATGTCTCGCTGAAGTAACAGCCGAATGAAAACCGGGGTGCAGCTCAGGATCGAACCCTCCTCGGTGGGTTTGTCACCATCATTGTCCAATATCAACCCCAATATGATACAAATGGAAATTGAACTTGAGTCTTCGTTGGAAAACCCAAGTCTTCTACCACTAGGGCACAAGTAGGGGGAATACTTCAAGTTATAATTAGTTTATTTTTTTTTTTTCAAATCGGTATTCGTTACAAGTATTATTATATTCATAATAAGCCTAAATGTTATAATTAGTTTTTTTTGAAAGGAAAATGTTATAATTAGTTATAACGGAGAATATATGATTTCCTAAATTCGTTACAATATGTATTATTATATTCATAAATAATCCAAAACTTGAAAAATAATAGCCGTTTATATTATTTCAAATCTATGTTCAAAATAAAAGATATCGATCTCATTAATTGTACCCTATAATCCCGCATCCTGTATCTATTCACGCATCTAAACCCACCATATATTATAACTACATTATCGATCACAATTAATTCCAATCCCTCTTTCTTTCTCTACCATCTCCTGCGTTCTTCATAATTCATAAACCCAAACCCTCTTTCTTTCTATACCATCTCCTGCATTCTTGATAATTCATAAACTCAAGAAACATTCATGGAGGATACACTTGTTTTCATCAAGCATGCTAACTTCACACCAGAAGGTTCATCGACAAGAAGACGTAATCAAAGAATATTAACGACAGAAAACAATAAATACCTGCGAAAGATCGAAGAACTAGCTAATGAATGGTTAAGATTCTTTCGCGATAAGGAGTTGCAAGCAGAAAAAAACAAGTCCATTATGAAGGAAGTAAGTTTTTTTTTTCTTTGTACTTTCCAAACCGTAAATATTATTTTTACTCTACTTTACTTTACACTAATTATTTTTTATTAATTTTGTGAAGGAGGTAAGTGCTGAGCGGTTAAGAAAGTCAAAGGGGAAGCGTCCGCGGTCAACAACGTCCGTTGTGAAGAACGTGAGTAAAAAACGAAAGGTACCAAAAAAGGGAGAGCGTCCGCCCGTGGTGACCAACGAGATAACCCAACGGTTAAACGAGTTCATCGTGAACGAGATGAAGGGGACGGATGTGAAACTCGTGATTCAGAAGACGTTGTACAAGTCAGATACACTCAAAACTCAAAACAGGTTAAACATGCCGTTTAACCAACTGGAGACGAATAAGTTCTTGACGGAGGATGAAAGACAGATCGTTGTGTCGGATGTTCCCAAAGAGAACAACATTGAGGTTTCGTTGTTGGGGCCAACGTTGGAGATGTACAAGTTGAAGATGGAACTAACAATGTGGCCTATGCTTAGTACCTACAACTACGTGTTGAAGACAAACTGGTACCAGTTTTGGTTTGATAATAAACAACATTTGAAGGAGGGTTCAAAGATTCAAGTATGGTCGTTTCGTCGAGATCAACAGTTGTGCTTTGCGATCGTGTGTGTCGAGAAACCAGAAAACTTTTACTAAAGCGAAAGCGCGACTAGCAAGAAAGTAGCCAGAAACAACGAAAACAATTGAAACTCAAAACAAATGATATAATTCGTTGAAGATTATCAGTTTTTTACATTCGTTTATTTTATTTGAAGCTTTAGACATTCAATATAATTCTTTTATATGTTTTCTCAAATCTGTTATGAACCTATGAATGAGTAGATGACTATTGATTTGTTTTTTTTATAGTTTATAAATTACAAATTTCACCAACTGGATCCGTTGACAAATTTTAATTTTGTATTTCTTTATATTTTTCTTAGGGGGGAAGGGACACCCAAGGGTAGTGCCTTTGCCCCGACCAATCAAATCCCGACATGTCAGAATTGTTAGAAATTACCCTTAAACCACAATACACTATCGGCGCCTTACCTGTGAAGGTGCCTGTTCCCCTTAAAATGTTTTATATGTTGGCCTCTTATAAACCCGGGCCGTTTAAATTTTGTTATTCTTTCAAGTTTCACATATTCGATCGGTTTACAAGTTTCAATTTTACAATTCTTTGATATTCTTTATAACTTGGTGATTGGTGATTGAAGATTTAGGGGTGTATATGGGTTGGTTTTGGCCTAAAACCATAATTAAGATGTCGTTTAACGGATATTCGTTGCCATAACCGGTCAATTAAATCAGTCTTGGTTAGTCGGTTATAAGTGTTATCGATGGCCGGTTAACCGTGAACTAGACTTCGTCATAATTTATGGATATTTATGGGTAGGTTAAAAAGATAAAATTCTCTGAAAAACTAAATAAACAACACCTAAACTATTTATTTCATAAAAAAATAATCTTCAGTGGTAGCCGAACTTTCATGGTGCATTCCAAATTAATTCTCACCTATATCAAAGATATAGAAGCCTTAAAAATAAAATCAAATATAAATCATTTTATAGCAGCTGTTTGCATTGAATCAAACCGGAATTATTATGCGCTAGATTGTCATCTTGAACAATTAAGAATGTAATACCGGAATTATTGGTTCGATTTCATCGGTTAATTTGGTTATGTATCAGTTAATTCGGTTTGATGCATACACCTAATTGACAATCGATTGATATTTTTTTAAATTTCGATTTTGAACTAGAAATCATTTTTTTAATAAACTCATGGTTCGGAAAACAGTTTATCGAGTTAACACGGTGTAACGTGCGTGTGTGGTTCAACGTTTTTACATTTCGTTTTACGTTTCGTACTAGATTTTACGAGTTAATATGTGGTTCAACATTTTTATGTCGTCTATTTTTTCCCGTTTGACATGTTCGTTACAACGTGCTGGTCCTAAATCGACTTAATTATTATTTTCTACGTTTTACGTTGCCGTCTAATTTCTTTGCATTAACAGGTCGTAACTTCAGTATTGTTTGTCGTTGATGGTGGTGTGACATTTGTGGCATTCGGCACGGTATTATTCGTAAATCCAGTTATTATAAATAACAAAACAAATAATAAATCGAAAATGTGTGTAAAAATAAAGAAAACTCGAAACGACGACGTTGCATATTGAAACCCTAGAAGCAAGTGGTGCATAAATAGTTAAACACATTCGACTCCTCATCATAGTAGCAGCCGCAATCTTTTTCATTCCAAACAAACTCAAAACTCAAGAGATCTTCGCCTCTGTTATGTCAAATTATAGTTTGCTAATTGCACGTCATAGCCCCTCGTAACTTCAAGCTCATAGTTTCGAGGAACAAATCGAGATCAAAGGGTATTTTTTGTGCTATATCTAATTTAGTTTTCGGCAAAACATCTTTCAATCTATCGATTATAGCCAAAGTGGGGCTATTCGATTATGTTTTGCCTTAAGCACAATAAATAAAAAAATAAATCCTTTGTTTTTTCTTCTTTCTTTCATTAATCCAGAAATTAACTAAAAGCAATATGATGAGAAACTTCACTCTGAATTTATAGTTGTTGAATTCATATTTAGTACCTTCAAAGTTCTCTGATTGCTTTCCCTTTTGTTTTTTTTAATCATGTTTTCATTGTGATTATTTTATTTTTAAAAATTTAATTTTATATTTATACTGGTTTGTGATTTTGTACGAATTTGGTTTCGGGTTTAGGAAATTGATTTTTTTTTTCTGTGAACTGGAGGCACCTATTTTCATAATCTGATTTTTATCTTGCTGATCAGATTATACGAGCATGGTGCAAAATTGATTTTTTTTTTTCTTGTTGCTTGTTGTTTGGCTGGTCAATGTCAAATTAATGATTCTTGAGAAAAAAAAACATATGTATGTCTTTTCTTCTGCTTAGGTGAAAATCATGTTATATTATATTTGTTAAAAGTCATATAAGACGTTTTTTTTGCAACAATTCCTATGACGGTATGTTGTATTGTCAAATTAATGATTCTTGAAAAAATACACATTTGTATGCATTTTTTTCTGCATATGATTAGGTGAAAATCATGCATATGATTATGTCATATTGCAAATTTCTTTTATTCTCTGCTGTCAGTCTGTGGGACTTGAACTCAAGGCCTCTCACTCCTAAGGTGTTTAAAGGCTTTGCTTTTGCTAATTACCACCACCCCATTGGTGTGAAAATCATGTTATATTGTGTGTTAAACATCTGACCTTCCTTATAAGGGGTGGAAATCTTCTTTACCAAGATGCGTTTTGTTTGGGTGAACAACTGGTGGTTGGGTGAAAACAAAACCTTGAGTTTCTGGATGGGAAACACATATGGGGCAAAGTGGACAATATATTGGAATGATTTACTTCAGTTGAACATGAAAAACCATTTTAATAATCAAAATCAACACAAAACTTGGGTTAGTGGTTACCTTTAATGAACTTATTAGAGCAAATATGTAGGATATCAAACATATGGACGTTTTACCTGCTAAACAAATATACAGAATATCAGATATATGGACGTTTTATGTTATGTGCCAATTGGATTAAGTGTTTTACCTGCTAAACAAATATACAGAATATCATACATATGGACGTTTTATATACCAATTGGATTAAGTTGTGTGGTAAATGTTAAACAAACAAATGGACGTTTTAATGACAATCTTAGCAAGAAAATAACATCAACAAATAAAAGATTCTAATGAAGCAACTTGGATGTATTTGGCTTGCATGAATGGCGGATGCGAGAACCATCGTCACGATAAGAATCTTTATTACGACACCAATAACTTTTGCAAATCTTGTCATTGTGGCAATGCCATAACAAATATCTCTGTTTACATTTGGTAGTGGTATCAACAGGATTCCTTGATAACAAATGCACTTGTCGTTGATGGTGTCGCACATAGCATCTCCACAAAACTTGGTACAATAGTTGGGATTTGGGACGCTTGGTGGGCTTATCAAAGGTACTCCATCATGATTTCTAGTTTGTAAATAGTAAAAAAAAAAATTAATTTTCTCTCTATATTTAGAGTCAAGATAACACTATAAGTAAAAAAAATTAACTCTCTCTATATTTAGAGTCAAGGTCATTTTGAAACGCATCGTTTGAATGAGAGTGTAAGAGCAAAGCCAATTTAAATGCACAAGCGTCATGATTTTATTATGTTTGTATGTTATAATGAACTTGTAACACCTTTTATGTAATGACCATTTTTTAATAGATTAGTTAAAGTTTTCTTTCCAAATGACCTTGTATGTTGGGGAATTTTGTATATCATGGAAATTCTGAGAGGCATGTGATTACTTTCAGATCAAATTATTTCGGTGGTTTCCCAAATAATTCAATCAGAAACAACTCTGATTGAGAAATCGAACTATAGTATGTTTGTTTGTGAAATCGTATGAACCCACTAGAACACGCGGAATTATAACCACTCTGATGAAACACTGGTTAACACCGATGGTTAACTAGCTGGGTCGTCTCTTATGTGGGTTCAATCTCCTCATCTGCTCGCCAATGACTAAGGTACTGCAAAACAGCAACACCGTTAGCTCGTTAAGAGGGGAATATGAGGGTTTCCCTCTTAACCGGGCTCCGGCGTGAGAATACGTACTGTTATGAGGAAGAAATAGTGTGTGTTGTGGGTGAAAAGTGAGGAGAACAGAATGGATAACCTGAATGATGAAGGGTTCTATTTATAGCCGGAGGGTGAAGGAGGGAGGAGCGACCTTGCCAGCTGTTATCGGGCGCCAGCTGTCCGACCAAGGGGAATATCCTCTTGGTCTCCTCTGCTGTGGTCATGATAGTGGTCCACGTGGCGCGCCGATATTCGTCCATGCTGGAGAAATCGTACTGTTGTTGTCGGTCTGCCCCCAGATTTGTTGCAGGTCTACATGGCGCTCGATTACTGGTGACACGTGTCGTCCTTTCTGTCGGAAGGAGCATCTTTGGTGCCACCTTGACGTCTTCCAGAAGCTTCTGGATTTACTTGCTGATGTAGGCGCCATGTTGGACGGAAAAAGTGCTGTGGTCCCTGCCATGTGGGCATGGAATTGGGACCATACCTCTTCACACTCGAACAAGCGTGCACTTCCGTACCTCTTTAACTTGTTCAATGTGTATTATAATTCTCTTTTGTCACCAAGTTAATCCCGATTACACTAAAAATATCTAATATAGTTCTTGCGATATACATGTGCTATGGTATGACCATATGATAATTTGATCATATTCATAATTTTAAGTTGACGTAGTTTTAATATGAAACAATAAGGGATAAGATAAAACGAATGTGTATAATATAACGTAAAGAGGTAAACAACTCTTAAAGAAACACTTCTTAAAGTTATGCCATAGCTCTTTAGCCTCTTGACCTTCCTATCCTTCATGTGGATATGTTTGTAACAAAGCATAGCATATAGACCATTTGAACATTAGGAAAAAAAGGCAAAATGTAACATATCATGTATCTATATTGCTTGTAAGTATTATAAGTTTCAGGTTGTTTAAGATCACATAAAAAGCAAGTTACTTCGAGTATTTGAAGTCACTCACTTTCTTCTTTAAAAGCTTTACTCACACCTCAAATCAACCTTAGCCGATCATTCACATTCGTTACCACATATAAATTTAAGGATGTTTCGCCAACCTTCTTGATGACACACATGTTTTGTATACGATTTAAAAAATACACAAAATCATACATGTTAGAGTTGAGGTAAGTTTTATTGAAAACAAAACCATTCTAAATATATTTATTCTTTGGTTTTCTTGTCAAAACACAAAAATAAACGAAGCTAAACTCTAAATCACCTATTCAAACCCAATTTGTAAAACACAAGAAAATAAATCACAAAGATAAATTACCGAACTTTTTTTATGCCAACGCTTTCTAATATGTTCGAGAATACCAAAACTGAGAATACCAAAACTTGCATAGCCAGATTCAAATAATCGTAAAAATGGATGCAATTTTATTATATAATATTTTTTTTTGGGAAAACCTTAAATATCGGGGTCATGACCGATAGCTTATTTTTGTATACATGTAATAGCAAACAGTTAAACGGAATGTTTATAAAAGACAAAAGTGTTGTATCAACTATAAACTAGGGGTGAGTAGAAAACCAAAATAACTGAAACGTAATCAAAATAACCAACAAACCGAACTGAAACAAAAACCGACGGTTCGGTTTTCGGATTCTAATAACTGAAAATTTCGGTTCGCTTTTTGGCTAACCATTTTCAATAATTAAAAAAAAATAATAATAATAACCCGAACCGAATTGATAGGTTACAATCCATATATTGTTATGTTTAAGTGTTTAACTCAATGCTAATAGAAATTATTAATTTTATTCTTGAATGTTGAGTGTTTATAATAAAAACATTATATTTTTATTTATATTTGAAATGATTTATTTATTACCTACATGAAATAACAAAATTTAATATAAAAATTAAATGTTCTTCAAATTATTATAAAAGAAAACGTCTTAATAAAAACTTTGAAAAAAAACATAAAAATAGATTAGAAGGTTAGGTTTATGTAAACAATACTGATTAAAGAGGTTAACTATAATAACTTAAATGTAATTATGTAAACATATAAGAAAGATTCTTATATTTTAAATTATAGTTTTTATTTTCTGAATTTTACATAATTTTGTTCCAAAAACCGAAAATTCGAAACGAACCGGCGTAAAAACCGAAACCGAACGGTTTAAAAAAAAACGAAACTGAACAGTTTATAAAACCGAAAACCGACATTTCGGTTTTGGTTTTGCCTAGAAACCGAACCAAACCATACACTCCCCTACTATCAACCGTTCACTTTTGCTTGTATGATATAACAAGACACGTTAAAATGATCACATGCTCATAGTTGTTATTCGAAGAAATGTGATACATCCACATAAAATAAAATCTGATCATGAATTATTAATTTAAATAGGAAACATCTATTTAGAATTCGGCTCTTGGGGCACAAGGATGGCAGATGCAAGCACCACTATCACAATAAGAATCCTGGCGATGACACCAAATCTTTTTGCACATATCATCATTATAGCATTGCGACGACAAGGATCTTCGGTCAATGCCAAAGGGTACTCGTGGTGGTGAGTCCGTCATTCCTGGATTACAGATGCAATGGCCATTCTCACTGTTACAAAAAGCGTTGTCGGTTCCACAAAATTTCTTGCAATACTCAAGTTCTGATGAGCTTCCTGGCCATGCTGCAAAAAGAAAAATAAAAAAGATCATTAATAAAAAAAATATCGTTGTTAAAACACAAAAAAAATAAAAAAATGAAAGAGAAAGCTAGAGTTATATATATATCTACCTTGGCAGATTAAGAAGATGGTTAAGAGACCAATCTTGATGTGAAGGTACTCCATAAGGATCTTTAACTTCAATTTGTATGTTGCAAAGGATTTCACTTCTATTATATTTATAAGCACAACTTTGCTGCATTTGGTTTTATTATTTTTTATTTGTAATTAATTGGTCAAAAATATATATCATATATATGTGCTCACACCAGATTTTGGTTGACCGTCATTTAATTGAAATTATTTTTTTTTTGGAAAATAATTTAATTGAAATTAATAGTGGTCAAAAACATATTTCATATTTATGCTCACACCAAATTTGGTTGACCATCATATTTATTAATTTATTAATTATTAATACCAAAATTTACACTAGTTAATTTATGTGTAGTGGAGAGTTCAAATGAGAAATATTTTTTTATAAGAAGAAGAAAGAAAAAATTTTAACCAATAAGAATACTTTATTTTGTTTCATTTAATATTTGCATATAATATTATTGTAAGGGTATATTGGTAAAATTAAATAGATCATTAATTAGTAATCTTCCTCTTTAATTAACTACATTAAGTTTGTAACTTATTTTCAAAAAAAAAATATATATTTAAAAAAATTAATAATTTAGAATGTAGGATAAGTTACGAGATGTGTAGGATAAATTACGAGTCGTGTATAATAAATTTCGATATGTGTAGGATACATTTCAATATGTGTAGGATAAATTTCGAAATTTGTAGAACAAATTTTGATGTGTGTAGACAACAATTTTTATTGTGGAGGAGGATAGTCTTTATGACTAATTAATTAGTCAAAGATAATAATTAATAAGATAGAAAAAAATATTTGATGTTTTACAATTTTATCCTTTGTTCTTTTTCTTCTCAATTAATTATTTTTCTCAAATGAATCTCCCCTTTATGTGTATGATATCTTATATAGATGAATGATCTAAATTTGAAAAAAATAAAAACCGTTACTAAAAGAATACCGTTAAAAAAATGAAAGAGAAAGCTAGATAGTTAAGAGTGGTAATCTTGATGTGAAGGTACTCCATAACATAGACGCCCGGCCACGAGTTATAACATCACGAACACCGCCGCCCCTTGAATTTTAAGGCGTTATTTTTTCAACGCGTACAAAATATCACGCGTGGAACTTCAATGTATCAATTGTTCTGCATGTTTGACACCTGTTGCATGTTTGACACCTGTTGCATGATGACGCTCTGGACCAATTGTTCTGCAGCATCAAAAGTGAAATGAAATTATAAATATTTTTAATTAGTTGAAGTTGGCTTTTTTTATCACTAGTGACCACCCCCACTACATTTCTATCACTAGTGATAGAATATTGGATGATGACATGACATGAGTTGATTGGATATTAGGAGTGATAGAATTATATCACTAATGACCACCCCTCCTCCCCTAAGGATCTTTTGATTTTAATTTGTATGTTGCAAAGTATTCAACTTCTTTTATATTTACAAGCGTAATAGTATTCATATCATATCCATCATTTTCTACCCTACAATTATACTAAAATAATTACAAATTTATATCTTTTTTAATTAAATAATATTTTTATACTTTAATCATTACAATTTCTCTCTCTTTCACTCACAACCACTTTCAAAATATATTAAAAAATTATACGAGGTGAAAAGTGTCCCCCTAAATATATAGAGAAACAGTAACAATTCTCCCTTCTTCACTCACAACCACTTTTTTATAATATAGAAACTCCTCTTTCACAATTTAAGGTATAGGATGTGAATTCTCTAATTTAGACTCCATTTGCTAGTGGAAATAAGACGTACCGGTTTATAAGCGTAACTTAGACTGCATTTGCTAGTGGAAATAAAACGCATCGGTTTCGTTTTATAATTTTTAATTTTACAATTAATAAGTGGGCTTAAACTTATTTAATGAATATGCACACACCAAATTTTGGTTCGTCGTCGTCGTTATTATTATTATTATTATTTTATTATCATAAAGTAAATCTATGGGGACAGGTGTCGTATTACTATGCATCATCAGAATTGTTTTCCCGCTGTTTTTTCTCTAGTTTAGTTAATATCTCTTAAATTACTCATAATCTTTTTTTTTTTTTAATAACAAGCATCGAAGGCCGATAGAGATCGTTGAGTTGTTTTTCGTTAAGTTGCTAGTTGGTCCTTGTTTTGAGGACCAATTGAGCATTGTTTTGAATGAAATTTTCTTTTCAAATTTTTTTTTTTATTTTTCCATAAAATAATTAAAAGATAATTATACAATTGAATTTAATATAGATTTAATTATTAATTTTACACTCACCCACAAAAGTTTACCCTTATTATAATAAATTAAATAAGTATGGTTTTGAAAAAAAAATATACGATTATAAAAAAAATATATGATTATTGTATTACAGTAATAAAATATATGATTATTGTATTACAGAAATATAATCAACATTCATCATGATAAATAGTGAATCCTAATCTGAATCGTTTTTTTAAAGGTGTGAGTTACTCGTAAATATCAGGAGGTCTAGCATACGTTGTTTTAACCGTGTCTGCGCTAGAGAGCCCCCTCACAGAATAGATCCTGAAGAAACACCGAACTAATCTTGTGATTAGTCTGTGGTATGTGCCTCAACAAATAAGGTTAATCTTTTGGTCTTCTCCAAGCTGTAATGATGATCTTCCTGCAAAACACTCAACACCCCGTTAAGCTCGTTAAGAGGAGGGGAATAGGGGGTTCTCCTCTTAATCACTCTTCAGCGTGAGAATAAGTATATGTTTTGAGGAAATAAGTGTGTGATTAGTAGTGAGAGAGCAAGGAACAAAATAGTTAAACCTGCGGAAGGAGATAGGCTGATGGGCCTTGGGCCTATAGTCGACAACAAGGAATATCCGTCTTGTCCCCTCTGCAACAACCGTTAGTGCTTCTGTGTGAAGACGGGGTTGGCGCACGTTGAATGGATCCATGTGTCCTGACCGTTGTCCTTGTCGTCTCTCTATCATCAGCGGCTTAGTGGAGATCGTGGAGCAGATGTCGGCGCACGCCGATTGGTGCCACGTAGGCGTCCTTGTGTACCTTCTTGTCTCCTGTACTATTGCTAATCGTGGAGCACGATCGGATACAGCCTGTTGGACATCCATTGGTCCACTGCTCTGCCATTTGTACCTTTTGTACTTGTCCTAAGATCACCTGCGCTTCTTTCCTCAGCGCGACCACTGGGGAAAACCCATGTAGCCGGCGCAAGGTCCAGGAAGTGAGGGCTTTCATCCAGGAAGCTAAGTGTGAAATCTGGTCTTGTATTTGCTTAGACCTCGGGCGCGACCTAGGTTTCACCTGATTGGTTGGCGCGAGGTTGAGAATGTTGCCAGATTAGTATAGTAGGAGTATGGTCAAGCGCGCGACTTGATTGGTCGGCGTAGGTTTTTGGGACCATACCCCTTAAAGCCCCCCCCCCCCCCCCAGTCCAGTGCTGCTTCCATGCGCGAGGTAAGTGGTTGGAGCTCTGGACTAGAAAAAAGAAGAAGTTAAGTTTGGTCCTGCTTGGATGTCTTGTAAGCATCTTCTAAGCTATGGGAGCTGGCGCGCGTGTAATGTGCTACAATTACTACGGCGCAACTGTCAGGCTTTTTGTTGAAGTGTTATGCTACCATGCGCTGAACAAATCGTATGGTGATTGTCTTGTGTGACAGAGAAGGTGGCGTGCGTGGATGAATGCTTAATCACACGGCGCGACTCTCTTAGCTTGTTGCTGAAGTAACTTGTTTTTGCGCGGGAAATTTCTTGAAATTTGAATTCTGCCAAGTTAGGTGCAATTTGTCGCTAATGGTGACGGTTGAGTTGACCGCTGACACAGTGACGATCATGTTGTCACTGTGTCACTCGCGCCTTTTCATCTGGTGTCACTCGAGTGAGGTCCATGCGCGCGTGTTAACCGCCACTTCGTATTTCCGCCTTACGTGTCGACTTCTGATTGGATACGCACGCGACGTGTCTGGGCCAGTTACCCATCGCATTAAATGCGATGGGTATCAATAGTCGGAGATGAAGGGGTAAAGATCACTGTTTCTTTGAATTCTCTCCTTCTCTCTCTGATTATCTCTTGAAGATCTTCAAATCTTCAAGGTTTTTTCTAGAATTTCTTTGAACCTTCTTCAAGTTCTTCGAGTCTTCGAGTATTTCAACTCTTGTACCACGATGTCGATTGAAGACGTGGCGGTGGTTGAAGAAGCAAGTGGGCCCTTACCACCACTAAAACGGGACCAGGGATTATTCGAACAGGTTATCAAGGCTCAACAATTCCTGGCTGAATGGGATGCCAGATATCCCTCCCAAGGACAGACGGCTGCAGATGTAGCACCGGGTTTTATCACCTTATATGCCGATTTCTTTGGGGAGGGCAACTTCCGGTTGCCGGCGACCCATGTCATGGCTGCTATATTACATCATTATGACTTCTATATTTCTCAATTAAGCCCAATGGGTATGGTGAGAATCCATCACTTCGAGTTTGTTTGTAGATCACAAGGTTTGGAGCCGACTGTTGAGAAGTTTAGGGTTTTCTACCAGTTGCAGAGCACCTTAGAGTTTTTCTCCTTTGCCCTTCGCAACATAAAGAAGATATTGATTAGCCCCCCTAAGAGTTTCCACGATTGGAAGATTAAGTTCTTCTTCATCCGTGAAGAAGTCCTTCCTATTGCGATGGAGTTTCATCAGTCTGCCCCAATCCCCAAAGAGGATATAAAGGTCCCACGCGGGGAGGCTTGGTATGAAAGGCTAATGGCATTGCAAAACAGAGTATTTGGGGAGCAAGTGCTTGTTGCTGCCGGAATGAGCGACAAGTGGCCGGAACGAAGCACGGACGCGCCTGTTTTGCAACTCAACGGAGAAGGTAAATTATTTTACTCTGTTGTTACTTTTATGAGGAAACTTGTTATTAGCTCCTTGTCTCAAAACGCAGAGGTTGCGCTTTATCAAAGTGCATTCCCAACTTTTTCTGGAACAATGGGCGTGAGGGCCTTGCGCGACGGCGAGGAATATTGGTTTGAGTGTATCAAGCCAAATTTCATGTATGCTAGAGCGGAATTGTTTGTTGTTCCTCCTGTTGCAACCGAAGGTGTGCGCATTCCAAAACCTAGGCCATGTCGGGCCATGACTCCTGATAGGAAAGAGATTGTCTATCTTTCCAGTGAGGAGTCTGTAGCTTTATCCGATCATGAGTTAAGACCATGAGATGATGTGTTTGCAGGTGTGTTGCGCGACTTAGGGATTGAGTATGAGGAGAAAAAACCAAAGAAGGCTGCTAAGAAAAAGGTTACCGTTGCGGGAGGGGCGACTGGGAAGAAAGCTGAGACTGCTGGCGCAGCATCCGATGCGGCTTCTAGGAAATGTACTACTTGCTTCCGACAAAGCAATCTTGAAGACTTTGTTATTGTAGCTAACTCACTAGAGGAACTGCGTGATATAGGTGCAAAACCTCAAAGTAGTGCAGCGGCTGTGGCTAGGAGCTCTGGGAGCGCAGGTTCGAAGGGTCCTGAGTCCGGCGCGACCTCTTCCTCCGTTCATGTTGAAGAAACTTGTCACACCCTGACTTTTGCGGAAGCGCGATTTGGTGTGACTTGCTTAATATCATTGCATTCAATCATAACCACAACTATATGATAATAACCGAAGGTGATCATCCATTAATTAAGTTTAAAACATAACATCATTGTTTGAAGCGTAGACATCAAATTCGAGTACAAACCGTGCAACTTTTTTTTAGAGTTCACAAAGACTCGGCAAAAGACATTAATTAAAACTAGGCTTTGAAAGTTGTGTCTTATCTAGAATAAGACACACAATCCAAATCCTCAGACATAGGATGCCACCTTTTATTCTCAACTTTACTTGAAACATCCAAACGCCCGCCATATCCATACTTAATTTCCTGAAATACATGTAGTTTGAAAAACATCAACAAAAGTTGAGCGAGTTCATGTGTTTAGTGTGTGAGCTCGAATAAACTTGGAAATCATTGTAAGTAAGTATGTATTTGCAACCCTGGTATGAAAGCAACAAGGAAAAACAGACCACCAATGGTTTGCAAGGCCATTGGTATGTGTGAAGTGATGCAGGAAAACTCAATCCTAGCAGATTTTACCACGACTTCAGTTTGAAGACATAGTCACCTCATGGGCCAAACCCCGGTCCACATGGGTGTGGGCTCGCTACACCCAAATAGATCTATCACTCATGTCCCTCGGTCCTACGACGAGGATTAATGGCCTTAAGTGTTATACCCACCACTCACATGATCAAGTAGTACCCTTCCTTAGCTAACCATACCAAATCAAAATGTTTGTAAATAGTTGTAACATGTATTTCACCCCCGAAGTTATAAAACCAAAAACAGTTAGAGAAAAGAGGGTCATGAAACTCACAGTCTTGCGTCTTCAACCACCGTAACCCAAGCTTCTTTGGATAAACACGACTACCTACAACGTACTATGATCTATTAGATGAGCGGGTCGTGCCTTAACTTAGTATTAACGTCTTTGAGTTACGTTTCTTCGTATCTTCGATATTATTCCAAGTTATATAATTATTTGTTAAAATAATTAATATTTTAACTTAAATTATATTTATTAAATTTTGGAATAACTGTTAAAACAATATATCTTAATATTTCCCAAGTATTTATACTTGTATATGCTTCCCAAGGATGGGTGTACTCGTATTCGTATTCTTATACTTGTATATTTTTGCCATGTGTTAGGGTCGTATTCCGGTGTGTATTTATACGTATGAGCATACGTATTTTTATTGTATTCATTAACTATCCATATACTTAATTTTGTATTAATTTTTCTGAAATAATATCCTTAATAAAAGTCCACCAATATATATTTTCAAAATATATATTGTAATAAATATTATTTAGAAAAATTATTTATAATTTTTCTTTTGGCAAAAATATTTGTAGTTTCTCATATGTTTCAAAATTAATATATTTTCAAGTCCAACTTGGAAAATATATAAAAACTTATTTTTCTCCAAAAATGATATAATTCATATTTATTTGAGAAAATATATCTTTCACTCCAAAAATATTGTATTTCATGTTTGTGTAAGAAAATATATATTTCTTAAAAATAATATATCTTCTAAAGATTTCAAGAAAAATATATATATATATTCCTACCTGCCAAAACTATTATGTTTTTTCCCTTGTAAAAAATATGATATATTCTTGTAGCATTTGTAAAAATCATATTTTTGTTCTCTTGGTGTCCAAAATATTAATTACCAAAATATACTTACGAATAAACTTTCTGGAATGTTTGTAGGTTATATTCCTTTGTTTGGTTTCTCCAATATATTTGGGGTATAATTTGTATGTTCATACTCTTGGAATTTTGATAATATTTTGGATTGTAATTCTTGGTATTTTGATGTGTTATATTATTTCATGTCCTAAAATAATGTAACTAATACACAAGTTATACAAATAATCACACTCATGGTGTCATCTAAATATATATTTCCTAAATACATATTTAGTCACTTTTATTTATAAAAACCACCTCCAATAATTATAATTTTTGTAACAAAAATTATGGCAAAGTTTATGTGAGAAATTCATGGTTTAAAACACACTTGTAAATATTTGTTTAGAAATATTTTTCTAAGTGTTTAATTTTTAGAAAATTTTTTTGCCATAGTTTCCCCTAAAAATAGAGGTTTCCATGCTTTCAAGCATATCATTTTCTTTTGCAAAAATCAACACAATCAACAATAAACAACCTTTACTTACCAATTTTGCCAAAAACAAGTATAATCTACTACTTCATGAACGTGAAATTTCACAAAAATTTGTAGTAATTTACTAGTGTCATTAGTAAGCCTTGTTATCCTTTAAAGTGTGATTAGTTATTTAAAAACTTCATTTTTAAAGAATATGGATCTTTACAACTTGTGATCATCATTGCTAAAAATGTTTCTTTATGAATTCTTCTTGTTACACAAGTGTTTCTACACTTGTTTAACCACCAAAAATAAGGTTTGTTTATGTAAGAACCAAGATTAGTAAATCTTGTGTTTTTAACTTGGTTTCTTTGAAAAATCATCCATAAATCTTTAGATCTACAAGTATTACTACTCACTTTGATCATTATTTTCCAAGAAACAACTTTATTCTTTCAAGTTCATGCTTTATGTGTGGATGATCCATTAAGCTCTAACATGTTCATCCTCTCATCTTGCTAGATTATGTTTTTAATCATGATCTAGCAAGATCATATGATGATCAACATCATGTTCTCAAACAATCAACAATCATCAAGCATAACAACTCATATTCATCAAGATTTCTTCATATTTTAAGCTTATGTTCAAGATTACTTCTTGTGATTATTAGTGTTCTTCAAGATTATGACTATGATTCTTCTTTTAATCACTTAAAATGGAAGTAAAATAGCAAGATCAAGATTCTTACCACTAGCACAAGGCTAGGGATGATCAAGTGAAGAAATCAAGTGGATAAAAGCAAATAAGAGAGGTTCTTGAACTTCCGTAAGCTCCTAGCTCCTTTATGTGACCTCTAACACCTTGGTATATGCTTGAAATATATGAGAATGGATGAATGATGGTGGTTGTATGTGGTGGTGAGGTCAGCCGATAGCTCCAAGGGGGAAGGAAGAAGTGGTGTGTGTTTTGAGTGTGTGAAGAATGAAGGTTATGGTGTTGCATGCTTATTTATAATCCAATTTAAGTGTTTAACTCTTGTATAATATGCCACTAAAGTGCCAACACAATCCAATTTTTAATTCAAAGAAAATCTTTGTTTGGGGGCCATGTTGGCCGTTTACTAGGTGGGGGGGGGGGTCTAGACTAGGTTTAAACTATACTTGTTACATTAAGATTGAAATGTAAGTATTAGTTAGGATTTCTTGTTAGTTGATATTTTTATGAGGTGTTATGATGTTCAGGGACCATAACTAGCTTGGTAATGTTAAAACAGTGTTTCTAGTGTAAATTTGGTGTTTTGGGTAGTGTCCGGTTGTTCGGTTGGTTACTGGTTCGTTAAAGTGCTAAACTTTGCAGTTTAGTATGCTTTATGTACCCTTTTGTGACACTTTTGATTCCCGACACTTAGGAAAGCATTCAGGACCACTTAACCATATTTCTGCATGATATTAGTAGGGATGGAAAAAATACCCGAGCCCGACGGGTATACCCGAAACCCGACACAAATGGGGCGGGTATACCCGATACCCGACGGGTATTGGGCCGGGTATGGAATTAGTTTTAAAAATTTTCGCGGGTATGGGTCGGGTATGAGATTAGGTGATACCCGACCCGATTACCCGAAACCACATACCCGTTTACCCGAACTATATACCCGAAGTTTTTAATTTATATTTTGTATGTTGTGAAGTATATACATATAAGTGTATAAATGTTATAAAATTATTATTAATTTATGATAAAACTTATATGTATGTAATATATATTTTAATTTATAATAGTTGTTGCATAAATAAAATTATATAATAATTATAATAGTAAAAAATGTATTTAAAAATCCCAATGTGTATCTTTTAACAAACTAATGGGTATACCCGATACCCGACGGGTAATTACCCGACATATACCCGACGGGTATTGGGTCGGGTATGGGACACGATTTTACAACCGGGTATGGGATTACCAATACCTGACCCGAACCCGACCCATTGCCATCCCTAGATATTAGAGGGTTGAAATGCTGAATTTGCTGATTTTCTGCAAAATTCTACAATTTATGTGAGTTTTAGGCACTTTCCGGCACTTAAACTATCTCTAGGAAGGCAGTTTTGTGATCCTTACTTTTCTACACACTATACTAGTGTAAGACTTAGTTTCTGGCTCATTCTGTGTCTTAACACACTGTCTGTCTATCTATTGAACTCCGTCAGCATTTTTCTGATTTATCTGATAGTTGTGCTAGCCGTGTTTCGTGCATCATTTGAATCAATAAAGTTTGCATACAATAACGGTATGTCATTTGCAATATATGATGCACATGTATGTATATGGTAATAATCAGAAAGCAATTCAAGTCATTAATTGTAATTCAACATCGTCATTTAAGCACTAATCATTATTTAATAGCCGTACGGATAGCTACAAAGTTGACAGTTGTCACATTCTCCCCCTGTTAAGAAAATTTCGTCCTCGAAATTTAATCTACGTTAGCTCCTTAGGGTTATCTCGTGCGTGTATGGATATGAATAATACCAAGGTAAATAATCACGAAACTGAATCAAAACCTATTCGAATCAGGTGAACCCACGGACATATTACCACAATCGGAACTCAACGGTTAAAAGGTATGTGTTCTAGAATTTGATGTCAAAGGATACGAGATGTATAGATGTATAATCTAGTGTAACTCAGTTAACAGAGGTTCAACAAAAAGAGAAGTTTCGACCGATAGAATTCCAAACGATCGTTTACAATGTGCACATGAGTTTTAAAAGCAATAACATCCGCTAGATGAACTCAGAATCTACAAGCTCAAATGTAATAGTAAAATGAAAATGATCCGTTAACTCCCAAATGAATAAATGAATAAAATTAGTGAGTTGACATTATTGGATAGCAAGAATGCATCGAAATGAAATACAATCGAATATGGTGTATCATTATCTTAATACATAGTTGCATTAAGAGTGTTTAAATGACAAGTCAAACAAAAGTATATGTAGTTTTGTGTGAAACGGTTGACCATGATTAGCACGAGCTACAAGTTTGTACCGACTCCTCAAGGTGTCGTGATGACACAATTCAATGATAGCGGTGACCGAACAAGTTCACCGTGTTTGAAATAGAATGAAAGTGAGCGGAAGCAAACCTGAAAATTTGATTCAATTTCATCGTAAGACTTTTCAATTGAATATAGACTACCAAAGGACTATCATTTTCCGATTGAAGATGAAAAAAGTAATAAATATTGCAAGGTATTCGATCGATAATGAAAGAACCGTTAGAAGGTACACTGGGATATAAAATGAATTTATGTACCATCGTCTTAACACACGATTGTGTTAAGACCGCTTTAATCGTGATAAACAAAACGGATTTAGAGCAAGTCAATAAATAAACAATTTAATCCGTGTATGAGGTGCGTAACGAAATTAGCGCAAGCTTCAATTTTGTGAAAGCATCGCCACAAGGTGTCGAAACCAACAAACGATTTAGTGGAGTCGTAGACCAAACAAGTCTACTATGACTCGAAACAAAAGAACTTTTGCAAAAATAAATTTGAATATGATGCTCTCAATACATCATATGGTGTCTTGAATTGAATATACGAAGCGGACAAGTTTGAGCAATTGAACTTGGTTTTAGCGAAGTTTGACAATGAATACATGTGTCGACAAGGAAAATTTGGCATGGTTACAGAGGTAAACCATGTATGTAACTTGAAAGAAAAGAAGTTTCAAGAAAGCGCGTTGACTTGATATCAAAGGAGCCAACAATTACAATAGTGTAGGTCATTCGAATCACGAATCAGTAATTAGATTTTGCAAAATAATATTTGAACCTTGATGAAACGCTTATTCGAAACGAAATCACATGCATAACAAATGGTGCATGCTTAACATATCAATTTCCAATAAGTGAAACAATGAGCATTTGCTAAAATGAAGAAGTGATCAAGTGACGAGACAAGGAGTGTTTGCTTTAACGAAGAGAATTGTCATGATGCAACTACCATTAAGAGGAATGGAGATGTAACGATCTACTCGTTAGAAGCAAAAGTGGAAATTTCAATGTAAGAATTTTGAGTATTTCACCTGCTCGGTTAACTAGAATAGCATATATGACAGAATGATGGTGTTTGCTCGAGTTAATAAACGCGGTTCCTAAGTGACAACCTTAAATGAGTTTTGTCCTACATTCCCGTAGGTTCTAAGTACATGTTTTCTAGGTTCTCAAAGTTTCGTACCCTATGTAAAACTGTTTTGGTGCACCGTGTAGAAAACACCATATTAGTGTATGTTTAAAACAAGTTATTGACTCACTGTACGTTTAGTATACTTTCTTCCTAAGTTCGCAGCTAATTATACTCGATCCACGATCAATCTTAGGATAGTAGTTGGATTCTTGTAGCTGTTCGAATACACCATTAATCCTTGGTGGGGATACTAATTTCTTAATGGTTAGCTTGTTCAGTTCCTGGTAGTCGATACACGCTCGGAAGTTACCGTCCTCTTCTTAGCGAGCAAAACTGGAGCTTCCCAAGATGAGAAGCTTGGTCTGATAACTCCCTTCTCTAGCAACTCCTGAAGCTGTGCTGACAATTCTTGCATCTCTGAAGGTGTGAGTCGATGATGTATTGCAAAATACATCTTTTATTCGTGTAAAGTTTGTATAGGTTTCGTTCTATTTAGTTTTGTTTTTCGTTAGAATATGCATACTATTGATCAAATCGTGTTTCACAGGTCTTGATGTTTAAATATGCGAGAAACCGAGTAAAACGAGCCAAAATATTGAAAAGTCAAGTCTTGAAGCATGTTGGAAAGATTGGGGAGTTGAAATAGAGTTAAAGAGCTGAAAAATCACTCTCTGGCACCCCATCACCCACTAAGCAAGTCTGTGGCACCCGGCGAGAGACTGAAGATGTTACATGAGAAAAAATACAAGGTGGCACCCCGCCAGAAGCCTGTAGCTGGCAATTATTACGAATTTAATAAGGGTTTGTTATGGAAAGTCATATATAATCATCTTAAACTTGGAAAAAAACCCTAGTGTCGATTTTTGGACTTCTTTGGGCAATCTTGGAGCACTTTTGGAGATCTCGAAGCATAGGAATCATCGATACGAGTTCGGGGAAGAAGACTTGAAGATCTAATCGGGTTTTCTAGTTCTTTGTTCTTGACTTTTCTTACGAAACTTGTTATGATGAATTCGTGTTTAGACATCTTTGAATTGTTTTCACGTTTTAACATGTTTGGCTAAATTTATAAACCATCTAGACTTGATGAATGGATTAATATAAAGTTTTTACCGTTTATGTTATTTGCATGATTATTATGGATTAATTGTGTTTTGTAAGAAGTTTGGTTTAATGATTTGATGTATATGCATGCTTTGAGTTGGTTTATTGTTATTACTTACTTCATATGATTCTTAGTGACGGTCTATATCACAACATAGAGTCATATTAGGGTTTAGGATTTCGGTGAGTGTCTATATCACATAAGAAAACCTTAGCTCTTTAGGGAGAATTACGCAATAACCCCTAGAAGTAATTGGTAATAATTTACTAAGTCGTAGTGTTCTACTAGTCCTAATACCTGGAAAGTGAGGGGCTATTGGTAGGTCTTACCCGGCGAATTGCTTTAGATAGTCCTTGGAAAAGGTCATGTCTTGGTTTACCTGTCGGTTTTATTAGTCTATCAAGTCAAATTGATTACTTCAAACTACCCTAGATCTATGATTGGAAAAGAGTAGGTCAACATTAGGGTACTTACGCAATAATTAGACAACTGGAAAGGCGTCTAATAACCGGTAGGATTAACTGCCTAGGTAGTTCCACAGGTTTCTCCTTGAGAAGGGTCGAGGGGCTTAGTTGGTTATTAATAGGTTTAGTACTTTAAGATCCCGGTTCCATAATTCATGCGTTTAATTTAATTGGTAATTCTTTAGAAATAATCCAGGATTCTTGTCTAGGTGGTCCCGCTCTCATATAAGAAAAGCCTTAGTCTTCATTCGTATTTAGTTTAATTCTAGTTTAATTAAGTAGTTTAATATAGATTTCCTTAGTTTTTCCGTAACCCCCCCCCCCAAAAAAAAAAAAACAATTAAACAAGTTAAGTCATGTCTGTCAGTGTCTATTAGAGTCTAGTTTACGTGATTTATAGAGTCTTGTGGTTCGATATCCGGACTTCCTAGGGTTATACTACATTGATCGGTACACTTGCCGATTGTGTGGTTTAGGTCGAGTCTAGAATTAAAGCTTTTTAGTGTCTAGTTTAGAGAGTCTAATTTAGTTAATTTTTATAGTCTGTTTAGCACACATCAGTCGATAAGTTGCCTTGGTTGCAGGCGCGACGCCTGGAACCAAGTCAATGTGGAATTCGACTTGTTGTTGAGGATGTAATCCCGGCAAGTCTTTTGGGGAAGACTTCAGGATATTCCCTTACCTAGGGGATTTCTTCGGACTTAGGTTCTTCGGCTTCTCTGTCCACGACATGAGCCAAGGAACAACACATCCTTTTCGCAGAAACTCTCGTGCCTTCAAACAACTGATAATTTGTAGAGGCGTATCCTGTTTTTCTCTATGAACCGCGATCGTCTCTTCAATCGCCATCTGGATGCGGATAATCTTCTCGTGGCAAACCATCTCTGCATGGCTACTCCACAACCAATCCATTCCAACTACGACGTTGAAGCTTCCTTTTTCAGCTGGCAGAAGATCTGTCGAAAACTCACGCTCTCCAAGCTCTATATCGCAGCCTCTAATCACTTCGTTGGTTTTCCACTAACTTCCCATTAGCTAGTTTTATATAGTACAGAATATCTAACTTACTGGCAACTAAACCAGGTATATTCTTAAACTCTATAGATACGGAACTATAGACGGCACATGTATCAAATAGCACAGTTGCCAAACTTTTGGTTGATAGAGAGTGTACCAGTAATCACATATGCCTCACGAGCTCCGATGTTACACGCTCTTCCACGGTCCTGGTCATTCTTCGGGCAATCCTTCCTAAAGTGCCCCACGTCTCCGGATTCGAAACAACCTGGACTCTATCATTATTGTTTCCGCCGTGGTTGTTGTCATTGTTTACCCCTTGTCTGGGATCCTTCGCCCAACAGGTATCCTTGCTGTGTCCTTCTTTTCCACACTTACCGCACCTGGGCTTCTGACATCGACCTTCATGGTGAAACTTGCACTTATCACATCTCGGCTTAGTTCCCAAGTAGATCTTAACATCGGCCTGGTTGTTTTTAGGGCAATATTTTCTGAAATGCCCTTTGTCTCCACAGTTAAAACAACCTTGACCACGTTTTTGATCGTCACTCTTTCTGCCTTGATAGTCGCTGTTGTCGTTATTTCCTCTGTGTTTCCCGCTACCATCTTGTCCTCCATTTCCGTGTTCCATACCTTGCCTACAGGTCTCCTTGACATGCCCCACCTTGCCACAGTTTTCACATTTTCCATATCTACATCGCCCGATATGATAACGTCGGCAATTGTCGCACTTAGGTAGGATACCCAGGTACTCTTTCCCCTTTTTGGCTTTGTTGTTGTTTTTGTTCACCCGATCACCCTTTTGGAAATCAGTGAGCTTTCTTTTGTTCTTTCCAGATGACTCCGCCTGAGTCTCCTTTTCTTCGTCAGGGGTTAGAAATTTTTCCAGTCTAGTCGCTTCTTTAGTGAGCACCACACTTAAGTCAACCGCATCGATAGTTGTTGGAGGTTTTGATGTTGATAACAAGCTCAAAATCTGAGGCGCCATTCCCCATATGAGTTGTTCGATCCTCTCAATCTCTGGTTCCACCAGGTATGGGACAACTCGCGCCAAATCATGAAGTCTCTGTACTTATTCTGCCACCTTTGAACCTTCCATCGTTAACTTCCAGAATTCAATCTCCAGTTTCTGGATCTCCATCTGGGAACAATACTCCTTATGCATCAATTCTTTCAACTCATCCCACGTCAAAGCATATGCAGCAGTCTCGCCCATTATCTGAACCCGAAGGTTCCATCGTGACAGAGCCACATCTTTAAATAGCCCAGAAATGTATGTGACCTGTTGCTCTAGAGCACATCCGCTCATTCGCAAAACAGAATCCATATTCTCGACCCATTTCATAAAAGCTACGGCACCCCCAGTGTCGTCGAAGTTCAGAGGCTTGCAATCTAGAAACTGCTTGTAAGTACAGCTTGTACCCAAGCAATATCATCGCAGAAAGCATTAGCAAAGCACATTTGGGAATATCCGAATGAATTGCAATGTGTCTTAGGTGACTTAAACATTACCATTGGGTGGGTTATTCCCTGAGGTGTTTCCGTTGTGTCTGTAGCGAAGAACCTCGTGCCGAGCTATGGCTCGTGAGATATGCGCTTGCCATTCTGCCTCGGTCAGTCGAATGATCTCTTGAGGAGACATCTTTTTAAGAAGATGGTATGGGTCAGGTCTTATTTGTTCAGGAAAATGTATATAGTTGTCTAGAGGTCATATGTACATACACATAATAAATTATCATATCAACCAATCAGGAACAGCATAATCATAGCATAAACAAGTAAATGGGAATATGTTTGATGAGAGCATAACAGACAAACACGTAACATCACAATCATAGCACAAACATGTACATCAACAACGTGTTTAACGAGAACATTATGATTGGGCTTTCACTAATCATTGACCATAAAGTATTGTGTAACACCTCGAAAATTCACGTCCTATAAAGTGTTGACAGGTGTCATATGTATGAACGTGTGAAAGAATATTCTGAAAGGACTAAAGTTGACAAACATGAAAAGTATATGAAAATACGAGTTCTAAATGTCAACAGTGAATAAATATATTGAACATTAACCCTACATGATGTTTATATCACCAAACGAATAAATCATGGATCATACGAAGCTAAAAGTGAGAGATTTCAAACCACAGGGGTTAAAGGTGTCAACATGTTTAAGTTATACCTCTGAGTGACCTTTTGACAAACCCGAAGCTTTGTAACGGTTAATTATGCTCACTAGAATGCACGATATAAATTTCATAAAGTTTCGTAATCGTATGAGAAAGTTATGATCAAATTCGTATGTGAGGGGTTAAAGCGTAAACAATGAAAGTTAGGACCTTTCGGGTAACAATAAAGTTAACCGAGGACTTAACAAAGTGGGTAAATATTTTGAAGCCCTTATATGTCAAATTAGGGGGTTCAAATTGCAAGAAATAAGCTAGTTGACCTTTCGGAAGGGCCAAGAGACGAGATGCAACATCTTGAAAACGTTTTTGTCTGATCAGAAGACCCAAGCGGGCCGCGTAAGCCCATTAACACCTTTACACGGGCCGCCTGGACCGCCCAGATACAGAAAAGTTTGGCAGCAGCCAAATTTCGCGCATAAACCGACTTTAATCACTTGTTTCACTTCATGGGCGACCCCTAAACAACCCCTAGACCACTAGGGACACTTGTTGATGAGTTGTGGTCAGTGGTAGACTTATTTGTCAACAATCTATGGTGTTTAAATCACTATATAAGGCCATGATGTTGCAACAATTCTTCACACCTTCATTCTTGCTTTCCTGATCATTCCTGGAGCTCAAGACTCCTCTCAAGTGATCTCTGGTCGTTCATAGGACTCTTGTAAGTTTGCTTGTCCTTCCTTAGTTAAGTTTTTACTTAGTTTAAGCTTAAAAGTCAAACCGTCGTAATTAACGGTTGACTTAACGATTAATCACTAATGGTCCAGTGATTAGTCTAATTAAAAGTAGTTATAAGTTGGTAATTATGTGGGTAATAAACCCTTAAAAGGGTTCCCCCTGATTCCCACTCTAACCAGGTCTAATGTCGGGTCAAACTTGTGATTAAAAAGTCAACAGAATGTTTAAATTCTAATTTATGCATGATTAGCAATGTAGAACGCATACAACCTATTTGATCATTAATATAACTTGGTAATTAGTGTAAGAACATGTCTAAACATGTTCAACCCGGCAATTTTATGTTTAGACCCGGTTCGGAACCGAAAGTCACAAAGCTTTGACTTCAGTTCTGACCCGTTATGGTATGTTTTAGAAATACCTTAGAGCTTCATTTGGACCAGGTTACATGCTAGTATAACCCTCTGTGATTATACACCATGGTTCATTAGTTAACCGATTAATACGCATGATTCCGTTAATTGCTCATATGTTGACCATTATGCCCTTTTCACCTTGAAACGTGATTTTTGAAAATGTAAAAGAGAAGAAACCTTAATTACTAATATATAAACTTGTATGCAAAGTTTGACATCAGTTTGAGGTGTAGAATGAGAGTTATGCTCATTAGCGTAAATTGAAGGCTTATTGTTACTTAAACGGCGTAATTAGCATATAGCCTATTTAAACATACTTTTTGATATCAAACTTAATACCCACTGATGTAATATATTATTTTGGGATTTTTGAAGATTTTTAATTAATTTTAGGCTGAGCATAACTTGTAGTCATAGGCTTAATCCGGTAATTGTCGGTTTTGCCCTTACGGGCCATAAAATGAGTTTTTCATATCTAATTGACTCCAAACCTTTTGCTACTGATTTCTTATGATAAATAACTTATATTAAGCCCTCTGGAATAATAAAAATACCATATTTCTATATAGAACCCGGAAACGGCTTCTAATCGCCTAATTAAGCGTTTTTAGCGCATAGTATGTACTAAGACTATTTTTAAACATACAAGGGTGATATCTACTGATATTTTAGGTAAATTATAATATTTTAATAGTAATCAAAAGTCGTTAAACTCAGACTTCAGTTTTGAGCTTTTCGGCTTATGTGAAATTACCAAAATGCCCCTACGGTGCATAGTTTGGTTATATTTGATAAATTTCACATATATACAATACCCTACTGATATAACTTAGCAAATTGATTATCCTTGCTGTTTACATCAGACCTGTAACTCAGGATATTACTTAAACTCTTTTATAACCTTTTAAATGACCAAACTACCCCTACGGGGCCTAGTTTGTGTTTAATTATGTTTCCGGCATAATGAAAGACATCTTACTGATGTCACAACATATTTGAGACATAATTAACTTAGGAAACCTGTATATGGCTCTTACGGATACCCGTTACGCTTATTACGCGTTCTGTTCGGCTTATGTAACTAGTTTACATAAATTAGCTGAAACGGGTCAAACCTTATCGGTTTTATCTCAAAATCCAGAATGTGTATGAAATACCCATATTAAGCAAGTCTCCGAACTTGTCGGGTCTAAATCACATTCTATTCCGGTATTCGCCTAATCGTGCGTTTGAACCGTATAATTAACCGGTCTAAGCTTAGGCTTAATTAAAGACCCGTTAGCATTCTAATTGGTTATTTATACCATCATTCCAGACTAGAGCCTTCCGGTAAATTGTACCTACGCTTACTTAAGTGAATACGGCTGAGTTATTATAATTCTTGCTATTTAAGACAGGAGCTAGCTCAGGTAAATACTCTTAACTTATTTTCCCTATTACGGGCTTGGGATACGGTAATATAAATACCGCATGGTCAGGTATGGGATTCAAAGACCAATAAGTCGGGAAATCCAAATAACCTGTTTTAATTTGTATTGCTTGACTGAAACATTGGGGATTAATGCGACCGTGTCCTGGATATCCTTGACTCATTAAATGCAATGGCCACGACCTAAGCACGGGGTGTAGGCATACACCTGACAGATGCCATATGTTTATTAATTAATTATACCCAATAAGGGATTCCCAATAAGGGAATAGTGGTGTGTCGGTTAATCATGAACCGGCATAGAACCGGGCCCCGTATGTAGAGCAAGTTATGTAAAACTGATAACATGAAATATAGTTTGTCCCAAGTATACAAGATTAATTTTGCCTCTGTGCATTTTAGTCAAGTTATAAAAGATTAATTTTGCCTCTGTGCATTTTAATCAAAGTGTCAAAATATTTTGTGCCTGGTGCATCTAAATCAATTTTCTTAAACTCATTTTCAAATGAGTCGGTTGAGTGTATTTACCAGTGAAAACTGACGTATTTTCAAAAGTCTAAGTGACAGGTACAAGTACGTAATAGGCTGGAAGCTGCTCAGGACGTTAATAAGGAATCTTGCAAGTCCTAGGCGTCTAAAGTCTGTTGAACAATATTTATGTTTCTAAGATCCGCATGTGGATCCTTTACTTCCGTTGTAATACTTTATATTACTTTATATTCAGATTGTAATATAAATTATCTTTTGCTTCCGCTGTGCATTTATATTTGTGTTGTTTGACTATGATGATATCAACTACGTCACGATACTCCCCACCGGGCCCACCGGTGACACGTGGAAAATCGGGGTGTGACAGGTTGGCATCAGAGCCAACACTGAGTGAATTAAACACTAGCTTTTTTTTGTGTTTAATCTCAGTTACACAATTGCATATTCTTGAGTCTAGACAAGAACATAGGACAAATTCTAATTCGTTTTAATTGTCCTTATTTGGTTCCTTTGTATTTTCTGATTAGCTCTTGCAAGGGCAAGTCATTTTTGTAGAAGTCCCGTTTAGGGCAACCGTATACTTGTTTAAATTTTAAAGGAACGATTATATTAAAAATATCATTCCTATATTATAAAAATCTACCATTATAATAAAATGGCAATATCTAAAAAGGACAAGACCTAGCTCATGTGTCATTTTAAGACAGGGCCAAGACGGTAGTTCCACAATTAGATTCAGATCCTTGTTAACATTTCAATTTAGGATTGTTCTGTGTTAAATATTAAAGGAATCTTAAAGGTAAAACCTAGCCTAAATGTCAATGCAGACATGGCCAAGATGGTAAAACCTAGTCTAAATGTCATTGCAGACATGGCCAAGATGGTAAAACCTATCCAAAAGATTCCAGTCCCTGTTAACATCTGTAAGTATGTTAACATTTTTGGTAAACTGTGAATCGTTAAAGTCACACATGCCATCTTAAAAGAAAAAAAGGGGGGGGGGCTAATCTAAATTCCCTTATTTGAAATAACCATCCTTTAGTGATGTTTCGCCTACGGGCTATAACGTATTGTCCATCTGAGACATTGACATTGTGATCTTTATAATTCCTTGTCTAAGGTGGTGAGCTATGCTCAAGCCAAATAGTCTATATGATCAATGTGATCATGACTAATATCATATAACATCCTAGTGATGTTTTGCCTACGGGCTATAATTGACGTCCTCTGTGACTAAAGACAGTGGTAGTCTACAACTCCCTGTCAAGAAAAGGTAATGAACTTTGATTCAAACCTTAATGCCTCGATTCTCTGAAATCATGGCTTATAAATTAAACGTGTCTGCGCGACCAGGCCATTTGTACTATTATTAACTTGTAAATTAGGAATTATGATGAAAATCCTGAATAAAATAAATATCCTTCCTTCCCTGCCAGTATACATATGAATAAGAATCTTAAGAGTGCAACCTAGCCTGAGTGTCATTATAAAGACCTGGCCAAGATGGTAAGACCTGTTTAAAAGATTCGTAGCCCTGTTAACATCTGAAAATATGTTAACACTCCTGGCAGACGTGATTCATTAAAATCACACACGTTATTCTTATATAAGGATTCTTCAAAAGATTCCTAACCCAACTTAATGATCTCCGAATCATGGGTTTAAATCATCAAGTAAGATGATCATATTTTGACCATACGTTGGTAATATAATGCCTACGGCCCTTGCTCATTTCTACATGAGCCAAAAGACAGTGGTAGCGATGACTCCCTGTCCGAAAAAGGTGATAAACTATGTTCAAACCTAAATGCTTTGATTCTCTGAAATCATAGCTTATAATTCATAAATGTCCATGTGACTGGGCCTTTCGTGCCACTAGTAAAACTGTTATTGTTTTTATAATTAGGATAAATTATAATAGAAATCCTAAATAAATATGATTAATAAATTAACCAAATATGGTCTCTGTTTACCATGGTTAATGAATTACCCTAAGGGGCAATTCCATAATAAACTCCCAAATAAACTATTGTCCTTGTTTTCTGTAACAGTTCAATTAAAATGGCTAACTCAGACGAAATTAATAGCCATCCAGTGGGGAATATTGATAACGCCCGAATTAATTTAACGGGTGCTGAATTGAAAGCGTTGGTAGATGACGCAGTTACAAAGGCCTTAGAGCGGCAGTACGAAGAGTATAGTGGGACTCGAAGTAGAACCCTATCTACTCCGCATTCGAAGCCACCTCCCAAGAAGGAGGAACCCAAGAAGGAAGATGACGAGCGTCACTATTCTAATCATTACAGTGATCCGTCTCAACAGATCATACTGAATCAAGGACCCCGTGATAAGGGTTGCTCCTACAAGTACTTTGTTTCATGTAAACCCCGGGATTTCACTGGGGAGGAAGGAGCTGTAGATTGTATGACGTGGTTAGATGAGATGGATACAGTTGTGGATATCAGCGGATGCGCTGAGAGAGATGTGGTCAAGTTTGTGTCACAATCATTTAAGGGTGAGACCTTAGCCTGGTGGAGATCGTTGATTCAAGCCACCGGGAAGATCCCTTTGTACAACATGACTTGGGATCAGTTCGTTGCTCTTATCAAAGAAAATTACTGTCCTCAACATGAAGTTGAGAAGATCGAGACAGAATTCTTGACATTAGTCATGGAGAACTTAGATTGTCATACATACCTTACAAGTTTCAATACTAAGTCTCAATTGGTTCCTTATTTGATCACACCGGAACTAAAGCGAATAGCTCGCTTTATTGGGGGTCTAGCCCCAGAAATAAAGGCAAGTGTGAAAGCATCGAGACCTACTACATTCAGGTCAGCGGCAGATCTGTCGCTATCTCTCACACTCGATGTGGTCAGAAACAAGGCTGCCAAGGCTTCTGAAGATGGGAAGCGTAAAAGGGAGGAGGATAACTCCCAGAATCCTAAGAAGAGCAAATCCGAGTTCAACAATAACCAACAGGATTCCAACAAGAAGCCTACATGCAAAACCTGCAAAAGAAGACACTGGGGACAGTGTCGATCAGACCAAAAGATAAAGCAATGTGGCATCTGCAAAAGAACTGGCCACCAGTCCCACGAATGTAGGGACATAAAGAATGCAAATTGTTACAGTTGTGGCGAAAAGGGCCACATCAGTACTAATTGCCCTGAGGCTGCCAAGGAAGGAGAAGCTAAGTCTGGGATGGATAAGAAAGAAAACGCCTAAACTAACGGTTGAATGCCAGAGACAGTGCATCCCAAATAATAGCATTAGGTACGTCTTTACCTTTTAGCATTGATTGTATCTGCTCAGTATTTTACGTTAATGCAAGGGATAATAAACCTTTAGTAAACCATAAGCTTAGCAAACTTTTGATTACATTCATAAGAACTTCAGATATAAAAAAAGGTATAATTTACCAATGGAATCTTTAATGACTCCCTCTCATCCTCGAAGATAATCCTTTCATAAGAATTTGGAGTACTCTTCCCCAAAAAGAGTACGACAATATATATATATATTACTTTATTTTATTATTTTCTCATTATTTTATATCGCCTGCGAATGCCAAACTATGTTTGATAAGAGTACCATATGAGGATTGGCGTACCCTAGTGTGTCCCATAGATTACTTCCATGCCTGATCAGTATGGAGGTTTAATGCATGGAACCCCTGAGATATCTCAATGGTCATATGGTAGGGGTCTGAGGTCGGCATGGAATACGGTGGGGACCCTCGAAATGTTAGGTAAGCCAAATGGGATAGGGTCATGATCAGGTAAAGGCTCAGAATCAGCGGGTACATCAATAGGCTGATCAACAGGGACAAAGTCGGGCTCAAGTCCAGGCTCAAAGTCGTGTGGAGGAGATAGTGCAGCAGATATGGCCGTATTATCGTCAGAATCAGTGGCATAGCGTCGTAATTCAACTGCCTGCAAGGTAGAAGAAATCACAAACTCAAAGGAATCTGGGACGGAGTGTAAACTAGTGTCAGGGGAAATCTCAACAACAGGGATCTCAAAAAGTGGGATAGCATCAACGTTCCCATCTAGCTTTCCATCTCCATGGCATCATCAAAAGGACCATCAACAAACAAATCAATGTCAATATCAATCAGATCGTCAAAAGACAAATCCTCGAGAGGAAGGGCCGCTAAAGAAACGGGAGAGAGGATCGGTGCCACGACATGCTCACCATCGGGATGATCGATGATAAGATGATCATGGACATGAATGGGAATAACAAAAGGATCCTCGTCTAGAATGCCATCAGTAGTCGGTAAATAATCTCCCAGGTCGGGCAACGCGAACGGCTGCAAGTCATCGTCGGACATCATCTCCGGGTCACTCTCTGAATCGAAAGTAAAGATCTCTCTTACTTGCCTCTGGGCCAATAGCCACGGGGTCTTCAGTGTCGGATAATCCGCCCTCGGATGATGACATGGTGTCTGTAACATAACAATCATAATATGTGCACATATATTAACTACTAACATTAAACATGCAATCAATGACAATGCGAACATGTAATCACGTATCCTTTTTAGTCCCCCAGACTAAACCACCCAGTCTCCCAGACTGAACCACCCAGTCTCCCAGACTGAACCACCCAGTCTCCCAGACTAAACCACCCAGTCTCCCCGACTGAACCACCCAGTCTCCCATACTAAACCACCCAATCTCCCAGACTGAACTACCTAGTCTCCTAGACTAAACGACACCTAGTCTCTCAGACTGAACCACTTTGTCTCTCAGACTGAACCACAAACATAAACCTTGAAATGTGTTTCGTGTCTCTTTGTTTGTAAAAAAAATGTTTGTCTTCCTGGATCTGGGCGTTTCGTGTATGCAATGAAAACATGTTGTGAAAATATTTTCGTGAGAGCCCTAATGATTGTAGTCTAGACTCGAGAAGGAATCCTAGTTCGCTACAATCGAAGCTCTGATACCAAACTGTCACACCCTAACTTTTGCGGAAGCGCGATTTGGTGTGACTTGCTTAATATCATTGCATTCAATCATAACCACAACTATATGATAATAACTGAAGGTGATAATCCATTAATTAAGTTTAAAACATAACATCATTGTTTGAAGCATAGACATCAAATTCGAGTACAAACCGTGCAACTTGTTTTAGAGTTCACAAAGACTCGGCGAAAGACATAATTAAAACTAGGCTTTGAAAGTTGTGTCTTATCTAGAATAAGACACACAATCCAAATCCTCAGACATAGGATGACACCTTTTATTATCAACTTTACTTGAAACATCCAAACGCCCGCCATATCCATAATTTAATTTCCTGAAATACATGTAGTTTGAAAAACATCAACAAAAGTTGAGCGAGTTCATGTGTTTAGTGGGTGAGCTCGAATAAACTTGGAAATCATTGTAAGTAAGTATGTATTTGCAACCCTGGTATGAAAGCAACAAAGAAAAATAGATCACCAATGGTTTGCAAGGCCATTGGTATGTGTGAAGTGATACAGGAAAACTCAATCCTAGCAGATTTTACCACAGCTTCAGTTTGAAGACATAGTCACCTCATGGGCCAAACCCCAGTCCACATGGGTGTGGACTCGCTACACCCAAATAGATCTATCACTCATATCCCTCGGTCCTACAACGAGGATTAATGGCCTTAAGTGTTATACCCACCACTCACATGATCAAGTAGTACCCTTCCTTAGCTAACCATACCAAATCAAAATGTTTGTAAATAGTTGTAACATGTATTTCACCCCCGAAATTATAAAACCAAAAACAGTTAGAGAAAAGGGGGTCATGAAACTCACAGTCTTGCGTCTTCAACCACCGTAACCCAAGCTTCTTTGGATAAACACGACTACCTACAACGTACTATGATCTATTAGACGAGCGGGTCGTGCCTTAACTTAGTGTTATGAAGTTCAGGGACCATAACTAGCTTGGTAATGTTAAAACAGTGCTTCTAGTGTAAATTTGGTGTTTTGGGTAGTGTCCGGTTGTTCGGTTGGTTACTGGTTCGTTAAAGTGCTAAACTTTGCAGTTTAGTGTGCTTTATGTACCCTTTTGTGACACTTTTGATTCCCGACACTTAGGAAAGCATTCAGGACCACTTAACCATATTTCTGTATGATATTAGAGGGTTGAAATGCTGAATTTGCTGATTATCTGCAGAATTCTGCAGTTTATGTGAGTTTTAGGCACTTTCCGGCTCTTAAACTATCTCTAGGAAGACAGTTTTGTGATCCTTACTTTCCTACACACAATACTAGTGTAAGACTTAGTTTCTGGCTCATTCTGTGTCTTAAGACACTGTCTGTCTATCTACTGAACTCCGTCAGCATTTTTCTGATTTGTCTGATAGTTGTGCTAGCCGTGTTTCGTGCATCATTTGAATCAATAAATTTGCATACAATAACGGTATGCCATTTGCAATATATGATGCACATGTATGTATATGGTAATAATCAGAAAGCAATTCAAGTCAATAATTGTAATTCAGCACCGTCATTTAAGCACTAATCATTATTTAATAGCCATACGGATACCTGCAAATTTGATAGTTGTCACAAAGCTGAGGTGGAGTCTGAAGCTGAAAAGATGATCAGGAAAAATACTTCCTAGAGGCCTCACGCGGACACAACTTCCACTACCCCCTGCTAAGAAGGTTGCGACTGGCAAGCTTATAGGGAAGAAGGGGAGTTTGAGGAGCCATTACTCTGATGTCTCGCCTGTTAAGTGTTCACTTCTGTATTCTCTCTTTTTGACTTAGTTATTTGTTAACATCTTCTCTCTATTTCAGAGGCAGTCACGAAGCAACCAGAGGTGGAGATGAAGAAAGCATCGGCGCGGCCGAAGATCAACATTATTCCCCCAAAGACCACTTCTGTTGAGGGTAAGGCTGGGGAGGTGGAGAAAACGGTTGAGAAAGAAACCGCTGCTGCAAATGCTGGGAAAAAGCTTGTTGACATTACTCTGGAGGCCATGAAGACTCTGGAGTTAGTGAAGGTTACAAGGGGTGACCAACTTGTTATTGAGCGCATAGATCCTGAAGCGCGGGTTGAAAACCCCACCGCACAACACACTGGCCCCGTTCAAACAGAAACCGTTATGACTTCTACTGGGGGGTCTGCTGGCGGTGTGCATGCGGAGGGTCTTGTGAAAGATGTGACTGCTGGTGGTGGAGACGCTGGTGGATCGGTCGCAGATGCAAGGAAAGGTGCTTCAGGGAAGAAACCAAGGCAACCGTCGTCGATCCGAGCTGAGGATACGTTGGGGGACATATATTACAAGACTTATGAAGAAAGTCGCGCCAACGAACCTCACACCCCTGTCTGGAACTTGAAACAGAGTGATACTCTCACTGAGTTCGGGACGTGCAGGGAGTGGATGATCTAATGTCGCATTTGTTTAGTATTATGGCATCTGACATCAGCTAAGTGGGTTAGGGTTCAACTAGTTTGAGATTGATAGAGGAAAATAAATTGAAAGTTGAGAGTGTTGGTATAAATCGAAAGTTGGAATTGCTATGGCCAATTGAAAAAAAAAATGTGGTTATTTAAATCCATATCCCTTTTAATAATCAAAATCAAAACAAAACTTGGGTTAGTGGATAGTGATTACCCCCATTGATCTTATTAGAGCAAAAATGTAAGATATTAAACATATGTTAAACAAATATGTAGGATATCAAACATATGGACGTGTTATATGCCAATTGGATTAAGTTGTATGGTAAATGTTAAACAAACATAAGGATATTTTATGATAATCTTAACAAGAAAATAACATCCGTATACCTAACAATAACGTATTTCACTTTACCTAACAAATAAAAAAAATCTAATCAAGCAACTTGGACTCGTACGGGCCACACGGATGGCAGATGCAAGAACCATCATCACAATAAGAATCTTTATTATGACACCAATAGCTTTTGCAAATCTTGTCATCGCGGCAATGCCATAACAAAGATCTTCGTTTAAATGGCACATTTGGTAGTGGTATCGACAGGATTCCTGGAAAACAAATGCACTTGCCGTTGATGGTGTCGCACATAGAATCTTCTGTTCCACAAAACTTGGTACAATAGTCAGGATTTGGGACGCTTGGTGGGCTTACCGATGGTGATGGCGTTTGGTATGTCGACCATGCTCCTAAAAGACAAAATACTAATACACCATTAATTAAAAATATGAAAATTTTATAATAGGTTTTCCAACTAGCATTTGGGTGTTTAAGGTAAATTTATGAAAGAGAAAGCAAGAGTTTGGTGCCTGGGGCAAATAAGATGATGGTTACAAGAGCAATCTTGAAGGGGAGGTACTCCATGAAGATTTCTAGCTTGTATGTGGTAAAAAATAGTTATTGTCTTATCTATATTTATAGTCAAGATAACAGTATAAGTTGAATGAATTCACTAGTGGAAATGAAACTCATCTTTTAAGCAAAAATGTTTGGTATTGAAACTGTGAATTGAATTGAATGAGTGTATAAGATCAAAAGCCAACTTAATGCACAAACATCATGACTTTATTACGTTTGTATGTTAAATTGGACTTGTTTTTAAGGTCTTTTAATTAATTCCCAACTTAATATAACATAAACAATTAAAAAATTGTTTTTAAGGCCTTTTACCCACAGGTCACGGGTTGGATGGAGGTGTGAGGGTTTTACCCACAGGTCACGGGTTCGATCCCGTCCTAGTGGTGTTTTCCCGCACGGGGGAGTTCGATCTTCGCGGGAGGAACCGATTAAATGCGGGCCGTGTGGGATTCGAACTTGGGGCATGCGGCTTGCAGCCCTTGGGGATTACCACTGAACCAAACCTTTCAAAAAAAAAGGCCTTTTAATTAATTCCCAACTTAATATAACATAAACAATTAAAAAATTGTTTTTAAGGCCATTTAATTAATTCCCGACTTAATATAACATAAACAATTACAAAAATTGTTATTAAGGCCTTTTAATTAGTTCCCAACTTAATAAAACATAAACAATTAAAAAATCTTTAAAAACACATTTTAAGCGTTTTCCTTTGATTCATTCAACCAAACGGTGTGTAATAATAGTATTTTTCATTAATGTTCAACTAGATCCCTCAACTTCTAGGTTTTGTCAGCCTTAACCCTCCACTAGTTATTTTACCAAATTCCTGTCACAGGTAAGCAAGTATCTACTTTGAAAGGAAGACTCGTTTTTGTGAATTAACATCGCACCAAACTTTCAGCCGTGTCTTGGGAAAGTTGGTTAAATTTTGATGTTTTGAGTCTCTTGTAATTGTTGTTTCTTTCATTTTCCTTTTTTGTAAGCTTTCCAGCGGCTTGCTGGCTCTTTATATATAGATGTAAAGTGATTTGTCGTTCAGAAAAAATAACTACTTTGTCCTTGAAAATGAGAATGAGCAAAATAGCTCGGGGTACTTTTCTTAAAAAAATATAGGTTATAGGCCACTTGTATGTCCACAACTCCACATATGACATTTGTAACCGGTGCAACAGTTACTATCTCAAATGTGACACATAAAATGTGTAACGCGTCACATTTATAATTGAGCAAGCTTCAAATAGTAAGCAATTGCGTCAGTCTTAACATTAATACCCACCGTTATTACATAAGCTAGCCTTTTGTTTTCCCCTCCTATTCTTCGAATGTATCGCGGGCTTCATTTTTCCCATAATCGAAATCATTGTCCTTCCATAGAGATAGCTCCAACATCACTAGATCTAATTGTTGATCTTGTACAACTTTTAGTGTTTCCTTGATCAACAATATTGGCAGTTGTATGCATCGATTTTTTGAACCAACTATACGTCAATCTCTCAATTTGAACCAACTAACTATACAATCGATTTTTTTTTATATCATACACTGCTTCAAACAACACTTATAGAGTGCTTCAAAATAACTAGACATTGATTATTTCGGTTATGAATCCCTAAGGATAGCCCACATTTGTTAAAAAAAAAAAAAAAAAAACTCTTTGTATTTTGTCGTTTGCATCAAACCTTTTTTTAACAAATAGGAATTTGAATTTGAATTTGAATATAGCCCATATTTGGAGAAACACAACTCCAAATTGTACCAAGATATTCGATGAGACTTTAGTACTAGGGATGATAATGGGGCGGGTTTGGGACGGGTTTCGGTAATTCCAACCCGATATCCGGTTGTAAAACGGTGTTCCGTACCCAGCCTAATTCCCGTTGGGTATCTATCAGGTAATAACCTATCGGGTAAACACTTAGTTGCATAGTATGTATATCCTACTCTCCAAAAACTAATATACGACTGTAAGCTAAGCTGAAGATTTGAGATTAGCAAACATGTATATATTAGTAATATACTAATATAAATGCCGATATAATTTTAGCCACAACTTTTTTCTTTATATACAATTGGCTTACATGTGAACATACAACGGTACAATTTTAGTATATAATCAAGAAAAGTTGAGACCATAATCACCAGTTTATTTTTTTTATACAGTCGAGCCACCCCTGATAATAGCAAACAGTTATAAGGAATGTTTATAAAAGACACGATATAACTATCAACCGTTCACTTTTGCTTGTATGATATAACAAGAAACGTAAGAATGATCAAATGTTCCGCGTTGTTATTCAAAGAAATGTGACACGAACACATAGAAGAAAATGTAATCATGTATAATAAAATCAAAGAGGAAACAACATCTATTTAGAAGCCTCTTGGGCCACATGGATGGCAAATGCAAGCACCATCGTCACAATAAGAATCATCGCGATGACACCAATAGTTTTTGCACATATCATCGTTTTGGCATTGCGATGACAAGGATCTTCGGTTAATGCCAACCGGTACATGTGGTGGTGATGCATCTACGATTCTTGGATTACACACGCAATTGCCATTCCGACTGTCGCAAAACGCATCTTGTGTTCCACAAAATGTCTTGCAATAATCAAGTTCTGATGACCATGCTGCAAAAAGAAAAATAATAAAGATCATTAATAAAAAAAATACCGTTGTTAAAACACAAAAAAAAAAAAGAAAAAAAAAAGAAAGAGAACTAGAGTTATATATCTATCTACCTTGGCAGATTAAGAAGATAGTTAAGAGACCAATCTTGATATGAAGGTACTCCATAAGGATCTTTAACTTCAATTTGTATGTTGCAAAGGTTTTAACTTCTATTATATTTATATATAAATTACTGCATTGGCTAGTGGAAATGAAACGCACTGATTTAAGAAAATATACGTTTGGTTTTATTATTTTTAATTGTAATTAATAGTGGTCAAAAACATAGGTAGAGAATCTTGTACATTAATCCAGAAGTGTAAGAAGTGTATTATAACACTATATAACACTATATAAACATCGTATAACACTATGTAATACCATATAACACCATATAACACTATGTAACACTATATAACGCTATATAACAAATATAACACTATATTTTGTCTGATAGGATGTCTATGATAGATGTATAGTGTTATATATTGTTATATAATATTATATAGTGTTATATAGTGTTATATGATGTTACATAGTGTTATACGGTGTTTATATGGTGTTATATAGTGTTATAATACACTTCTCACACTTCTGAATTAATGTACACTATCCCTACCCTATATACATATATCATATATATATATATGCTCACACCAAATCTGCTTGACCATCATATTTGTTAATTATTAATACCAAAATTTACACTACTTAATTTATATGTGTATTATATCTTATATAGATATAGATGAATGATCTAAATTTGAAAATAAAAAAAAAAATAAAAAAACTATCTGGTAACATGGTTGAGGCATCCTGGTTTTTCTCCTAAGACTCGGGTTCGAGTCCCACCATTGCACTTTGGGTGAGGGCACTCAACTGGCTAGGAGGTCTTTATGGTGTTTTGTTGAACGTTGTCACAGAGTGTACCAGTATGGGCCCTGTTGTAATGAACGGTCGTCTGGCCTTAGTGGGACCGAGCTCCCAATGGGGGGGGGGGGGGGGGTTGCGATGAGTCGATGTAGATAATTTGCACCATCATAAGCCGTTAAAAAGTTTCTCTATTATACAATTTTCAGAGATTAACAACCATTGTAAATGATATGAGTTGCTGGAAGATACAAACACACAACATTCTTGTTGATGCCTCTCCAAAAGTGTGATCGTCATGTTCCCTACCAATCTAAAAACGTACGAACAAGGTTAACTAAGGGAGTTCTATCAGTTATTTTTGTCTAGTGTTGTATGCTTTAACAACTATATTATATGCATTAAATCTACAGATTAAAAAAAAAATCAGTTATTTTTATCTCATCTTTTAGCTTTTATGCAATAACTGATTATAATGTTTTCTAATATAATTTAATTATTTTTTCAAGTTTTATTTTATCAAGTCGTTTTTTTTTTCTAAGTTACTTTTTATCTTATTTGTAAAAAAAGGGTTTTTTTATTGCTATTTAAACGAGACTCCTTTTTATTATTACTGTTACTAAACTTTTTTTTTTTTTTGGTTTCTAACCAAATATCGTTTAAAAGTTTTCATTTCCAAAATCCTCCTTTCTAAAACCATTAATTTATTCTTCAAGAAAACCCCTGTGACCGATCTTGTACGAAACACAAGCATCAAGACATGGGTACTCTACTTGTTATGGACTGAAACCATTGTAAGGTATGAGACTTGTCTCACCTTGGTTGTATCGGCAATCAATGCGTTGTTTATATACCAAATAGGCTCTCTCACCCACCAGACTTGTCTTTTGAATTGAGTTCTCTTGTTTGGTATGTAACATTGGTATCAAAGTCAAACTCGGAGTAGTGGCCTGGAGAGAACCAGCCATGATCAACGTGGTCGTGACCAACGAGGACGTTGGCCCTTAAGGAGGGTCGATTTTTATGGACTGAAACCATTGTAACGTATGAGACTTGTCCTATATCAGTATAGGGTTTATATACCAAATAAGTTCTTTCACCCACCAGACTAGTTTTTTGGGTTGTGTTCTCTTGTTTTCCCTTCCATCCACTTGCTCATGCACACATGCTTGGGCTTCTTCATGTGAAGCTCCAACACGTCCATTGCAATATCCTTCAAACCCGGCCTATCAAACCTTCCGGTCCACTTCTCCGTTACCAATGTCGGTAACAGATTTATTACTCATGGAGAGGATAGGGTGGGGTCGCCATTCGACATCGAGCCTTACCACCACCATCGGGTCATTGGCATGAGCCAAGAGGATTTCATCGTCCCATTTCTCGGTGACAGTTACTGTGTTGATGACGGGTCTCGATTGTTTTGCCATCATACTGGACATGATACTTGGAGGATATCGAGTCGTAGGTTATGGTTTGAGTGATGCTACGAAAAGCCATGGCTGCTGGTTTGAAGGCAGGTATTCAATTATAAATACATGCAATATATGGTGGACATATTCAGTGGTATTTATACTTTTAATATCTGGTATACCTTATAAGACAGACCTCTGGGTTCCCTATCCTATGTATACTTAGGAGTTAGGGTCGAAAAACCGTCGGATTTACAATCATGCTATGTATAACTGAACAATCCTTCTATAATTTCTGTACATAATCAACTTGAACTTGACTCATGTCTTTGTTACGTCATCTCGGTGTAATTGTGCAATTCACCAAGATACAAAGATGTGTGATCGGCACTGCTCGCGCAGATTCTGTGTAAAGAGTAGACAATTGGTATGTGTTTTACGACAATGTGAATCATACAATTGTTCGCCCGCTTAACATGTTTAGACACTTGCATAAACTTGCTTTAGAATTTTATGAACGACCCGGCCAACTTTCCCAAAATCAAACCAGTGGAATGCGGTTCCCAGGCTGACCAGCCAGTCCAGTTCCAAAAACCTTGTGTAAAACGCAAAAGCATATAAACTTAAAAACATTAGATGCGAACATATTTTAAAACTTGTAGACTCATACATTAGTCATTTCGCGGTGAAAAGTCCACTTTAAAAGAATCCCCACACCTGATATAGCTGAATATTATGAATCAATCACATCCTGTCTTGAAACAAATTCACTTATTGAGTTGATAACATGAAGTGGATTCTCTATATGAACAGCATGCCCACTATCAGGAATCTTGACCATTTTATGAACATGTTTTACTGAATCATCTTTACCCTCCTCAAGTTTTGACCACATACTTTGAGCAATCTTTTTAAATTTCTCATCTCTATCACCAACAATAAGCAGAAGTGGAATTTTATTATGCTTTAGATCTTCCCACAAAGACCTATTATATAAAATACCATGTATATGAGTAATTAATAGTTGGTCATAGCAAAATAATCTATACAATTCTTTTATATTCACAAAAGTAATAAATGAACAAACGAACATACGGTTGTCTTCCGGTACTAAGGTCGGACAAAGCTTTTGCAAGTGCTTGCACGTCATCGTGTTTCATGCGACTAGCAACTATTTGATTGAACTGAGGATGGCTCTTTAAGCTGCATGATGGATTAAGTTACAATCACAATAAGAAAGACGATAAAATGGAAAAATTGTGAACTACCTTCTCCATAGCGCCCCGGAATACCATGTCTCTATGAATAAATCCAATCCATATGAAACAATGGCACAAGCTAGAGAATCATCTTTAATACTGCGAACTTTTCTTTTTACCTCATCATCTAATCCCGGGCTTCCAGATATTAAAACCGCTCCTTTTACCTTCAAATATAAACCGTAATTGTCGATAGCAGTCACTATAGCGAAATAGCGTTGCGTATAGGTCGAAGGTCGCTACAGGGTATGTAGCCATAAATAGCAGGATTTCTGTTACTTTTTTTATATTTTTATTTTTAAATATAAATAGCGATTAAATATAGCAGTAAAAGAGCTGGATTTTAGGTTTTTGTTAAATATACATGTAAAATAACGGATATACCAGGGTATTTTGATATAATATACATAAAAAAATTTCTAGTGAATCGCTATTTATAAAATAGTGCCCGCTATTTATCGTTATTCACTCTGTAGCATATATGTACCTTATCGCTATTTGTCGCTATTCGCCATTAACAACTATGATATAAACACCAATTAACGAATATAATCACAAAATGCCATATGAGAAGAAACATATATCTTTTTATGATATACATATATCTTTGTATGTACCATATCGTTGCATCTCAAAGCGATGTATAAAGCGATCCTTGCGCCCATGGAATATCCAACAACCGTGACTTTACTACTAGTGGTTAGAATACGAAGCAGCTTGTGTAGCATGTCCGCAACTACCTTCATTGACAGGTTGGATCCCCGGTCCACGTCATCATTGGGATGCATCTTTGAACCCCCGTGACTGGGAAGGTCAAATGCAATGCATCTTGATGATGCTGACATGGCCTTCATGATCGGAATCCAGTCTTCACTAGTCCCAAGGAAGCCGTGAAGAAACACAACAACGTTATCCTGCATCCATATATAATACATCAAAAACCATCAAAATACTAATAAGAGTGAAATGCCATTTTCGTCCCTGAAGTCTGGCCAATTTTGCGACTTCCGTCCAAAGGTTTGTTTTTCCGCATCTGGATTCAAAAGGTTTGAATCTTGTTATTTTCATTCGGCCCGTTAACTCCATCCATTTTTCTCTGTTAACTCCATCCATTTTTGTGAACTTAAAGGGCAATTCGGTCTTTTTCACTTTATGTACAAGCATTTAGCATAATGTACAAGCTAGTCCTTAAGTGAAAAAGACTGAATTGCCTATTAAGTTAACAAAAAAGACGAAAAAAATCCCTGACTTAACCTAACACATAATGTCACAAATTTGGCCAAATCTTAGGGACAAAAATGACATTTTACTCTGCTAATAATTTAGTAATTTACACACAAAAAGGTTTAACGTTTTTTACATTTTTTTTGTCACCAAGCTCTCGCACGTTTATTGAAAATGTTACACCACCTACGTCCACTTTTAACTGATAATTCCGTACTTCTTCCGCTTTAAAACTTTGGACTATGGAACTCTGATTGATATTAAAGTTGACCAAAGTTTGGCCAGCATCGAAAACAGATGCTTCCATGAAGCCATCGACTGCACCACGACGTATACAAAACGGCTCAGTGGTTACATCTTCTTTGAGCCACTTGTATGTTCCAAGACCATGAGCCACAGGTGATGCAGGCTCATTCTTTGTTATTTTGCATAATTCTGCATTTTGCATTTCGAGAAAACACGAAAACTGAACGTATGCTGACAAGGCGAATCCGCTTTCGAATGCCGCACTGACGACCGCCATTTTTCCCTGCTGCTGAGCCCACCTTGCGATTAATGCAGCCTTTTCAAATCCACCAACAAAGCTTGGTTTTATAACCTAGAAATAAGAGTTTATCAGATTTAAAATGATAAAATATACATAAGAAGATTTTAAGGTGTCAATTACTTACAACTGCAACAATTCCACTGTGTTTGAACCTAGCAAGAGTTTTAAGAGGATTTTCTCGAAGTTTATCGATGGTTTCATCCAGGGCCACAGGCAAGCCGCTTTCTTCACAAAACTTAATTATATCATCTTCATCATTCACGGGTTCCTGATATTTAGCAAGTTCATTAATTAAGTAGTTGTGATTATAAACGTATGTTAACTTAAGGATTTTTTTATAGAGCTTAAATATACACATGTACATACATATAGTATAGAGTGGATGTGGCAACTTCAACCCGTTTACTTATGAACGGGTCACATTGGCTATGTTTAGTCTCTAGCAGGCAAAATGACTAAACCTATAAAGAAAACGGGTTGGAAGTCTCCCTGATGTGTACGTTTAATGAATAAAAACCTATTATACCATTTTATTCAAACAAAATACATTAATATTGAAACAATAAAATTTTGGTATCATGTTTGACACTAATTTTCGTGTTCGTTTGTTAAGGAAAATATGTGTTCACGAACTGTTCATGAACACTTACCGAACGAGATTTTTTGTCCATGTTCGTTCGTTAAGGAAATGAATGTGTCCGTGTTCATTTGTTAATTTCAGGTGACAAACGCAAATGAGCGAGATCATGAACACAAGCTAATGTTCATAAACACAATGAAAACAAACAAGCACAAACAAGCGTTAATGAACTGAACATATAATACACTGATACTTATTAAATATTTTATTTGTCGGAACTTTAAAGATATTTAAATAAATATAATAATTAAAAACACTAATGAACTATCGAACACAAACGGACATAAACGAACACGTTACCGAACGTTCACGACCATAAATGAACGAATGCGGCCTCTGTTCATATTTGTTCATTTAACTAAACAAACGGATGTTTTTGTTCATGATCGTTCATTTATTAAACGAACAAACACAAACGAACTTCCTGCTGAACGGTTCACGAACTGTTCTTGAACGCCCGGTTAGTTTACAGCTCTAGTTTTGATCCGTTAACCCAACCTGTCTTACGGTAAGACTCTTACCCACTCATTTTGCCACCTGTACTATAAAGGATACCTCAATATACTGTAGTGCACAGTCTTTCACATTAGAGCCAAACTGAAGAGCCTGATCAAATGACCATTTTCGGTTTGCATCAGCACGAAGTTGAACTTGGAAACCAATTTTCTTCCTTATTTCTTGTACGACAATAGCATCTTCAACGGGATTGGATCGGCGTGCTACCTGTGAGTATAAAATATTATAAACCATTACTTAATAATTAATATATGGTTTCATAACCAGTAGACGGAATCAAGAACAAAGCTTTACTCACTTTTAGTTTGATTGCGGTAAATCCCTCTTCAACGAGTGTAGTTGCAAGATAAGCTACTTCTTCAGGAGTCCCATCAGAGTCAATAAGTGCGCATATTTTAACGTTTAATGACTTAGTAGAACATTCGTCTTTAGGGGCATACGGATGAAGTAAATTTAACATGGTGGAACCTTCTGTGGCACCGATAGCGTTTAAAATGGCCATCTCCAAACCACATCTAACACTGGGAAGAAGTGAATCCGGCTGGCATATCATGCAAATTAAACGATTCTAAGACTTCCAAAAACTAAAAAATATTTATGGTTATTAATATTTAGAGTAAACTGCCATTTTCGTCCATGAGGTTTGGCCAGTTTTGCGACTTTCGTCCAAAGGTTTGTTTTTCCGCATCTGGATCCAAAAGGTTTGAAATCTTGTCGTTTTCATCCAACTCGTTAACTCCATCCAATTTTTAACGTTAAGTTAGGGGTGTTTTCGTCTTTTTAGACATTTTTTATTAAAATAAAAAACACTATAAAAATAAAGATCCACACTCTGTTGACTTTGACTTTCTCCCAGCCCAAACCCTTTACTCATCAGAAAAAATGTATCAAAAGACAAAAATACCCCTTGACTTATCGTTAAAAATGGATGGAGTTAACGAGTTGGATGAAAATGACAAGATTTCAAACCTTTTGGATCAAGATGCGGAAAAACAAACCTTTGGACAAAAGTCGCAAAACTGGCCAAACCTTAGGGACGAAAATGGCATTTTACTCTAATATTCAATACGATAAATGCATGATAAAAACTGGTTGCACATACTGGGATTCCTAAATTGGTTGATATCCAATTAGTGAATGATCCCTTTAGAAGAGGAAGGGATGAATATACGGGAGCTCCTTCGATAACATGAGCAAGAAACCGAAGTTGCTCCTTTACATCCAACAGATTTTCCATGTGATTTCCAAGGGGTGCAACCTGTACACAATAACTACTTTTAACAGCTTTACAAATAAAATTAAATTCAAAAAATAAGATGAATTTACCTCCCCGATCCCTGTGCTTCCATCTTCAAGATACAAAGTTAGCACAAAGCCTTCTCGGTAATGTTCGGACTGGAGATTACCCACAGGAGTCGTGGTCAGTGGAGCGGAAAGTTGAATTCTGTTATATAAAAAAAAAATCAGCATATAGTAGTAAACTTTTACAAATCCTTTTTAGTCCCTAGCTTTCCAAGAGTACACGGATGGTCCCTGTGGTTTGCACTTTGTAACGTATTTAGTCCCAAACTTTTATAGTGACTAAATGAGTTACAAAGTGCAAACCACAGGGACCAACCATGTACTTTTGGCAAAAGTTGGGACTAAATGTGTTACAAAGTGCAAACCACAAGGACCATCAGTGTACTCTCGGGAAGCTAAGGACTAAATCCAAAATTTTGGTTAATCACAAGGACCGTCCATGTACTTTACTCGAGTATATAATACATACAAGGAGGAGAAGAAGGTAATTTTACATCATTTTAAGACTTTAAGTAATTACAAGTTTTAAAAAATATATGGTACGATTCTTTAAAACACACTGTTGACTCTTAAACCAAATTCTCCCACGATTTTTAAACGGCTATAACTTTTTCATACGTTAATATTCTTTAAAAAAAATTACACCGTAAAAACGAGCATTTTATTCCCTTTTAATTCGAGTATGGTATTGTTATAGTTTTTTATTTATTTAAAAAAGGTCGCAAGTTACGTGATTCAGTGATTATGTTTCCCGCTGCATCGTGCGGGCACACCCCTGGTTATAAATTATAAAAATATATATAAATCAAGAACTGACCTGTACTGGAAGGTCTCCAATTTGCAAATTTTAATAGACAAGGAATCTTGTGAGGAAGAATTAAGAACCGAAAGGCGTGAAATGGTGGAAAAAGCATGACTTGCTGCTCGACATGCGAATTGTCTCAAATTACTGTGGAAGTTTGCATTGGCATCGATGGAACTTTCAACTTCTATGACACAGTCAACCTCTTCACATTGACTTTTTATTAAAGCATTTTGCAGTTCGTCTTTTGTGTGGACATGTACATGCTTCACACTTCAAGATGATCAATTTATGCAAATGTCAGCAATCAGAAAATGAAATAAATAGTATAAATACTGATAACTACACCTTACTTGAGAGTCTTACGTGTGTGCAGAACATAGGTTCTGAATCCCAACGTTGTGAGACGTGTAAAAATATTTATTTAATATTTCTTCTTCAGCCGTATTGGCGATAGGTAGAAGACTAAAAATGGCACCCCCGTGGTTGTTAACCACAATTATGGTCATCGGTTTCCGTGAAATCCTTCAGAAGAAATAAACAAAAGATCAAACAGGGGACCCTTGATTAATAAAACATAAATCCAACATATTTAAGTTGTACCTCTGTTTCAGAAGCGCCAATCCATTGGTATCATGCAAAAAAGAGACGTCTCCGATCAAACAAACAACCTGAATTCAAATTGTTAAAAACATTATATAATCATTAATCATTTATTGTTTATTTCATTAAGTTTAACTTCAAGGGAATAAATCAGATACTCTTTTGTTGTGGCCGACAGCAAAACCGACAACTGTACTGAGTAAACCGTCTATACCACTGGCTCCTCGGTTCCCTGCCACCTGGATCCAGTGAAACGGAAATCCGGAAGTTGATGACGTGTCATCGCCACGTATACATTCTCCGACGCTACTTCCATTTGCATACATATCTGCATCTCGTATCGGCATGCTATTTCCGACGAACATTGTAGATCCATAATCCAGAGCTTCTGAAGTTATACGTGCAACGTATGGTTCAGTCAATGAGTTTTCTGAATTTATTACAAACGAAATCTCCCAGTCAACCTACAAAGTTCAACCAAAAAATCAAAGTCAACCTACAAAAATGTAGTCAAAAATCTAATAAGCCAAGCAACAGCAATTAAGGAATATAAAGAGTATAATGCCATTTTCGACCCTGAGGTTTGTCCACTTTTACGACTTTCATCCAAAGGTTTGTTTTTCCGCATCTGGATCCAAAAGATTTGAAATCTTGCCATTTCCAACCAACTCATTAACTCCGACCGTTTTTCTCCGTTAAATGAGGGACATTTCCGTCTTTTTAGACATTTTTATTAAAATAAAAACACTATAAGAATTAAAGATCTACCTCTGTTGACTATCTCCCCACCCAAACCCTTTAATCATCACAAAAACTAGTCTAAAAAGACGAAAATGCCCCTCATTTAACAGAGAAAAATGGATGGAGTTAACAAGTTAGATGAAAATGGCAAGATTTCAAACCTTTTGGATCCAGATGCGGAAAAACAGACCTTTGGACGAAAGTCGCAAAAGTGGCCAAACTTCAGGGACGAAAATGGCATTTTACTCGAATACAAATTTGGCTTTAGGTACCATCATGTTTATCGAACGCAGAAAACTGCTCCATGTGCTGTTGATGTGCGTTGTCGCACAGGATCCCAGCACCCAATCGGTAAACTGACTGATCGAACTATGGATCCTATGCGTTATTATATGTGCGGGGTCGTGACGATTAGGATGATTATCGACTAATATATACGAACATGGAGAACAATCTTGCAGCATCTGTGAAATACGCTTGCTCGTTATCCGGCTTCCGATCTGCATTCAAAATAAAAATAAAACTCATCAAAAAAAGTCAAAACAAATTAAGTTGACCACCATATTCACTATGATATAGTGATATACTCATATACCTGAACGATAACATCTGGTTTCATCCACTGTTTGACTTCAGCAGAGAGTAAAGAATGATCGAGGTGATCAACAAAAAGAATGCCGTCATCACGTTTAAAAAGAGAATTTTTATATTTTCTTAACCTTAAACCTGACAAAATATCGGCTATAACCGGCCACTTAAAATGTTTAGCCAATAATAAAGCTGCATATATATCATCCTCCTTAAAAATCGCCCCAATTAGTAGTAAACCTCGTTCGGCCCCTTGAATCATACCTAAGATGTCTGCTAAATTGCTATGTGCGAAAGAACTATGGGAATGAATATAGTTTGTAAACGGCTGACCGCTCGATGCCCAAAATTCTAACCCTTTTAAACAACTTTTACTCCATTCTTGTGGTGTGTTTTCTAGAGGTTCACGAAAACTACAGTTGATATGAACGGGCCCACAAGGTGAAGAAGTTGCGTGATATACGGCAGAGTCAATGGTTGTTAGAACCATCCTTGTTGAGATAATGTCAGTGGGTGCGGGTAGACTGAAAAAGTGCCTCACGAATGAACCATAATGATTAACCTAAAAAGTATCATGTGAGAAAATTTAATAGAAGTATTCTAGTATGTAGAACACAAAACATCAGATAGCATATAAAGATAACCAACTTTAAGTATTTTTATAGAGTAAAATGCCATTTTCCTCCCCTAGGTTTGGTCAGTTTGCGACTTTCATCCAAAGGTTTGTTTTTCCTCTTCTGGATCCAAAATGTTTGAAATCTTGCCGTTTTCATCCGACCCGTTAACTCCATCCACTTTTCTCTGTTAAGTCAGGGGTATTTTCGTCTTTTTGTTAACTTAAAGGGCAATTCGGTCTTTTTCACTTTATGTACAAGCATTTAGCATAATGTACAAGTATTCAAAAAAGGAGAAAAAGACGAAAATACACCTGACTTAACAGAAAAAATGGATGGAGTTAACGAGCCGGATGAAAATGGCAGGATTCCAAACCTTTTGGCTCCAGATGAGGAAGAACAAACCTTTGGATGAAAGTCGCAAAACTGACCAAATCTCATGGACGAAAATGACATTTTACTCATTTTTATATAAAAACCTCCAACTTCCAAAAAGGCCATTTAACGTAATCTGACATTCTGACGCGATTACGAGTCAATATGATGGCACGCCAGCAACTTTAAATGTTGACTTGACTATTATCACGACGTTATTCTTAGAAAATCATTACTTAAATAAACGAGATAAACAAACAAAATACCTGATTAATTGCTTGATTGGCTCCGGTATCGAGCAGCTCAGAGGGGCGATCTGCGGTGAGTAACAGAAGCGGCAAAAAATCTTGAGAAGCTTCCACTACCTGCAAATTATGTTATTATTATGAATATTATACATGGAAAGAAGGATCATAATTAATACTTATATTACAATTATTTGGTAAACTCACAGCAGGTAAAAGATTTGAAACTGCTGTGCCAGATGAGGTTATAATGACAGCTGGTTTATGACAGCCACGAGCATAACCAATAGCATGGAATGAAAGTGACCGTTCATCAATGCATGCGATACAACTAATCATAGGATGACTAGTGGCAGCAAGGGCTAGAGGAGAGGAGCGTGATCCTGGGGCTATACAAAAATACTGATCGAAAAAATAAAGTTTAATGTCTAACGAGATTGTGAATAAGCAATTAAGCAGATAATTTGTTTAACTTAATCTCACCGTTAAACCAAGTCGATAACATTCTTCAATCATTAGTGATGCCCACAAGGTATTGATGTTAGAAGATTCTTTTAAAGAAGAATTTATATCTCGGGACTGATCCAGCTGCTTATAAAGCAGAAAATAAAGAGTTTAGAAACAAAATAAAATCAAAGAAAAATAAGAGAGAGTAAAATGTCATTTTCGTATCTGAGGTTTGGCAAGTTTTGCAACTTTCGTCCAAAGCTTTCTTTTTTCGCATCTAGATCCAAAAGCTTTGAAATCTTGCCGTTTTCATCCTGCTAGTTAACTTCATCCATTTTTCTCCGTTAAGTCGGGGGTATTTCCGTCATTTTTGTTAACTGAAAGGAGCAATTCGGTCTTTTTCAGGGGTATTTGGTCTTTTTACATAAAGTGAAAAAAAATCGAATTGCCCTTTAAGTTAACAACAAAGACAGAAATACCCCTGACTTAACGGAGAAAAATGGATTGAGTTAACGAGCCGGATGAAAATGGCAAGATTTCAAACCTTTTGGATCCAGATGTGGAAAAACAAACCTTTGGACGAAAGTCGCAAAACTGACCAAACCTCGGGGACGAAATATGGCATTATACTCGATAATAAATGTATATAATTACCATACCAATACCATGTTATTGGAGATGGCGACAGTAGCTGAAAGTCTGAGGGAGAACCGAGAGGATAACAAAGCATTTTCCTACAGGATAAGGGCGTTTAAGACGTTTTTCCCAATTTACACAAATATTAGAATAAAACCAAGCAAAATCGAAGTAAAATTTACCAGGAAAAAAGAGATACCAGTTCCATGTACTCGAGGCGACCGTCGGTTAACAAAAGAGCATTTTTAGATACCTACAAGAACAGTGGTATTGAAGTATATGATTAAAATGCACTCCGATACAATGTTTTTTAGTTAACTTGTTGTGAAAGTATATATATACCATTTGTGCGTGTTCGTCAACCGTCATGTTGAACTTTCTTAGAACAGAACTAACGCTTCTGTTCAAGCCGTTGTCTGCGTTGGGCATTGCAAGGACTGACCTAGAATAAATTTTTAAAAAATGACAATTGTGCATTTAATATAAACAACTAAAACCTAAAGCATGAGTGTATTTAAATTTCGAAACCGCAAATAACTATAATTACGTTTCAGTGTATATCAATATGTATACCTGTAGTAAGATCGATAATAGCATCAAAAGCATCCTCATAGGCACAGAGGGAAGAGTCATTCCATGCTAGTGTTGCAGTTAATATGGATACAACATCAGACTCGACAAATTCTATCTATGAAAAAAAATAGAACTCAACTCAAAAGATTGAATCTATTGCATTAGGAATTTACTGAAGAACATAATGTTACCTGAGGAATGAACATGTAAAATGAACTATTCTCAACTAAACCATAAGCCGTTGGATGTGTTGAATCAACCGACTGATCTCTGTAACGTTTGAAATCACCAAGAGATTTCAGGGATAATTGAAAATTTGAAATAACCAGGACATTATAGAGATGATCAATACAAACCAACTTTAAGTAGATAACTGGAAGAACCACATCAACACATGTATCCATTGTGATACATAAGGTGGTTATGTAATCGCATAACCACCTATATTTCTCACGATTCTCTACTTAGTATTGGTTATATATTGAGCGCGCCCCTTATCCAGTAATACGAATTAAAAAAAAGTGACAATAACTTTGTAATAACCTTCTGAAAATGATCTGATCTGCTGACGCAGAGCGAAACTTAGTTTTAACGTAAACCGCAGCACCGATTCCAAAAACTCCACGAGTTCTACTAAACGATAGAAACTTATCGGTTGACTTTTCATTTTCAACCCCTGTGGAAGCAAAAAACTGAGGAAACACTCCTAATGATGGATCTTGACAACAAAACCAACTCAATGCTTTTGAACCAGGGGACACACCAATCTGCACATAAAAAAATATTATCTCAAATATTAAAATATCTTATAACATTTACAAGAACAAGCATAAAACAAGTAAAATTATCATCAATTTATTTATTTCTAATAAAAAATCTAACAATTCTTAAAAAATAAAAAAAAATAAATAAATAAAAAACTGAAATCTGTGCATTCCAGCTTTAGCACTAGAATTAAAATTCAACTTTAATTAAACAAAAAGATTATCTCAAATATCAAAATATCTAATAACATTTACAACAACAAGCATAAAACAAGTAAAATTATCATCAATTTATTTCTAATAAAAAAATCTAACAATTCTGAAAAAATTAAAATTAAAATAAAAACCTGAAATCTATACATTCCAGCTTTAGCAATACAATTAGGTTTAGACTTCAGTTCGTTAACCGCATCTTTAATCTTTTGGAGCCCTAAATCTAAAGTCAACACCGGAGGTAATGTGTGCGTAATGCATGTAGCCAATAATAATTCAGCTTCTTCTGCTTCGAGGAAGTTGACGTTTTCTTGAATTGAGCATCGAACAATCTATATATACATAACAAATGTTTATATTATAATAATAATAAGGAAGTTTTAAGAGTGAAAAAGAAGAAATGGAGTTAACTTAAGACCTTGAAATTGGGGACATGATTGCGGTGGCGGAGATGTGTGAAACGACGACGTGTGGAGAGTGTGCTGACGGTGGTTTTACGAGGAAGAAGAGCGGTGGTGTGGAATTGGAGGATTAAAGAGGGAGAAGAGGTGAGGAGATTCATGGTTGGGATAAGGGAAAGGGTTTTCAGGGTTTTGTATTACTATTCATTCTCGCAACGGATATGTAATGAGGTGTTAACGTCGCCCATAGTTAGGCTAGGGGGTATGGTCCCGTCTTCCATCCCGGCGTCGGCGTCACCCCATCCCCCGGTCTTCATCCCGTCCCCGTCCTCTCCGTCGAAGATCAGACATTCACGACGGTCCTCCAATGGTGGGCCCCCTTTCTTTCTTCTCGACGTCCTCTCCGTCACCCCATCCCCCCCCCCCCCCCCCCCCCCCCCCCCGTCTTCATCCCGTCACCATACCGACCAGCCTTAGAGACTGGTCTGGATCTTTGTAAAGTTTCTTTTCGAGATTTATTGGATTTTGTTTTAAAAATTTGTATATAGAGATTATTGCGTAATAGAGATGGATATAATCGTGTGATTCTGTTGATGGCATAATGATGCTTCAGTGATTTGTCAGTAATTTAAAGTTGTTGTTAAAAAATAAGTTGTAACATGATTGGTTGAGGGGTCTATCACAATTCCCAGATGCTATTTTTAGAAAGTGATATACTCTTCAATTTTACATTACTATCTACCATAGAAATCAAACTTCAAGGAGGATCAGCATTGGGTGGATGGAGTCCATTCTGGAAGCACCATCAGGTAAGAAGGCTCCCTTGAACCAAATAGTTCAACGTGAACTTGAGCTCGGGAATGATTCAAAAGACGTTGATGGAAGTCCGCAGTGGCATATAGGTTGTGACATGATGTAAGGAAAATGGATGCAGGGTGTAGGAACATTGACCCTTCCACACGGGAACTTGCATGAAGTATCTCCCGAAGAGAGGAACCCCCCCCCCCCCCCCCTGCACACTTGAAGGCCCAAATCTATTTGCTAATAAATATATAAATAATCGTCAAAATAAAACATAAATTATTTAAACTTCAAACTCACTTTGTCGCAAAACTTCAAACTCACTTTGTCGTCAAAATAAAACGTATCCAAATCTTGTCGTTTTCATCAATTTCATTAACCATATCCAAATTTTGGTTAAATTAAAGCTTATTTAGTCTTTTTACTTGGTGTACAAGTTTTAGTGAGTAGCATGTACACACTCACACCTCATCTCCCTCATAAACCACCACCCCCTTGTCCACCGGCCACCTCGGCCACCCCCAGTAGCCCCACCTCGTGATACCCCTTTCTTTTCTCAAAATTCAATTAGAGGTTCAATTGGAAGAAAAAGATTGAATTTTGATATATTTATATTTAATTTTCGTGAATTATAGTGAAAATGTTAGAATAGAGGGAGGTTGTTCATCATCACATGGGTCTGGTTTGGGATCCACAAAGGAATTATCATCATCTTCTTTTTTATAAGCAGTTGTTTTCAGATCAAGACCTAGAAGAAAAAGAAGAGTTAAAAAAAATTATGAAGTCTTTTCTTATCTATTCTTCTCTTAATCTCTCACCAGTCCCAAACAAAAAAAAGGTGCTTGTTATAGCAAGACTGACACTACAATCCTTTCTACACCTATCCACCGGAAGTACAACTGGGGAAGAAGAACAGTGTTGACATCGCCATTGTGGCATCACCTACACAACCAAAAGCATTGAAGAAAGATGTGTTTGTTGTGAAACATCCAAAGAGTCCTAGAATTGATAGATACCCAGATCAAAAAACTCGTAAATTGACTGATAAAAAACCGCTAATTCAAACCCTAATGTCGACATTTCCATATCACCGACAACCAAGTCCTCCGAAGAAGACAAAGAGTTCTCTATCAAAACCACCATCAATTTAAGCACAATAAAAAAAATCCCACATGCCTACCACTATGGTATCACACCCCAACCGATGACGGAAACATCGGGGTGCGGCACTAAGCGTTCAGATTGCTCATGAGATTCCATAACACTAATAGTTTCAATAGAGATTAGTTCATTTCATAATAATTGTCTAAAGCATCAACCACACAATATCAAATTACAAATCATCAAATATTGTTTCAAGTTTCTAAATTAACTAGGGTGTGTTTCTAGCAGCATCCTAGCAGGATTTCTTGAATTCCAACATCTTATCAGACTGCAACATGTATTAAAATAGAGTCCATACAATAATGTACTAGCGAGTATACAAGTTTGAGTATATAGCATAATAGTTTAAAAAGACTCATATCCATCATGTAAACGATAAAATAGTTTCAGCCATGCTAGTGTTCGCAGTCCAAGTGATAACCCAAGTGTCCCGATGCTTTAACCACTTTCCTAAGAATCAAGGAAATCAAATAGAATCCTTCTAACAATACCCCCGAGAATAATGGAGAGGTGCATCTCCCTATAGCGCTACTATTGTTAAGGCGGAACTACACACAGGGATTAAACGTTCACATAGCATAAAGAATCAAGAATCACAAAGTATCTAGTTTCACATTCACAGAGGATAGAGTTTAGATTCAAAAGTTTCAAGTTTCATAGAATACATGTTGCATCCCAAAAGTTTAAAACGAAAAGGGATCGAGTAAACTCACAGTGATTGCTTAACAGTAATACTGTTATTGGATCAAAGGGAGCTCTTAGGATTAACCTAATTAGAGTACAAATGATAAGCGTCGGACAGAATAACGAGATTTGTGCAAGTGTCGGATCAGTCACCGGATCGGATGGCCATCCGGTCGGATGACTTATGTGAGTGGGACGGACCGCCATCTGATCGGATGGTCATCCGTACGGATGGCCATTCGATCGAATGGTCATTCGATCCAAGGTAAGTTTCCAAAATGATTAAGTTTTATACCAAGTGTTCATACCAAGTCATTCGATCGGATGGTGTTCGGTCGAATGACCCTTCGTGTGCAAGTTTCAAAGTTTAAAGTTTCTGATTCAAAAATAGTTCAACTATTGAAAGTTTGCAAGGCACAGGTCACTTCGATCGGATGGCCGTTCGATCGGAAGGCAGTCCGATCGGATTGCCATTCGATTTGGAGGACCTTGTCCCGTTTTGTATTCTTGAAAAGTTTCTAGTTCTGGATTTAACGGTGACGGCATGGTACGTATTGAGAGAACGGTAAACGCATCAAGATTCAGTCTATTTGATCGGATGGGAATCACCCCGTCCGATCAGTGGTCTGTCCTTGACGGTGTTCATATCTGAATCCGTAATCCGGCCATCCTCTCCGAAGACAATCCATTTCCAAGCCGACTCCAGACTAATCATCATGTCTACAGCCCGTTTTGGTCCGGATTCCACTGTTTTGAGTAAAAGTCTAAGAAAGTTTGAGGATAAACATGAGATTGACTGGAAAGCTTAGATTTAGTAAAGATTTGGTATAAAAGCACATGCAATTCATTAGATCTGAGCTAGATCTTGAATGGAATGACATCACACCGCTGTTTTTACAAACCACCATGATGATGTCATCCTCAAGAGCTCAAATCTCAGAGATTTCACGGTGAAAAGTGTGATTTCAAAGAAGAATCATGTAGAGAATAGTGTATAGATTGAAGTTGTACAAGATTTAGGTTGAAAACTTACAAGAATCGGCCTGGAATTGAAGAAAAGTGCCCAAGAATGAGAGTGCGTGCGTCTGGATCGAAGGAGGCTGTCACATCAGTGAAGAATGATGTGACAGGTCCTATTTATAGTGCAAGAGAAGAGGTAAGGCGGTGTGGCAACGGATCGGATGGCTGTTCGATCAAATGGCCCTCCGATCGGATTGCCATTCGGTCAATCCAATCCTTCTGCCATTTTCGTCTTTGGTTCGTTTTGCGAGTTAGATTAAGTATTGCGTTGTGTATTATCGTGTAATAGTATCACATAACTAGATTATATCATTAACACAAAAGTTTCTGAGTTTACACACGTGACAAGTCTCCAGTCTCTCGTTCAACCAAGTCTCAAGTTTCACGAGTCTCAAGAGTCAAGCACCAAGTATCAAGAGTCAAGAATCAAGAATCTAGTTTCCAAGTATCAAGTATCTAGAATCAAGCATCAAGAATCTAGCTTCATAGTATTAAGAATCAAGTGTCTAGAGTTAAGTATCAAGTCTCATAGCATCGAGAATTAAAATTTAAGTGTCAAGAATCTAGTATTTAAGAATCAAGTATCAAGCAACAATAAGATTCGAGTATCATAGAATAAGAATCCACATGTGTCAAAAGTGTCAAGAGTCACATAGTATAGGGCCCAAAACTGACAATAGCTGAAAGTTCTGAGATGCAGGGCGTTACAGTCTCCCCTCCTTTAGGAGATTTCGTCCCCGAAATCTAAGAGGAAGACTGCTCGAAGAGCTGCGGATACTTGGTCTTCATCTCACTTTCGAGCTCCCAAGTGAATTCAGCGCCACGCTTTCCTTCCCATCGAACCTTGATAATGGAAATTTTGCTGCATCTTAATCGCTTGACGCCTCGATCCATGATTTCGACCGGTTTCTCCATGAAGTGTAAAGCTTCATTTATTTGCAAGTCTTCGAGGGGAACCTACAGTTCCTCGTCGGCTAGGCACTTACGTAGGTTAGATATGTGGAACACCGGATGTACGTTGTTTAGTTCTTGTGGCAGGTCGAGTATGTACGCCACCTTTCCAATCCTTTCGAGTATCGTGAAAGGACCCACATAGCTAGGAGTGAGCTTTCCCTTCTTACCAGAACGAACTACTCCCTTCCAGGAAGATACCTTGAGAAGAACCCGATCACTAACATCAAATTCCAGAGGCTTGCGCCTTTTATCAGCATAGCTTTTGTCTGCTCCTAGCCTTGATCAAGTTATCACGGATCTGAAGAATCTTATACGTTGTCTCTTGAATGATTTCAGGGCCAGTAAGTTGCTTGTTACCAACCTCATGCCAGCTGAGAGGAGATCGGCACTTGCGACCATACAAAGCTTCGAAAGGAGCCATCTGAATACTGGAATGATAGTTGTTGGTGTACGAGAATTCAATCAATGGTAAATGTACATCCCAGTTACCACCAAAGTCGATGACACAAGAACGGAGCATATCCTCTAGGGTTTGAATAGTACGCTCACTCTGTCCATCTGTCTGAGGATGAAAGGTCGTACTAAGATTCAAATGAGAACCCATAGCGGATTGAAAGGTCTGCCAAAGACGTGAAGTAAAACGACCATCACGGTCAGAGATTATGTCAAGTGGTATGCCATGACGGCATATAATCTCATCTGTATAGATTCTAGCAAGTTTCTCCACCTTATAATCTTCGTGAATAGGAAGAAAATGGGCGGATTTGGTCAAACGGTCAATGATTACCCAAATACTATCATGACCAGTAGGTGTACGGGGTAGTTTAGTAATAAAGTCCATAGCGACGCTATCCCATTTCCAAATAGGGATTTCTGGTTGTTCTAAGCGTCCAGAAGGACGTTGATGTTCGGCCTTCACCTTTGTGCAAGTAAGGCATTTCGAGACGTAGGCAGCAATGTCCTTCTTCATACCAGGCCACCAATAAGTCATACGCAAATCATGGTACATCTTATCAACACCTGGATGAATAGAGTATCGAGACTTGTGAGCCTCATTCATAATGAGCTCGCGGAGGTTATCCCGATCTGGCACCCAGATGCGATTGAGATAGTATTGAAGTCCATCGGACTTAGTTTCGAGTTGATCCATAGTAGCACCACGTATTTCCACAAATAGACTACCTTCATTAGCTGACGAGTACTAAGCTTCACGAATACAAGTATGAAGATCACTAGAGATATGATAACAACGAATAGTATTTACATGAGTTTTACGATTAAGAGCGTCGGCCACTACATTCTCCTTGCCAAGATGATAGCGAATCTCGCAGTCGTAGTCGTTAAGCAATTCCACCCAACGTCTCTGTCACATGTTCAGTTCCTTTTGGTTAAAGATATGTTGTAAGCTCTTATGGTCAGTGAAAACCACACACTTAGTTCCATACAGGTAGTTTCGCCAAATCTTTAATGCAAACACAACTGCGCCAAGCTCCAGATCCTGAGTAGTATAGTTTTTCTCATGTATCTTGAGTTGATGAGAGGCATAAGCAATAACCTTGTCCCATTGCATGAGCACACAACCCAAACCACGGTTCGAGGCATCACAATATACCATGAAATCGTCATTCCCATCGGGGAGAGTAAGAACAGGAGCGTTACACAAAAGAGTCTTAAGATTCTGAAAGGATTCCTCTTGCTCGGGACCCCAAACAAAAGGTTTCTCTCTTTGGGTCAAGGAAGTGAGAGGAACAACGATCTTAGAAAAGTCCGAGATGAATCGGCGGTAATAACCAGCCAATCCTAGGAAGGAACTGACGGGTGGTCCGTAGGACAACCCTTAAGTGCCTTAAAAAGATTAAAATCCCATGCTTTACACGTTTAATTGTTTGAACTTGGTAACTACTAGTTGTTTGGACGTGCAGGTGCAAATGGAGCATAAAAGGGAAAGAATTTGGAGCATCAATAAAAAATAAAATTTTGGAATTGAAGAATTAAGAGGATATCATGATAGAGGATGAAATTACGAGAACGTAGGCGAAAACGGTGAAGAAAACGGAGTTGAAACGAAAAAGTTATGCTGAAAACAAGTTTTCAGCATTTCTTGCCGTAAGACAGGAGCTCCTGGCCGTAAGACTTGATTGACAGCCGTAACCTACGGCTGGGAGCCGTAGGTTACGGCTCCGACTGATCTCAAAATGTAACCTACTCATTTATTAGCCATTTGAAGAGGATTTATGGAGTCTTATCATTTCCAATCGGTTACCACTTGCTTGGGAACGAAAATTGGAGTATCTTGGACACTTTGGCAAGGAGAAACACTATCCTAATCATTAGTTTGGAATGCTTTGATCCATATGAACATTGAAACTCTTGTTAAGATGTTTGTCCAAGCCATGAGTGGCTAGGTTCTTTATGGTCATCCTAGGTTGAAGGTTTGTATGAGACAATTGTGCTTGATTTCATATTGCTAGAATGGTAAATTGAATTTATGTTTTGTTTATCATGGTGTGTGATTGCTTATTTGTAAATTGTTAATTCTTATGATATTCTAGTTTGAAACCATACGTTCTTGGTGCCGTTGGCAATCGAGATATCATGGGTAGAATTAGGATTGGGTAAGGGTTGATTGGTCATCGGGTAACAACCTCACGTTCTAGGAATCTGAGTACTTAGTTCCCTTTTATCACAACAAGTAATTGCACATGAACTATGTCTATGTAGTTCTTTCTAGTGAATGATAGCACAATTGTTGAAGCAAACTGGAAACTTAGGATGGTCATTCGTCTCTAAATTGTTTACAAACTCAACTTTCATTTTGCAAATTAATTAGTATTCTTAGTTTTTAAAATCAATCCAATCAAATAAACTCTTGAATTTTACTTTTCTTGCAATTAGATTAATTTAGTCAAGTTAGATATTATCTTACAAATAACACATATTCCACAAACTCCCTGTGTTCGATACCCACTTACCACTAGCTAATTAGTTGTATTTGGATTAAATTTGATTGTGACCACGACATCACGTCAGGAACGAATCTCAGATGCAGATTTAGGCGTACTCCAATTCTTCACAGCTTCGATTTTAGAAGGGTCAACATGAATACCTTGCTTACTAATAACGTGACCAATAAATTGTACTTCATCAATCCAAAACTCGCACTTAGAGAATTTAGCATATAAGCGTTCACCACGTAGAAGTTCAAGCATCAAGCATAAATGACGAGCATGATCAACTTTAGATTTCGAGTAAATGAGAATATCATCAATAAAGACTATCACAAAACGATCCAGATAGGGTTTACACACACGATTCATAAGGTCCATGAACACAGCGGGTGCGTTGGTCAAGCCAAAAGGCATAACCACGAACTCGTAGTGTCTATAACGAGTACGAAAAGCGGTTTTGGGTACATCCTCTCCGAGAACATGAAGCTGATGATAGCCAGAACGAAGGTCAATCTTCGAGAAATAGGATGCGCCTTGTAGTTGGTCAAATAGGTCATCTATACGAGGGAGAGGGTAACGATTCTTAACATTAAGCTTATTAAGGTCACGGTAGTCGATACACATACGAAACGAACCATCTTTCTTCTTGACGAATAGTACAGGAGCATCCCCACGGAGAGGTACTTGGACGAATGAATCCCTTGTCTAGCAGTTCTTGCAGTTGACTAGATAGCTCTTGCATCTCGGAAGGTGCAAGTCGATAAGGAGCCTTGTCGACAGGAGTCGCACCAGGTATGAGATCAATACGAAAATCAACAGATCTAGGGGAGGAAGACCTGGAAGATCTTCTGGAAAGACATCAGGGAAATCACACACTACTGGAATGTCTCTTATGTTCTTCCCTTTGCCCTTTTATTCCACCACGTGGGCCAAGAAGGCAAAGTCCTGTTTACGTAAGCATCTGTTCGCTTGAGCGCATGACATCAACTTCAGTCCTCTCGAAGGTTGGTCTCCATATACGTGTAAAATATCACCGGACAGAAGAGGTAGACGAACAAACTTCTCATGACAAGCAATCTCGGCATGATTCTTACGCAACCAATCCATGCCGATAATGACATCAAAACTACCCAATTGCATGGGTATTAGATCAATAGTAAATACGTCGTCGTTAAGAGTTAAAGAACAACCACTGAGGATAGAATCAACTAGAATCGATTTACCATCGGCAACCTCCACCGAAAATGACTTAGGTAACTTAGAGCGTGCACAGTTTAACAAAGATTCAAATTCTACGGACACAAAGCTTCTGTCGGCACCAGTATCAAATAGTATCGAAGCGTAAAGGTTATTGACGAGAAACGTACCATTAACGACATCATTGTCGTTACGAGCCTGATTAGCATTAAGATTGAACGCTCGTCCACGAGCGGCTGGCTGTTGGTCCTGGTTCAGCTAAGGACACTGGTTACGAAGATGAGTAGTATCTCCACACTTGTAGCATGCACGAACATCATTGACTGGCCTAGGATTCTGCTAAGGAGCTAGGAGAGCTGGTAGTGCTGCCTGAACAGGGGCTTGCTGAGCTTGTTGGGCCGGGTTAACTTGACGGCAGTAGGGAGTCGTGTGACCATAGCGATTGCAGTTGGTGCACAAACGACAAACAAAGGCTGCAGGATGATGAAAGTTGCAAGTTGCACACTTGGGATGAGGCCCAGTGTATTGCCTTTTGATTTCAGGAGCAGGCGGGTTTGGGACAGCAGCAGCAGGAGCAGGTTTAGCAGCAGGGTTTGCAGCAGGAATGATAGCGTTGCATCCTGAACCCTGAGACTTTCTCCTCTTGTTCTTGCCGCCACTAGGCTACTGGGTAATTTGATTTGCTGACTTAAAGGGAACAGGAGTAGCAAACTGCTTATCAAGAACGCGGTTGTTGTTGAGACTAGCTACAAGACGGTAGACTTCCTCAATAGTTTCGAGCTGAGCTGCTTCAATAGAATCACGCATAGCCGGAGGTAGACCATTGATGTACTTGGTTATCATTCACTTCGGGGTAGAAACCAAGTGAGGAACGATTAAGTTGAGCTGCTTGAAGCGGATAGTATAAGCCAGATTGTCATCACCAATCTGCTTCAAATGCCAGAACTCTTCTTCAAGCTTCAGTTGTTCATGGGGAAGGCAGAATTCAAGCATCATCAATTCTCGCACCTCAGTCCATGGAACAACATAGGCTTCTTCGTTAGAACGGATGTTTCTCTCATTTGACCACCACTCCAGAGCTCTGCCTTGAAACATTCCTGTTTCACTCCTAGTCTTTAGATGCTCTGGGCACTCGCTGTTGATGAAGGTAACCTCGATGCTGTCAAACCATTCCAGCATAGCAATCACCCCATCACTGCCTGGGAAAGGCTTAGGGTTGTAGGAGATGAAATGTTTGTAGCTGAACTTTGTAGGCTTTGGCTTCTCGCCCTTAGATTCCATGTAGGATGGAGGAGTGTTCGATCCTTGGATCTCAGAGACGATCTTTGGCACGACGCGAGCGATCTGGTCGGCCATGAATGACATCATCTTTTTCTGAGACTTCTCCCTGGATCTCTTGAGAGTGTCGGATAGCTTTCGGGAAGACATCTAAAGATCCAATCAAGAGGATCGTATAAGTTTAGATCTCAAAGTCTCACAGTATATAGATTCACACACACGATAGATTAAAGACTCAAGATTCAACAAGTTTCACGTAGTTTAAAGATTCAAGTTTCCAACAAGTCTCACATAGATTCTAATAGATTCAACACCGTAAACCCACGACCTTCACATGGCACGTTGTACGAAGTTTGGCAACATGTCAGAAACGCTTATATATAGGAAGTACCAGCGGCGTATCCACCACGCTTCGGGCACATCGCTTCCGCCTCGTATTCGGTGTCATGTTACATGTCGTAATTGCCAAACATAACAACACCCTCATCATCATCATCATCATCATACACACGTAGATTAACCCAATAGATTCACATAGATTAGCGTTAACAATCTCACCACAGTCCACAAAACAACGAAACCTCACATGACACGTGCTACGAAAGTTTGGCAACATGACGGAAGCACTTATATATAGGAAGTACCAGCGGCGTATCCACCATGTTTCAATCATGCCACGTCTGACTCGTCATCGGTGTCATGCTTCGCTAATCTCAACATTAGATTACAGAACTTCCACATAGATTAACCCAAATAGTTTCAACAACTTCAACCCGAGTCCACAAAACTGCGAACTTCACTTAGCGTGTGGTACGAAGGTTCGGTAACATGCCAGAAACACTTATATATAGGAAGTATCAGCGGTGTATCCACCATGTTTCGGACATGCCACGTCCGCCTCGTCTTCGGCGCTAGGCTACATTTCGTATTTTGCACTCAAAACACCACATACGCACTAGATTACACATAGATTTCACATAGATTTAAGTAGTCTCTCATAGTTTAGAGTTCAACATTCTCATCACCGGTCTGCAAAACACTAGATTTCGCATGGCACTTGTTACGAAAGTTGGTAACATGTCGGAAACACTTATATATAGGAAGTACCAGTGGCGTATCCACCATGTTTCAGACATGTCACTTCTGTCTCGTATTTTAGGGCCATGTTACGTTTAGTGTGTCACAACCACAATATCACATAAATTGATCGGATAGATTCACATAGTATCATAGTCGATCAAGATTCCCACATAGATTACATGATGAATAAATTTTCATAAATTAGTTGATCCCGAGAGATTAGAATTAGTGTTTTAGATTGCGGACATACGTGCGATTGTGTGAATAAAAGCCTCAAATTAAACGAAGAATCAAGTTTAAAACCAAACATAAAATCGGGATATCATAAAAGATAGGCTCATAAAACACAGGATTGTTCCGGGTAGATGTTAGGCCTACGATATCATAAAAGATAGGCTCATAAAACACAGGATTCAAACCCCTCTCGAATTGAGGCAACGTGTCTTGACTTACTTAGACAAATACGTCATCGATGTTAGGCCTACGATATTCGTCCTTATGGTCATTTCATGTTCCTAATTGATTAGGAATTTTGAGACTTTGGCGAGACATAAAATCGAGGAGTGGGACTAGTCATCAAGGTGTGAGTTCCACCTCTATCTTGACAACATCGTACCCTAATAGCGTTGGCACTTATCATCAGATAAGACCTACTAGAATATAATATGGAAATTTCCCATCAAGGTTCGGATGTCACTCCTGACTTGAGGGCAAATCTCGTGCAAAATACAAACACTGGTTAACAGTGTTTTCAAAGCATCCAAGTGTATATTGTGTCAGCCTTAGGAAAGGCATGTAAGTTTAACAGGAATATGTGTTGCTAGGAAGCAGTTACGGTAGAATGCATAAGTCTTAAACAATAGATAAGAGTCAAGATTCCTAGAACTATAGACTAGGGCAAGTATTCCTACTTATCCTAATTCCCTATAGTTATGGCTCTGATACCAATCTGTCACACCCCAACCGATGGCGAAAACATCAGGGTGCGGCACTAAGCGTTCAGATTGTTCATGAGATTCCATAACACTAATAGTTTCAATAGAGATTAGTTCATTTCATAATAATTGTCTAAAGCATCAACCACAAAATATCAAATTACAAATCATCAAATATTGTTTCAAGTTTCTAAATTAACTAGGGTGTGTTTCTAGCAGCATCCTAGCATTATTTCTTGAATTCCAGCATCTTATCAGCCTGCAACATGTATTAAAATAAAGTCAATACAATAATGTACTGGCGAGTATGCAGGTTTGAGTATATAGCATAATAGTTTAAAAAGACTCATATCCATCATGTAAACGATAAAATAGTTTCAGCCATGCTAGTGTTCGCAGTCCAAGTGATAGTCCAAGTGTCCCGATGCTTTAACCATGTCGCAACCCCCGCCCCCTTATCTGTCCCGGGAATGGGCGGCCGTGAACATTTGTTATGGTGGTATCAGTTTGTTTATTTGGCAGCGGAAATTTCATCAGGATCGTAGTTAGGAAATGTTTATCAAAGTAAAACCACCATATTTTATATTAATAACCACATGGGTAAAACCCAAGTTTCTTATTACAGTATAGGGATAAGCCCTATTTTATTGAATTTAAAACATCGTCTTTTAGGTAACTTTTATAGCCACATTTTTCCAAGCCGTCAGTGCTCTCAATCTGGCTTTCTTCTAATTTGGCTGTCACATTGTGTTACCTGAAACGCGTTTTAAAAACATTTGTCAGTGGGAAATACTGGTGAGTGAATCCCAGTTTAATCAAGAAACATTTTATCAATTAACACAGTATTGAGAGCGATCACATTGTTTATTTCTACACAATTACTCATTCAGTACTATCAATCCTGACTGGTGGGTCATATTACACATTGGCTAACTCGTTGTCCAATTGTAACGTGTTCCACATTTTGTATACAAAACCCCAACATACCGGCAGTAATTGAAGAACTACAAAGACTCAATCACTGCTTAATCGCATTGTAAAACATTTAAGGTTTTGTAAAAACATATTACAAAAAGGTTTACAAAAAGCGGATAAACTCACATTGTTGTTTTAGAGTTCTTCTAGGGTTTCCTGGTGTTAATCTATAATTTACACAAATGTACATATGTTAGTATAATAACCATTTATTTATATTAACGATACCCTCCCCGAGACGGTATTCCAACAACTACGTCGGGCAGAACCACGACAGTTGTTACGGAACCCTGGATCAATCGGGCAGCGTATCTAATATGTAACTGGGGTTATAATACTTACAACGGAGCAGAACCTCGCTAATTAGGGGGATATAATACCCGTATATTATGCCTACTTCTCATAAATTCGTGATACAGAAAAGAATTGAACGAGTTTTCTGAAGATCCGATGCCTGCTACTTATAGGGCTGATTTTTGAGTTTCTCGCGGCCTGCGTAAGGTAAGCTTAAGGCTTACGCGGCCCGCGTAATAGGGGGGTTAGGCCGTAGGTGTTCCGGGTCATGACTAGGTTCAACACACAGGTGACACGTGTCAACACCGGGGCTCGCTTGACCCTAGAGCTGTCGCGGCCCGCGTAAGCTCAAGAGAAGCCTTACGCGCCACACGTAAACTTCATTTGTCTTGTTTTTTTAATTATTTTTAATGATATTTCATATTTTGGGCTCAGTTTTCACAAACGGGGTGTATTTTAAGACATATAGGGGTATTTAAAATATATTAGGGCGTCCGAAAAAATTTCAGGAGGGTTGTTATATCCTCCCCACCTTATTTTAGAGCTCGTCCTCGAGGTCTACTGTAACAAGTGTGGATATTTCCTTTGCATTTCTGATTCAAGCTCCCATGTGTATTCTGGTTCTCTTTTGGAGTCCCATTTCACTTTAACTAGAACTAATCTTTTATGCTTGAGATTCTTGACTTTCCTATCTTCAATCTGTAGAGGCTTTTCCACAAATTTTAACTGCTCATTTACCTCTATATCCTTAAGAGGCACTATTAGTGATTCATCAGCTAAACATTTCTTGAGATTAGATACATGAAATACATCATGTATCCCTGCCATTTCCTCTGGTAGTTGTAGCTAATAGGCTACAGGTCCTATTCGTCTAATAATCTTAAAGGTCCAACATAATTGGGACTTAACTTTCCCCTTTTTATGAATCTTACCACTCCTTTCCAATGAGAGACTTTTAATAACACTTTATCTCCTACTTGAAATTCCAACGGCTTTCGTCTGTTATCAGCATAGCTTTTCTGTCGATCACGTGCTGCTTTCAGCCGTTCCTTGACTTGAATGATTTTGTCTGTTGTTTCTTGTACTATCTAAGGTCCAGATAGTTGCTTTTCTCCAATTTCTGCCCAACAGACTGGCGTTCGGTACTTTCATCCATAAAGTACTTCGAATGGTGCAACATTGATACTTGTGTGATAACTATTATTATAAGAAAATTCTATCAATGGTAAGTGATCGTCCCAATTACCTCCGAAATCAATTACACAAGCTCTAAGCATGTCTTCCATCGTCTGAATTGTCTTTTCGCTTTGTCCGTCTGTTTGAGGATGATAAGCTGTGCTTAGATTCAACTTGGTTCCCATGGCTTTTTGGAAACTTGTCCAAAAATGAGAGGTAAAACGACTATCTCTGTCAGAAACAATTGATAGAGGAATTCCATGTAAAGAAACTACTTCATTTACATATAATTTAGCTAATTGTTCCATACTGAAAGTTTCCTTCATTGGTAGGAATTGAGCTGACTTGGTTAGCCTGTCTACAATCACCCAGATTGTGTCATTACCTTTTCTTGTTTTAGGTAATTTAGTAACAAAATCCATTGTTATTAATTCCCATTTCCAAACAGGCATTTCTAACTGTAGCAGTAAACCTGAAGGTTTCTGATGTTCAGCTTTGACTTGTGAACAGGTTAAACACTTTGCAACGTATGCTGCTATATCCTTTTTCATTCCTATCCACCAGAAATTCTTTCTTAAACCCTGGTACATTTTATCGCATCCTGGATGCATCGTATACTTAGACTTATGCGCTTCTTCTAATATACGGTGACGTCGGTTTCCTAATTTAGGTATCCATATTCTTTTCTTATGGAATCTCCAAATTCCATTTGATCCTTGTTCTAATTCCTTGATCATTCCTTTTAACTTCTCAGTATCATCATTGATTACTGATTCTTGTGCTTTTCTAATCTGCTCATTTAAATCTACTTGTAGATTTAATTTAAGAGAACGTATCCTTTTTGGCTTTTCAGGATACTTTCGGCTTAAAGCATCAGCAACTACATTTGCCTTTCCTGCATGATACTGGATATCACAATCACAATCACTAAGTAATTCCATCCAGCGTCTTTTTCTCATATTCAACTCCTTTTGTCCAAAAACATACCTTAAACTCTTATGATCGGTGAAAACAGTAAACTTACTACCGTAAAGGTAATGTCTCCAAATCTTAAGGGCAAAAATTATAGCTCATAACTCTCGATCATGGGTTGAATAATTCTCTTCATGATTCTTAAGCTATCTAGAAGCGTAAGCTATAACCTTTTGTCGTTGCATTAATACACATCCATAACCTAATTTAGAAGCGTCACAATAGATTACAAAATCTTCAGTTCCTTCTAGTAACGCTTAAGGGTTCTAACCAAAACTTGCACTTTGAAAACTTAGCATAAAGCTTTTCTTTTCTTAATAAACTTAAAAGTGCGTGCAAATGCTTTGCGTGTTACTCTTTACTCTTAGAGTAAATGAGAATATCATCTATAAAGACAATTATGAAATTATCCAAATATGGCTTACATATTCGGTTCATCATGTCCTTGAATGCAGCTGGGGCATTGGTTAAACCAAATGGCATGACAGTAAATTCATAATGGTCATACCTTGTTCTGAAGGCGGTCTTAGGAATGCCCTCTTCCTGTACTTTTAATTGATGATATCCTGACCTTAAATCGATTTTAGAGAAAAATTGTGCTCCTTGTAACTGATCAAACAGATCATCAATTCTTGGTAATGGATACCGATTCTTAATTGTGACTTTGTTTAATTCACGGTAGTCAATGCACATACGCATTGATCCGTCCTTCTTTTTGACGAATAAGATTGGCGCTCCCTGGTATTAGGTGAATTATGAATTCAACTTCTCTATCTAGAGGTTGTCCTGGTAATTCTTCTGGAAATACATCTGAAAACTGGGATACTACTGGAATATCCTTTAATTCTTTTCCTTTAGTGTTAGTGATTATAGAAATAAAATACACTAATGACCCTTTTCTTATGTAACTTGATGTTTTCATCACAGAGATGAATTTAGTGGATCTAGAGGTTTTATATCCTTTAATTGTGATCTTTTCACCTTTTGGTGAATTTACTTGTATTGACTTTTGATCACACAAAATACTGGCTTTATTGACTATTAACCAATCCATTCCTAATACTATATCAAATCCTGCCAAATTCACGGGGTAAAGGTTTGCAATAAATTTTTGATTTAGAATTTCTATTCTTGTTCCCTGCAAGATTTCAGAAATTTTAATGGTTTCCCCATTTGCTGTCTCTACTAGACATTCTTGTGGAAGTTTAGTTAATGATTGATTGAGAAATTTGCAAAATGAAGTATTAATAAAACTTTGGTTTGCACCAGAGTCAAATAATACTTTAGCAAAAATATCATTAGCTAAAAACGTACCGGTGATCACATCCGGGATCATCTTTGCTTCTTCTGCAGTCAGAACAAATGCTCTAGCATTTTTGGTATTCTTGTTATTCGTAGCTGGAGCTAACTTTGGACAGTTTGGCTTGATATGACCTTGTTCTCCGCAGTTGTAGCATATCCTGTTGTTAGCTTTCTTCCTGCAGTCTTCTTCCTTATGTCCCGATATTTTGTAGAAGTTACAGTATATGGAGCATCTTCCTGAATGCTTCCTTTTGCAATTCTTACAGTATGGTGCAGAGGTAGAGCCTACATTTTTCCCACGGTTAGAATTTCTAGAACGAAATTCATGTGTAAGCTTCTGGGTTAGGTTTCTTCTTTGATCCTCTTCTCGTGTACGGACTAATTCATCTGTCAAGGTATTGGCTAGTTCTACAGCTTCTTCTATGGTTTGAGCTCTAGCTGCCTTGACTACATGCCTTATATCCCTGATTAATCCCCAGATGTAACGGGAGATTAACACTGGTTCAGGTGAAGCAAGGGTTGGCACTATTCTAGCATATTTAAAGAATTACTTAGTATACCCCTAACTATCTACACCAGTCATTCTAAGGTTAAAGAACTTGTTTGCAATTTGTTCCTTTTCATTAAGAGGGCATAATTTCCTTTCTACCATGTTTTTAAACTCTTCCCATTCCATATTGTAAATTCTATCACTTCCTCTAGACTGAAGGATAGTGTTCCACCATTCTAGTGCTGAATTCTTAAACAAATTGGAAGCAAACATTATCCTATCTTCTTCCGCACATTTACTTATTCTTAAGATGTCACACCCCGATATTTCCACGTATTACCGGTGGGCCCGGTGGGGAGTATCGTGACGTAGTTGATATCATCATAGTCAAACAACACAAATTTAAATGCACAGCGGAAGCAAAAGATATATATTATTTCAACCGAATAAATTGTAATATCAGAGTATCACAAAAGAGTTGAAACAGATCCACAGGCGGATCAAATAAAAAGAAACATAGTTCATCAGATTCAAATGCATCCAAGCTTGTGAGACTCTTATTGATGCTAAGGAGAGGCCAGCCTATTTTGAGTAGTACCTGCACTTAATCTTTTTGGGAAAATACGTCAGTTTACACTGGTAAATACAATTAACTGACTCATTTTGATAAGGTTTAGAAAATTGATTTGAATGCACGTGGCACAAAACATTTTATAACTTGGGATAATTATTTATATAAACTCGTAAAAGAATTACATGTTTGTTATACGTTCAGTAGCCCGATCCGTAGACCGAGTTAAAGATTAATAGACACACCACATTATTTATTTATGCACTGACGGGTGTACGCCTACACCCCATGCTTAGGTCGTGGCCATTTCGTAAAATGATGCCAAGGATATCCGGGACATGGTCATTAACCCCCCCCCAAAGGCTTTAAGCAAACATAACATTTTCAAACGGGACATTTCAATGATTTAACCTTTATACAATTAAAGATGCAATGCCCGACCAAGCGGTATTTTATATACCGTACCCCAAGCCCGTATAAGGGAAAATAAGTTAAAAGTATTTACCTTTGCAAGTAATAATCACAAATAGCAAGTGCGGGTAGCTTTTACCGGGTCTCCTATTCTGGAACAAAGGTTTATAATAACCTATTAGATTCCTAACGGGTCTTTTATTAAGCCTAGACTTAGACCGGTTAGTTTTAAAAGAAGATATGGTTCAAACGCACGATTAAGCGAAGACCGGAATAGAATGTGATTTAGACCCGACAAGTTTGAAGACTTGTATAATATGGGTAAACTAAATACATTCTGGATTTTGAGATAAAAATGATAAGGTTTGACCCGTTTTGGCTAATTTATGCAAACTAGTTACATAAACCGAACCGAACGCGAATAATGCGTGACGGGTAACCAAATGATTCATAAACCGGTTTCCTAAGTTAATATGCCTTAAACATGTTGTGATATTAGTAGGATACCTTCCATTATGCCCAAAATGGATTTAAAATCAAACTATGCCCCGTAGGGGTATTTTGGTCATTTAAAAGGTTATAAAAGAGTTTAAATAATAATCTGAGTTACAGGTCTGATGTAATCAGTAAAAATACTTAATTTAATAAGTTATAACAGTAGGGTATTATATATATGTAAAATTTATCATTTAAAACCAAACTATGCACCTTAGGGGCATTTTGGTAATTTCACATATGCTTAAAAGGTCAAAACAGGGAATCTGAGTTTAAGAACCTTATATGATTAAAATAGTTTTATTACATACTATGCGTTAAAAACGCTTAAAAAGGCGATTTTAAGCTATTTCCGGGTTTTATAAGGGGAGCTGGTATTTTTATCATTCCAGAAAGCTTAAAACGTTTTATTTATCATAACAAATCAGTAGCAAAAGGTTTGGTACCAAAATAATTTGTAAAACTCGTTTTATAGCCCAAAAGGGCAAAACCGACAATAACCGAATCAAGCTTAAAGACCTATGTTATGCTCAGCCTAAAATTAAATAAAAATCTTCAAAAATCTCAAAATATTATTTTATATCAGTGGGTAAAAAGTTTGGTATTAAAAATCGGGTTTAGATAGGTTATATGCTAATTACGCCGTTTAATTAATAAAAAGTTTTCTAATTACGCTATTGAGCATAACTCTTAATCTAGACCTCCAATTGATGTGAAAATTTAGGGACATGTTTAAAAATCAGTAATGAAGGTTTCTATCCTCTCACATTTTCAAAAATTACGTTTTAAGATCAAAAGGGCATCATGGTCAATATTTAGGCATATAACGGAAACTTGCATATGAATCGGATAACTAATGAACCAAGTTGTGTAACCTCAGTTGGTTACACTAATCAATAACCTGGTCCTAAAAGAGCTCTAAAGAATTTCTAAAACATGCTCTAATGGGTCAGAACTGAAAGTCAAAGCAAAAGTCTACTTTTGCGACTTTCGGTTCCGAACCGAGCTTAAACTGAAAATTGTCGGGTTGAACATACTTAGACATGTTCTTACATTAATTACCAAGTTATATGAATGATAAAACAGGTTGCATAGCTTCTACATTGTTAATTATGCATTAATTTGAAAATAAGCTTTCTGTTGACTTTTTAAGGTTAGTTTTGACCCGACAATTGACCTAGTTAGAGTGGGAATCAGAGGGTGCCCTTTTAAGGGTTTATTGCCCACATAATTACCAACTCATAGGTACTTTCAATTTGAAATTTGACTGGACAACTTAAGATTAATGACGAAGTCAAACCTTAATTACGACGGATTGACTTTAGGCTAATTAACTAAGTAAAACGAATTAAGGAAAGGTTATGGACACTTACTGAAGACCTATGCACGACAAAGAATGCTTGAGAAGTGCCCTTAAGCTTCAGAAATCTTCAGAGCAAGGGTTTGGAAGCTTTCCAAGTGAATGCTCAAAAGTGTGAGTTCCCAAATGAATCCAAGGGCTCTATATATAGCCAAGGAAGTGCAAGGAGGTGGACACAAGTGTTAGGGCTACTCCATAGGTGGTAACAGGTGTTAAGGGACGTGTAATGTGCAGAAAAAGGGTGGCAAACTCGCTGAATCGCGTAAACATGCAAGCTGACACGTTTGAAAGGTATTTATGGAACTGGCACATGCTCGCGTGGTCCGTGGCGTGGTGCACAAGTGCTGGCGCTACGCCAGCACCCCCCCCCATTTCAGCCAAAATGTTTCAAATGTTGACATTTTCACCCCGTGTACTTTCTAATGCGCAATAACTTCCATTTTAGGCACTTTTAACCCTTGAAATTTATATTTCTATGATCCATGAGATAAAACCAATCATCATTAGGTCCGGTTTCGTTAAATGATAACCGAAAACACAAGTTTTGCCTCGTTGACGCTTTTAACCCCTCGTATACGAATATCATCATAACTTTCTCATACTTAATCGAAAACTTGTGAATTTTTTTATCACGTATTCTAGTGAGCATAATCAATTGTTACAAAGCTTCGGGTTTGCTAAAAGGTCACTCAGAGGTATACTTTAAACATGTTGACACATTTAACCCCTATAGTTTGTAATTTCTCACTTTCTTTCACAATTAGCTTCGTATGATCCATGATTCATTCGTTTAAGAGTATAAACATCATGTAGGGTTATAATAAAGTATATTTATTCATTGTTGACACCTTGAACCCTTATATTCACATACTTTCCTTGTTTGTCAACTTTAGTCCCTCTAAAGTATTCTTTCTCACGTTCAAAGCTTATGACACGTGTCAATACGTTATTGGACATGAATTTTCGATGTGTTACATCCTCACCCCCTTAAAATAAATCTCGACCTCGAGATTTACTGAAACAAATGAGGGTATTTTTCTTTCATTGTGGACTCTACCTCCCACGTATACTCGGGACCTCTGCGGGCATCCCATTTAACCTTTACAATAGGCACATGCTTCCTCCGAAGCTTCTAAACCTGTCGATCCTCAATCGACAAAGGTTTTTCCACAAATTTCAAGCTCTCATCTATATGCACATCCGTATGTGGTATGACTAGCGATTCATCAGCTAGACATTTCTTCAGATTGCAGATATGAAATACATTGTGAATACCACTGAGCTCTTCAGGTAAGTTTAACTTATAAGCCACTGTTCCTACACATTCGATGATCTCGAATGGTCCTATATACCTCGGGCTTAACTTACCTTTCTTACCAAATCGCATCACTCCCTTCCAGGGTGATACTTTAAGCAATACTTTATCACTAACCTCGAACTTTAGAGGTTTACGCCTTAAGCCAGCGTAGCTTTTCTGTCTGTCTTTGGCAGCTTTGAGACGATCTCTTATCTGCACAATCTTGTCTGTCGTCTCCAGGACTATATCAGGTCCTGATAACTGAGCTTCTCCTACTTCTGCCCAACAAATAGGCGTTCTGCACTTTCTACCATATAATGCCTCAAAAGGCGCAACCTTAATGCTTGTATGGTAGCTATTGTTATAGGAGAACTCGATCAATGGCAGGTGGTTATCCCAACTACCACCTAAGTCAATCACACATGCATGAAGCATGTCTTCCAAAGTTTGTATGGTACGCTCACTCTGCCCGTCCGTCTGAGGATGGTAAGCTGTACTAAAATTTAAGCGCGTGCCTAAAGCCTGTTGGAAACTTTTCCAAAAATGTGATGTGAATCTGGTATCTCTGTCAGAGATAATTGACACTGGAACGCCATGCAGAGATACAATCTTATCTACGTACAATTGGGCTAACATGTCGGAGCTATAAGTCTCCTTAATGGGTAGGAAATGTGCTAACTTAGTCAGTCTATCTACTATTACCCATATAGTATCATCTCCTTTCTTTGTCTTTGGCAACTTGGTGATGAAATCCATCGTCACCATCTCCCACTTCCATGTGGGGAGTTCAGGCTGTTGTAACAAACCTGACGGCTTCTGGTGTTCAGCTTTGACTTGTGCGCACGTCAAACATTTGGCTACATAAGTAGCTATAGACCTTTTCAAGCATATCCACCAAAAATTTTCTTTCAGATCCTGGTACATCTTATCAGCTCCAGGATGAACGGAGTACTTAGAACTGTGGGCTTCCTGGAGGATAACATCCCGAAGTCCTCCATAAATTGGAACCCATATTCGTCCATTTAACCTCAGAATTCCGTCCTTGCCATAGGATAACTGTTCTTCAGTTACTCCTAGCTTTTCATTAGGATAGTTAGCTTCTAGTACAGCTTCCTTCTGCACAGCTAACAACCTTTCAATCAAACTATTCTTTAACTCAATGCTCTTGGCATTGATTCTTATATGCTTTACCCTTTCCTTCCTACTTAAGGCATCGGCAACCACATTTGCCTTGCATGGATGATATCTTATCTCACAGTCATAATCATTCAAGGTTTCCATCCAATGTCGCTGTCTCATGTTCAATTCCTTCTGATTGAACAAATGTTGAAGGCTTTTGTGATCTGAATAGATTACGCACTTGGTTCCATACAAGTAATGTCTCCATAGTTTTAGTGCAAATACAACGACACCCAACTCCAAGTCATGGGTGGTGTAATTCTTCTCATGCACTTTCAATTGTCGAGAAGCGTAGGCAATAACTTTGCCTTTCTGCATAAGCACACATCCCATACCCGTGTGCGATGCATCACAATATACCACAAATTCATCAATTCCATCTGGCAACGTCAATACTGGAGCGTTGCTCAACTTCTGCTTCAGAATATCGAAAGATTCTTGCTGCTTAGGCCCCCAGTCAAACTTAACATTCTTACGTGTCAACGAAGTTAAGGGCGCAGCAATCCTTGAGAAATTTTCAATAAATCGCCTATAATATCCTGCTAAACCTAGGAAGCTACGAATTTCTGTAGGCGTCTTTGGCTCTTGCCAATTCATAACAGCTTCAACTTTAGTGGGATCAACTTGGATACCACGCTCACTAACAACATGTCCAAGAAATTGGACTTCACGAAGCCAGAATTCACATTTTGAAAATTTGGCATAGAGCTCTTCCTGTTGAAGTAGCTTAAGAATGCAACGAAGATGCTTCTCATGGTCAGCTTGGCTCTTCGAGTAAATGAGAATATCATCGATGAAGACGATGACGAATTTATCCAAATAAGGCTTGCAGACGCGATTCATGAGATCCATGAATGCTGCTGGTGCATAAGTGAGCCCAAAAGGCATCAATAGGAACTCGTAATGACCATAACGAGTCCTAAATGCAGTCTTGTGTACATCTTCATCTTTAACCTTCAGTTGATGGTAGCCTGACCTCAAATCGATCTTAGAGAAGTAACTTGCCCCTTGCAATTGATCGAACAGATCGTCGATTCTGGGCAATGGATATCTATTCTTGATAGTAACCTTATTAAGCTCGCGATAATCGATGCATAGACGCATCGATCCATCCTTTTTCTTCACAAATAGGATTGGTGCTCCCCAAGGAGATGAACTAGGATGAATGAAACCTTTTGCCAACAATTCATCTAACTGAGTCCTCAACTCTTTCATCTCTGTTGGTGCCAACCTGTAAGGTGCCCTTGCAACAGGTGCTGCTCCTGGAATAATGTCAATTCTGAATTCTACTTGCCTATCTGGTGGCAAACCAGGTAGTTCTTTAGGGAATACTTTGGGATATTCAGAAATGACGGGGATATCTTCAATCTTAGGCTTCTGCTCATCAATAGTCACTTGTGCCATATAAATGACACAACCCTTCTTCAAACACCTAGATGCCTTGAGCATAGACACTTGCTCAGGCAGTCCATATTGGGTATCTCCTTGAATGGTAAGTGGCTCACCAGACGGAGTCTTGATCACCACTTGCTTCTTGTTGCAAACAATTTGGGCTTGGTTATGCGATAACCAGTCCATGCCTATAACTATATCGAAACCGGCTAACTTCAAAGGAAGTAAGGACAAAGGAAAAGAGTGGTTCCTAATAGATATGAAACATCCATCTAACACGGTTGATGCGGTTTCTATGGTGCCATCGGCTAATTCCACCTCATAATTTATGCTTAGGGTTCTAACAGGTAGGTTTAATAACTTACAAAACTTATTATCAACAAATGACTTATCTGCTCCAGAATCAAATAACACCCTTGCATAAACATCATTTATAAGGAAGGTACCTGTTATGACATTATCATTCTGGATCGCCTCCTGAGCGTTCATCTGGAAGACCCTAGCATTGGTCTTTTTCCCTTCCTCAGCTTTCTTAGCAAGCTTTGGGCAGTTGGACCTAATGTGCCCTTTTTCATTGCAATTATAGCACGTCGCATCCTTGATTTTCTTACAGTCTAATGTCTTATGCTCAGATGATTTACAAATCCCACAAGGCCTTGGCTGCGATTGGGATTTCGTCTCGAGTCTGCACCTCCCGAAATGGTGCTTCTTACAAGTTTTACACTTGGGCTTATCGCCCGACTGATGACCATCCTTTTTAGTTCCAGAACTCTTTTTGTGGTCATTGTTTCCCTTACGCTTCTTGTCTGACCTTCGTGAGTTGTCATCCTCACGCTTTCTTTTCTCAGCATCGGTGTTTCTGAGCGATCTCTGCCGGACCACGTCCATAGTGAGAGACAATGAAATATCAGCTGCAGACCTAAAAGTAGCTGGTCTGGAGGCCTTCACACTGGCCTTGATTTCTGGGGCTAAACCCCCAATGAAACGAGCTATTCTCTTGGGTTCCGGAGTCACCAGATAAGGAACCAACCTTGACATAGTGTTGAAGCTCGTGAGGTAGGCTTGACAATCCAGGTTCTTCATAACCAAAGACAAGAAATCAGCTTCAATCCTTTCAACCTCGTGCTGAGGGCAGTAGTTTTCCTTAATGAGAGTAACAAACTGATCCCATGTCAGATTGTACAATGGAATCTTCCCAGTGGCTTGAATCAAAGACCTCCACCATGCTAGTGCCTCACCTTTGAATGACTGAGATACAAACTTTACCACATCCTTATCAGCACAACCACTGATATCTACTACAGTATCCATTTCATCTAACCATGACATGCAGTCAACTGCTCCTTTCTCCCCAGTAAAATCCCTGGGTTTGCATGAAACAAAGTACTTATAGGTGCAACCTTTAGCACATGGTTCTTGGTTCAGCACAACTCTCTTAGATGGAACACTCTTCTGGTTCGTTGAGTGATGAGAATCACTCTTGTGAGCAGTATAAGTCCTTGAGGGTGGTTTAGAGTGTGGCACAGACTGGGTCCTAACGTGCGTACCACTGGATTCATTGAACTGCCTTTCCAAAGCTCGCGTCAGAGCATTATCTATTAATGCTTGTAATTCTGCTCCTGCTATGTTGACTCTGGAGGTGTCATGATTATCTCTGGGGTGGCTGTTGGCTTCGTCTGACCCGGCCATGTAGCTTGATTGCTACATAAAATAATGATTTTAAATCACTCAGAGGTCTATAACAGTTTTATTATTCTAGAAGATTTATTAATCATGGTATTTAAGAACCATTTCGATTAATTTGTTTAAACATATATATATTCAGGATATTATAATAATCCTTAGTTAGATTTAAAAATATATTAATGGCAAAAAGGCCTAGTCACGTGGACAGTTTTAAATCTTTATTCATGATCTTATATGGTCATGGTATTGAGGGTTTTAATTATAGTTCATTACCTCTTCTTAACAGGGGGTCGAAGACCACGACTGTCTTTTGTCTTATATGACAATGAATATAGCCCGTAGGCATTACATCCCTAAGGATGTGTAATATAATAAAAGATATTGGAAGAATCCAATGCAAGGATGACTTATGCAATTTTGTCGTATTGCAATTTGTCAGGAGTGTTAACATGTTTTCAGATGTTAACAAGGATTTGAATCTTTTGAATAGGTTTTACCATCTTGGTCATGTCTGCAACAACATATAGACTAGGTTTTTCCTTTAAGATTCTTTTTATTTTATTTTATTAGAATGGTAGGTCTCATAAGAGGAATGTTATATATTCATTTATTTCACATATTATTTTTTTATGCATATATTTAACAAAATGAAAATTATAAATTAAAATCATTCCAATACAAAAATTAACCAAGTACAGATTTGCCCTAAATGGGACTTTTACTGAAATAACATGCCCGCGCAGGGGCTTAAACAGAAAAACATACCCACGCAGGGGAGGAATACAAAAAGACATGCCCACGCAGGGGCAGAATACAGAAACAAATGTCCACGCAGGGACATGATTACAGTACTAAAACAAACCAACAAACAAGTAAAGGATTCAATGGTCCTTCTTGCTTTTTCCTTTAATTAACTTTGCCAGACTCTTGAACATTCCACGGTTCTGCCGACGGTCTTCCCGCACTTCCTGCCGTACCTCATTAATCCTTTGCAGAATCTCCTGATGCTGCGGTGGCGACATTGCTGGCGGCTGCGGAGGTTGCTGATAAAATGGAGGTTGAGGAGGCGGCGGTTACTGATACCCATAAGGTGGGTATCCATAGTGTGAGTATCCGGTTTGATATGGAATCCCAAAGGACCCTTCCGGATGATGGGCATTGTAGTTTGCCGCTGCTACTAGGTAAGGGTCGGCCTCTGCATAGTTGTAGTTCGTGTGGATCAGCTGCTCGAAGGGATTATATGCCGCCGTACCTGTGTATGTAGGAATTGGGTCTCCAAAACCCAATGGTGGTGGTGCGACAGGCGCAGAGTTTACCTCCGAGACGGGGTTTGAAGGTCCACCCATCTGCGGTTCTTCATGGAGTGGCGAGTAGTGGCTGCCACTAGAGGGTTGAGGGGTGCTGATACGCACTCCTCCTCGCACGTACATCCGCGCGTTCGATATTTTTCGCCTTGGTGGCTCCGGAGGCTGTTGCTGAGATGGTGGTGGCGGCGGAGTGACCGCTACAAAACGAGAATCCTCGGAGGGATCCTGCTGCTGCGGAGAGTTATGGTAACTGGGAGTGAACACCCAGTCGATCTGTCAGAACCTATCCTCATAGCTATCGGGACCATTATAAGGTGATCCCACGAAAGGTGACCCATCCGAAATTTCGATGGGGTGGTTAGGGGTTCCGGTCGGTGGCTCTGCTGGATCGGTGTCTTCGTCAATGTCCATTGCATGACCGCCCGAGAAATGGTCTTCGGGTCCTAGTGGGTTAAAACCCACTGGTTCTCCTAGGTAGTTGGCCGGGTTGAACCGGCTCTGGAAAAAGGGTGTCGAGTCATCAAAAGGTGAGTTATGGCCCTGGAGAGGAATGTAAGATTGGTGGGAGTTGTGGGGCTCATTTTCCGAATGAGGCCCGTAAGAGTTTAGGTATGAGGGGGAGGAGATCAGCGAGACTGAGCGCCTTGCTGGTTCAGTATAGGTCCTCCCGTGTTCTTGGGGACTTCTGCCTTGGGAGTCGGATGGTGTTCGCCTGTGTGATGGCCCGGCTTCATGATCATTAGGGGCGGTGAATGGCCCCTTGCCTCTTCCCCTACCACGGAATCTTGGCGGCATTGTAGCAGATCCTGTCAAAACAAACAATATAACAACAAAGAAATATATAAAAGACAAAGTTAGAAATAAAGACCATTTGGGACTAATCCTAAGTTCTTTGTCTAGACTCGAAAATTTAGGAATGTGCAACTGTGTAACTGAGATTAAACACAAAAGGCTAGTGTTTAATTCACTTAGTGTTGGCTCTGATACCAACCTGTCACACCCCGATATTTCCACGTATTACCGGGGGGCCCAGTTGGGAGTATCGTGACGTAGTTGATATCATCATAGTCAAACAACACAAATTTAAATGCACAGCGGAAGCAAAAGATATATATTATTTCAACCGAATAAATTGTAACATCAGAGTATCACAAAAGAGTTGAAACAGATCCACAGGCGGATCAAATAAAAAGAAACATAGTTCATCAGATTCAAATGCATCCAAGCTTGCGAGACTCTTATTGATGCTAAGGAGAGACCAGCCTATTTCGAGTAGTACCTGCACTTAATCTTTTTGGGAAAATACGTCAGTTTACACTGGTAAATACAATTAATTGACTCATTTTGAAAAGGTTTAGAAAATTGATTTGAATGCACGTGGCACAAAACATTTTATAACTTGGGATAATTATTTATATAAACTCGTAAAAGAATTAAATGTTTGTTATACGTTCAGTAGCCCGATCCGTAGACCGAGTTAAAGATTAATAGACAGACCACATTATTTATTTATGCACTGACGGGTGTACGCCTACACCCCGTGCTTAGGTCGTGGCCATTTCATAAAATGATGCCAAGGATATCCGGGACATGGTCATTAACCCCCCAAAGGCTTTAAGCAAACATAACATTTTCAAACGGGACATTTCAATGATTTAACCTTTATACAATTAAAGATGCAATGCCCGACCAAGCGGTATTTTATATACCGTACCCCAAGCCCGTATAAGGGAAAATAAGTTAAAAGTATTTACCTTTGCAAGTAATAATCACAAATAGCAAGTGCGGGTAGCTTTTACCGGGTCTCCTATTCTGGAAAAAAGGTTTATAATAACCTATTAGATTCCTAACGGGTCTTTTATTAAGCCTAGACTTAGACCGGTTAGTTTTAAAAGAAGATACGGTTCAAACGCACGATTAAGCGAAGACCGGAATAGAATGTGATTTAGACCCGACAAGTTTGAAGACTTATATAATATGGGTAAACTAAATACATTCTGGATTTTGAGATAAAAATGATAAGGTTTGACCCGTTTTGGCTAATTTATGCAAACTAGTTACATAAACCGAACCGAACGTGAATAATGCGTGACGGGTAACCAAATGATTCATAAACCGGTTTCCTAAGTTAATATGCCTTAAACATGTTGTGATATCAGTAGGATACCTTCCATTATGCCCAAAATGGATTTAAAATCAAACTATGCCCCGTAGGGGTATTTTGGTCATTTAAAAGGTTATAAAAGAGTTTAAATAATAATCTGAGTTACAGGTCTGATGTAATCAGTAAAAATACTTAATTTAATAAGTTATAACAGTAGGGTATTATATATATGTAAAATTTATCATTTAAAACCAAACTATGCACCTTAGGGGCATTTTGGTAATTTCACATATGCTTAAAAGGTCAAAACAGAGAATCTGAGTTTAAGAACTTTTCTTTACTATTAAAATATATAAATTTACTTAAAACATCAGTAGGTATCAAACCTTATATGATTAAAATAGTTTTATTACATACTATGAGTTAAAAACGCTTAAAAAGGCGATTTTAAGCTATTTCCGGGTTTTATAAGGAAAGCTGATATTTTTATCATTCCAGAAAGCTTAAACCGTTTTATTTATCATAAAAAATCAGTATCAAAAGGTTTGGTACCAAAATAATTTGTAAAACTCGTTTTATGGCACAAAAGGGCAAAACCGACAATAACCGAATCAAGCTTAAAGACCTATGTTATGCTCAGCCTAATATTAAATAAAAATCTTCAAAAATCTCAAAATATTATTTTATATCAGTGGGTAAAAAGTTTGGTATTAAAAATCGGGTTTAGATAGGCAATATGCTAATTCGCCGTTTAATTAATAAAAAGCTTTCTAATTACGCTATTGAGCATAACTCTTAATCTAGACCTCCAATTGATGTGAAAATTTAGGGACATGTTTAAAATCAGTAATGAAGGTTTCTATCCTCTCACATTTTCAAAAATTACGTTTTAAGATCAAAAGGGCATTATGGTCAATATTTAGGCATATAACGGAAACTTGCATATGAATAGGATAACTAATGAACCAAGTTGTGTAACCTCAGTTGGTTACACTAATCAATAACCTGGTCCTAAAAGAGCTCTAAAGCATTTCTAAAACATGCTCTAATGGGTCAGAACTGAAAGTCAAAGCAAAAGTCTACTTTTGCGACTTTCGGTTCCGAACCGAGCTTAAACTGAAAATTGTCGGGTTGAACATGCTTAGACATGTTCTTACATTAATTACCAAGTTATATGAATGATAAAACAGGTTGCATAGCTTCTACATTGTTAATTATGCATTAATTTGAAAATAAGGTTTCTGTTGACTTTTTAAGGTTAGCTTTAACCCGACAATTGACCTAGTTAGAGTGGGAATCAGAGGGTGCCCTTTTAAGGGTTTATTGCCCACATAATTACCAACTCATAGGTACTTTCAATTTGAAATTTGACTGGACAAATTAAGATTAATGACGAAGTCAAACCGTAATTACGACGGATTGACTTTAGGCTAATTAACTAAGTAAAACGAATTAAGGAAAGGTTATGGACACTTACTGAAGACCTATGCACGACTAAGAATGCTTGAGAAGTGCCCTTGAGCTTCAGAAATCTTCAGAGCAAGGGTTTGGAAGCTTTCCAAGTGAATGCTCAAAAGTGTGAGTTCCCAAATGAATCCAAGGGCTCTATATATAGCCAAGGAAGTGCAAGGAGGTGGACACAAGTGTTAGGGCTACTCCATAGATGATAACAGGTGTTAAGGGACGTGTAATGTGCAGAAAAAGGGTGGCAAACTCGCTGAATCGCGTAAACATGCAAGCTGACACGTTTGAAAGGGATTTCTGGAACTGGCACATGCTCGCGTGGTCCGTGGCCTGGTGCACAAGTGCTGGCGCTACGCCAGCACCCCCCCATTTCAGCCAAAATGTTTCAAATGTTGACATTTTCACCCCGTGTACTTTCTAATGCGCAATAACTTCCATTTTAGGCACTTTTAACCCTTGAAATTTATATTTCTATGATCCATGAGATAAAACCAATCATCATTAGGTCCGGTTTCATTAAATGATAACCGAAAACACAAGTTTTGCCTCGTTGACGCTTTTAACCCCTCGTATACGAATATCGTCATAACTTTCTCATACTTAATCGAAAACTTGTGAAATTTTTTATCACGTATTCTAGTGAGCATAATCAATTGTTACAAAGCTTCGGGTTTGCTAAAAGGTCACTCAGAGGTATACTTTAAACATGTTGACACATTTAACCCCTATAGTTTGTAATTTCTCATTTTCTTTCACAATTAGCTTCGTATGATCCATGATTCATTCGTTTAAGAGTATAAACATCATGTAGGGTTATAATAAAGTATATTTATTCATTGTTGACACCTTGAACCCTTATATTCACATACTTTCCTTGTTTGTCAACTTTAGTCCCTCTAAAGTATTCTTTCACACGTTCAAAGCTTATGACACGTGTCAATACGTTATTGGACATGAATTTTTGAGGTGTTACATAAGACTGCCTCAGACTTCTCTATCCAGCGTAGAACTGCAACGGCCCCTTCATTGCCCGAGAATTCCATTGGTTTACAAGACCAGAATTCCTTGTAAGAACAACCGTAAGACACGGTTCTCCTTCTTTTGGGAATGGGCACTTGAAGTATGGGTCCATTGTTTACGCTATTTGCAGGTTCAGAGGGTCGCTTGCTATCATGTCTACTCTTATTTTCTGCTTCCCTAACCGTTTGAAGAATATATGGCATTGCATCTATTATTCCTTGTGCCACTATGTGTTGGATGGCACTGTTATCCACTTGGTTTCCATTAGTGTTGTTTGGATTTTCGTTACCCGGGTTATTGTTACTCTGGTTATCGTTATTCAGATTTTCCTGATTCACTTCGTCGGCCATCTGAATTTAAACATTTACCAATTATTAATATCACAAAATAATTAATAGTTTAAGTAACAACCACATAATACACATATTGGTCAAAAACGTCGAGCAATGCGACTTTACTCTTTTTATATAGTATGCGTCAAATACATACTAAAACAGGAATTTAAAAATTACAACACTATTGTGCATCACTAACCACAAAGTGGTCTATACTACAATATATTATTATTATTATTACATATATATAGATTTTTTTTTCATACAAACATATTATATATTATTATATTATTATTATTACCAACTCCACTATCATCCTCATGGATATGGATTTCTCCCGAAATCCATCTGACGCTCGTCATATTTCCAGACGAGTTGTTCTCCTACATACCTCATCCTCTCACTATTCTCTAAGATTTCTTCTCCGAAAGTTCGGAGTTCTTGCAAATTCTCTGCACTCATTGGGGGTGCAGGTGCTGGTACTGGATCTGGGTACTGTGGCATGGGATTCTCCTGAGGGTAAGGATTCTCTAAAATCTCCCTAATATATTCATCGTTGTCATAATAGGGATCTAGAGGGTCCAGACCTAGATACGCTGCTATGTTTGGCAAGGTTTCGTCGTTTAGATGATAGCGTGGCACATAATCCCTAAGATCATCAAACCATGGATCATAATTTGGGTCTAAGGGATTAGGGGCTGGTATCCTAGGTATCTACTCAGGGTTGAAATCATGCATTTCTACCTCCATCGGCTGAGTGGGAATTAAAGGTAAGGGTTGTGGGGCTACTAGTTGTTCCAGATTTGGGTCGGCAGCAGTTGTTGCTAGGATATGAAAATTAGCTAGGCTTCTATTAAGCATATCCTGTGTATGGGCATCTAACTCTCGCTTAGCGGCTGCTAGGACTCTTTGCTGTTGCAACTTTCGCATTCTTTTCCTACGCTCGAATGCTCCCTTACTGAACCATCCTCTTTTTTCTGAGGGAATGGCTCTTCAAACTGAGCCTTAAAGACAAACATCCCTTCTTCCTGATCAGCAGAATACCCAGAGAGGGTAGGCTGGGAAGAAGTTCCTTCACTCCTAAGTGAATCAGACAACTCACAATACACGTCCGAAGGTCCTTGATCACTCATACTGTAAACTAACAAATAGTCAAATAACACATAACAAATAAAATACAGATATGTACGTATTTTCATAATTTATTTCCTAACAATTTAAATAATATATTGATGTCAGCAGAACACTTTTGTGGCTGAATCAGTGGCTTAGCTCTGATACCACCTTCTGTCGCAACCCCTGCCCCTTATCTGTCCCGGGAACGGGCTGCCGCGAACATTTGTTGTGGTGGTATCAGTTTGTTTATTTGGCAGCGGAAATTTCATCAGGACCGTAGTTAGGAAATGTTTATCAGAGTAAAACCACCATATTTTATATTAATAACCACATGGGTAAAACCCAAGTTTCTTATTACAATATAGGGATAAACCTATTTTATTGAATTTAAAACATCGCCTTTTAGGTAACTTTTATAGCCACATTTTTCCATGCCGTTAGCGCTCTCAAGCTGGCTTTCTTCTAATTTGGCTGTCACATTGTGTTACCTGAAACGCGTTTTAAAAACATTTGTCAGTGGGAAATACTGGCGAGTGAATCCCAGTTTAATCAAGAAACATTTTATCAATTAACACAGTATTGAGAGCGATCACATTGTTTATTTCTACACAATTACTCATTCAGTACTGTCAATCCTGACTGGTGGGTCATATTACACATTGGCTAACTCGTTGTCCAATTGTAACGTGTTCGACATTTTGTATACAAAACCCCAACATACCGGCAGTAATTGAAGAACTACAAAGACTCAATCACTGCTTAATCACATTGTAAAACATTTAAGGTTTTTTAAAAACAGATTACAAAAAGGTTTACAAAAATCGGATAAACTCACATTGCTGTTTTAGACTTCTTCTAGGGTTTCCTGGTGTTAATCTATAATTTACACAAATGTACATATGTTAGTATAATAACCCTTTATTTATATTAACGATACCCTCCCCGGGACGGTATTCCAACAACTACGTCGGGCAGAACCACGACAGTTGTTACGGAACCCTGGATCAATCGGGCAGCGTATCTAATATGTAACTGGGGTTATAATACTTACAACGGAGCAGAACCTCGCTAATTAGGGGGATATAATACCCGTATATTATGCCTACTTCTCAGAAATTCGTGATACAGAAAAGAATTGAACGAGTTTTCTGAAGATCCGTTGCCTGCTACTTATAGGGCTGATTTTTTAGTTTCTCACGGCCCGCGTAAGGTAAGCTTAAGGCTTACGCGACCCGCCTAATAGGGGGTTAGGCCGTAAGTGATCCGGGTCATGACTAGGTTCAACACGCAGGTGACACGTGTCAACACCGGGGCTCGCCTAACCCTAGAGCTGTCGCGGCCCGCGTAAGCTCAAGAGAAGGCTTACGCGCCCCGCGTAAACTTCATTTTTCTTCCTTTTTAATTATTTTTAATGATATTTCATATTTTGGGCTCGGTTTTCACATACGGGGTGTATTTTAAGACATATAGGGGTATTTAAAATATAATAGGGCGTCCGAATTTTTTTTTCAGGAGGGTTGTTATAAACCACTTTTCCAAGAATCAAGGAAAGCAAATAGAATCCTCCTAACAATACCCCCGAGAAAAATGGGGGGTGCATCTTCCTATAGCGCTACTATTGTTAAGGCGGAACTACACACAAGGATTAAACGTTCACATAGCATAAAGAATCAAGAATCACAAAGTATCTAGTTTCACAATCCCAGAGGATAGAGTTTAGATTCAAAAGTTTCAAGTTTCATAGAATACATGTTGCATCCCAAAAGTTTAAAACGAAAAGGGATCGAGTATACTCACAGTGATTGCTTAACATTAATACTGTTATTGGATCAAAGGGAGCTCTTAGGATTAGCCTGATTAGAGTACAATAGATAAGCGTCGGACGGAATAACGAGATTTATGCAAGTGTCGGATCAGTCACCTGATCGGATGGCCATCCGATCGGAAGGTCATCCGGTTGGATGACTTATGTGAATGGGACGGACCGCCATCCGATCGGATGGTCATCCGTACGGATGGCCATTCGATCGAATGGTCATTTGATCCAAGGTAAGTTTACAAAATGATTAACTTTTATACCAAGTGTTCATACCAAGTCATTCGATCGGATGGTCATCCGATCGGATGGCCGTTCGGTCGAATGACCCTTCGTATGGAAGTTTCAAAGTTTAAAGTTTCTGATTCAAAAATAGATCCAGTATTGAAAGTTTGCAAGGCATAGGCCACTTCGATCGGATGGCCGTTCGATCGGACGGCAGTCCAATCGGATTGTTGTTCGATTGGGAGGACCTTATCCCGTTTTGTAATCTTGTAAAGTTTCTAGTTCTGGATTTAACGGTGATGGCATGGTAAGTATTGAGACAACGGTAAACGCATCAAGATTCAGTCTGTTTGATCGGATGGGAATCACCCCGTCCGATCAGTGGTCTGTCCTTGACGGTGTTCATATCTGAATCCGTAATCCGGCCATCCTCTCCGGCGACAATCCATTTCCAAGCCGACTCCAGACTAATCATCAAGTCTACAGCCCGTTTGGGTCCGGATTCCACCGTTTTGAGTAAAAGTCTAAGAAAGTTTGAAGATAAACATGAGATTGACTGGAAAGCTTAGATTTAGTAAAGATTTGGTATAAAAGCACATGAAATTCCTTAGATCTGAGCTAGATCTTGAATGGAATGACATCACACCACTATTTGTACAAACCGCCATGATGATGTCATCCTCAAGAGCTCAAATCTCAGAGATTTCACGATGAAAAGTGTGATTTCAAAGAAGAATCATGTAGAGAATAGTGTATAGATTGAAGTTGTACAAGATTTAGGTTGAAAACTTACAAGAATCGGCCTGGAATTGAAGAAAAGTGCCCAAGAATGAGAGTGTGTGCGTCTGGATCGAAGGAGGCTGTCACATCAGTGAAGAATGATGTGACAGGTCCTATTTATAGTGCAAGAGAAGAGGTAAGGCGGTGTGGCAACGGATCGGATGGTTGTTCGATCGAATGGCCCTCCGATAGGATGGTCATCCGATCAGATTGCCATTCGGTCAATCCAATCCTTCTGCCATTTCTGTCTTTGGTTCGTTTTGCGAGTTGAATTAAGCGTTGCATTGTGTATTATCGTGTAATAGTATCTCATAACTAGATTATATCATTATCACAAAAGTTTCCAAGTTTCCGAGTTTACACACGTGACAAGTCTCAAGTCTCTTGTTCAACCAAGTCTCAAGTTTCACGAGTCTCAAGAGTCAAGCACCAAGTATCAAGAGTCAAGAATCAAGAATCTAGTTTCCAAGTATCAAGTATCTAGAATCAAACATCAAGAATCTAGCTTCATAGTATTAAGAATCAAGTGTCTAGAGTTAAGTATCAAGTATCAAGTCTCATAGCATCAAGAATTAAAATTTAAGTGTCAAGAATCTAGTATTTAAGAATCAAGTATCAAGACTCAAGTATCAAGCATCAATAAGATTCGAGTATCATAGCATAAGAATCCACATGTGTCAAGAGTCACATAGTATAGGGGCCAAAACTAACAATAGCTGAAAGTTCAGGGACGCAGGGCATTACATGTGGTTTAGGTGGCCCGACAGTTCAGCCACCACTGCCACATAAGAAACACTCTTATTTACCAGACGAACTCAACCTCATCAGAGAAGAATATACACTTGAAAAAATGGAAAAAAGTTTTCAATGCTACAAATGTCGGACTAAACCAGATTCAATCACACAAGAAACTCTCTTCTTCGACGAGTTTGAAGATGGGGGTGGGGTGGGTTTTATACATATTTTTATTACTTTTTATTTAAAATCAAAAGAAAAGTGAAAAAGTTAAAAAAAAAATAGGTAAAAGTTTACATGTTATCTATATGTTTGACGCTTGAAAATGGTGTTATGGGTTCATTCTAATGTTTTTTCAATGTAAAAGTTAGGATCTTGATGATTCAACAAGCCTGGATCTCATCATCAGCCGCCATTGTCTCGTCTAGGTTACAGCAGGTACATTTAGCACCACTTTACGCAGGGACAGACAAGCACGAAAAGTAGTTCACTGCACACGATAATTCTAGCGGAAAGTATTAATACACGCTAAATGTTAGTTAGGTGAAAACCATGTCCCCGTGAAAAGTAACTTTTCGCATGGGATGGTTCCACGAGAAAAGCCTCACATTTCGTAAGGAATTTTGTGCAAAAAGTTGACAAAGCTTGTATATAAATCTTTGACCACATTGACTAAGTGTTCAGGGGTCGAGTAGTTTGTCATATCTAGTAAGGAAGCTAACACCTTCATGTGAGTTCTAGATGTTCATTTTAGATGTTTTTGGGCCGATATGCATGCATAAGGAAATGTTTTCATTGAAATGATTAAGAACTAACGATAGATATAATGTGAATGAATTTATGAATTGTTTTAAATTGTTTATACCTATAAAACTATTAGTGTCACAGGACGGTATTTTTCAATGTTTTGAAATGAATAATCTGCTAAGTCCTCTCGAGGATGAATGGTAATGGAGTTTTGGAACAACACTTTGGTTCAAGTAGTTAAAGTTGTATATATGTGTGGGCCATCGGGGGGCAAAAGTGAAAGTGCACTAATTTTAACGTTATTTTACTAATTTCATGAAAATAACGTTAAAAGCTGAGGACGGTTAATCATGCATCATGTGGTGGCGTTGATAGCTGAAAGACAAAAGGGTAAATGCACTAATCGGTCTTTGTCCCGATTGCTGAGTGTTATGTGCCTTATGTCCAAGGCTTGATGCAAAACTACTATCGAGTCGGGGGTCTCACTGGAAGCAGCCTCTCTATTCCTACGGGGTAGAGGTAAGGCTGTCTACATCTTACCCTCCTCAGACCCTACCTTTGCTTTGCTATTGGTGGGATTTACTGAGTATGATGATGATGATGATGATGATTTGATGTTTCTATCCAATTATGAGGTATCCCGGGCTTGGGGCCTTACACAAGAAGTCCCCAATGGGGTAAACAAAAACAAGCCCATGAGCTATTTGTCATTTAACCGTCGTCAGCATCATTGCCTAATCACATCACTACAACTTCACCGTGCACACGACACCGAAAGCTAGAATCTTCCTTAGTTTAAAATTTTATTCGAACTTGTAGTGGAAAGAATAAGTAAGGTTCATTGGTTCACTTTACTCTTTTGTAACTTTCTTGACCAAAAGGCTTGTAACCAAACGATATCAAGGTATGTTGGTAAGATGTTCTTTCTCATGTGGTTGAGGGTTCAAGTTCCATGGTGGACATAAGTGTAGATTTATTAGTAGGGTTAAAGGATGTAAAAGAAAACTTACTTAAATTTTCTTTAGCTAGTTTTTTTCCGGTAAATTAAGTGGTAAGTTATATGATAACAAAAGAACACTATACTTAAAAGGGGAACAATTGTCACATATGGAGGATCATTTGTACTGTAATCCACTATGAACAATGAAACCTGAAAAGTCTAATTTACACAGTTATCAATCTTTTGGTAATGTGGGTATGTAGCTTTAATCTACATGCATCTTTCAAAGTAATGAATTATAAAGTAACACATGAAAATTGTGATTTCTTAGAAATTGATAATATTGAATGAGTGTGATTAAATGTGGGGATTATCTTGAAACTTTTACATAACCCGCATTCCATAAGGGGTAGAGGTGCTCCACTTTTCATCATTCACCACACCCAATCATGCTACGTCAGGTCATCGAACCTGGTTCCATCACTAGTAATGAATTTAAGTGGGGGTGCCCATCACTCACCACTAGGGCTGTAAACGAACCGAACAAACACGAACGAGGCCTTGTTCGTGTTCGTTCGTTAAGGAAATAAATGTGTTCACGAACGGTTCACGAACACTTACCGAACGAGATTTTATGTTCGTGTTCGTTCATTAAGGAAATGAGCGTGTCCACGAACGGTTCACGAACACAAGCGAACACAAATAAATTTGGCGAACGCGAAGACGGATAAAGGTGGATGGCCCAGAGAGTAGCACTAGAACTTGAATCCCTTATTGTGGAACGGAGGTAGATCATATTCGTCGATGTAAATTATGAGAAAAGAAAGGAAAATTGTGCATAAACAAGGTGAAAGAGGGTTTCCTAGTTTAATTGTTAGGGTAATGATATAAATAAAAGTTTAATAGTATAAAAGGTATAGATAAAATATATGAAAGTATAAAAATATTTAATTAAAACACGAATATACGAACATAAACGAACGCAAATGAACGAATGTTCACGAACACCTTACCGAACGTTCACGAACACAATTGAACGAACGAGACCTTTGTTCATGTTCGTTCATTTAACTAATCGAACGGAATTTCTTGTTCATGTTCGTTTATTAAACGAACGAACATAAACGAACTTCCCGCCGAACAGTTCACGAACTGTTCGCTGAACGTTCGGTTCGTTTACAGCCCTACTCACCACACCCAACAATTTCCCTCACATTCTTCAACTTTTCACGCGTCATGGCCATCACGAGTGATGAGTTTAACGAGTGATGGAATTGGGTGGCGGTGGTGTACCACGCTACTCCACGAGTGATGGAAGCTCTATAACGTGACGTCCTGACCCCTAAGGGCGACAATCTATATCTCCCTCACCCTTTTAACTTCCATCATCATTCTAGTTTAGTTGTCTCTAATAACATGTAATAATTGATATTTTTAACAAATATGAACACAGTTTTATTTTATTCCTTTTGTATATGTTTGATATAAATTATATAAAAAACGAATTGTATCTAAAATAACATATATTTAATATTGTAAGAGTAAAAAATACTTTATTTTGAATACAATTTAGTTTTTAATAAAATTTAAATTAAGATTTTGAATACAACTCAGTTTTTAATAAAATTTAAATTAAAAATGCGGAAAAAATATGATATTAAAACAACATTGTTTAGGCTTTTAAAAAAATATACAAAATTACATGTTATTAGAGAAAACATAAATTAAATGTAAAATGAAAATCAAATATGGGAGGCATATGTTGCCTTTGCCAAGGGCGACAACCCCATTTGTGTAAAAGTTTCATACATTTCAGACAAAATTGCATAAAACAACCTTTATGTTATACCCAAACTGCACTTTATACATTTCACTATGAAATCGGTAAAAACCAACATTTATGTTCATGTTTTGCTATAGGTTCAACCTTTAACACAAACCCTGTTAATATTTTTGGTTAAATCACCTCACATGCAAAGCATGTGAGGGCCATTTAGTCATTTTACTTTTACTTTAAATATTAGTTTTTATTAATACACAATTAAGGGGTGAAATTGATATTTCCCAAAGTCTAGGGGGTCTTTTCTGTTTCCTTTCATCATCATTACAACCATCATTGAAGAGATCAAACTGCAAAACATGTATATAATTAGACATGTATCCAACAATCAACGATATGAATAGATCAAACTGCAAACTAATATAACACACATTATTCATTCATGACTCATATAATCAAATCCAAAAGTGAATTTATCAATTTTACACACCAGATTTCAAACAGAGACAGAGCAACCAAAATAACTCAATCCATTTACCAAGTAAGTTTCAATTTAAACTCAAACCTATGAATCTATAAGGAAATGATAAATAATTGTTATGTTCAAATAACAGAAAACAATTTCAGAATTAAATCAAACTGAAAAAACCCTAAAACTCAGTAATCAATTACTTACCTATCAAACTAAACGAAGAGATGGCAGACGGCCAAGGCGACCAGGGAGATCAGGCGGTGCCGGCGGTGGTATTAAAAACCATCTTCATCCGAAACAGTAGCCATTCATACTTCTCCGATCATCATTTCGTCAACACACCATCTCCGTTCTTCATCATCCTCACCGTTCACCGTTCATCTTCTCCGACCACCGTCCCTCCGACACCCTCCGTCAACGTGGTTCATCATCGTTAGTCATATCACCACACCTGCAACCTTTCCGATCACCTCCGGTCATCGTCTTCACCTCCGGTCATCATCGTTCTTCATCAGCATCTCTTATCACCATCATCGTACAATGTTCACAGACCTGCAAAATCCGAGCACCGCCACCATCTTCACCGTTGTTTAATCACCGCCACCATCTTCATCTTCTCCGTCGAACCACCACCACTTCACCTGAAACTACAACCTTCGTTCAACGTTTCACCCCACATAACCAGCCACCCATCATCACCTTTAACATCAAAACCGTATGTCTCCGGTCTCCTCCTCACCTCCGGTTATCTTCTCCGTTCACCAACCTGCAACTCACTGTGAATTGATATTCGTGTTTGTGTTGATTGTTAATCGAAAACAAAAGGTTGCAAGTTTTCGAAAGAGAGTAGTAAACGAGTTACGGATAACTTTTGTCAAAGAGATAGAATTGTTCTTGTAGATACACAGGCTGCTGGTATTTACAAAGGAAAGTTAATGAAAGGAAAAAGAAACACCCCTAGACTTTGGGAAATCTTCATTTCGCCCCTTAATTGTGTATTAAAAAAGCCAATATTAAAAGAATAAGTAAAATGACTAAAAGGCCCTCACATGCTTTGCATGTGAGGTGACTTAACCAAGAATATTAACAGAGTTTGTGTTAAAGGTTGAATCTGTAGCAAAACATGAACATAAAGGTTGGTTTTTACCGATTTCATAGTTAAAGGTATGAAGTGCAGTTTGAGTATAACATAAAGGTTGATATCTGCAATTTTGTCTACATTTCAACATGACTCTTTTTCTAAAAAAACAAATAGAAAAAAATGTTCTTTAGCTAAAGGAATGCAAAAAATAATAAAAGATAGATAACACATGAAATTGTTTTCTTTTTCTTTTTGTTTTTTTGCCAAAATAATGCAACACAGAAACAAGTATAAAACCCATGATATTATGGGGGGTTTTCTCAAATTTATTGGATTTTCCCCTGAATTGTTGTATATACATTATTGTCTAGTGGAGATGAATATGATTGGGTAGTTTCATTAGTGACACGATGATACTACAGTGGTCTATCAGTGATTTAAAATTGTTGTTAAAAAAAAGGTTAATCTAAAGATAACAGATGGAGCCAAAATACTAGAAAATTGAAATTGTTCGCCTAGTTATGAAACTTACTCCCTAAATAACCAAGTAAAACTTCTAAATCAAAGATTCACGCTTTTAATTAAGGAAATCAATCAAAACTCATAAAACTAGGGAAAATCGTTGAGTTTGAAATTGGGGTTCCAGATAATTAAATTTAGATCACCTATGGCGTCTGACACATGATCCGACCTGTTGAGTTGTTTCCCGCCATTTCTTATGAGTCTTAAATCCTGATGTAACTTAATTCGCCGCCGTTCAATTGCTACACGTACGTGTCTTTCTTCTTTTGAATCAAATACATCCAAAAGTGGGTTATGAAGCTTCAATCCACATAAGTCCTTTCAAAGGAATGAGTTATGAACCAACACAACACCTGATGAAAAATGCTTTTTGCCAAAATCCCATTTAGATTTCTCATATACTCTAAACAAGAAAAGGAAAACCGTATATGCACAGTACAATAGGGTGATTATATGTAGTGGAATCTTCTTTTTTCTAAAATGTTTTTGCTTATTATGGTAGTCCATTTCTTTTTCTATAGTGAGCACTAAAAAATAGGCCAGCACTTACCACCACAATTTGTCCATTGCCTGTTTATATTGCTTTGCCAATATTATTCAAGAAAGGTTTTGTCATATATGGGCCCTTTCCCACCCTCTTCTTCAATGTGACTGATCCTTGCTTCCTGTCTCCACCAATATTTATCTATTTCACTTGATTTTACTTTGACAAAATACACCACATAACTCCAAACTGCCTAATGCTACCATTTTATGGCATATGCATAATCATTAATAGATATATTTATCTTGGTGCAATGATAGCTCACGTTGTAGGTTTTGACGTATGGCCGGTTTGAATTCTAAATGGCCATTTTGTCACAGTGCATGTATATATTTATATATAAGTAAGTAATATAACAATATCATGAAGAATCAGTATATGGGTGATCCGTGTTAAACTCATAATCTTAACTCAAAAGTATATATATAATAAGTAGGATTAGATATATCTTTAGCAATTTTTCACGTGTAGGTTGTACTCACCACATATATAGTCATATCCTTAATTTTCCAAAAAAAAAAAAAGTAAATTATTTCCCTAAAAGAATGGTCTAACAATTATAAATCTACAATATATGATCAGAAAGATGTGCATGCAGTTAATTAACTAGTTCTTCATCTATAATATTCCAAAAAAATAAAGTAAATAATTTCTCTAAAAAGAAGGTCTAACAATTATAAATCTACAATATATGATCAGAAAGATATGCATGCAGTTAATTAACTAGTTCTTCATCTATAATTTTCCAAAAAAAACACAGTAAATAATTTCTCTAAAAAGAATGGTCTAACAATTATAAATCTACAATATATGATCAGAAAGATATGCATGCAGTTAATTAACTAATTCTTCATGTAAAATATATTACTTTTTAAACACAAGTTTGCATGGAATAAGTTGTTAATAAGTTGGTACCAAGATTGCTCACTGCTCAGTATATATTCTTTGTATGTGATAATAAGAAAGGTTTAATGTTTTCTGTAAAGATTATTCTGGAAAACGTTAATTAGGAATCCATATAGATAATTTAATAGCTGAAAGTTAATTCGTTTAAGAACGTATCTTTTTAATATTCTTTTATTCCATTTGACATGAAGAGACGAGAGTATAATGCTGTATGGATTAGAGCATAGAATCACAAGGCATCTAAAGATTATTATATATATTCATGTTGGTAATTAGTTAGGCCTTGTTCTATCATCAAAATGTTCGATTATTATATCGTATGAACACACTTTAGGGGGCTTTATTTTCTAAATGTTTATAGAATATTTTTTAAGAAATTGCTTCGCTTATCCGCATCTGAAGTGGGCTTCTGTTCTTTAAATTATAGTGTTAAAAAGGTAATGATGGAAGCTTAGTTACGCCAGCAATCACTAATATAGTAATATAATTGCATCCACACCAAATAGAACAAAAAAATATCAATTAAACAACCCAATAAAAGAAAAAAAGAAACCAAAAATGATGCAAACATTGCTCAAAGAGTTTATTTATTTATGACTACATATATAGTTAATAATTAAGGCACCCCATTTGGTGAATCAAATCAATGAAGCAGATTAGAAGAGTTTTTAGTGGTGGAAGTTTTAGAGGATTGAGTCCTGAGATAAGCAGTGGTGCAAGAATTAGGAACAAGAACCACCTCATGATCATCATCATCATCATCAAGATCTCTCAAAGTGTTGTAAGTTCTAGCAAGTTGTGCTTCACTAAGCATCTGCCTTAGCTCCATGGTTTCTTTCTTGAGCCTATCATTTTCTTGGATAACTTGTTCATGAGTCTCGGAGAAGCGGTTGAGCTTGTCCATAAGTCCATGGTTCTCGTGCCTGAGCCGCATAACCTGTGTGCACAGCTCGTCTAACTGCTTCTGTTTCCTCATCCGGGACCTCCTAGCTGACTCGCGGTTTGATATCATCCTCCTTTGCTTCCTTTCATTGATGATGCTCATCTGGTTCTCATCAGCTTCATCAGAAGTGCTTGAGTTATTGTAACTTAGAGACGAAGATTGCGGGTAGCAATCAACCATGGGTATTTGAGGATATGGACTAGGTTGATGATAATAAGGTAAGGTTGTCAGTAAATGGACAGAAGGTGACATGTCGTTTGGGAATGAAGTGAAGTTTGTTGAGAAGTTACACGAAGGGTCTTCATACTCATGAGGGGCTAAATAGTAATTTCCCGCCATCGCTCTCGAGTTTTTTATTCGCTTACAAATCAATATCGATCGTGGAAGATTGCGTTTATAGCTAGCTAGGGTGATGATACAAAGAGGATGAGGATAGAATGGATGAGGAATGAAGGGGTTTTATAGGAGGTGAAAAGTGGCCAATATGAAGCAAATGGCATGTATAATGGCTTTGCCTTACGATAGCAAGAGTTTATTATTTGATTTTTCACAAAATTAGCTTTTTAAGAATGATGACTTCTATGTTATAATGCGTATGATGTATGCTATTTGTGATTGGAGGTGTGTGATACAAAAGCTACTTTATTTAAGTAGGCCCTAATTTCCTCATCTATTAATTCCATTGCAAATTTCAATATTTTGGACCATGATAAACTTGGGTCACAACTAACAAGTCTAGCCAGTCAATCATTTGATTGTAGTCTTTCTATATATAAACAAGTAGGTTGTTTACATCTACTTGAAACACACAAACAAACTTGAACAATGTGGCTTCTAGGTTTTTTAAGCTAAAGTAGTAACATCGTTTTTGTATCGTGGAATAACCCAAAGAGCGGTTTGAATTAACCACTACATCAAACCAGTTCCATACTCCTGGGTCTGGAACCTAGGGGTTGCTCCGAGAAATCCTTTTTCTCGTCCACTCAGGGGGTGCGGACACACCTGAGCGGATTACAGGTGACCTTTAGAATGAAGTAAAGAATCAGAGAGGATTGATTAGAATGTTGTTTACTTTGGTGAAATTTGTAAGATTATCCAGTAAAGAATTGGAGAGGATTGATTAGAATGTTATTTACGGTTGGTGAAATTTACAAGATTATCCAAGTTCCAACATATAACCATTTTGACCTCAGCAGTCAGCATCTACCTTTGCTTGCTACTAGTTAGCACAAGCATCGTGCACTCAATGATGTGCCACTAGTGACAGAAAGGAGAATTTTACTTGTTCATTTGTAGACACAAATTCAATCATGATATCCTTTGTTTGGTTTGGAAAATGGGCTCTTTTTTGTACCGTGTATATATATAGTTTTAGATGGATTTGTCTTTCTGATTGAATGTACCTAAAGGTATAATCATCTCATTATTAATATTGAAAGTGAACCTTTTATACGGAATTTATGTTTGTTAATACTTTGTTCTTGATTTATTTTCTTGTTTATATAAATTTTCATGGTATATTTTTAAATAAATCCAAGTATTTACATCGAGATAAATCCAAAATGTACCCATATACATAGCTACATATGAATAAACATAAAAGGATAGTAAATGTAAAAAAATACAACAATAGTTTACAAGAGTGTTTCTTTTTATGCAGGAATTTAGGCGGTTCACTATAAATGTGATCAAGCTTATGTAACCAAAGGTTTTCTACTTTTCTTATTGCATCGGTTTTTATTACATCCTTACAATTACATAGGATTTGATCTGTTTTCTTCAACCAACTTAGTAATACGAGATTGAAATTCCATACAAGCAAATAATTATATGTAATCTTTGTTTCATGGGTGCAGGGGCGGCTTTTATGGTGTGCGGGGAGGACTTCCGCACAAGACCCGTGATTTTGAGGGGCACGGGATTTTTTTTTTTTTTTTATATATGTTATTTAAAAAAAAAATTAAGCACATACAAATCCAATATAGAGGCCCATTATCAAATACCTTTTTATGCTTTATAATTTACCCAACTTAACATTAGGTTTATTGGGCTCAACCCAATACTAATATGATTTTAAAAAATAAAAATAAAAAACAATTTTCGTTAAAGCATATGGGCACATTTTTCGAACTCGAACAGGGTACGTGAATTCTCAGAGACGCCACTGCATGGGTGGCAATAAACAAACCAGTCTTCACAACCTAACATTTTTGAAGCATGCATGTTTATATGATATGAGAGTTGAATATTGTACTAATCTAGCCAATATTAAAGCAGGGAAACAAAAGCTACACACAGGACAGCCCTAACCACAAGTCCTTACAATTTTTAATTGATTCCCACTTTTTATACTTATAATATAGATAGAGTTAATTGTCATTTTCGTCTCCGTGGTTTTTCTAATTATGTCAGTTCAGACCAAATTTCAAATTAGTATATTTTCGTCCATGACAATCTGAAATGTTGTAGATGAAACCAATAACATCATATACACATATTAATTTATACTTTAATTTATAATACTAGGATGACTGTTTGTTAAATAACTTTCCACTAGAAAAAATCAAGTATTTTTTTCAATGAATAGTTGCATAGTTGCACGAGCTTCTTTTATATATATATATATATATATATATATATATATAGGGAGCCGCTAGAATGAGAACCACCACGAGTTATGAGAACCACGAGAACCGAGAACCGCGTCCCGCGGGTGGCTGTCGGCGACGAAATTTTTTTTACACCTAGATCCGTATATTTTAGCGGGGGGTTTAAATTTTCGGTTCAAACGGCGCGCCCGAGGGGGTAGTTTTTTACGCCCAAAGTTTGGTAAAAAAAAAAGAAAAATTAAAAAAATTAAAAAAACCCAAACTTTGGGCGTAAAAAACTACCCCCTCGGGCGCGCCGTTTGAACCGAAAATTTAAACCCCCCGCTAAAATATACGGATCTAGGTGTAAAAAAAATTTCGTCGCCGACGGCCACCCGCGGGACGCGGTTCTCGTGGTTCTCATAACTCGTGGTGGTTCTCATTCTAGCAATCCCCTATATATATATATATATATATATATATATATATATATATATATTTCTATATACGGTCAGGATTTAGAGAAAACGGTGGAAAGTGTGAGAACGGTGAGAACGCTTATGGATCGTCCGATCAAAACAATCTATGAACTAGATTGGCGCGGTGTCGTTTTCGTAAATAACACGAATTCTATTGAGTGGACGCGCTTCATGAAGGGTAAAAAGGTCTTTACACTTCTATAGCAAAACGCCAAAGTAATGAATAAAACGCCATTACTGGCCAAAACGCATCCCTTATAAACAAAACATTCTCATACATAAGAACACACCTCCCCCAACCTGAAACGTCATATTTTCTACTATATGCCATTCATCTTACAACGCCAAAATTTCCAAAACATCAAACGCACCTACTCAAAAAACGCCATATTTTACTATATACCATTCATCTTAGAAAACACCAAAACTCTCAAATATAAAAAATTTCCAAAAAATGGACGTTTCTTTCAGATATACTATTTCCTCAGTAAAATGCCAAAAATGCCAAAAATCGTTTCTTGTATATTCAATATTGTTCTATGCGAAGTTTCGCATAATGCATTCTTTCCTGAGGTGCTGTGACTCAAATAACATTTTGCTGAATCAGATGGACAAAACTTCAAGAAAAAGATACTGGTGTCAGATTTATGTCATTTTTTGTGTTTTGTTATTGATGAATATAATAATGGAATGAATAGACGAATGACACTGATGAGTGCTTTGAAGATACATATCCAAACAAAAAGCTCATGTCATATTGTCTTTCCAAACGGTCACAAAAACACAAGCATGATAAAGCCAAACCACCAGTGAACATGTTTCAAAGAAGAAAGAGACTGATGACAGTGAAGATTTGGAAGATGAATTGTTTCTATTTTCAGTTTTTTAATTTTCTTTTTCTGCTGTTTGTTCTGTATTTTTCGACTAAGAATAAAAAAGTTTAATAAAGAGTCAAAAAGTCATAAAGATTGGGAAACACCATAATGTAGTAAAACGCCATAGTGCAGTAAAACGCCAAAAACTTCAAACCTATAATAAAAGTAATTTGGAGAAGTATTATTAAAAGCTAAAAATGGAAAAAAAAAAAAAGGCCAAAAACTACTTAAAGCCATTAAAAACGCCAAACTTGGAAGATGGAATGTCTATGACCATAAAAACTCATAAAAAGCTGAACAAAAAGAGTAAAAAATAAACACAATAACTGAAAAGACGGCTACTTTATTAATATCATTTATTATAAATAAAAATCCCGCCTAAACTACGCGCCAAAAACATCCTATAAGAGAGACGTCTCTCCACAATCAACTGATCACAAACCAAAAATAAACGCCATCTTTCCAAGAAACCATTCACTTTAAAACGCTAAAAATGATACTTAAAAAAGCCACAGATGCGGAACCTCATTTCTTCTATATTGAGTATTGTTCTGAATGAAGTTTCACTGAATGGATTCTACTCTGAGGTGGGTATCTCTATAAGCTTTTGCTGAATGAGATGGACAAATATTCATGAAAAAGAGACTGATGACACTGATATGTCATCATGTCACTTTGTTCTTGATGGATATATTGATGGCATGAAGGGATCAATACATTCGAGCAGGCGATGATCTTCAACATGTCACCAAACAAGTATATATCAAACCACAAAAAAGGATGCCCAAAAAATAAGCATCTTCTAAAGACGGGAGGTATATAGGAAAATAAGGATCTATTCAAGGTATTCAAAACGCCAAAAAGGTTAAAGTAGAAGAGACTGACGACAGTGAAGATTTGGAAGAGAAATTATATTATAATTTTTATTTTATTTTTCATTTTCTATTGTTTGTTATCTAATTATCTGATTTTATTATCTAATTCTCTACTAACAAAATTTTTTTAATATAAAACGCCAAAAACTACAAACACCAAAACGCCTGATAGTGTGAAAACTGTGAGAACGGATGCTAGCAAAGCACGTTGTTGCTATATAAAAACGCCAAAAAACAATTATTATATTAAAAGCCATTACATGGAAAATTGAAGTTTATCTTTTCAAAACGCCATAATTGTCTATCACATTATAGGCCTGCATCCTACTTAGTTAAAACGCCAAAATGTTTACTATGATCCTGACTAACAACAATAAAATCGTCGCGTATTTGTTAAACGCCAAAAAATGGAAAGGTGATGTGACACGCGTTTAAAAAAAAGAATATGAAAGGACAAAAAATCCCCACCGCCCTTATCTATGTCGCGTGACACGTGTTGGGCCAGATGCGTTCTCACCATTCTCACACTTTTTGGCGTTTTCTCCTGATCCCGTTTCTATGTATATATATATATATATATATATATAGGGGGGGGGGGGGGCGCTAGAATGAGAACCACCACGAGTTGTAAGAACCACGAGAACCGCGCCCCGCGGGTGGCCGTTGACCACGAAATTTTTTTTACACCTAGATCCGTATATTTTAACACCGGGGGTAAATTTTGGGTTCAAACGGCGCGCCCGAGGGGGTAGTTTTTTACGCCCAAAGTTTGGTTAAAAAAAAAGAAAAATTAAAAAAATTAAAAAAACCCAAACTTTGGGCGTAAAAAACTACCCCCTCGGGCGCGCCGTTTGAACCCAAAATTTACCCCCGGTGTTAAAATATACGGATCTAGGTGTAAAAAAAATTTCGTGGTCAACGGCCACCCGCGGGGCGCGGTTCTCGTGGTTCTTACAACTCGTGGTGGTTCTCATTCTAGCGGCTCCCTATATATATATATATATATGGGGTAAAATAGGAACCACCTTTAGATGCGAGAACCGTAGGAACTATTATTCACCCTAGATATCTCATGTATGAGTGGTTGAGATTGAATTATTTAAGTTTGATTTGTCTTGTAGTGATTTTATTGATTAAAAAAGAATAAATAGTACAATAAGCAGAGCTATAAACGAACCAAATGTTCGATGAACAGTTCGTGAACTGTTCGGCGGGAAGTTTGTTTGTGTTCATTCGTTTATTAAACAAACGAACACGAACAAGAAATTTCGTTCGTTTAGCTCAATGAACAAACATGAACAAAGGTCACGTTCGTGAACATTTGGTAACATGTTCGTTTGTGTTCGATAGTTTACTACTGTGTTATTTTTATATTTTATTTAAATATTACAAGATCCTGACAAATAAATTTTTTAATAAGTGTTAGTGTATTATATGATCTACTCATGAACGCGTGTTTGTGTTTGTTTGTTTCCATTTGTGTTCATCAACGTTGGTTTTCATTCGCTGCCTAAAATTAACAAACAAACACAAACGAACATGAACAAGTTTATTTCCTTAACAAACGAACACAAACATAAAATATTGTTCGGTACGTGTTCATGAACCGTTCATGAATACATATATTCTTTAACAAACGAACACGAACAAGGCCTTGTTCGTGTTTGTTCGGTTCGTTTGCAGCCCTAACAAGAAGTGTATTTTGGAAATTTGACTTGTGTACTATTATTGTCAACTTGTCAAACTCACAATCAAATATCATAAACTACGTCACTCTTCATATCAACATTAATTACGTTTATCTATTTAAAAAAAGAATTAACTATAACACATGATTTTTTATACAAAAAAATTTACACTACATGTAAAAAGAAAACGTTTTCAATCTCTCATCTTGATCTTCATTTTTTGTTCGTTATTCTCGTCATTTGAACGTAAAAGCCCCAATACCTACGAAAATCAAAGAAAAAAATAGCGTTTACATTCCACATACGTTTAGAGGAGTTCGGGCCGGCGATCAGGGGCGTAAAAAAACATTTTTTTATCGTGTGTAATAAAAAAAAACATTTTTTTTACATTCAACAACATGCGCGAATTTTTTTTACATTCGTTGCGTGAAAATTTTTTTACATTCGACAACGTACGAGAAACAATTTTTCAAACGTATGTAAAAACTAAACATTTACGCGTGCCGTTTTTACATACGTTTGAAAAATAGATTTACGAGTTACGTTTAGAAGAAATCGGACCGGCAATCAGGGGCGTAAAAAAACATTTTTTTATTCGACATCGTGCGCAAAAAAAATATTTTACATTCGACAACTTACGTAAAAACATTTTTCAAATGTACGTAAAAACTATTTCACGCCTTCCGTTTTCACATACGTTTGAAAAATAGATTTACGCGTGACGTTTAGAGGAGCTCGGGTCGGTGATCAGGGGCGTAAAAAACTTTTTTTACGCACGTTGTCAACACAATTTTTTTATTTATTTTTTTACATAGTGGTGTTCTCATACTCAGTTCGTGTAAATGTTTACGCACGTTGTCAAACTTTTTTTACGCACGTTATCGAATGTTTTTTCAAAAGTTGTAGTGCAAAGTCATCAAACGTTAACAAATGAAATAGAAATTCTCAATATACATATAAGACAAATATCGCTTGCATTTTATAAAAAAACATTATGTCAGAATCAGGGAAAATAGAGCAAAAACAAATAGATATCATTTTCGATAATTTTGTGTTTTCTAATAAACATACAAGACAAATATAGCTTGCATTTTATAAATAACATTATGTCATAATTAGGGAAAATATAGCAAAAAGAAATAGATATCATTTTCAATATTTTTGTATTTTCTAAATTACGTAATACTTTTGGTGTTTAAATTTAAAACCCAGGATATTTTTCTTAATTTTAAATATAAAAAGTTTAAAAGAGATGAAAGGAGAGAGATATTGTTATGTCACACATATAAATAGGGCTGCAAACGAACCAAACGTTCGGCGAACAATTCATGAACCGTTCGGCGGGAAGTCCGTTTGTGTTCGTTCGTTTATTAAACAAACGAACACAAAAAAGAAATTTCGTTCGTTTAGTTAAATGAACAAACATGAAGAGAGGTCGTGTTCGTTCGTTTATGTTCGTGAACGTTCGTTTATGTTCGTGAACGTTCGGTAACGTGTTCGATAGTTTATTAGTGTTTTTGGTTTTTATATGTATTTAATACTTCAAAATTCCGATAAATTAAATATCTAATAAGTGTCAGTGTATTATATTTTCTACTTATGAACGATTGTTTGTGTTCATTTGATTCCATTTGTGTTCATGAACATTAGTTTGTGCTTATTTTTGTTCGTCAACGTCTGTTTTTGTTCGTTGCCTAAAATTAACAAACAAACACAAACGAACAAGAACATGTTCATTTCCTTAACAAACGAACACGAACATAAAATCTCGTTCGATAAGTGTTCGTGAACGGTTCGCGAACACTTACATTTTGACGTTTGCGTGTATATACATGTTTTTACAATGGATTTTACACACGATTCGGTTTTAAATTTAGAAAAAAATGATTTATACTTCAACATTAAAACACACACAAAAGGGCAAGTGTACCCTATCATACATGTAGTAAAGTATCGGTAAGAACCAAGTGTCGATCCAAGGATGTGGGCGGAGGAATAATACTAAACATTTGTCATTAAATTACCGGTAGAAAGATAAGTGGGTGATTTTCTAAAAACTAAAATAAGACTTAAACATAAACTTTAATAAACATAATAGACTCCAAATATGAAAATAAATATATAGCCTTGCTCTATGCACAACCAAAGTATATGAACTAAGTCGGTTTTGCTACTTAAAACACTTGATTAATTTTCCATTTTCAAAGACAATTAGTATCCCTTTCGGGAATCCTAACATGACAACTCTTTGGAAAGTTAAAACGATAAACACACTTTAACCCCCTAAAATTGTTCTTTAACGCCCAATTGACAAATGTCTATGAAAATCCCCTAAAGAAAAGTTAGTCATCCGTTAGGAGTTTTCTAACCTCACTTAATCAAGGAAAGTGACACCGATAAACACAATGTGACCACCGAGACAAACATAAACTAGATTAAATGACAACCGAGTTCATTTTACAAATCTTGAACATAAATTCACCAAGTAAGCAATTTTGGCCTAAACTACTAACTAAGTTAACAACTTATGTCAAGAATCCATAACAACACCATTTAACCCGTTAAGGTCCTTCCGTGAGGGAAAGCTTTCTTGATTAACAATAATTATCCCTTATTAAAGCAACTAACCATTTCTAGTATCATGGTGTAAACATATTAAACAAGTTAAACAAGTTCAAAGTCTACTAATACATGATTAATTAAGCTTCTTTTTACAAATATCTCAACTAACCACATACTAATCATCCAAGATAATTAACTATAATCAAGAATTCAACATCAATAAACAAGGTTGCAAACTAATCATCAAGGATTAACATAGAAAATGCTTCAAGTGTCATTACAAACATAATTAACATACTAATGGTTGTTATTAAGCAATGGATACTAGTGTTTTTGCCCTTAGGCTTACAATAATACATAATCATCAACCAAAATGCTTGAAACATAACAAAATCATGGAAAGATTCAAGAAATCAAACCATAAACAAGCACTAGATTGAGAATCCGGATGATAACGGAGCTAATCGGCACAAGGTGGCTTGAATCCGGGTGAAAGCAGATGCCTCCGGAGCCTGAAAATCGCCAGAAAAGCTCCCAAAAGTCCAGTGTTACGAACTGATTGCTGTCTTTTGTTTTTTATACAATTTTCAGAACGCACGGTCGTGCGACTAAAGTGCATGGTCGTGCACTTTATTGGACTGTTCACCATACCGCGTGACATCAGCAAATCTTGACCGGTCTTCGTATTAGCACGGGCGTGCCATGGGTTGCATGAGCGTGCATCTCCGAGATTAGGATGGCACGACCAACTGCACAGGCAGTGCATTGCCGGGCTGGGGCATGGTGTCGGATCAGCACGGGAGTTCCTCCAATAGCACGTGTAAGACCCTTGTTAAAAGGACGTGATTTACTAATAATTTACATACTAAAATTCGAGTTTACAAAAAAAACTTTCATATTTAAAGACCAACATCTTCATGATAAGTACAAAAGCAAGGTTTTAAGTAACACCTACTAGTCAACTACCGACTAGTTTAAAACATTGTTTTACAATTCATTTACGTCAAAACATTGTCTAGTCAAGATTAAGTTAACGCGGAAGCATCCAAAATTTGAGTTGGGTTCTTGAATCATGCTTGATCACCATCCGGAAGGACCCCCTTAAGTACCTAAGGTCAAAATCACATAAAAAGTTAGTTATGACATATATACAATGCTTATAAACGTGTTCTAGTATTGAACCATCAAAAATAAAATAAAATTCCATTTATCTCCCTGTCGTGTGTCGCGGAGGGTTCTCGCGTGGCGCGGGAGGCCCCGCGTGTTGCGCCAGATTTGTCTACCCCCGTCGCGTGGCGCGGGGAAACACGTTTTCCAGCAGGTTCAGTTTCTAGACCTGCATTTTCTGCCAGCTCCGGATTTTCACTATGTTCAACTTCAAATGGTCATAACTTTGGATCCGTAAGTCCGTTTCAGCCGATTTTTTTCCTACGCGACCGTAATTTAATTACGGACGCGTTTATCAACACTTTTGCTCAAAAATATTATTTCAAAAACAGTTGTTCTATAACTTATCCCTTAGTTATTTGACCCGTTTGTTTTCAATTTCCACAACATGTATTATTATCATGTAAACTTTAGGCCAATGCACCCATTACTAAGTTTACCCAAGTATTAGCTTTTGCTCCCCTCCCGAGGGTCGCTTGCGCAATAACCATCATGCTTATTTTCAAGAATCTATCCATGCTCTTCGGAATCATACAACAAGCGAATGTTCCTAACTATAATCCCTCTACAAGGGCTCATGCTTTTGCAATGGATTTACGTGTCCGTTACACGACCTACGCTTGATACATAACCATTAAAAAGTGATGGCTATTAATTTACGTTTATAACACAACTTGTTTTGACCCGTTTGGATACCGGATGGATATCCCTATTGCTAGACATATCCAACCTCTATTCCTAACTCATGTTTTGACCCGTTTTACTTGTTTAAGGCACTTTGTCACTTCCGTGACTTAACGATTTTTCTTGTTTACCAAATTTCAATATAACAACATAAGACCAACAATTAAACATAACGTAACGAAAACTATAAATCGCGTACCTTTAAAGCACACCCTTCAAGCGCATATATCCTCCTCCGGCTTGTCTGCTCGACGATCCGGATTCCTTGCCTAAGGAGTTCAATTCAACTTCAATTTAGGACCCTTTTTGTAATTATAAACACATAATTTACCATAGAAGTTAATTATGCGTTTTCATCCGATTTTTAACATATCAATCCCCGCTTAGGCATTTCAACAAACACCTAGCGGGTCAGATTTTCACATAATCATTACCAAGTTCATGACTTGTTATTTCATCTAAATCAACTTTAATTAGGCAATTATACACATATTTCAACATCAATATTTCAGAAATTCTCACATAAATTCAGATTTCACTAGAACAAGAGTCTTAATCCTAGTGTTTATCAAGTTCTACTAACTTATTAATCACCCATTATGGTGATTATGAACATTTACAAGTATCATGCAAGATCTTGTCAAGAAATCATCTAGGGTTTGTTCATAAACCTCATATCACTCCCAATTTCATATATCTAACACATAATCAAACTCAACATTCGATTTCTATCACATGCAAGGAATTTGAGTTGAATCAAAACAACCTAATTTGGCATACCTTATGATCCCTTTGACGAGGTGATCACGAATTCATGTTCAGATTTCGATTTTGACTTGGTTTAAGCCTTCAATTTGTGAATTTTGTGTGAAAACTAGGGTTTGGAGGAAACCCCTGGTCGCCCCTGTCTTCTGTTCGATCCAAGCACACACAGAAGTGTGTGTTTGGTGTGTTTCATTACTATTTTAGTAATTAAGTTTCAGATTTGACAAGTTTAGTCCCTAAACTTTTATTTAACCTTAAGTTTAAGTGTTTTAACCATATTATGAGTTATTTCAAGACTTGTAGCTAACTGGGTTATAGGTTCCTAGTTAGTTGGTTCTTGTTTAAATAATACGTTTAAAATAAAATATGCATTTTTATATTTTTTGGGGTGTTACAGCACGGTCGTGCGTTCCCGAGATGGCTTGCACGCTGGATCGCACTGGCTGTGCATTGCCGAGATGAGCCCTGTTGTCGGATCCGCATGGGAGTGCCACCAACCGCACGACCGTGCGAATCGCCCAGATCAGATTTTTCCACAGAATCTTCGCAGCTCATCCGTTTCGCCTGGAAAATCCTCGTTTTCATCATCTTCTTGTTTGGCACGCTGTTTTAGGCCTGTAAACAAAAATAAACCCGATTAAGTATCCGATTCTCGGTTTTACGGCCAAAAACACGTAAAATGGGGGAGTAAAACATATGTATTTTGGTGAATATCAAACCTCCCCACACTTGAACCTTGCTTGTCCTCAAGCAAGCTAGAATTAATAATGTAATAAAAGGTAGTTTCTAACGAGAAAAAGAATTTACAAATTACCTACTAATACATAAACATACTGTTAGCCGGTTATTCGAAATGCAACGTCAAATGATTCAAACCAAACAAGCACATGCAAATATATGTAGAGATAACCATAAAGCCGTGATTTTACTTTCGATTGTCTTAGCACGCTAATCTTCACACACCTCACAATGTTCACACTCACTCGGTTATATTTGTGAAACATACATAAAATGTGTATGTGTAAACACTCAATGCCTCGACAATGAAACGTGTAATATCATAAGCTTGTCACAAGATCTTATCTCCACCAACTAACATGCAAAAAAGTGTAAATCAAGAGGTCTTTACGGGTTGTAACGAAAGGCTTGGGTGAAGGGTGTGGAATGGAAATTTTAAAGTGACTAAATGGTTAAAACTCGGTAATCACGTTTAATAGGCGTAATACAACCAAACTATATATACTAACGCCTTAAAAAGTCGACTTTTTGTGTTATCGAGCTCATTAATGAAATTTCATCATTTTGGCACTTAAAATTGCTCGATTTTTGTCGACTTCACCCTATTTTAGGGCGTTTTATTTTCTGATTTTTTAGGACATATAAATAATCTAATGGCTTTATACAATGAACAACTAATTACAAGAAACGCTAGTTAAACGACAATTTTAACCGAGTTTTAACACAAAAAGGGGTTAAAAATAAAAAGGCTAAATTTGGATAAGTGGGTTAATAGGTTGGGTGAAAGAAAGAAAAACACGGGAAAGGCTCAACATGGTTAATCCTAGAGAGTAATGTAGGATTTAGGGAAACATAACACAAGGAAAAAGGCTAAAACAAAGGGTTTTCTAAGTGCCTCTATCACTTCTACAAAATTTCGCACGTTTATGGTCTTAAAAAGCATGCTAGTGGCAAGTTCTAAACTACACGTGACATCCGGCTTACTCCTACTCCGAAATGAACAAACATATAACAAATTTAAGGCTCAAACATGCTCACATAACGGAAGGAATGGGTAAAAGTGTGAAAAATAACATGCAATTCTTTCTTTGTTTGTCACGATTTTTAGTTATCTTTTTCAAAATTTATTTGGCTTGTCAGATTTTTATCATGTCTGAAGCTTTCTAAAACACAACTAACCGGTTTATTTACTAATAATATATACAATTAACTGTTTTTTTTTATTTTTTATTATATTTTTTATTTTTTTTAGGACAAACAAAGTCAAAATGTTAAACCCCCTCCCCACACTTGAACTTCACATTGTCCCCAAAGCGAAACCCAGAATATAGAGAAAAAGGAGGATAACACTCCCCTGAAGATGATTGCAGATGAAACGAGGCTCCAAAGCCGATTCTGTCGTGTCTTTCGGTCCAAGATGTGCTTCCAAGATCTGTACGAATGTCACAAGGCAAAGCAAAACAAAACAGCAAGCGAGACAATCAAGTTGTAACACAAACTATAACAATATAATACAAATACTAAGCATCCATTCATAAAACTAGAAAATGAAAGATAATGTCCGAAAAAAATACATATCCGAGGGTGTTTGCAATAAGAACCAAAATGATCACCCAAAAATATACTACTAAAATACTACCACAACCACCAGCTCAGGCCTCCACCACTACTCGTCATCGTCGTCGGCACCACCACCGGTGCCAGATGTGCCTGACCCGCCATAATCGCCTGTGTTCCCGAATGGGAAATGTGGGGGCTCGCCAAAGTAGTTGGGGAAGGCATTATGAAGACCCCCAAAGAGGTATGAAAACCCGGCATGCACCTCTTGGCGCATGAAATCTTGATTCGCCCGCATCGCATCCTGGTTGGCTCTCAGCTGTTCTTAGTTAACTCTCAGCTAATCTTGGTTAACTCTCAGCTGATCTTGATTTATCTGCATTTGCTGAAATTGCCCATAAAACTCAGAATAAGACGGGATGCCGGGCGGCCAATGCTGGTACTGTGGGGAGTGTGGCTGCTGTGGTGAGTGTGGTGGCTGTTCATGCCCCTCCTCCTCGTCATGCATAACCTCATTCTCATCATCCGCTGGCTCTGGAGGCAACGGGTCCCAGACCTCGTCGTTTAACCCTTTTAACCTATCTCCATTGTCGGTCTCCGCGATTATCCCCATAGCCTTCAAAGAACGGATATCCACACACGTACCTTCAGTAACCAAAGTCAGGCCTGTCACTACTTCATCTGTCATAATACCCATGGCGTAGGCGATTTGGGTGGCGTATTGGCCCCCGTGTATCTGACTGCTAGTGGTCCTGCCTGAACTATGCATGAAATATTCAGCCATTCGCGCGGCGAGGTTAATATGAACCCCCTCCGCGAGCGCATACAAAAATATGATATCAGGTGTGGGACAGTTTCCCAAACTGTCCATGCGCCCTGTAATGGTGTGGCTGAAAATGTGGTGCATAACCCTAAGCAAAGGGTCCCGTAATCTCGATGCTTTGGCTACTCAAGGATCATATACTGGACCAACAACAATCTGTGCCCAAAAAGCAGCCCGTTCCTCCTCGCTGGGAAAAGTGAACTGATCAGTGAAGAACTCGGAGTTCATTTCATCGTCAGTGTATATTCCGAGTCTTCTACCCAATCTCCCGACGGTCCAGTTGTGCCAATTACCGCCCAATCTGAAATTAATCCGTTTTTTTATGTCGGAAGTCTGGTCTCCGGCTCGCTTTTGGTTTCTCGTAAGAATTCCAAAGTGAGCTCCAGGTAGATGGGCCAGTCAATGTTGACCAATCGTGCAAACGGAAGTGATAACATGTTCACTAGCCGGTCGCGTTGGTTCAGCTCCGTCATTACATCCCAATCCAGTCTCCTTGGGATGCCGATTTGGTTCCGTCTCTGCCAAAGTGCATTGAGTTTTGCAAGGCAAAGTTGGTCCCGCGCGTTGTTTTGGTCGAAGTGGAGAAAAGGATGGTCCATGTGCATGAGGAGTTACTGTTAGACAAAAAGGAGGAGAAAAAATTTCATCCGAAACAGCCTAACACACTATTATGAAGCTACTGTCAAACGGATCTGGGCAAATTGCACGGGCGTGCGACCAGATGCACGGTCGTGCGTCACCGGGATCAGTGATGGTTGTCGGAACATATCGGGATTGCACGGACGTGTGACCTGTTGCACCACCGTGCGACTCCGACAACACAGCAAAAATCATGAACAGACCGCATATGCACGATCATGCGACCCATGGAACGACCGTGCATCTCGATTTCCTGCGGTTTTTAAACCCCCATCACAGGACAACAATTTTTTTCCGAAAATCAACAAATTTATGGTGAATGGAGGTTAGGAAACCGACTGGTTGTTCACGAATCTCATTATTCTTGCAAGGGTTAGGGTTTCGTTTGTATTTATGAAGAGAACCCTAAAAAGCCTTGAAGAAATCTGCAAAATCTAAGCCTAAAACGAGATTAAAACTGAAAATCACGAAGAAATACATACCGTGCTTGAAGGATCTGAGAAATCTTGCAAAAAATGGTGGGAATATGGAGTGTAGACTGGTCTGGAACGGCTGTGCGATTAGGGTTCGCGAGTTGTGAGAATGGGGTGCAGAAAATGCCTTTATATAGTACATGGACAAAAATGCCCCTGGCCATCCGCACGGTCGTGCGACCAGGCGCACGGTCATGCATCTCCGACAATGACTGATCATGGCACGTTGTTCTCGGAATGCACGAGGGGTGCGACTCGAGGTACCGGCTTGATCGGCATGGCCGTGCGATGTGATGCACGGTCGTGCCATATCTGCAGATCAGTCTGATCACTGCAGAACCCATTTTCAGCTGCTGTTCCGACCATTTTCCGCCATTTTTGCAATACGCAAGCTGTTTTAACAATATTCTAACTTAGATCCCTCGTCCGGCATGATCGAAAACTGTACGGTCCTACGAAAACTACCAAACACACCAAAAATACGAAAAAACGACAAAAACAAAAACTATGACATTTTTACCCCTAAAGCGCACGAGACGCTCTTGCTACAATTTTTATCCTCGAGTCAGTAGCGTAGACTCTCCTCCCCACACTTATGATGTATGCGGGGCGTGGAGTTCGATAACCTCCACCGCCGACTCAATCGGCCCGGCAACATAGAGTTTTAAGCGATGCCCATTCACCTTAAAAATTAAGCCGTCCGCGTTTTCAATTGCGACAGTCCCATACGGAAATACCTCCTTCACCGTGTACGGACCCATCCAACGCGAATGCAACTTTCCTGGAAATAGGCGTAACCTCGAGTTGTAGAGTAGGACAAGATCTCCTGCTTGGAATTGTTTATGGTCCTTCAAGCGTTTGTCATGCAATCTCTTGGTGCGTTCTTTGTATAACACGGAGTTTTCATAGGCGTGTTGTCGTAGCTCTTCTAATTCATGAATCTGAAGGAACCGGGCTTCACCTCCGGTTTTTAGGTCCAGATTTGTAGTTTTGAGAGCCCACATCGCCTTGTGCTCCAACTCCACAGGTAAATGGCATGCTTTTCCGTAAACAAGACTAAATGGAGTAGTCCCAATAGGCGTCTTGTATGCCGTACGGAAAGACCAAAGTGCTTCATCCAGTTTGTCTGACCAATCCTTGCGGTTTGCACCCACCGACCGCTCAAGGATTCATTTCAACCCCCGGTTCGTGACCTCCACTTGCCCGCTTGTTTGTGGATGATAGGGCGTGGATAAACGGTGATGCACACCATAACGGGACAAAGCTCTCTCAAGCTGAGTGTTGCAAAAGTGGGTCCCTCGGTCACTGATCAGTGCCTTTGGTGCACCAAACCGGGCAAACAAACTCTTCAGAAATCTCACGACTACCCTGGCATCATTGGTGGGCAAGGCCTGTGCCTCCGCCCACTTCGATACATAATCAACAACAACCAGGATATATTTGTTTCCTAGTGAGGGGGGAAATGGTCCAATGAAGTCTATCCCCCAGATATCGAAGACTTCGCATACTTGTATCTAATTTTTGAGGCATTTCGTCGTGTGCCGATATATGTGCCGCCCTCTGGCAGGCATCGCACGCCTTGACCCACTTCTACGCATCACGAAATATTGTCGGCCAATAGAACCCTGAATCAAGCACCTTCTTAGCAGTGAAATTGGCTCCATGGTGACCTCCAGTAGGTCCCTCGTGACAGTGGCGCAGAATGTCAGTCACCTCCTTCCCCGAAACACATCTCCTAATCACCAGATCAGCACCAACCCTAAACAAGAAAGGGTCTTCCCAAATGTAGTGCTTGACGTCTGCAAAGAATTTTCTCTTTTGTTGGTGAGTCAATCCTTTAATCAGGATCCCGCAAGCAAGATAGTTCGCAAAGTCGGCGAACCAAGGCGACTCATCGCATACCTCGACGCTCATCAGGGACTCGTGTGGGAAATTGTCATTGATTGGATCCCAACGTGTGTCCTTGATGTCTCCATGCTCCAACCGAGAAAGATGGTCAGCCTCTACATTCAACGAACCCTTTTTGTCTTGAATTTCGATATCAAATTCCTGCAGTAGTAAGATCCATCTGATGAGAAGCGGTTTAGCGTCCTGCTTGCTGAAAAGATATCTGATGGCTGCGTGATCAGTATACACAATTGTTTTCGAAAGCACCAAATATGAATTTAAATTTGTCGAATGCGAAAACTACCGCCAAGAGCTCTTTTTCTGTCATAGTATAATTTTCCTGTGCGTCGTGAAGAGTCTTGCTCGCATAGTAGATCGGGTGAAAGTGCTTTTCCTTCCTTTGTCCCAGAACGGCCCCTATAGCGAAATCGCTCACATCGCACATAATTTCAAATGGCAGACTCCAGTCAGGTGCGACTAAAATGGGGGCCTCAATCAACTTTTGCTTGAGAAGGTCAAAAGCCTTCATGCAATCATCTCCAAAGATAAACGGAGCGTCTTTTTCCAACAGACGGGTCATGGGTCTGGCGAATTTTTGAAAAGTCCTTGATGAATCGCCTGTAGAACCTCGCATGACCGAGAAAGCTCCGTATAGCTCTCACAGAGGTGGGAGGTGGAAGTCGTGAAATTATGTCAACTTTAGCTGGGTCGACCTCCATACTAGCTTGTGAAATCTTATGTCCTAGAACTATGCCCTCTTTCACCATGAAGTAGCATTTTTCCCAGTTTAGGACAAGATTCGTTTCTTCGCACCTCTTCAACATTTTCTTCAAATTTTCTAGACACTGATCGAAGGAGTCTCCAAATACTGAAAAGTCATCCATGAATACTTCCATAGAATCTTCGATCATGTCATGAAAAATCACAACCATGCATCGCTGGAAGGTAGCCGGTGCATTACACAACCCGAAAGGCATACGCCGGTAGGCGAATGTGCCAAAAGGGCATGTAAAGGTAGTCTTCTCTTGATCCTCAGGAGCAATTGGAATTTGAAAGTATCCAGAAAACCCATCTAGAAAACAGTAATACGACTTCCCCGACAGACGTTCCAACATCTGGTCGATGAATGGAAGTGGGAAGTGATCCTTACGGGTTGCATCGTTGAGTTTGTGGTAATCGATGCAAACTCTCCACCCAGTGACGGTGCAGGTAGGAATAAGTTCATTCCTATCATTTGGAACTACAGTAATACCACTTTTCTTGGGTACTACTTGCACTGGACTCACCCAGACAGAATCAGATATAGGATAAATCAACCCAACATCTAACAACTTAATCACTTCTTTCTTTACCACGTCTTGCATATTCGGATTCAACCGCCTCTGAGGCTGTGCACAGGGCTTGTACTCATCTTCCATCAGAATCTTATGAGTACAAAAAGAAGGATTGATGCCTTTGATATCCATAATCTTCCACGCCATGGCTTTCTTATGAAGTCTTAGAACCTCGAGAAGTTGTCTCTTCTCCTCTTTTGCTAATAGTGCTGAAATTATGACCGGCAAGCGACACTCCTCATCTAGAAATGCATACTCGAGATGCGGTGGGAGTTCTTTTAACTCCAAAGACGGTGGATCTTCAACCGAAGGTTTTGATTTCTCATAATCTACATGGCCAATTTCTACGAATTGATCTGGACTTTGGGAACCATCGTCACCGACTTAGAAAGTCGGCTGCTCAAATTTGTGGCCCTCCTGCGTAATGCCAACCAGGTCCCCACACAACAGATGTGTGTCCGTATCAATTTCTTCAATAGTGCCTTGGAAATGAGAGCATACACATGTATCGACAATGTCGACATAATAAAGCATGTCATCGTGACTTTGCGGATGTTGCATTGATCTTTTAATATCAAATGTCGCGTGCTCGTCATTTACTCGGAGCGTGATTTGGCCAGCTGCCACATCAACAATCGTCCTCGCAGTATTGAGGAATGGGCGTCCAAGTATTAATGGCACTTTTGAATCTTCGTCCATGTCAAGAATAACAAAATCCACGGGGAAAACAAATTTATCAATTTTAACAAGCATGTTTTCAACGAATCCACACAGATATTTAATTGAACGATCTGCAAGTTGAATGCTCATTCTAGTGGGTGAAGGCTCACCCAGATCCAGCTTCGTAAAAATCTAATAAGGCATAAGGTTGATACTTGCTCCCAAATCAGCCAATGCATGGCTAACAGACATATTTCCAATTAGGCAAGGAATCGTGAAACTACCTGGATCTCCCATCTTCGTGGGCAAACGATCTTGAAGAATGGCAGAGCAACTTTCATTCATCACCACACAGGATATATCCTCTCGCTTCTGCTTATTCGAGAGGATGTCCTTTAAGAATTTCGCGTACTTCGGCATTTTGGCTAACGCTTCAACAAATGGTATGTTTATGTGCAGCTGCTTGAACAGCTCGAGAAACTTACCATACTGCGCTTCAACAAATGGTATGTTTGCGTGTATATACATGTTTTTACAATGGATTTTACACACGATTCGGTTTTAAATTTATAAAAATGATTTATACTTCAACATTAAAACACACACGAAAGGGCAAGTGTACCCGATCATATATGTAGTAAAGTATCGGTAAGAACCAAGTGTCGATCCAAGGATGTGGGTGGAGGAATAATACTAAACCTTTGTCATTAAATTACCGGTAGAAAGATAAGTGGGTGATTTTCTAAAAACTAAAATAAGACTTAAACATAAACTTTAATAAACATAATAGACTCCAAATATGAAAATAAATATATAGCCTTGCTTTATGCACAACCAAAGTATATGAACTAAGTCGGTTTTGCCACTTAAAACACTTGATCAATTTTCCATTTTTCAAAGACAATTAGTATCCCTTTCGGGAATCCTAACATGACAACTCTTTGGAAAGAAAAAACAATAAACACAGTTTAACCACCTAAAATTGTTCTTTAACGCCCAATTGACAAATGTCTATGAAAATCCCCTAAAGAAAAGTTAGTCATCCGTTAGAAGTTTTCTAACCTCACTTAATCAAGGAAAGTGACACCGATAAACACAATGTGACCGCTGAGACAAGCATAAACTAGATTAAATCACAACCGAGTTCATTTTACAAATCTTGAACATAAATTCACCAAGTAAGCAATATTGGCCTAAACTACTAACTAAGTTAACAACTTATGTCAAGAATCCATAACAACACCATTTAACCCGTTAAGGTCCTTCCGTGAGGGAAAGCCTTCTTGATTAACAATAATTATCACTTATTAAACCACTAACCATTTCTAGTATCATGGTGTAAACATATTAAACAAGTCAAACAAGTTCAAAGTCTACTAATACATGATTAATTAAGCTTCTTTTTACAAATATCTCAACTAACCACATACTAATCATCCAAGATAATTAACTATAATCAAGAATTCAACATCAATAAACAAGGTTGCAAACTAATCATCAAGGATTAACATAGAAAATGCTTCAAGTGTCATTACAAACATAATTAACATACTAATGGTTGTTATTAAGCAAGGGATACTAGCGTTTTTGCCCTTAGGCTTACAATAATACATAATCATCAACCAAAATGCTTGAAACATAACAAAATCATGGAAAGATTCAAGAAATCAAACCATAAACAAACACTAGATTGAGAATCCGGATGATAACGGAGCTAATCGGCACAAGGTAGCTTGAATCCGGGTGAAAGCAGATGCCTTCGGAGACTGAAAATCGTAAGAAAAGCTCCTAAAAGTCCATTGTTATGAACTGATTGTTGTCTTCTGTTTTTTATACAACTTTCTGATCGCACGGTCGTGCGATTAAAGTGCACGGTCATGCGATTAAAGTGCACGGTCGTGCACTTTATTGGACTGTTCACCATACCGCGTGACATCAGCAAATCTTGACCGGTCTTCGTATTGGCACGGGCGTGCCATGGGTTGCACGAGCGTGCATCTCCGAGATTAGGATGGCACGACCAACTGCACAGGCAGTGCATTGCCAGGCTGGGGCTTGGTGTCGGATCCGCACGGGAGTTCCTCCAATAGCACGGTCGTGCGTTCCCGAGATGGCTTGCACGCTGGATCGCACTGGCTGTGCATTGCCGAGATGAGCCCATTTGTCGGATCCGCACGGCAGTGCCACGAACCACACGACCGTGCAAATCGCCCAGATCAGATTTTTCCACAGAATCTTCGCAGCTCACCGTTTCGCCCGGAAAATCCTCGTTTTCATCATCTTCTTGTTTGGCACGCTGTTTTAGGCCTGTAAACAAAAATAAACCAGATTAATTATCCGATTCTCGGTTTTACGGCAAAAAACGCGTAAAATGGGGGTAAAATGGGGGAGTAAAACATATGTATTTTGGTGAATATCACATTTCTTAACAAACGAACACGAACAAGGTCTTGTTCGTGTTTGTTCGGTTCGTTTGCAGCCCTACATATAAATGTTGATGTGATGTGTTTTAGAGATAAAAGAGAGGGGTTGTGACATTGAGAGAAAAAGACTAAAATACCCTTTTGAATTAAATTGATTACAGGTGATGTGTTAAAATTTCATTGGATGGGAGGAGTTCTCATAGTTCTCGCAATTGATAGTGGTTCCTTCTTGAACCGAATCATATATATATATATATATATATATATATATATATATATATATATAGGGTAAGGATAGTGTAAAAAGGGCCTAAAGTGTGAGAAGTGTATTATAACACTATATATAATACTATATAACACCATATAAACACCGTATAACAATATGTAACACCATATAATACCATATAACACTATGTAACACTATATAACATTATATAACAAATATAACACTATACATCTATCATAGACATGCTATCAGACAACCTATAGTGTTATATTTGTTATATAATGATATATAGTGTTACATAGTGTTATATGGTATTATATGGTGTTACATATTGTTATACGGTGTTTAATGGTGTTATATAGTATTATATATAGTGTTATAATACACTTCTCACACTTTGAGCACTTTTTACAGGATCCTCTACCTATATATATATATATATATATAGGGCCAGGATTTAGAGAAAACGGTAGAAAGTGTGAGAACGGTGAGAACGTTTATGGATCGTCCGATCAAAACAATCTATGGACTAGATTGGCGCGGTGGCGTTTTCATAAATAACATCAATTTTATTACGTGGACGCGCCTCATTAAGGGTAAAAAGGTCTTTTTACACCTCTATACCAAAACGCCATACTGATGAATAAAACGCCATTATGGACCAAAACACATCGCTATATAAACAAAAACATCCCAGACATAAAAACACACCCCCGGAACCTAAAACGCAATATTTTCTACTATATACCATTCATCTTACAAACGCCAAAATCCCCAAAACATCAAACACAACTACTCAAAAAACGCCATATTTTCTACTATATACCATTCATCTTAGAAAACTCCAAAACACTCAAACATCAAAGATTCCAAAAAATCGACGGTTCTTTCAGATACACTATTTCATCAGTAAAACGCCAAAAATGCCAAATATCGTTTCTTGTATATTCAAATATTGTTCTACGCCAACGTTTCGGATAATGCATTCTTCCCTGAGGTGCTGTGACTCAAATAACATTTTGCTGCATGAGATGGACAAATCATAAACAAAAACATGTTGGGGGTAGACTTATGTCATTTTCTGTGTTTTGTTCTTGATGATTATTTTAATGGCATGAAAAGACGAATGACACTAATGAGTTGTTTGAAGATACATATTCATACAAAAAACTTATGTCATCTTGTCTTTCCAAACGGCCACAAAAACACAAGCATGGCTAAGCCAAACCACCAGCGAACATGATTCAAAAGAAGAAAGAGACTGATGACAGTAAAGATTTGGAAGATGAATTGTTTTTATTTTTATTTTTTTTATTTTCTTTTTCTGTTGTTTGTTATGTATTTTTCAACGTAGAATAAAAAATCCATTATGTTAATAAAACGCCAAACAGTCATAATGCATATGAAACGCCATAAATGGAGTAAAAACGCCAAAACTCCCAAACTATAATGAAAGTAGTTTGCAGAAGTATTAATTAATAAAAGCTAAAAATGGAAAAACGCCAAAAACTACTTAAACACATTCAAAAACGCCAAACTTGGTAGATGGAAAGTCTAAGACCCTAAAAATTCATAAAAAGCTGAACAAAAACAGTAAAAAATACACAGTACCTGAAAAGACGGATACTTTATTAATATCATTTATTATAAATAAAATCCCTCCTAAACTAGGGGCCAAAAACATCCTATAAGATAGACGTCTCTGCACAATCAACTGATCACAAAACCAGAAACAAACGCCATATTTCCTAGAAACCATTCACTTTAAAATCACCAAAAATAATAGTTAAAAAAGCCACAGATGCCGAATTTCGATTCTGCTATATTGAGTATTGATCTGAATGAAGTTTCACTGAATGCATTCTTTTCTGAGTTGGGTATCTCTATAATCTTTTGCTGAATGAGATGGACAAATATTCAAGATAAAGAGACTGATGACACTGATATGACATCATGTCACTTTGTTCTTGATGGATATATTGATGGCATGAAGGGATCAAAACATTAGAGCAGGCGTTGGTCTTCATGTTACACCCCAATCGATGGCGGAAACATCGGGGCGTGGCACTGAGCGAAACAGATTGTCCAGAAGTTTCCATAACAACTATATTTACCAAATATTTAAAGCAACACGTCCCATACCATGTCATAAATGATAATACAATTATTACAGAAAAGATCTAGTCAAATTGTTCTGTTTCGACAACTCAGATTCTCATTACAGAAAATTGTTTATTGTTGACCTAGGTCTTTCCTAGCCTCGATTTCACAGCAAAGTAAGCAAATAAGCATCTTAAGCACCTGTCACATACGTTAAGGTAAAAGTCAATACACATAGTGTAAAGGTGAGCATACAAGTTTGATAATAGCATATAGAGTTCGAAAGTGTTACGCATAACCAGCACGTACACAGTGTAAAATGAGTCATGTTAGTTATCAACGTGAACCTATCGATACCAATGACTGCGGGTTGACTACCCAAGGCAGTTCGCGATACACACTCACCACTGTGAGCCATGTAACTAATTGTCCTTAACAACCCCTGAGTGAACAGGTGCTCAGTCCAAACTATAGTACTATCGTTGCTAAGGCAGGTAGACAACATTCCATGTGTAAACATAACAAACAAGCATTCATTAAGTCACGTATACATGCGATAATGGTTAGCGTTTAAAGTATGGCGTAGTGTGTTCGATGTGATTTTGTATAAGTAACGTATGTAACACCCAAAAGTGCGTAAAGCAAAAAGGGATCGAGTACACTCACAGCGATTGATGGATTAAAGGGAGTACTAGAGAGTAGGGTTAGCCTGAACAGATTGATAGTATAACGATAAGTGACACGTAAAACGATACAGAGTGCAAGTGGGTAGGACCGCAGTTCGATCGCATGGTAGTCCGATCGGACAGCCGGTCGTTGGAGTGACAGTCCGTTCGGACGGTCGTCCAGTCGGATGACCGTTCGAGTGGATTGTTATTTCCGTTGGGAAGGATGTGTTTGTGTATGATGACTTGACTTTTGAAGTTTTCGCTGTAGCATTTTGAAAACATTGAAGTATCTCTACCTTTCAGGTCGATCGATCGAACGACCGTTCGATCGGGCGACAATCCGTTAGGTTGGGCACTTCAGCGAGAACAAGTTCTCAGCAGGTTGTCACTCGATCGGACGGTTGTTCGATCGGGTGGCATCCCTTGTGCATTGAACAGGTTGAAAATTGTTTAAGTGTTGAAGTTTCAAAACATCACATGGTCAGATGGTCGGTCGTTCGAGTGGTAACTCGATCAGACGGCAATCCGTTCGGTGTTCCCAAAACTCTTGAGGGTTGATTTGAAAATTAATTGTGGGGCCAAGGTGCAAGTCGATCGGATGACCGGTCGTTCGAATGGCTGTCCGATCGGACGACACTCCGTCCTGGTCGACCTGTTCGTCTTACACTTGGTTGTTTTTGTTGTTTGTCGTTTTATCGAGACGTTTTGATAACGTATTAAGCAACAGAGACCTTGTCAATACTTGGTACCCCTGATCAGACAGGAATCACCCAAATCCGACCAGTTAACTGTTCGAGACGGTGTTCCATGTTTAACCCGAAATCGGTAGTCTCGTGGATAGAATCCAGATCTTGAACCAACACAACCACAAGAATGAGTAATAAGTCGGCACAAGCTCTGATTCTATCGGTTTTGAAGGCATTGAGTGTAAAAGAGTTGAAAGAAAGTTGGAAAACCATCTTTCAATCCTTTTCATTGTGAATATGTTTAGATCTATGAAAGATCTTTGTTTGTTTATGTGGAAATCGGTTAGATCTAAGTTGTTCTTGGTGGATTGAGGCCAAAACATGAAGTTCTCAAGAACACATGATGACGTCATCCTAGAACACCTTGAATCTTGATGATTTCACGGTTAAAAGTTATGATTTAAAAGATAGAAAGGTGTAGGAGTGCGTGTAGATTAAGGAAGTACAAGATTTAGGATGAGATCTTACCGGAATCGCAAGAAATCTGAAGAAAAGTGGGGAAGATGAGCTGGTCGGATGAGAGTTGCCAAAAGTGGAAAGTATGATGGTGACAGGGGGTATTTATAGGGTTTCCCAAAAAGGAAAAGGGGAGGAGAGGGCTGGTCGATCGGTTGGCAGACTGATCGATTGGCTGGCCGATCGAGCGGAAGCTCGATCGAACAGCTGGTCGATCGGCTGGCCATCTGGTCGATTGGCCACTTGTTTCAAGTGTTTCGTGCGACGAGTTTTGCCGTTTCGATTGCGATTGCGAGCGTTGCGATGCGATAGAATTTCCTAGTCAAATTACTTTTAATCCCAACTACTATATCAACATACAAGCATCCTTATTTCATATTCGTTTAACGTTTGCGATTCGATTGCGATTGAGTTTCGATTGCGTTTCGATTGGTTACCACACATAACATAAATAAACATGCACAAGTAACACATAAGGCACACACACACGTATAACAATAACCAAAATGCGTAATTCGAGTTGCGATTGCGATAGCGACAAAGCGATTAAACATGCGATAAATAGCGATTACTATGCGATTATTAATAGATACTCCCCATAATACAACTAAAGCGATAATAAAATAGATTAACTACAAGTCAAAGAAGTCAAAACAGGAATTGAGCAAGGAGAGACAGATCGCAATTAGCAATCTTTTCTTCCTTTGACTTCAATCTTGACTTTGACTTTGATTTTCGAAACACGGGGTGTTACACTTCAACATGTCATCAAACAAGTATATATCAAACCACAATAAAGGATGCCCAAAAAATAAGCATCTTCTAAAGACGGGAGGTATATAGGAAAATTAGGATCTACATAAGGAATTCAAAACGCCAAAAGGTTAAAGTAGAAGAGGCTGATGACAGTGAAGATTTGAATGAGAAATGAGATTATAATTTTTATTTTTTTTTTCATTTTCTATTGTTTGTTATGTAATTCTCTGTTGTTTATCATCTAATTCTCTACTATTTTAAAAAATGTGAGTATAAAACGCCAAAAACTACAAACACCAAAAACGCCTGATAGTTTGAAAAACTGTGAGAACGAATGCTAGCAAAACATGATGTTGCTATATAAAACGCCAAAAACGCAAACAAAGTATTACTGGAAAAATCAACACTAATTGACATATGAAAATTGAAAGAAACAGTAAAATAAAGAGACGGTATCATTATTGCCAAACATTATAGTTATCTCGCCGGTGGTGGCGGTGGTGGGTTTTTTACGGCGACGGTGGTGGTGGTGGTGGTGGTGGTGGTGAGGATTGACGGAGACGGTGGTGGCGGTGGTATCTCGCCGGTAAACCCACACTCCTCTATTCTTTCTCTTAGACCATTGATAGTTTTCTGATTTGGGGTTTTTGAACAGTGATAGTTTTCTGATTTGGGGTTTTTCATAGTTTTCTGATTTGAACAGTGATAGTTTCCTGATTTTGAGGGTTTCTGAACAATGATGCATTTTTTATATGTTGAATGGTGCATTTCTGAACAGTGATGCATTTTTGATAGTTTTCTTATTTGAATGATACGGGTTGTTTGAATGATGCATTTTCTATTCTTTGATTATTTTGGTTTTGATATGTTGGACTGGGCGACGATGATGCAAAAAAAAAAAAACGTAGATTTTGATGACAATGGCGCGGCAAGGGTGGTGGAGGGTAGGTTTTTGAACCTGCAACCCCACTTTGCAGCCTTTTGATTATCGGGAAATCTGAGCCAAACCCCGTTTTTTTAGATACACATTGTTTTAATGTTGTTGGTTTTTTTATTTTTTCCCCAGTCGATGATGATAACAATCTATCTGAGACACATACCGAGTTTGCGATTTCTGGGGTTTTGCGTTAAAAAGTTTTTGTAAAAAAAAAAAGTTAAACCGTAAACTTTTTAACGTAAAACGTAAACTTTTTAACGTAAAACGTAAAAAGTTTAACGTAAAACGTAAAAAGTTTAACGTAAAACGTAAAAACGTAAAAAGTTTAACGTAAAACGTAAAACGTAAAAAGTTTAACATAAAACGTAAAACGTATAAAATTTAACGTAAAACGTAAAAAGTTGTACGTAAAACGTAAAATGTTCAACGTAAAACGTAAAAATTTCAACATAAAACGTAAAAAGTTCAACGTAAAACGTAAAAACGTTAAAACATAAAACGTAAAAATATTAAAAAATCTGTAAAAAAATCTGAAAATTAAAAGCTTTTAATAAAAAAAATTCTTTAGAAAATAAAAACTAATATAATAATACAAAAATAGTAGTAAAAAACAATAAAGACAAAATTGAGTAAATTTACTAAACTAACATTTTGGATTAAAATATTAAACACATAATAAGACAAAAAATATTTAATAATACTTTTTAATTACTTTTAATCTCATCCATTGATCTTGAAGATCTAATGGTTGAAAAGTGGTTCTCTCGGTTCTTATATATATATGGGAGGGTTATCTTGAGAACGCTAAATATTGCGAGAACCGTGTGAACGAATGAAAAAATCAATCAATACCAATTTTTTTAACACAATCCTCATTTTAATTGAGACACAACATCAAATAATTCATTTCTACTCTTAAAATCGCTCTTATTACATTTTTTACACATGTGTAAATATAACAAGTTTACACATGTGTAAATGGAAAACTTACACATATGTAAATTTTCTTTGTTTACGAATTCGCGTAAATATAAACGTGTAAATTAAATTTCTAACATTGTATTCGAATAATAATGATAAATGTAAAAAGAATTTCTGAATTTGAATTGTTTTTTACCAAGTTCTTGCGGTTTTTTTATTCGTTCTCACGGTTCTCGCGATATTTAACTTTCTTAAATAAACCACCCCATATATATATAGGAACGAGATTAAGAGAAAACGATTTGAAGTGTGAAAACAGCGAGAACGATTTTCAGCCATAAGATCTTTGTGATTTGTGGCTAAGATGATGCGGTGACATTTTTGTAAATAATGGAAACCTTATAACTGCCAGGAGGGGTAAAACTGGAAGATCCAAATAAGGGTGCACATGCTAATCACATGTCATTTCCCCCCATCATATTTAAACACCAATAACTTTTTTATACGTGATTATTTTCTAAAAAAAATACAACATAAAACTCAGCGTTTTTTTTCTTTTCAACGAGTATACTATTGATATACTTTTCGAAAAAAAAATGAACTGGGTTTTTATGGCGTTTTTCTGAACTAGGTGTTTTTATGGCGTTTTAACTAGGTATTTTCATGGTGGTTTTCCTGAACTGGATGTTTTATGGCGTTTTCAACTGAGTTTTTCATGGTGTTTTTCTGAAGTGGAAGTTTTATGGCGTTTTTAACTAGGTATTTTAATGGCGTTTTTCTGAACTTTGTGTTTTATGACATTTTCAACTGGGTATTTTCATGGCGTTTTTCTGTAACACCCTGAAATTTTTATGAAACGAATAAAATGAATTGAATAAAAATAAAATCCTAACTTAGTTGGTAAAGTGTGTAGGGTAAATAGTTAAGCATGGAGAAAAGCTTAAATTTAAATACACCCACAAATTTAAGGGGGTAAAGGTGTAAAATTATTAAAATTAAATTATAATAACAATTAGATCTCAAAAACACACATCAGGTGTGTCTGGGAGATCGACCAAGAACGAGCACAAGGGGTTAAACCCAAACTTCAAGAAAATCAAGCAATTAGACCCGAAATCAAGAGATAATCTAATGCATGAGCCCTCATTTTCGAGTATCTAACCCCAATTTCTGAAGAGGTAAGTTTAATTTTCTAAAATTATGAATTTTAGGATGAGGGATTCAACCCAATCTCGAATTCTTGTAACAAATGTGAGAAATCTGAGTTAGGGTTTCTTTTTAGAATGAGACTCATGTTGGATTCTAGGTAAATTGAAAGATATTTTTGTATGAGACTAAATTATGATGATGTGCTATGAATATGATGATTTGATTAGATATAACTATGTGAAATGTTGAAATATGATGTTGTTGTAATACCCAAATCATAGGTGAAATGATGTAGGATAAAAGAATGATAATAACTTGATTGATTTTTGATGGGTTATGAAGCAAACTAGTAGGATTCATGCCTTGTATACTTGTATATGATGCTTGTAAATACAATGCTCACCAAGTGTTTGACGAAATGCTTAAAAGAATAAATATGTGTATTTTGGAAGATGATGGAATGGAATTTAGTTGTACTAAATAAACGAATGAATGTGTTGTTATAGGCGTGAAAGAAGAAGGTTCAAACACTAGGAAATCGGAAGGCTCACATGATCGAGGTATGTTAATTTATACACACATTTATAGCATGTTGTATTATGATTACTAATCTTTATTGTAACTTGTCATTTATGCCAAAAATCATAGTAATGGTAGTTTATGGAAGTTGAGTAGTAAGTTGTATGATCCGTTATGAACGGATGATGAAAAAGGAAGGTGTATGAATAAGGTTGCATCATAACCGATTCATCTTAGTTGAACCGGTTATTGGAAAGTTAAGAAAGAAATCTAATGAAGCTTTTCTCAATCCGTCATGTACGAGTTGGAGTACTTGTGTAAGAGTGTAAGGATTTGAATTGTTCGTCATAAACGAACCGAATGGAAGTTATGCCATGAATGTTAATATCCGTTACTAACGGGTATGTAAAGAATGGAATGTAATGTCTCCATTGAGACGGAAATGTAATGACCCGTTCAACGGGTAGTAAGCGTAAAGGAAAAGAATGATGTAAAGGCAAGAAATATGTAGACTATTCGATTTAAAAATTGTTAATGTGATTATGGATTAACTCTTTCATTGGTGTTTGATGTAGGTAAAGCCTCAGTTTAATCGGTTCGGCGACTTGGAACGAGCACCCATGTGAAACTCGCCTATAAACGCTTCCGCTACCTTTAGTAATAAAGTTATGGTCAAATGTATTTTGTTGTAATTAGTTTTGAATAGTAGTTAAACTTTGAAGTTTGATTTGTTTGGTCTTTTGAAAGTGTAGTTAATTACTTGAAATTATGTTTGTCAAAACAGGGATTTTTCATATTGCAAACGGGTCATGCCGAATTTTTCTAAAAATAATTGTTGAATCTATTAAGTTCTAAAGTATATGGAAAAATGGGCGTTTCATTTTCTGAATTGGGTGTTTTTATGGCGTTTTATTTTAACACTCAGTTCATGTGAGTGGGTTTTTTGACAATATTACCCTTAGTGTAAGGTAAGTTAGCATCAATGCCACATGTCAACACCAAAATCGTTATTACCGTTTGTAACACCTCGAAAATTCACGTCCTATAACGTATTGACACGTGTCATAAGTTTGAACGTGTGAAAGTATACTCTAGAGGGACTAAAGTTGACAAACATGGAAAGTATGTGAATATACGGGTTCAAAAAGTCAACAATGGATAAATATACCTTACAATAACCCTACATGGTGTTATTACCTTTAAACGAATGAATCATGGATCATACGAAACTATTTGTGAAAGAAAGTGAGAGGTTACAAACTACAGGGGTTAAGTGTGTCAACATGTTTAAAGTATACCTCTGAGTGGCCTTTTAGCAAACCCGAAACCTTGTAACAATTAAATATGCTCACTAGAATGCATGATAAAAATTTCACCAAGTTTCGTTATCGTATGAGAAAGTTATGATGAAATTCGTATGCGAAGGGTAAAAAGCGTCGACATGTTAATTAACACCTCTGAACGACCTCGATATAAAGTCCAAGACCCTAATGTATATTGTAGACATCTGATATACTCGAATTCAGTAAATACTATCAATGATTGACCCATAATTTCAAGGATGGACTCCTACGAAGAAATGCACGATAAACCTTCGTTTATGGTTTTCCTTTAAAGTTCAAGAAAACATGGCAAAATGGTAGGGTACATAACTGTTCAAGACCCAAATAAGAGGCCCCTTACTGATAATTCATGTCCCAAATTCGTAATACATGGTTGCCCCTTCGAATGCTTGAAAAGCCAAAGATTTTTGGCCTCTGCAGAAGGCTTACGGACTGTAAGCCATACCCTCTGTAGAATCGATTTTCCACATCTTTGGACGACCCCAACATTACTTTTAGACCCTAGGAACACTTGTTAATGATCTGGATCATCCCTTAGACTTAGTTGTCAACAATCTATGAGATTGTAAACACTATAAAAGGCCACAATGTTGCAACCATTGATCACACCTTTCTTTCTGCAATTCTGGAGCTTCTTGGAGCTTAAGAGCAGACCCTAAGCCTTCCTAATAGTGCATTAGGCCTTTGTAAGTATGCTTAACCTTTCTTAGTTGAGTTTTTACTTAGTTTTAGCTTAAAAGTCAAACCGTCGTAATTAACGGTTGACTTAGCGATTAATCATTAATGGTCTAGTGATTAGTCGAATTGAAAGTAGTTATAAGTTGGTAATTATGTGGGCAATAAACCCTTAAAAGGGCACCCCCTGATTCCCACTCTAACTAGGTCAAATGTCGGGTCAAACTTGTTATTAAAATGTCAACAGAATGCTTATTTTCCAATTTATGCATAATTAGCAATGTAGGACCCATACGACCTGTTTGATCATTTATATAACTTGGTAATTAGTGTAAGAACATGTTCGACCCGACAAATTTTCTGTTTAGACCCGGTTCGGAACCGAAAGTCGCAAAACTTTGACTTTTGCTTTGACTTCAGTTCTGGCCCGATTTAGATAAGTTTGGAAATGCTTTAGGGCTTCCTTAGGACCAGGTTACATGTTGGTATAACCCTCTGTGCTTGGTTTGTTGATTGCCCCATTCGTTTACACGTTTCCGTTAATCGCCTAATGTTGACCAATATGCCCTTTTGACCATAAAACGAGAATTTTGGAAATGTGAAAGGACAATAATCCTTATTATTGATTTATAAAGTTGTCCCTAAATTTTCACATCAGTTGGAGGTCAAGATTAGGAGTTATGCTCATTAGCGTAATTATAACGCCTTTTAGTAATTAAACGGCGCAATTAGCATAAAGCCTATCTAAACCCAATTTTTGACACCAAACCTTTTACCCACTGATGTAATATAATATTTTGAGATTTTTAAATATTTTTAATTATTTTTAAACTGATCATAACCTAAGGCTATCGCCTTAATTCGGTAAATACCGATTATACCCTTTTTGTGTATAAAATGAGTTTTACATAGTATTTTGACACCAATCCAATTGCTATTGATTTTATATAATAAATAAAGTACTTTGAACTTTATAACCTGATCAGAAAACTCAGATTTCCTGTATAACCCGGAAATCGCTTAAAATGGCTTTTTAAGCGTATTAAACGCATAGTTTGGGTTTGAAACCATTTTGGCATATAAGACTTATTACCAACTGATATGACCTAATAAAATAAGTTATTCTACTGAAGTATTCAGACCCGAATCTCAGAATTTTAATTAACCTCTTTTATAATCTTTAAAATGACCAAAATACCCCTACGGGGCTTATTTTGAGATTAAACTTGTTTTGGGCATAATGGAAGATATCCTACTGATATCACAACATATTAAAGGCATATTAACTTAGGAAACCTGTATATGACTCTTTTGGTTACTCGTTGCGCACTTGTCGCGTTCGGATCGGCTTATGTGACTAGTTCGCATATATTAGCCGAAACGGGTCAAACCATATCATTTTTGTCTCAAAATCCAGAATGTGTTTAAGTTACCCATATTAAACAAGCATACAAGTTTTTCGGGTCAAAACCACATTCTAAACCGGTCTTCGCTTTATCATGCGTCTGACCGTATCTTCCTTTTGAAAACTAACCGGTCTAAGTCAAGACTTAATTAAAGACCCGTTAGGATTCTAATAGGTTATTAAAAACCTTCGTTCCAGATTTAGGAGCCCAGTAAAAGCTATCTGTACTTGCTGATTTGATACGGCTGGGATTGAATTTATATTTAGCTCAGGTAAATACTTTTAACTTATTTTCCCTATACGGGCTTGGGGTACGGTATATAAAATACCGCTTGGTCGGGCATTAAATCTTCCATCGTATGATGGTTAATTGAATTTTAATCGGCCCGTTTAAATTATTTTGTTTGCTTAAAGCCTTTGGGAGGTTAATGACCATGTCCCGGATATCCTTGGCATCATTTTACGAAATGGCCATGACCTTAGCACGCGCGTGTAGGCGTACACCCGCTAGTGAATTTATGAATAACAAGGTATAACCGCAGGTTTCGGGAACAACCCGCCACTGGACTATATCATGTGGTGTGTCTATTAAGCTTTAACCCGGCACGATCCGGGCTACTAAACGCATAAGAAACATGTAATTCTTTTACGAGATTATATATTTAAATAATTATCCCAAGTTATAAAGAGTTTGTGCCACGTGCATTCAAATCAATTTTATAAAACTTTTCAAAATGAGTCAGTTGAATGTATTTACCAGTGTAAACTGACGTATTTTCCAAAAAGGTTAAGTGCAGGTACTATACGTAATAGGCTGGCTACTCCAGGCATCAATAATCAAGTCTCGCAAGCTCTAGATGTCAAAGTCTGTTGAACAATGTTTATGTTTTAAGATCCGCCTGTGGATCCTTTACTTTCCGTTGTAATACTGGATATTACTTTATATTCGGATTGTAATATATTAATCTTTTGCTTCCGCTGTGCATTTATATATATTGTGTTGTTTGACTATGATGATATCAACTACGTCACGTTACTCCCCACCGGGCCCACCGGTGAAACGTGGAAATATCGGGGTGTGACAGGTTGGTATCAGAGCCAACACTGAGTGAATTAAACACTAGTCTTTTGTGTTTAATCTCAGTTACACAGTTGCACATTCTTGAGTCTAGACAAGAACATTGGACAAATCCTAATTCGTTTTATTTGTCCTTATTTGGTTCTTTGGTTATTTTTCTGATTAGCCCTTGCATGGGCAAGTCATTTTCTGTAGAAGTCCCATTTAGGGCAACCATATACTTGTTTAAATTTTAATGGAACGATTATATTTAAAATATCATTCCTATATTATAAGATCTACCATTATAATAAAATGGCAATATCTAAAAAGGACAAGACCTAGCTCATGTGTCATTTTAAGGCAGGGCCAAGACGGTAGTTCCACAATTAGATTCAGATCCTTGTTTACATCTCAATTTGGGATTTTTCCGCGTTAAATATTAAAAGAATCTTAAAGGTAAAACCTAGCCTAAATGTCAATGCAGACATGGCCAAGATGGTAAAACCTAACCTAAATGTCAATGCAGACATGGCCAAGATGGTAAAACCTAGCCTAAATGCCATTGCAGACATGGCCAAGACGGTAAAACCTATCCAAAAGATTCCAATCCCTGTTAACATCTGTAAGTATGTTAACATTTTTGGTAAACTGTGAATCGTTAAAGTCACACAGGCCATCTTTTAAAAATAAAAAATGGGGGTTAATCTAAATTCCCTTATTTAAAATAATCATCCCTTAAGGGTGAAGTGCCCAAGGGCTATAATTAACGTCCTCTGAGACTGAAGACAGTGGTAGCCTACAACTCCATGTCAAGAAAAGGTAATGAACTTTGATTCAAACCTTAATGCCTCGATTCTCTGAAATCATGGCTTATAAATTAAACTTGTCTACGCGACTAGGCCATTTGTGCTATTATTAACTTGTAAATTAGGATTTATGATAAAAATCCTGAATAAAATAAATATCCTTCCTTCCCTGCCAGTATACATATTAAAAAGAATCTCAAAGGTACGACCTAGCCTATATGTCATTCCAGACGAGGCCAAGATGGTAGAACCTATTCAAAGGATTCAAATCCTTGTAACATTGTAAATACGTTAACACCCCTGGCAACAGTGATGCGATAAAAATCACACTTGTCATCTTTATATTAGGAAAAAAAAATTTCCAAAGCCCCTTGTTTAGCCTAAATGATCAATAAGAATCATGGCTAATAAGCGTCGAGCATGATGAAACATCAAAACATCCAATTGGGATGTATACCTACGGGAAAAGATGTATACATGAAAAGATAGTTTTATTTCATAACTTCTTGTCAAGACAATGAACTATGAAAATTTTCCGATCCAAAGGAATCATTGATTATGTTTTAAAATTTCCCTAGTGACAAGGCCTCTGAGCCATCAAAAGTCCTTTGGAACAAGCCCTTGTGCTATTTATAAAAGATGTCAGTATGACATTGGCAGTCGTGACTTATGTCCCCTGTCTAATAAATATGAAGGATTACATTCCGTTTAAATGCCAGAGATGGTTTATTTAAAAACTTAGGCAAAACATAATCAAATAAATTAAATACTATCTATTGGCCTATATGGTTTAATTGCACCATGGCTATTTATTCATCAAATTCGACAATTCGCTATACGATTAACCAAATTATTACTACGTGATTCGTAGCCTTCAAAGCTTCACCATGGCTGACTCCTCTGAAGCTCACAATCATCCAGTTGATCAGAATGTTGATGCAAGACTGAACTTAACAAGCACCGAGTTTCAGGCTATGATAAATACAGCCGTAAACAACGTTGTGGACCGTGTGTTGAAGGATCATAAGCGAAAGTG